>JAMGZB010000017.1:0-1200000 GCA_024713795.1 Morchella sp. 2015-shanyang | reverse complement strand
AGAATAGCTTTATCAAAGTGCGGGCGCTTGTAGGTAATTGTTTAGAGCAATGCATCAATCCATTGGAGAGCCCAAAACAGGGAACTCAAGCTTTATCTGCCCGGTGGATAAAGTAAATGGAGGATAAAATTTCTATGTGTGTGCTTATGAAGTAACTTGAATCATGGTCACCTCTGTTTTATGGAGTACCGGCTGATGATGTATGTACATGTATGTATCTTAGACTTGGTAGGTAAGCTTCTATTTCAGGAGTTACCTGTTATTTACATGTAGCTCATGATGTACAGGGGAGGGGGTCTGTGCATCGAATTGTTACTGCATACATGTATCCAGATCATCGGATGGTCAGTTGGTCTTCTGGTCGAAGCCCAGTACCGTGTGCGTGTTTTCGGGATTTTGCTGCCTGCAGTAATACCGACCCTGTCGCCTGTTACCAGATACTCGAAGGCTCTTTCGTCATATAAATATAGGAGGAAGTTGATAAGCATTTGTGTATTTGTAATTGTAAGCGTAGTCTATGAAGGTTCCATCGACGCTGACCATAGTGAGTAAGTAGGTACATGCATGTAGCTTTGATGCCAGTAATACTGCCTGTTCCCAGCTAGATCTACCAGATTAACTTTAGAGTTGGGGGATTCAACTTGAGTTGAAAGTCGTGGGCCTCGATGATGTCGAGATGTAGACCGTTCGCACAGAGAGCTGCCACGTTTAAGCCACTTAACCCCCCCCCCCCCTCCTTCTCTCCAGACTTCTAATGCTCTGGAAATATAGGAATTAAACGCGTTCTCCGCGGGAACCCCAGCGCTCCGTATATCCAGCCATAACACGGTGGAAAACAATGTATGTGAACATCTCGGTTCGGACATTCCCTATATCTACGCAGCATCGTTATAGCCTATGCATTTAGGTATCGTGTTTTTGGATTTCCATAATATATAATAAGAAATCTCGACCTGAATATGTAATAACATAACCTCAACAGAAAAATTCTGGGGCAAAGGAGTCAGCTCTCTATCTGTGAATTAATACATGTGCTGCGCATTCTCCAGCGCTAGCCACTTGTCCAAACACTAGTCATTTCAGACCATTCATTAAGCTCTCAGCTTGTTACTATAGAGCTAGAGTTTAATTACTGAATGTAAGGCGAGCTGTTATTTAAGCTTTCAGAGCATCGCTGTTCGTGGTTTATGTCCTCTGAGCCCTCCTTCGACACGAGATGCTCTCGCTACGGCTCGTGTTTGGTTTTGAAACAGCTCATCTAGGTCTGATTGAAACAAGGCCAATCGCCGCATCTGCTAGCTAGATGCTCATAGCGAGTGATCATTCGTGAAGCGGATACCGGGTAACAACTTGCGAATTCAACCTCTTCTCCATGGCCGCAGAACTGTATCGAGTCACCTGATGTATTGCACATGGCACTAAGTTGATGGATATAGGGATATCGGCTTCTCTAATAGGAAGTAGGATATTGATCTATGGGCAAAGCCCCTATTTTTATAGATAGATCAAATAAAGAAAATAGTCATTAGATAAAGAAAACAAAGAGATCATATCTCGAATAGGGAAGATGAATCCAAATAAGGAAACTATCTTCCCGATAAAGAAAGAATAAGAAAGAAGCTGATGGGTTAGCTTTCTTTATCTGGAAAGCAATGTCCAGCATAAGTTTCCTGTGATAATATGTATTGTCTCGGACTTATCGCAGATTTGTTTCACTACAAAGGTACGCTGTGTGTATCTGCATGTGCATGTGTCACTTCTGAGACTATTGAACGGCTTTGCATCGACAGCGCTATGTGTAAGTACATGTAGATTTGCATGGTTATATACCAATTTAGTGAGCAAGAAGTATTCGGAGTCTTAAAAAGAAGACTCGCGGCTGTAGGGATGTTTATGTAGCATGGGTTACAAATATACGTAATCTTAACCGTTAGCTGTAGTAGATGGTTAGCTGTAGTAGATGCATACACCTCTGCGCTATGATCATGCCGACTTTAGCTGAGGCTCAGTAATTGCGAAAAATGCAATCTCTATGAAACTCAAACCTCCATTGCAATTGCTTATAAAATCCATAATATAGAACTTCTAGCCGAATGCGTTAGAGTGCCAGAAGTAGAACCTTCACTATACTAATAAAGGGTTATAGATACAAACTTTGGAAGATACGCCGAGATGGTGTTTGTGTTTCTAATCAATAGCTTCATTTCACCACGGCAATTTCTCTCTAGTAACCCCGATATGGCAAAACCATACTAAATACCCGAAGCCCCTGTATGCAAACGAATCCCACAAACAAAAGGCAACAGCAGCTTTTATCGCCCGGGTTCGAGTCGTATTTCAACTTTTCGTTGCGTATGCAGTATGCAGGGGCGGGGAAAAAAAGCGAAAGCATAGGGCTGGGCTGGGCTGATACATCCGCGCTTTACATGGTAAGGAAAACGGGAAGGGGTTATCCTTGTCTAGACTATTTGTTCGCCGTGTTCCGGATCCCCATTCGGTCACGCTATATTACTGTTGCTTATTATTACGATCGATCGGATTTCCAACTCGTATCTTTGGATTTCAGACTGATACCAAGAGGCTTGTGTGTATTTGATTAGTAATTTCAGGTTAGATTGAGTCACGGGGGCTCACTCGGCCGTTTATCGTGAATTTGTTTTATTGATTGGTCGATTGATTGATAGATACTTCAGGCAATTTGTTTCTAGGAATATATATCATGCCTAAACTTTATGATAGTGAGTGATAGGGTAAATTATAAGATAAAGCGTAAGCCTTCGGAAGATAGTGGTATATAAGGGCGAAGATGGGATGTTGTTGAATGATGGACCTGGGCACATATATCGAGATCTAGATCTACTAGTATTGCGAGTTATCAAAATCATTTGGACTCCTGATGTAGCGCGCGCCACTAAAAAAAAAATAGACAAAACTCTACTCCAAGGCTGTCGAGCTGAATATCGGTACTGATTGGACTCTCGAGTATTTCTTAAATTTCTTGCGGATTTAGGGCTCCGTTTGTGGGTTGTGAGTCCATAGCATCATAGCCGTTGAGTCCGGATTACTTTGACAACCCACAAATATCTAACTAAAAAAGAGAGAACGAACGAAATCGAAGGATTATCTTTATAATTGGCTACCCCATACTTTTTCGGACCCAGCATTCATAAGGTTGCTGTACAGGGAAGTCTAGATTCTCAAGCGGGACTTGGTTGTGGGAGATGAGTGAACTTGCGATATTTAAGAGGTGTTGGACTTCCGGGTGCAACCCTACTCCTCTCGCATTAGCTTCCGTCCCTGATTCTACCATGCTTATGCTCGTATTGGTTTGGTGAGTTGGTTATAGCCTCTCCCACCACTACTGCTAGAAGGGATCTGTAGCCCTTTGAATCCTCTATATATAATATATATATTGGCTATGAAAAGAGCTTATAGGTATGCTCGAACGGGTGGTTAAAAGAAGCAGTTAGTTTATAAGATGGTACGAGATTATTACTCTACTGTGAAAGTCTGGATCCGCTCAAGAGACCACTATTATGGTGAGGATCATTCTTGCGCTGATCTATATATGCCTATGGGGGGTTAGAATCAGAGATGTTCCGACTCAATAGATTTTTGAATCGAATTATATGCCCGTACCTAGGTGTGTAAATATTGAGCAACCAAGGATTAATTTTGGCCATAATAAGAACTACATGTAGTATCAGAGCTCTAGTGGCATTTGGGTTGATAGATGGTGAAAAGTTTCATTTAGCGCGCGTGTGAGAGGGAAAAAATGGATGGGACTCAATCATTATGTGGAAAGAAAACCAAGAGCGAATGCCTACTTTTGGTAGCAGATTTTCACTCCAGATAGTCGAAGGCGAGTAAGTCTATGCACCGATATTCACTTATCAATGGCTGGGGCGTATGTCTGGGTGAGCATATGGGTATATAGCTTCCTTTTGATGAGATTGAGGCGTGACGCTCCGGCGGAGTATTATTCAGGTACGTGAGACATTCTAATCCAAGGTTTCAGACAAGGTATTTGACTAGCTGTAACAATATTTCATTGGTGAATGCAATGACACCACATTACTCCTTGTATCATTATTGCCTGGCTTATATATGAAATTGTTTAATTTTCGTGCTCTGTTGGGTTTTACAATTTGGTATTGCGTCACTATGTAGTGGTTGTAGTAAGCGTAAGCACTCATAGTCAACCAGTGGGGGTGTTGTCGTAAATGCGTTTTTCTCAGTGTCGCATGCTCACATGTGGAAAGCATACAGAATGATGAAATAGTGGTATCCAGAAATTTCTTGCGTCCATCTTTTTTCCCTTTACAGTTTTCCTGAAAAAGAAATAAAAGCTCGGCTCTTCAGAAATGTCGTCCTTCGAGGACCCTTTTGCTTCTGATGGAAGCGCATGTGTATAAGTTCGGATTGTTCATAATCGATGAGCCCCATGGTCTTTGACCGGCCGCGCCTCATTTCCCCTAGGCCTCAGGCGATAAGACAAGTCAAGGCGGAGCAAAGGAGGATATACGAGTTATTAGTGAGGTCTTAGGAGTTCTAGGAACTTTCCCTCAAAGATCAGAAAGTTGATGTTACGACGGGCCATGCAGTGAGGCATGCTTGTACCAACTACACCGAAAATCAGGCTTGGTTGTCGGGACCTGGGCATCTTTCCCGCGGTGAACTTGAAGGGTAGGGGGGAAGGAAAAAGGAAAAAGGAAATAAAAATAAAAAAGGAAATGAAAAAAAAAAGAAGGAATAGTGTGTGTTCTTACAAAACCCTGTTATTTGATTTAGGTGCACCTAGTTGGAGGCTTGAACGGGGAAATTCTACCTACATAACTCACCTATGCCAGTGTGTTGAAGTCCTCGCCGCATGTGTCTCAACTGAAAGAGGTGAGGTGTCTAGTTTTGGCGGGAGGGGGACACGGTTGCGTGGTAACCAGGCATCACACGCCCTCTAATGCCAGTGTTGCCTTGTTGCTTGGTTGCTAACTGGCAAAGGGTTTGGTCATGAACCAAAGAAATAGCAACCAACGACTTCTCGCCGCGGGTGGATGGGGGAGCAGCATCAGTCGAGAGGGGCCATCCATAAACCAAAAAAAAAAAAAACCCCAAAAAGTAGGCTGGCCATCACCCCATCCTTTTCCTGTCCTTTCTTTCTCGGGCACCCCAATCTTCCTTTCCGCACACAACCCCAACCTCTTTCTTCTCCCTCTTCTTCCCACCCTTCTTCCCTTTTCCCTCCCCAACATCCAACATAACCCAACGTCACCCATCCTTTTTTTTCCCATCCATCTCTCTTTCCGAGTCGTCACCGTAACGACCTTAAAGATAGAAAGGTGAAATATTAATATAACCAAAAAAGGGATTACTATTGTAATCTTATCTCTAGCAATCACCGTTTACCCCACCTTACTATCAGCCAAATCAATCGCTGCCAACAATGGCGCGAGGACCCGCAAAAGACAAGGTCGCCGTCATTGCGCCGGCGGTCGCTGTCAATAGTGAACACGATGACCTTGTTCGCAAACGCGACGCGGTAAGCATTCTCATCCATCCCATCCATCATCCTCGTCCCCCCTCATTCCCGAGTGCGCTCGGGGCCACCTCCAACGCGTATCCCCATAGTAGAAATTTCCTTTTTCCTTTGTCTTTTTTTTTTACTTCATTATCCATCGTGCTATTCCCTTTATTTCTTGTCTGCATTTTCTTTGTAATTTATCGAGAGAACGAGAAGAAGTGTTGCGTTTTTTTTTCTCATCACGCTGACAATGGATCTTTCAATTCATCTCCAGTTTGTCACATCAATGACTATGCTCCGTAACGCGGCTGAAGGAGCCTCGCGTGCTGGACTCGCGTACTTTGACCATATCATCGGAGCTCCCAATGGTGACCACCAGTTCACATACTCTCGGGCGCTATCTGTTGCTCCTCCTGCACGTGCGACCACAGAGGAACCGGAGGGTCCTCTCAAACGTGCTCCTCGCCGTAAGCGTGAAAAGCGTGACCCGGGCCTCCCCAAGAGGCCCATGACCGCATACCTCCTGTTTTGTAATCAGGGTCGTGATACCGTCAAGAAGGATCTTGGAGAGGGCGCTAGTCACAAAGATGTCATCGCCGAATTGACTAGGCGTTGGGCTGAAGTGCCAGAAGATGAGAAAAGGGTAAGTCGCTCGCAATGGGTGATCATTTAGAATAATTGGTTGACAACATTTGATAGGCATGGCAAGATCTGTACCAGAAGAACCGCGTCGTTTATGACAAGGAACTTGCTGAATATAAGGCTTCAAAAGAGCCCCACTTTGAAGCTACTGCTCCTGCTGCTGCGGTAACTGCTGCATCTGGCTTCACCGCGGTAAACCACACCGAACCCGCTGAAGAATCTGACGCCGAGTCAGAGGCCGAACCACAGGCTGTCAAAGCCGTCGAGCCTGAAGAATCCGAGCTCTCCGAGGCCGAACCCGAAGAGGAGGCCGAGGAGGAGGAGGAGGAGGAAGAAGAGGAGGAAGTGAAATCTCCCACACCACCCCCTCCCCCTCCATCTAGAACTAAGGCCACCCCACGCGGAAAGAAGGCTGTAAATGGCGCTTCTGCCTCTGTCAAGAAGACCCCTATCCCTGCGCCAGTTGCACCCACTCCTGCCACGAAGGAGAAGGAGAAGAGGAAACGAACCTCAAGTAGGAAGAAGGCTGCCGAAGAGGAGGCTGTTGTTGAGGAGACTCCGAAGAAAAAGACCAAGAGGAGAAGAAAGAGCGCTGCTGAGTAACGAACCAAATGTCCTTGTTTCCTACCAATGTATCAGTGTAACAGTTATGGGTCTCCTTGTTTCCTTTACTTCTTGGGTGGTAGATGCTGGATAGTTTTTCGTTAAAAAATTGGTTTGTATGTGGACTTTCAATTGGTCGGGCGGGTTATCTACCCCCCTTTAGCTCTCTCACCCAGGCCCCCATTTATGTTGCTCTTAACCGTTGTACTTTCAGAAATCTTTGTAGTGTATAAACCTTTTTGGAGCAAAAGGATTGGAGTATATGGGAATGGAACAAAAAAAATGACTACATGATTATTAGTTTCTTACCTAGTGGGGCTTTAGTTGTGATGAAGTAACGAGCTGAGTTGGCGAGTGATGTTTTGTGACTCTACGACAAAGTGACAGATTGATGCTTCGTACACGCATGCAACCCGTAGGCCCAAGTGGCTGAGATAGTAGATTGTTTCTCAATGTTATCAAACTTAGGCAGAGGCAGCCGCCCCGAGCAATAGAACAGTCAATTTTTCCTCTAATAAGCCTTAGTTAAATCCCGTCCCAACATGTGATGAGACCCACGGAGGGTGGATCATCTGCGGTTGGTTGGTTATAGATGATGTGTGGGTTGTGCTGATATACCAGAAAGCAGTCTTGGTATGGCTCTGGAGGTCTTGAACCTGGTCGTATGGGAGGGCATGGGGGATGGGGGATGGGGGACGGGGGGACGGGGACGGGACGGGCACGTTATTGTGACAACAGAAACCTAGCCTTAGCACCAAGACGCTGTCCTCGCGCACGCCCCTCCGTCTCCTGCCCCCTCCTAGAGAACGAGGCTACATGCAGTTAACGGTTACGTGTATGTATTAGCTTATAAGGTACGTTGTGGCTCTTTCCGTGAAGGGTCCCTCCTAAATTCTACCATGATTTTACTAAACCACCTAGCGCATATTCAACTCGGGGCTTATCAAAGGGAGTCAAGTTTGAATCCATCTTGAAGGCTATACACGTGTAGTCCAGGTATGTATGTCCTGTCTCGGACTGTTGTAGGTAATAATGGCATGAAGGGGCACCATCGGTTCCTATCAGTCAACCATATTGGATCAAGATCTAAGGCATCGGAAAACCTGTAGGTCAATCAACTAATGTAGTACTGAAATTCAAAGCATCAAAATCTTGATGTTCCGCTGGAGAGGAGTTTATGCCTTGGGTTCCTCGGGCCCCGGGTTAACAAATAATGGGCTTATATGGGACAGGATGTTAACAAAAGCAAGAATGAACCTTAAGGTAGCATGAGATCGATAGGAAGTCATTATTAACTCAGATAGCTAACTTATGACCTTAGAAGAAAAACACTTATTCTCCTGGCTGGATAAATCTCCAAAGATTGGGCTAGACCTTCATTACCATAGTTGGATTTCCGAACGGGTTCTTGCCCGGAGATACGTATCTCTTCGAAGGATGAATTGCCAAATTCGCGACCCGGCCCGCGCTAATACCAAAACTAGTAACTAAAATTTATTCTTCCAAGTGACAACCTTTTAGTAGCCGCAGCAGATTAATATCTTGGCGCTTACTGCTCTACAATTTAACGCTATAGGAAAGGTCGCGCTAATATTCTGTTGCCAACTAGTAACAATAGAGGGTGGTCAATTTAGTATACTGGGCCCTCGCTGCAATCGATGGAAACCCGTTATAGAACCCAATTCTAGTAATATATGAATTCTCGAGCTTTGCAGCGGACTGAACATTACTATAATTGCAATTCGGATCCCAGAAGTTCGTCGATCACAATATATCACTCGACCATAGTAGGCCCTTCCCCGAATGCCTTCGACGCAGAAAAGATTGCTTGTATGTCCTGGGCGTATGAGACAGCTCACAAAATCTCTCTCATGCATTAGCGTTGCTTTTGTAGGAAGTGATTGACCAGCATCCAGCGGAGTTTATGGCATTTCACAAGTAATTTCAAGACTGGTAATGCAGCAAACAGCTTACTCGGACATATTTTACAGCAAAATCGGAGATTACATGACTTTCATGCATGAGATTTTGTGAACTGTCTCATACGCCCAGGACATACTATGCCCCGTTTCCTACATCTAAGAGCTCCGGATCCCGGCCCAAGCTACGTTCTCTAGGATCCGGGGTGGCCGTCGGGGTTGTTCCGGGCTTGTAGTTGCACCCCGCATATGACATAGCTGTGCATGTAAGATCGACGAGCCGATTAATCTGGCCTAAGTAATCCCGCAAATCCGAGGTACAAGAACCAGTCATTTATATACATGGTGGAGACTAGCTACTACTAGTAATAGATCCAAACTTTGGGTTGGTACTCTCTAACCTTCGCGTTTAACTACCTCTAGGCTTGAGATAAGAGATCCGCGCAGAAAACTCAAGCTAGTAGTGTTTTCTTTCCTTTTTTTCTCCCTTTTTTCCCTTCTTTTTTTTTTCTCTTCTTTTTTTTTTTTTTTTTTTTTTTTGGGGGGGGGGGTCAAGGTATAGGGTCGATCTATTGGGGTGTCAGCTTTACTACAGGGTGAGGTGATGATCATTGCCCCGAGGCTTCGGTTATTAATTAGCGGTCTGGATGTCTTCGCCAATGGCCGATGACTGCCTAAAATCTAAATAATCACACCTAGCTAAGGTAACCTATTACTAACATACTCAAACCTTACTCCTCAAATAGGAATTGGGAGCGCTGACACAGACTACTATCACCCACAACCCAATTAGCAAGTGCTACATATATGGACTCCTCTATAGTTCTAGCTATATCACTGTCGGGGCAGGAGGGCGTCGACTATATTTCGGTATTGATCAATAACCACCCACAAAATCGTTTCAACTCTTTGACAATTTCATAGAAACTCCATTTAACTGCCCGTACATGCGGTTTATGAAGTAACACTCTTGCTACACGATAGCCTTTACCGATGGTTTTCTTTCTTTGAAGCCATGATAATTCCTAAGGGAATCACGTGGATGCAGCAATATCCAATTCTCACCAAAGACCAGCGCCGGCCAAACCCGGTTCTTTACCACATACCCTCCGCTGCGCATGCGTATGTAGTCCGCCAGAACGGAACCTCTCGGAGAATTTTGCCGTCAAATATTTAGTAGATATCGAACTCTACTCCCAGGTATCACCTGCAATACTTATAATTATACCTGGCCTACTAGGTTACTAAAATCCTGATATCTTCCAATATGAGTTGCAATAACACCAATTATAAGGGTCGAGGCCATGGACTATGTTGAGCATTTACGGATCTACATGCTTCTGTTCTAGCTCCTCAAAAATTCTATATGATGCTCCTATGAATCCGTAACAACAACCCTTCCAATCATCAACCCTATATCCATTCATAATGGTCCTCCGCCGCACTCCCCCTCCCCCTATATTCCTTCTAGCCAGTGCTGGCTTCCGCCACTCCCTCACCCGCCGCGCCTCGCTCCCAACCAGCACCGAAACCGCCTCCAATGGTTTTACCCACCCTGGAATCTACCACTCGTGCGCCTCTCTCGGCCGCATCCAGTCTCAAATCTCTGCTGGCCTCTCCCCCTTCACTAACGCATTTGATAGCGTCATCTCTAAAACCAGCTTTATGGGCACTGCAGCTTAGACTACAAGCGGGCCCTACGAAGAGGTCAACTAGAGTGACGAAGACGGCAATAACATCCCTCTCCAGACTGATGGTGAAGCCGCCTATATCATGACTCTAGGCTGGTATGCCACCGACAACATCACCTGCTTGACAAGTCTCTCACCGTGATCCTTGCATGGTCCACAACGCTCAACTACCTCAATGAACACATCCAAGGTGGCGGGGTAATCACATATATGACTGCCGCCGCCGAGATTCCCCGCGCATGCCCTACGCTGGATGGCTATTGATGTAGTCAATTACCTCGCCACGTTCGCGCGTATCCGCGCATAGCCATGGACCAGTAGTGATGGCTTGACGAGTGCCAACATTCTTTACGAATCAAGGCGCATACGGAAACCCCGCGGTGATGACGCTGGGTGTATTCACGGAAGATGAGGCCACAGTGGGCGACAACCCAGATATCACACTAGACACGCCATCTCTATCCAAATTAGCGCAAAGCCGAACTACTACGGCTAGGTTACGGAGATGGGAAGGGATTAGGGCCACCCAATGGGTACGCTACGGGCCGTCAGCTATATGGGTCTCACCGCGTTCATCCAGGGAAAAACTGGCGGCTTAGAGACAAACTTCCTTACACACAATAGCACCCGCTTGATTGCGGGGCGGGGGTACTGGGCCACATGCAACGGGGGCGGGGACGTGCCCTGGGGGGGAAGGATCGTCCGTCCCGGGGACGGAGAGGTGTGGACGGTGTTTAGCTCAATTTCAAGAGAGCAAAACTACAATAATGGCAAGATCCCTATCGAGGCAATCGGAGTCGCGTATCATCAGTATTTTAGGATGGGGTTGGGGGGTAGTATGCCGAAGTATATGTCGTACCTGGGTGGCTTGGGTCTGGGTTTTGATACGTTTGAGTTTGGGGATCCACGGAGTGTGGCAGCATTGGGAATGTAAATTAAAATATAGATTATTATTAAGTTTAAAGGCGATAGGCAGCATTCATGAAAATTAATCGAGAAAATTGTGTGTAGAAATCCCGAAGATTCGAGTGAGAGTACGTGTTCTGAATGACGGTCTCTAACAGCAGCAGCTGAATTGCATACCACCTAGGCCATGTATGTAGAATCCGTTCATGAGCTGGTGCTAAGACTTATGAAACCCTAATGCATCGAATAACAACCCACCCTCACCCCTCAGCTAATTCTGGCTACTGGTCTCCAATATGGTTGTAATGCCCATAATATTCTCCCTCCACCACTGTAATAAAATGGAAATGGCAGCCATCAATTCTAGTAGAGACTTTGCGTAAACAGACTGATTAGCAGACTTTGAGATCGGCACCAATCAGGTTACCGGAAAATGGAGCTGCTCCATACATGAGAACAGCGGAAGAATCTGCTCTCATCTCAACGTGGACCAGAATTTTTAGCATAGATACATGTGCTTTCTCAGTGGGCCAGTGCTGCATGATGCTATGTACATGTACCTACATGTATTGTCGTGGGTGGGGTTGGCCTCAGAGGTGATACTTGAGGGCCAGCACGCGCCAAGCTGCTGCTCCAAACCTTAATCGTTCACCAACATGGCACAGTCTAGAGGTCACGTATGCTTATTAGCCGATGGGCCAACTGGTGCCATTTCTTTCTTTCTTTGCTATCTGCTATATATAAGTAGGATCCATCTAGCTTCAACGGCAAGTAATACATCGTCTTTCAACCTCCGAGACTTTCATCTAGAATCCATAGAGGCTTGAAGCGAGCACCGGCCCGAACCCGCCCCAGGACAGTGTCATGAATAGATAAATCAAATCTGGCGCTGGGTTTTCTTTCTCATCAGCTTACAAACACCCACAGCTAAGTCACCGCCATCTCAGTTTATCCTGACCGTGCATACAATTAACGATTTAAGGGTTGCATGCATGTATCAATTAACAAATCCTAGCCTAACGAGTGATAATCTGTGATTATCATTTCTCAGGATTGTTGGGTTCAAACTTTCTACAGCCCCCCAATCGCTCCAAAAAATTCTCTGCCAGGTATACCAGATCCACCCGGAAATAGTGGAAGTATTATATAGAGGCTAGCTATATGATTCAGTCTCAATCATAATATATCACTCGACAAGGTGCTGCGGCGCTATAAATTTATTTATTTATACTTCATACATTGCTGCGGCGCTAGCTACAGTCGGGATTTTTTTTGTTTAATTCATTAATTTAGCTACAGTAGGGAAGAAGGTGTGTGGGCATTCGGGGCTCGCTCCGAATCCGTTCCTGCACTCTCTCGCCTTCCCTCCTCGTCCCCTCCTCTACTTATCACGCCACGATTTCTACTAAGAGGGCTGCCATAGGGCAGATCATTCCCTCCGTTGAAAACATCCTCTACCAACAATACTAGATCCGACCTATAGGCATTGGATCAGGTCCTTCCAGCACAAAATGCCTCATCATACTACTATCTACTCTTTCTGCAGTAACTCACGACGGTACTAGTACGTCCCCACTTCAGTGAGTTCACCATAAATAGTAAGGTGAAGAGGGCGTAATCACACCACGGGAAACGGGTAATCAAGGCCCCGAAATGCCCAAAACATAACCAATGCGCTTGAACTATTTCATCTCATCATAAATACACCGCCACTACCCCTCCCTCGATGGTGCCTGGAGATGCAGGAGGGGGAGGATTTGTGCCTAACACGTGGAGTGAAGGGAAAGAGTCCTATTTGTTTACATTCACTAGGCATTCTGGAGCGCGGTATCCGGAATTTATGATACTGGCCTAGAAGGTGTTCTAAGTAGGCTTCCTACTAGGGATACAGGAACGAGTTGCACTTATATGTCATTACGCCGGGCTTGGCGGGTATCGTTATTTTTCTAATCGAACTGGGCTATCTCGGGCAAAGCAAACAATAAACTTTCCCAACTAAGTGCCTTCGATCTCCCATTGGAGGAAGGCGGGGGTGCAAGAGCAAGAATCCCGCAGTTTTATAAAAGCCCGATAATCATCGCTGCGAACTAGGTTCAACTAGCGAACTCGATCCCACCATAGATGGGTCTATAATAACTTGCTAATCTTTGCAAAATTCCCCCGTAGATTCCCGGAAGAAATCCTACCTCCCCAATGTTGAGTTGGTAAATGACCCATTTTTGGTGGCCTTGGATTATCTAGTACATCTCAGCAATTCACGCCATTCAATCTATGGAAAACGTAGCCGAAGCTGGTGCCAGAGACTTCTTTTCTCGCTGTTTAGCTGCCAAGATGGGACAAGCTTTCTCTGCTGCACCTAGGACGTTGGGGCGTTAGTTGCTGCTGCTGGTTAAGCTTTTTCGAAGCACTTTTTGGTGTGAGGGGAAGAGGATTTGACTCGGACATGTGGCCGTGAGAGTGCAAGAAACCCCAAAGACGAAGAGAGCTAGTAGTTGCAGAGCTAGTTCTACATGCAAGGCTTGATTTTGTGCTCTCAGGCCCCGATCTGCGCCTCTAATTGCGCACAATTGGGGATTTGGTTACCCGTCGGACGCATACCTTGACATTCCAGCCAGCAGGCATCATCGATGCCATATCAGAGTGGTGTAAGTAAGATGTGGTTTACACATACTGTGAGCAAACCAAAAAGCTTGTTACTCCCCAATCTAGCCTTCACCAATCTCCGTGGAACAGTGAATGGGTGGGCGTCCAAAACCACCACACACCTTCCCTTCTTTTTTCCCTTCTTTTATACCACCCTCCCTCGTCCCTCGACTGATCCGCGGGAAATTCGGAGCCGGGCGGCCGGCACCGGCACACCGATCCTATCTATTATCTAGCCGCATCCGTCGGACAACAAACACCATGGCCAGCTGATGCTGATAACTTGCAGCAACACTGGCGGTGGAAAATTCTGGCGGTAAAGATTTTATGTGAGGTTAGTGCTGTGTTCTCCAGGCTCGAGAGTGGTTCCCTTTTTCGCGGTGCAGGGAAAGTGCAGTTCCTTGACGCAGAGGTGGCAGCTGCGCCTAAAAAAAATCGGGGTTGATCCGAATGGTTCTTATGTGCGAGAGCGTATAGGTGGTTGCAGAGCTGTGAGTCTGTGACTGTTGCAGCACTGCGAGTGCTTAAGCATGCACGCACAGAGTGATACTCCATGATCCACACATTTGCTTTCAGGCAGATTCCTTCGGGAAAATTCCTTTGAGATGCGGGGGTGCGGATAGAATTCGATCTATGAATATATATATATTTACAAACAAGAAAGAACTAGAAGCATCTGGAAATGATAGTCTCGAGGTGAGGCTATGCATTTATTTTTATTTAATTATTATATTTTTGGCCCCTCCGATACATGTTGAGCTTCTAATACATGGGAGGGTCATGTCACATTGTGTCTGAAATGCGGAAAAATCGGCAATACTGACGTCGACTAGGTAGGGGGGGGGGGGGCCCATTCAACACATCTGATCGTTGTCTGAGTGAGGCAAGACAAGACATGGCAAAAGAAGAGCTTTAATTTTCCAAGACGACTCGGTTCCCACATCAAGACATCAAGGTGGGGGAAAAAAATGATGGAATAGCACCTCGGCCTCTAGCTCCTTACTAAGTTCGGAAGGTGATGAAGCGCCCTCGTCCCTCGTACAGACGAGACAGACAAGACAGCTTCGGTTGTTGTTGAGCCAAGCGTTGCCAAGTAGAGATCTCCCTGGATCCGCTCGGCAGCTAAGCCAGTCCCAGTTACCAGTGTCTCAAGTGTCACGAACATACCAGGGACGCTCGCTTTGGCGTAAGGCAAGGGATCACGTCGTCCTGTATGTCTGTCCTGTCTTGTATGTATAATGATCTTGTCTGGCGGAAAAGGCCGAGTTACCCCGGGGGGGGGGGTTTGAAACGAGGGAAAGAAGGAAAGCTAGCTAGAGTAGTCGAAAGGTGGGCATGGGGGATCTTTTTTTTACTGGGAGAGAAAGTAAGAGAGACCGGCCTCCCTAGTCCTGGATGGACATAGCAGCAGCAGCAGCAGCACCACCACCACCACCAGCACAATGTGAGCGCGCATGGTGGAGATATTACGTATGGGTTTGTAGGTGTCGAGAGATTTCAGGTAGTGGAGCATCTATTTATGCGCATATATGGCACTCTAATATGTAGCATCTACACATACACAAGTACCTCTACTTTACCAGTACGGCCCTATATACACTCTACGGCTACCTCCATAAAAGGAGAAATCCCGAGCGAGTGAGGCCCGGAATTAATAGACTAGGCTTCATTCATGTAGGCGGCTGTCTTGAGATTAACGTTACAGAAGACGTACAGGCCAGGTCTTTGACTGACTGACGCAGGTAGGACCCTAGAAACAGTCCACTCCCTCCGCCTATCACCAACCACTACCACCACTACCATCACAGCGGAAAGGATAAGGTTGCCGAGGGGAACAGAGAGCACAATTACAAGGGGAGGAGAGAGAGAGAGAGAGGAATGGAGGGGAAAAGAAGAAGAAAAAAAAAACATTCATTCGGGTATAGACAGAATTGACCACTAAGACAGCCACCATACGCGTCCAAGCCCCTACATACATACGCATACAATACTACTCGACCTCCGATCCTGGGAGCTGAGGGGATCAGAGCAAGGCTACATACATTTTACTAGTACTTTTCTACAATCATCATCATCATCACCCATCATCATCACTATCACCATCACCATCACCACCACCACCACCACCCCTCAACGTACCTCCACTTAACTGACCGTCTCGCTTCTAGACCAGCCGCTCTCACAACGAATTGAAGCGTCAGCCTCGATCCGTGGTGGGAAGAAGTGTAGCTTTCTTGTCAGCCAGTCACGGATCCCAGATCAGCAAAGTACTACAAGGCCAGACAATTTACGGCGCGGCTCCTTGTCCAAGCACCCCACCTCACTCACTCACTCACGCACATACACCTACTCACATACATAACCTCATTCCCGACCGTTACATATACATACTACACAACCTTTTCTTCTCTTCTGCTTCTGCTTCTTTTCTTTTCTTCCCTGTTCCGTGAACAAACGAACACCACCTACCTACGCTACATACCTACTTACATATCTAACTATCTACTACTGCTACTACTACCACTACTACCAATACACAAAAAGCCTAACGGTGTGTTTTGTGTTGCCTGGACAGTGAGAGGGACAGGCACACAAGTTTTCGACGTCGTCGTCGTTGTTGCAGTTCGGGCCGGATCATATCATTGTCCGAAGTAGCCGGCAGGCTGTCAGTCAGGATCAGTCATTCAGCTGCAGCCGTAGCTGAGATTACCTGCTTACTTTTGGCCCCAAGCCCTGAAGGCGAGGCTCTTTGAGCCGCACGTAAATTCCCTGTCATGTGTGAGTGCTACCTTTCATATCTCCTCAATCCATCCATTCGCAGGGTCTTTTTGACCAAAAGCTTGTTTCTTGGCGCTAATACACCGAAATGCCCCTTCCACAGCCGCGGACAGTCTCCACGCTTCCGTCCTCATTCTTCCCAACCCGCAATCTTCCAGCCCTGAACACCTCGCCGAGATCCCCCGCGTCAATGTCCGTCCCCCCTCCCCTCCACCTTACTCTCTACACACATACACCCCTCTGGCCAACCCCACCCCGCTGACCTCGCACCTACTACTCCCTAGGGCAACCTCACCTTCGCAACTGACATCGCCACCGGTATCGTAACCCTCTACACGGGTGCCGCCTCTCGCGGCGACGACATCAGTGGCCTCCTCTACGTCCCCCTCGTCAACGAGACCTCCTCCTGCCCCGACCTCTCGCTCCTCCCCGCAAATGTAACGCACAAAGACGACCTACCAAACGCAAATTACGACCTCATCGGCTACGCGCCGTGGATATCGGGCAACTGCAGCGCGCTATTCCTGGCCGCGGCTAGGCGGGAGACGTCGAGTGTCAAGGGTTTCGTGTTCTTCACCACGAACCAGGCAGATGAGACTATACCGGGTAGGAGCAATGAGGTGTGGGGGGGTGTCGAGTATAGGGATGTCGACTTCCCGGTGTATGCCATCACGGGAAGTGACGGCATACCGCTCATGGATAAGGTTGCGGAGTATTCAGGGAATATGAGTGATGCGTGGGAGGCCAGGAATTTGACAGTATATTATAACTCGAGTGATTATGCGCGCGTCTATATGGAGGTTAATACCGGTATGAGCCCCCCCCTTCGTACCAGCTAGCTAGAGTTACTAATTGATGATAGGCCAGCGGAACCAGCTACCTGGCCTATGGCTGTTCCTCCTGATAGTCCTAGCAGTCCTCATCGTCATCGTCGGTCTCACGTCCCTCAGCATGCATTGGCTCCAGTACCAGCACCGACAGCGCCTCCGCCGCCGCGTCGCCGCCGGCCAAGTAGACCTCGAAGCCCTCGGCATCAAGCGGCTCTCTGTCCCCCGCAAGATACTCGACCAATTCCCCATCCGCGTCTACGTCTCCGAGTCTCCTTCTTCCACCTCTGGCTCTACCACATCCCGCCGCTTCGCAGCTCCCGACCCCCCGCTGCCCCCCCAGCCGGTCCTGTTCTCCGCATCTCGCCGCTACCGCCATCTCGATACGACGTTGCAGCGTGGCTACGCGCAGACACAGTGCCCCATCTGCCTAGATGACTTTGTACACGGGACTACGCTAGTGAGGGAGTTGCCATGCTTGCATGTGTTTCATCCGGAGTGTATCGACCCATTCCTCGAGACGCAGTCGTCGCTGTGTCCGCTGTGTAAAACGTCGGCGCTACCGCAGGGGTATGTTCCTACCACGCTGACGGACGCAACCGTCCGCAGGGAGAGGAATCTTAGGAGGATGAGGGCGCGCGTGGATACGGGGGGTGGGGAGGGCGGCCATGGAAGGTGGTGGGGATGGTGGAGGGGTAGGAGTGTGGAACCGGGGGTGCCCCCGGTGGTGGAAATGAGGGAGACGATGACGACGCCGCCGATACCGAGGAGGGTGCAGGCTGTGGTGACACAGACGACGCCGACGACGACGCCGTCGCCGTCGCCGCCGTCGCATGAAGAGGAGATTGCCGAGGTGAATGCGAGGCCGAAATGTAGGTGCCCGGATACGATGTAGCGGTTCATGTGAAGTAGTAGGTGAATCTTGTTGTTGACCTGTTGATCGTTCTAGGGAAACGAGTGTTTAGCGTGATATTTCCGGGCTTCCGATGAGGCGAGCTAATCTAGAATAAATGATTGCTGATGATGCATTGCCTCCTCATGATTTTTCTACATTTATATTGCTTACCATTTTTTATATCCCTCTTCCCTCTATCTACTTTTCCCTTACTTTTTCTTTCCCCCCTGTCCATCGCTCGCTATCTTATTCAATAGCGACTGTTTCTTTTTTCCCATATCATTTAACGCTTGGATCTCAGGTCTTATTTTTGCCAGCACCTTATCCATCTTTTTTTTTTTCTCTCTTGGCTTCCGTCTCTATCGTTGTCTGGAGACATATATACCTTCGCTACTATAATTTCACGACACCTAGGATACCTGCTATGCCGCCCGTATTTACGCTTTTGTCGCTTTCTTGTATCATACGCTTTGCTTTTGTGCGGGGTTGCTGACCCCTTTTCTCTCTCTTTTCCTTTATTCTTTAGGGAAAGGAAGGGCTCTTCTATCACTTACTCCAATTTTTTATTTTTTATCTTTTTGGTCCCTTTCTTTTTCCTGTTTATACTGCGGGTTACCTTTTTTCTTCCTCCTTTTCTCTCTTCGGTTTCTTTTTGGGAGGAGGTGGGATAGCATTATGGGCGTTATTGTTTTTATGTATTTATGTAATATTGGGATTACTGATTTTTTTTTGTGTGGTATGTGAATCAATGAGAGGAAGAAAAGAAGAAAAAAAGAAGAAAAAATCCCGCTAGTTCGTTAGTATGATGTAGTCAGTCAGTGTCAATGATACTTGTGCATGAAAACCCAAACCCACACTAAATAAAAGTAATGATTTATTTACCGTGATCTCTCAAGCCTGACTCTTTAACTCGTCAATCGCCGCCTGCAGCTTCTGTTTCCTGCTCGCAGCCCACACAAGATTCAACGCCTCAATCTTGCCACCGAGGAACGTCGTATTCTCCGGCGTGAGCAGCAGCAGGCCCCTCGCCGCCGTGATATTCCTGAGCAACATCTACTTACTGATTAGCATAGCAGAACCACCACCACAATGAATAAACCCCGGTTGGGAGTGGTCAAACCATACCTTCGCACCAATCGCCATGTCCGCCCTCAAGCCCACCACCGGCCTCAACTCAATCGCATAGACCCTTCTCCCCCCAGAGTCTTCCACTAGAACCTTACATGGTCCCGTCTTCCACCCCGCCGTCCTCAACACCGCGGCCGCCGCCGCCGCCGCTGCACCTTCGGCCTCGCCGCCAGCAGCAGCAGCAGCATCCGGAACAACCCTGATGACCTCCCGCCCGCGCACGACCTCCCCGCGCTCGCCCATCTCTATCCTCTCGATCTGGTCCGCGCGCGACACGCCAATGTCCTCGACGGCAAGGACCTGCACGGCGATGGGGCCCGGCAGGGCCAGCGACGTCACGTCCGCGTCGTGGATGCCCGGCGGGAAGCACAGGTTTGCGTGCGCCTGCAGCGACTCGGTGATGTCGGAGGCGAGCACGCGGAACTTGAGGGAGGCGAGGAGGGCGGCGCCCGTGGGGAGCCGCTGCGACGTGAGCGTGTGGGAGAGCCAGGTGGGGCGCAGGTGGAGGTGGAGGGTCGTGAGGAAGTGGGAGAGGAGGGTGTCGATTGTGGGGGTGGCGGGGGGCATGGTGGTTGTTGTTTTGGGGGTGTTTTTTTAGTAGGTATGTAGATATCGATATCGTATGAGGATTCAGATTCTGATTCGATCGTGTGTGTGAGGTGGGGGTGTCACGTGAGGGCGCGTTGAGGGGAGCGTCTGGTTTACTAACCGGATTTCGACTGCGGATGCGGCCCTTACTGAAATGTGTTTTGATTTGCTTTTGGCGCATGTTTAGTAGCGTTTTCATAAGTCATGTCACTATGGTATGAGGGGATATCTATCCATATAGCAAGCCCATCCCCCAACCCTACCATAATAGCAGTCCGGATTACTAGATAGAGTATACGGGAGAGGTTCAAGCCGAGCTTTAGTTAAAGCTGGGTTTTTGCCCAAGACTACACGGGAATATTATCATCAAATTGCTGAGTATGAGTATATCCCCCACCCCCACCCCCACCCAAATCCAACACCACGACGTGCGGTATGGCTACCCTGTAGGGTGCAGTTGATCGTCCGTGGGCATATCTGGCTGTGTAGCTAGTAGCTTAATTAATGAATCAGTCGGCTGTGGCTAGTGCTGAAACATCTGGGCGAGTGATAAGTTGTGATTCTCGGACTCCACTTAAGTCTCCCGCTTTTCGCCTTTTTAGTAGGCCTGATTGATTGGTTCGATGCTCCTGAAACTGTCCTAGATGATATATAATGATAATGGTGAGGGGTGGTGGGGGTTGACGAAAGATGATGCATTGGTTGTGACCGGACGTACGAGCTGCCGGGAAAACCACTAGATGGCTTGCGGACTGACGAACATATGTGAACCCTAAACTGTGGGCTGGACCCTCTAAGCGTACTACGTGTACATGTTTTGGGACGGACGCAGGGGACGTAAAAGAGCCCGCAAAGCCACAGATATAGGAAGCCACAGAGGTTTGAAGGTTGCATGCAATCACGGATTATCACTCGGCAATGACGGCCCCATGAGTACATGCATTGAGGGGCTCTCCCCCCCCCTCCCCTGTTTAATGTTAGTGTTGAGGCGTAAATATCTTTTAGCCCGCGGCCGGTCGCGGGCTTGGGGGGTACATACAGCTCAAGCAATCTCTACCCAATCGGTAGTTTGCTGTCATGCACTGTGCACTGTATGGAGATTGTGCATGCAACTAAACCGATGCATGTTTCCTGTTGCTCAGCCGCCTCGCTCTTTCTCGGGTCGTCAGTCCGCTCTCCCCTATATCTTCAGCCCGGGAAGCTACAGATACCGGGCACAGATGAGGCCAATATCCCGTGACCAGTAAGGGTCTTAGGAAGTTTTATGGGCTCGCCCACATCTTGGGCCCGGGGGGTTTTATAGGTGTGAGTGAGCCTGTGGCTTCCGTCCGCCCAGCTGAAATCTTGACCGGGGCGATGAGGTAAAGGGATGCTGCTCATTAGCTAGCCAATGCAGTGTCGCAGAGCGGGAGGAAAGGTTCTGCCATAACCTACGGGCTGCATGCATGTATGAAGTATCAATCAATAGCCAATGCAGCGTCACGATATACACGTTTCCCAGCAAAAGAACCAGAAAATGCAAGTAACGGAGCCAGGGATTATTTGTATGAGAGAGCGGCGCCACTCCATACAAATTATCCTTGCCCTGAGCAACTTCATTTTCTGGTTCTTATGCTGATAAGCGTGTATTACTCGGATATCAAACCCGAACACCTAGAGTAGTTTATGGAAATGTGGTTACTAGAGAATGCCTGTTTTGTCTGGCGTATATCTTGATGGGTGCTACTTCCGCGGAACGCACCCGGATCCCCTAGATAGAGAGTGTTGAATGAGGTGGGGGTATAATACTAGGAGTATTTATTGAATACATAGGCGTTTTGGCAGCTCAAGTAAAGCACCCAAACAGCCTGTCTCCGTGTTTGGTGCACATTTACTAACATTGGGCCGTCCAATATAGGTTACTCACCCCTCTTAAGTAACCTAACGCCCATTATATGTAAGCTAGCTACCCCGCGGGCAAGAATAAAGCTGTCAAGGGTCAAAAAAAGCACTATCCAAAGGTCCAGCCCAACTTATACTACTTCCACTCTGGATCCGGACCTAGGAGTAACACACTAGAGTCGCTAATCTTACAGCTTAATTCTACGCGGTTGGTCGTTGTCGATTTATAGAGAGCTACATTGAGCTAACTTTGCTGATTAATTAGTTGGCCGATTTACATGCCAGCCGAATGGAGGGGCAGAGGTCGGGGAGTGGAGAATCTAGTCTAGATAATGATGATTACCTTATTTGCTAAGCACTGAGGGTTTCTACGCTACGGCGCGGCCCGGGATATATATGAAAGAACCCCATCTATATCATGGATCCTGCCTGTGTTTAGTTGCATTGATCTGATATATAATGTGAATGGATATCGGATTAAATAGGTCTAGTGTTTTTGTAGTGTTTTCTGAGCTTTTCCATGGTGGTTGAAGGTAGGCGCGCAGGAGTGTCAATGATAATGCAAGAAGTATGAGACTTGACTGGGCCCTTGACTACAGCGTAGATCTAGGAGCCTTATACCAATAATAATGCATACTGAAGGCCCGGCACCACTGGAGAAACACCGCATTGCAAAAATAAAATTCTGATAGTACCTAGGCCGAGTGATGGCTCGTGAACCTGGTCACGCGGCGGGACGCTGTGACCGCGCAGTAACCACTCAAACCAACATGCCTCGGCTGCGCAAACACCCCCCAGTGCTTCGAATTCCTTAAATTGAGGCATTTAGCAATTAACCTTAGGATTGGTGAGCCGGGATATATTTATGTGCAGTTAATTCCACGGACGACAACATAAAAATAAGCCCCAGTGGGAAACGTGTCCAAGCCATCCTTCTTTTTTTTTTTTTTTTTTTTTACACAAAGTTCTAATATTAGTAGGCCTTGAGATTACTCTGACCCGGCCGACTCAAAAACCTGACTCGTCACAGAGCCGATGGCACGTGTTCTGTTGCTATTCCTGTTTGCGCTAATCTGGGAGAAGCTATTTTTTGTAGAGTATAAAGGGCCAAGTGGTTCCCCTCGTGGTGGTGTAAGGAGGCCGGAGACGGTTGAGAAAACAAACAATCCTTTTTCGTTTTTGAATTCCCATCTGACTTCTGGGGAGACGCACAACCTGCAGGATAACAAGGTGGTATGTATAAACCACGTTGTATGCGCTATATCTTGCAGGACAAGTACATCCGCCATGCCTTTTTGCAAGCCCAGGTCCAAATATTGGTACTGCTGATTGGTCGTCGAGATCTATACTTACCAAAACTCCGGGAAGAATAAAAAGAGGGGTTGAGCAGCTAAGAAGAGGAGGAGGAGGAGGAGGAGGAGGAGGAGGAGGAGGAGGAGGAGGAGGAGGAGAGAGAAGCAAATACCAACATGCAGTCTATATAGTTATCTATTTGTAAAACAGCGTTGCACCCGTGATTTTCGGGGACGCAATAAGCAGCTCATGATGACATGACAGTTGCAAAAGTAAGGGTGTTCCCGTCAAAGCTTCGCCACCGCCGGGTACGCTTGGATTGCCACTTCTGAGTGGTGGGGAGAAATGCACTGTTAGGAGAAAAGGGGGGGGGGTTTATTATTATACAGGGTGCCCATCCTGTAGTTGTGCTTTTCTTTTCTTACGCTCCATCATCATCATAGCTTGCTAGCTGAGGTTGCAGGCCATGCAGGCAGAGGTGGCACACAGCAACGCGACAACCAAGATCAGATCATCGCGATATGATAACGCGGTAGAACACTACGACATGAATAGCCCAGTATCTAGCTTAAAAGGGCATCGCGCTTTAAAGCTAGCGCCACCATCAGTCTAAACCTCTCCTGGAATACACTAGCCTTGGCAAAAATCAAATCATCAACGTCGTCCCCCCCCCCCCGATTTACGCCATTATCCACAACTAATTCCCACCCCACCCAGACCCAGCCCCCAGTCGCGTTTTGTCAAAAATAAACCCCAAACTATTTTCATACACTCTCCGGTATCCACAACATACCAAGATCCCTTTCACAAGAACCGAGCAACCTATCACCTCAAAACCTAGCTTGTCGCCCCTCTCTCTTCCTCGTTCTCACACCCTCCCGGTACAATGTCCGGGAAAGGCGGGAAAGGTAAAGGCAAGACTCGCGGCGGCGGTCCTGGAGGAGCTAGCTCTCAACGTCGCTCACGAAGCAGAAATACTACGCCGGCCTCCACAAGTGCTTTCTCAGAGATCACTCACTTATCTACTGAAGCGATAGGGAATCTACGTGTCAACTACGACGAGGTTCTGGAGAAATACGTCAACAACTCGTCATCGGATTCGTCTTCAATACCAACCTCAACCAATCTCTCGTCGTTACGATCGGAGCTAGTCACCTTGGAGTCGAATGCGAAGGGGAGGAGTCGAGTGTGCGACAAGTCACTTCGAGAACTGTCAACAAAAATTGAACAGAAGAAAGTCGAGGAGAGGGAACGCCAGGAGAAAATGGAGTTAGAGCAAGAGCAGCAGGAACGGAAGAGAAAGGCAGCAGAGGATGAGGAGGAGCGGGAGAAGAAGGCGGAGCGCGACAAGGTCAAGGAGGATAAGGACCGAAAGAGGAAAGAAAAGAAATCTGGGGATGGAAAAAGGCCCTTAGCTGTTGGTGCACATCAAGCCACGGATCAGGGCCCGTCAGATATCAAAGGTCAGTCAAAACAAGTATAACGGGTAGGGGATGTTAGGTTAGCTTCATACGGTGGTGGTTTACGTGTCAACGATGCTGACCTGCATCGATGATTCTAGTAGAGAAAAGAAAGAAACATAAAGGCGAATCACCCTCACGTACCAGTACATCCCCCTCAAAATCCCGTACCTCAGATGCCGAACACCAGCCTGCTCAAGCACCCCCATACACCGTACTAGAAACCCTAGACGATGATCCTACCATCTATGAAATCCCTACATCAACTGAAGGCTGGCCTTACGAGAAGAAGGCGAAAGCGTTCTCCGTAACCCGCTTTCCCACCGTAGACCTGACAGATCTTGGCCCTGGTGATCCCCCCGATGAAGATTTCTCCAAAGCGAAGCCATCGAACCAGGTTGCTATGAATACATTCAACACGTACATTGACCCTTATTTTCGCCCATTTTCAGAAGAGGACCTTGGCTTTCTCAGAGAAAGGGGTGATAGGGTTACACCATATAACATGCCTACATTAGGCCAGCACTACTCTGAGGTCTGGGCAGCCGAGGACGGAGGCTTCGCGTCCCCCGCTCCAGCGAGTAATAAAAACCCCAATGTTCCAAAGGGCAGCTCTGACTCTTTGAGCGACGATGTCCTTGAAAAGGAGGAAATTTCGTGCGGACCTTTACTATCCCGTATAATGGCCGCAATGATACCCGAGGAAGGACCCATCGATTCGGCTCCAGAGCCCGAAACCCCAACCCATGACTCAACCCCATCAGCCCCTTCAGCAACAACTATGCCAGAGTCCACGCAGCCCGGGTGGAAAGTCCCAATAGGAAAGTCGGACTACTATACACTAGAAGAGCGATTACAGAAAGAGATGCAATACATAGGCTTACTTGGCACAAATACTGAGCCCGATTGGAAAGCCAGGGAGGACGATGATGTTAGTGCAAAGCTCAGGGAGCTTCAGAAACAGCTCCGGGACCAGAGTCTTATCAACGGCGCCAGGAAGGCGCGGATTGCGGAACATCTGAAGGAGCAGTTGGCGCACCAGGAGTATGCAACTATTTTGGACGATTTGGATAAACAGGTTTGTTCTCCCATCCCTCTCTTTCTCACCTTCATAAAGCTAACCCAATTGTGCCCAGGTCGAGCAAGCATACTCGAAACGTACGCGCAACATGAAGGCTACCAAAAAGAAGAAGTCGGCTCCCAATGGTGTTGGTGTTGCCCAGGCGCGTATCGGGATTGGCGAGGCGGCAAGAACACTTATGGAGAGAAGGAAGAAATGGATGTCTTCAATTGGACCTGTTTTTGATGAGAATATCACTAGGCTGCCTACCGAGTCCATATTTCAAAATATGGAGGAGCTCTTAGAAAAGGAGAAGGAAGGTGCTGCCGAGGAGGAGTAAGTGGATTAAGGCTTAGGAATAATGCTTAACGCCCCGCTACTGCACGAGTTTTCTTTTTATTATTTTTGATAGACCCGTTGTTCGGCTGTGTAGTGAAGAATCCAGGGGTGGGATAAGTTGATTTACCATCTATTTTAATCCATCGTTCTGCGGGCAACGTGGTTTATTGTTCTATTTCTCTATTCTTTCTTGGGAGGGTCTCTCTTTTTTTTCCTTAAATTTATTTATTTAGTTAGGCTTGGGATAGGAGTACTTATCGGGATCGGGATTCTTATCGGTTTGATGGTTATCGAGATGTATTCTAGTCGACGAGGCCGTTTAGAAATAAAAAGTAGTCGCGTGTGCGATTTTATCCTTGCGATTGCACATAAAATTGACTCCTACGCGCAATTCCTGTGACATCACCTATTGTCTGTATCTGCGGACTCGTTTCTGTAAGGACATTGAGGTCGAGTGATCGCCCATGATCTGAAAATCCTGACAGCCCATGCCTCTCTTTTGCACTGTAAAGGTGAGACAGGCGGTAAATCATGGTGTACGCCTGAGCGAATCTTGTAGCACACTCCCTCAGTGTTACTGTGTCCCGAAAGTCCAAACCTAGTTTCTGTGACCTCGTATTTCAAGCACAATTCGGCAGAACCTCGAGCATCTCGAGAGCTCTAGGGGTCCCCCAACAGTGTCTTGATTTCGTCCATTGGCAGCGGTGCTTTTTGGCTAGTTTATTCGGAGCCTGGGAGTGGCTGGTAACTAACACCGTCCCATGGCCAGGGAGGGGTCTATGATTGATTTTCATTCTGTTAGCTAAATCCGAGAAGCAGGTATTTAGAGATAAAAGACGAGGCGGATAGAAGGTGGATAGGAGGCGGATAGGAGGAGGGGGCGGGTACGACCAGGGTGGGAACCAGCAGTACGAAGGCCATGATACAGCTGGGTTGACGATAGTTATGGAGAATGCGCAACCAATGAAGCAGTTTAGGATAGGTAGGGTTGAGAGGGTTTGGTCCCTGGTCCGTGCTAGCTCTTCATTCTTGAGCTCTCCTGGATCATTCGTTTGTCTTGTCAAATGTAGACCACTTGCCATGTTTTGCAGAAGCAGAGGTGATACTTGAAGAGTCGGTGCCAAGACATGGAAGGAATCCCTAACCCCGCCAAAGCCCACCACTCTTACATCCAGGACTACGTACATGCACATACATGTAAGTACATGTAGTTACATGTGCTCAAACATGTATGTATTAGTGCACGGCGGCGTGGTTTGGGCCACTGCTTTGCTGCTTTGCTGTTTTTCTGGCTTCGGACGTCACCATCTCTACTCTTGATATCGTAGTACAAGCCATCGTCCCGAAAACGGAATTGCATATTCGGACAGGGGAGGGAGGGAGTAATGGTTTCTTAAGGGAAGAATAGGCGTGGCTTTCTAGCCTCTTGAGTTTTACTACATGTAGTGGAGATTAAAGAACCAGAGATGGGAGCCCCCAGCAGAAAAGATATGGTCGCTGTTGGCTTGGAGGAAATCTAGCACTGACAGCATCCTTTCTTACTATGTATCTACATGTAGTTTATCAACTCTAAAGTAATCAGTGAGGTACTTCGGATGATCGACAAGCCACACATAGCCTACTGATCCTAGCTCTAGAACAGGCTATTGGTCCAAATAGTAAACCTAATGGCTTCAGATCAGACTTTAGCCACGACCAAACTGCAGAATCATGCTTAAATCTATTTATAAACCCCCCTCCTCTCCATAGTGGGGTTCTTTTTTTTCAAAAGTTCAGACAAATGTCTGATGACGTCTAGATGGATCTAAGCCAAACTTCAAATTTCTTGGGAGGCGTCGTAAGCCTGTTCTGGGCAACCCCCCAAACCGGCAACTCACAGCCACACCACGCCACGGCGCGAACAGAGCTCCTGGGAGGACTTAAATCATCGACGACATGCTCGCTCGCTCCCCCATTCACTACAGACTACACAGTACATACGCTACCACTACAGTAAAACGCCACTTTTGCATTCAACTGAACTGATCAACATGTTCTTCTTCTTCACATGCGGAACCCAGGACTTCTCATCGTCGCTCAAGGGGTATGAACATATCCGAGCAAAGTGCCCTGTAAGTTACTTCGCGCCTATCTATTCGCTGCGCACTCTGGCGCTACGTTTCGAGGAGGCCCTTTTACTAACTTTTGTCGTGTAGAGATGCAATAATCCGTCAGGTAATATCAACTTTTCACGAAGCTCTGGTTGTTTGAAGGCTAATCTTGGAGAACAGTCATCGCGATCAAGAAAAGGGACTTCTTCACGTTCTGTTTTATCCCGGTTGTACCCATCGGCTGGGGCGAGGTAAAGAACATTCCATCCACTGCTACTACCAGTATCAGCAGAACTGACGAACAATGCGAATTATAGGAACTCCGGTGCAGCATCTGCCCATACCGTCAAGCAACGTTAGTATCCCCTATTCCATAACTCCAAGCCAGATGCGCAGTGTCGCTGACATTAATACAACAACCACAGGAATAAGGAGCAGCTTATGCAGATGCAACACCAGCAGGGTCCTCCTCCACAATCTTTCCCCCAAGGAAACTACCCGCAACAGCAGCCCGCGCAGTATAAATAGTCGAGATGAATAAATAGACTTGACGCTGCTCCCGTCCTTTTTCTTTTTCTTTTTCTTTTTCTTTTTCTTTCTCTTTTCTTCTTCTTACTTATTTTGTCGAGGTGCGCGCCGGAGGCCGGCGTTTTTATCTGGGGTTCTCGCCAATTCGGCCGGTTTTTTTTTTTACTTACTTTTTTGCGTGGTTGCACGATCAATTTTTTCATTGGTATGGTAAGGATTGATTGATACCGATGGCCGTATGAGTTATTCTCGATTATTTTTGTTGGGTCTCCTTACTTTTTTCTTGGCAGAAAATTTCGGTTTTATATTCGGGTTTTTTACTTTTTTTCTACTTTTTTTTTTTTGTACTTCCTGTGATAATCACGCACGTGAGGAAAGGGGGCGGGCTGTAATGTAGCTGGACTTGTGCTAGGGGTTGGAAATTTAAGTTTTTCTATTGAATTGTGTCGTGTATCGATAGTGGAGGCTTAGGAAGCTTGGATTAGTGGTGTTAATTAAGCTTCGATTCTGAACGGGCTTAAGGTAAAAGATATTAGCACATAACGATATAAATGGTGCCCTGTGTGTATGGAGTATCTTCAACACCCACTGTATCCGCGCCCCTAGAGTGTAATTCTCATAGAAATATCACATATGCATAGGCTTAGGCACCGAATTATTGATGTGGAGTATTTGCTTGTTCGAACCAATGTTTGGCTACATATACATGTAAGTATCAGTCAGCTAGTTTTGAGGGGACTAGGTGGTTAGGGTTAGTTGTCGAAATGCACCTTGTTTTGTTTCAAGTTAATTGGTTGGTGGGGATCATGGGATGTCACTCACACCTGCTCAAATCTGCGATTGCAAGCTAACATCTTAAGGTAACCGATAGAGTTTACATATAGTAATACACTGTGTTCTACAAAATAACAGACTAGTTGGGCGTTCCTTCCCCGGTGAGTGGGCGCTTCCCCAGAGCTCCTACATCGTTCCAATTACCTGCGACCACTCACCCTGAACCAGATCATGCGAGTACACATCTCCTACTTCTGGGCGCCTGCACAGGAATCGCAGCACAATGGTCGCATCGCACATGTTCACAATAAGGCACAGAAGACCAGAAGAAAAGAGACAAATGAGGGGGCCGGATATTGCCCGAGTCAGATCCCCAGGGTCCGAATCATTCCAACACCAACATCGTCCAGTACTTGGCGGATTGGATTAACCAACAACTGATGGGGGTGAGACTAATGAATATCACTCATCCCCAATCTAAATCTCGGGCCTTCATATCAAGACTAGGCCCTATTGTTTGTCGCTCCCTCCCGTCTTATCCCCGCCGGACAAATTCGGGAGCTCCCATTTTCATGTCCGATGACTCGGGGCGCTAGGGTTCGCCTTATACCAAAGCTTGATGGGGGGGAGCGAGACTTGGGGCTAGGAACCCAGACAGTTCCCGGCTGCCGAGGATGGAGGGGAGACCGAAGCGAGGACAGTTCCAAGACCGGAAACATGAACTTCGGAAACTGGATATCGGAGAGAGGTTGAAATCCGTGACAAAAGCCATGTGTCAGACCAATCTCCTATTTCTCAGTTCTCCATCTTACCCTCACGCCAAGAAAGGTAGATGTGTCGTTACACTCAAGCCATTGCAGTGTTATTACGCGCTTGAACAAAAACACGATGGTAAGTGCTGGTTAGAGTATAGCAGCATTGTTATCGGGGTAGGTAGTTTATTCGGAGAAGTGCGGCGGCGAAAGATAAGAGGGGTGTTACTCGATTAATTCTCCTACAGACAGCGGCTATAGCCGAATCGGAGACTACCATGGTTTTGTTCGCGTGGGGACCCTAGCTGGCTAGCTTCGAGATGTGGCTTGGGCGAGGAGCGAATACCCCCTCCAGAGTACTACGATTATGGGTGAGTTGTGGTGATTTACTTTCTTACTTTCTTTTTTTTCTTGGTGAAATCTGGGGTATCGTATCTCCTCCACTCTACTACTTCGTTTTTCCGACCACTGCTAACCTACCGTATTTTATTCTAGGGTACAGACAGGGCTGAATGGGCTGGTCCTTATCTACGGCGTGTTTTGCAAAACCTAATTACCAACTGCTACTCTACTACTAGCAAAAGTGCTACTTTCAGCAAAGTAATCCACCCCCAGCTGGTAGGCAAGCATGCGATAAGCCTATGCGACATGGGACATGATGGCCCGTTAAACTACCGCTCTCGCTTGCCAACTTTAAAGTGTATGCATGCATGGAAATATTGGCCTTCTCCACTAATATAGAAATGATCAATTCTTGTCTTATCAGTTCTCTACCGATCTCTCCCGTTTGAAAGGTGTAGGAATTTGGTACCCTGCGGGATTTCGTAGATGTAATTTGCACTTTGTACAACTTGTGTGTCTCTATCTATCTACCAACCTACCACCGTACCAGTGGGAACTAGGAGATCGGGAACTGGGAGGGGGTTCCCCGGAATTTTCCCAAAGATCAGGGCAGGATTGCAATGGGTGATGAGATATCTGTTTTTGTTAGGGATGTACCAGATAGAGCACTCTGCATGTAGGATATGGAGGCAACAATATACGAAGTATATAAACCTCTTGATCAGTCCGGCCCCATCGAGTTCGATACCCACCAACTCTAAGGCTCCCGGATTACTTATCTTATATACGTCTGATCCGGCGGAGAAGACAACTGCGAAAAACCTACAATGACGACCGCAACTGCCCCCCTTTCCCAAGCATTTGGGTACGGGATAATCGTTGGCCTGGGCTTTCTCTTTGCCTTGGGTATGATCGGAACCACATGGGCGCTCAAACGGTTTGTGTTACTCCCTTCTCTTTTCTCTCTCTTTGACTATACTGACACACACGATAGCTATCAAAATGAAGTCCAAACGTCTGAAATGTTCAGTACCGCGGGTCGTACCGTTAAAACTGGTTTAGTAGCCTCCGCCGTCGTAAGTTCATGGACATGGGCGGCAACACTCCTGCAGTCTTCGGGGATCGCATACAAATATGGAGTTTCGGGCCCGTTCTGGTACGCGAGTGGTGCAACAGTGCAGATCTTACTATTCGCGACCCTGGCCATTGAACTCAAGAGGAAGGCGCCAAATGCGCATACATTCTTGGAGGTTATCAGAGCACGATATGGTGCTGGGGCACATGTAACATTTATGTTCTTTGGGCTGTGTACTAACATCCTGTAAGTAATTATGGACCTCTGTGAATAGGTTTGGGATTGATATTGACTGTGCGGTAGTGTTACGGCAATGTTGTTGACTGGGGGCTCTGCAGTGGTTACTTCTTTGACCGGTATGAGTACACCTGCTGCCTGTTTCCTCTTACCTGTTGGTGTGATCGTCTACACTCTTTTTGGTGGTATCAAGTAAGTCTTCAATCATACCCCAGCACTCGCCCCACCATATTAACCACCCCAACCAACCCATAGGGCAACCTTCCTCACAGACTACGTCCACACCGTTGTGATCCTTGTGATAATCTTCATCTTTGCCTTCACCACATATGCCACTTCCCCACTCCTCGGCTCTCCTGGCGCCGTCTACGACCTCCTTGTCGCAGCCGCTGAGCGTCACCCCGTCTCCGGAAACGCCGGCGGATCATACCTCACTATGCAGTCCACTGAAGGAGCAATATTTTTCGTCATCAACATTGTTGGAAACTTCGGAACCGTCTTTTGTGACAATGGGTACTTCAATAAAGCCATCTCCGCCTCGCCAGCTTCCGCACTTCCCGGATATGTACTTGGCGGTCTGTCATGGTTTGCAATCCCGTGGTTGTGCGCAACAACGATGGGACTGGCGTGTCTGGCGCTTGAGACTAACCCGGCATTCCCGGGCTTTCCATCGAGGATGTCAGATCTTGACGTTGAGGCTGGCTTGGTGCTCCCGAACGCGGCCGTCGCACTTCTGGGCAAGGGTGGTGCAGCATGCACATTAGTTTTGATCTTTATGGCTGTTACGTCCGCGACCTCCGCTGAGCTTATTGCTGTCTCTAGTATTTTCACATATGATGTCTACCAGACATATTTCAACCCCAAGGCTACCGGCAAGAGCTTAATCTATATGTCACACCTATGCGTTATTGTCTTTGGGTTCGTGATGGCGGGATTTAGCGTGCTTTTGTGGCATATCGGTGTTTCCATGGGATATCTATACCTCCTCATGGGAGTAATGATCTCTAGCGCCGTGCTCCCCGCGTCGTTGACACTGCTCTGGAAGAAGCAGAACAAGTGGGCTGCCATCTTCTCTCCAATTCTTGGACTGGCTTGCAGCTTGGTTGCTTGGTTGGTTACAACCAAGGCGAAATTCGGCGAGATCACTGTAAAGAGCAGTGGGTCTAAGTAAGTTGACCTGCCCCTGTGACCTCTGACACAGTGCTAATGACCTCTACAGCATGCCCATGCTTGCCGGCAATGTAGTCGCCCTCCTATCCCCCGTCCTCTTTGTCCCAGTCCTCACCTTCGCCCTTGGCGCCGACAACTACGACTACGAATCCATGCGTATGATCCGCAAGAGCGACGATGCCGACATTGCTGCAGCAGCCGATGTCGACCCCGAGCTGATCCGCGGCGTGGCCACAAGCTCGCAAAACTCAATTAACGAGCAAGAGAATCTTACTAAGAGTGCAAAGATTGCGCGCATCATCACCCTGGTTATGACGCTGTCGCTTTTGATCCTGTGGCCGTTCCCTATGTACGGAAGTGGATACGTGTTCACGAAGAAGTTCTTCACCGGATGGGTCGGGGTTGGGATTGCCTGGTTGTTCCTGTCAACGATGATGGTGGGTATCTACCCGCTGTGGGAGGGAAGAAAGTCGATGGCACATACAGTGAAAAGTATCTATCTGGATATCATGGGAAAGAGGAGGCCGCCGATCCAAGGGAGAGTAGCAGACGTGCCGGATGATGTTGTAGGGGGGAAGGAGAAGAGTTGAGGTGAACTTGTTATTGTGTTTAATGATTTATGTATTTATGTATTTGTTTATTGTCCGTTAAGTCGACTTATATACATGTGTTACCCTGACAGCGGGCCCATTTAATGATGAAGGGATCTATAGCCTTGAGCTTATTCGGACACACCGATAAAACGACCTACATACATATCTGTTTAGAGAGGACATTCGTTCCACTCAGAAAATGAAGTCTAGGGAACACCTACCTTAAGGTCTAGACCACCGGATCAGGTAGCACCCCCCCCAAATTATGTTCCCTTGGCCGTCCAGTAGGATTACTTTATCTATTCATTTCCTAAAGATCACTCCCGACAAATACATCTTCTCCTTATTCACTTCGGCGGTTCGCTTTATGAAAAGAATCAATTGGCAATATATCTACGACGGAACCTATCGACTAACAGTCAAAACTCCCCCGGAGGAGATAATATTAAGTGCCGCTCTGGCCAGGTGATAATAGGACGGAGATGATGCTAGGTTTGGAATGGGTAAGAAGATTGGAATAGTCCCAAAGGACATGAATTGATTCTCTGGGTTAAAAAAGAAAAAAAAGCTAAGGATATCAACAAAGGAAGAAAAGAAAGTCCGCCTGCCCGCTCGCCCGCTCCATGCAAACCACCCTTCGATCCTAAAATAAAAACCAAACTCCGTATGATATCCCTCTCGGCTATCGAGGCGTAGTAGAAAAAAGGGGCCAAGAAGAGACCCGTTGCAGATGCAAAAAAAAGAAAGGAAGAAATAAAGTTTTAAGGTTTTGTTCGTTTAATTCGTTTATTCATTGCTGCAGCGCATGCAGATCGGATCTACAACCAAACCAAACCACAGTTAGTAACCCGTCGGCACCCCAACCCAGATCGACGAACACCGGCGGGAAAAGAAAAGATCAATATCAAATAACTAACCTTAAGCTTAGCGGAAGCAGTTGAACCCGCAGAGCCTGAACCTGAAGTGAGGCCTAACACCATGCTTTGATGCCGTGACGCCGAAGCCCGCACGTCCGCCCGCGTTAAAGTGCTTTGAGTAGCTGAATGGCATCTTTTTCTTTCTTGTTTCGTTTCGTGAAGTGGTATGTATGCTTCGTGTGTTGCTTTGTCTGGTCCGTTGGAGATAAGAGTCGATGAGGATGAGGAGGAGATGTGGGAAAGGGGAGCGAGGGTGGGTTTATATTTCAAATCCTATACCCCCAAGTGAAGTGTAGGTAGGTACATGTATGTATCACCCTACTTGCTTTAGAATGGGATGGCTGGCTGAGGTGTGTTGCTGGCGGCTGGCTGGATGGCCTGTTGGCGCCTCTCGAGACCTTGCATGATTCGTTTGAAGCAGCTGGTGCCAAGATCATTGGCTCCGCAGAGCACAGCCTCAGACGTGGCGTTGCCGATTTGGAATTGGATGCTGAGGGGGGCCCGTGCGGGTTCTGCACCTACTTATCTCTTGACGACTTCGCCTTCTTAAAGAGTTTTCATAAGTTGTACATACATGCTCTAGTGCTAGGGGGAAGCTTCTAGACAATGCGATGCATAGAATGGGATGAAGACGGAAATTAACTACACACCAACAAGTGTTACGAAGTCACTCAGAGCGTTTTTTTTTTGTTCCCATCAAGTCCATTGATTTCTATTTACAACTACAAGTAATCCATGCTGACCCTGCTAGATTTTTCCCATGCAAAAAAAAGAGAGAATGCAAACGGCGTTTAACCAAAGATGTGGAGAGTTCCAAGGTACTATTTCCCCATAGCATTAGTATCAAGCATCCCGGAAATACTTAAACAATAGGGAAGTAACTCACATCAGTGGGGTTGTTGAATCTCAGGTTCCTGTCAAGGCTTGAGATCGCTTCGATATCGGCCTGCTCCAGGTCCCAGCTAGTAACATCCAAGTTCTGTAATAGCCTCTCCTGTGCGTTACTCTTGGGGATAACGGCCAAACCCCTCTGGGTAGCCCATCTCAGAAGTACCTGAGCAGGGGTCTTGCCAGCCTTCTTAGCAATCGATTTAATGGTATTGTTCTCGAACAAGGTTGGGGTGTCTGTAGCCCTCTTCATTTCGAGCTCCAAGAAGGACTGAGGTCCAAACGATGAGTACGCGGTGACCGCGATCCCCTCCTCCTTAGCAAGGGCAAGAAGTGTCTCCTGGGTCAGGTACGGGTGGTGCTCAACCTGAAGCACAGCCGGGCGGATACGTGCGTAGCGGAGGAGATCCATCAGGAGGGCGCCCTGGAAGTTGGACACACCGATGTTCTTAGCAAGACCCAAGTCCACGAGCTTCTCCATCTCCTCCCAGGTAGTCTGGATGGGGGTGCGGCTCTGGACAATCTTTTTCTCAAGGGTGTGCCATCCACTGGGGTAGCTCTTGGCCGGATCGACGTATTCGAGGGCGACGGCTGTCTCAACGTGTTAGTTGGCGATTTGTAGGAAGAGATGGGGGAAGCATACGGAAGTGGATGTAGTACAGGTCAAAGTACTCAAGACCCCACCATTCGAGGGACTGCTTGGTGATTGGGATGACGTGCTCGCGGTCATGGAAGGTGTTCCAGAGCTTTGAGACGATGAAGAGGTCCTCACGCTTGACGAGGCCATCAGCGATGGCACGTCTTACACCCTCACCAGCTTCCCGCTCGTTTGCGTAGTCTTGTCCCAGCGTCAGTTACAACTCTGATATACTAGGTAGATAAGTATTAACCATAAGAACTTACCGAAGGCTCCGTCAAACAATCTGTAACCAGTCTTGATGGCATTATAAACTTGGTCGGCACAGGTTGCGTTGGTGACCTTCCACAGACCGAAGCCCACCTGGGGCATCTCATCGCCGGAAGGCTGGAGCTTGATGGTTGGGACGTTGACCATTGCTGCGATTCTAGAGGTCGTAAAGGTGCGGATGGGATGGAAATGGGATATGTGCGGGGTAGATGAGGGTTTGGAGATATATCGTCTGGGAAATGATGTCAGAACACGGAACACACTTGGACGAACAAACATCATGAAAAGATGGAAAAAGGTGGAGATAAGTGAGGAGGATGGAGTTTTTTATTTTCTTACTTTAAGCTTTAGAAGTAGGACGGCCGAGATGTGTGATTTTTGAAAGTCGTCCGATGAAAGCTGGGGATTATATACTGCCCCTCATTTGGCTACCAAGTATATTGCAATCCACCATCTCGAGCACTAACGGTACCCTACCCGTTCGTTGCTAGCAGTATATTCGGATAAATTCCCGTAAAAAGGCGCTAGGTATTGAAAATTGCAGATGGCCTCGTGGGAGACAGAAAAAGAAAAAAGAAAATCTACTACTCTTTGCTCAAAACATCCTATGCATCAAATTGTTTGCCCTCATCGGTCAAACCTCGGGTTTCACTGTCCCATATGTTGCTAATTGAAATGCGATGCCCTGCGGATGCTCTTCAATATTATCCGAGCAATTCAGCCGAAAGCTTTCTTTAACTCCACAAAAAAAGTGCTACCATCCCCACACAAGATGAGGCAACGGCGGGGGAAGCACCGGGGATCGTGAATTTGACGATGACCGCCGACCGGTGGAAGAAGCGGTTCCTGGACCCTTCTTGTCTCAGTTCTCCATCCGATAGCCTAATGGGCTCTCTCTCATCAGTCCCAATGGATGAAGTATATTGCCTAATAACCTGATCGGTCAGAGAGTTCCGTATTCTTTTTTCTTCTTCTTACTGCGGTCTTCTCTCTCAGGGTCTACAGGTCCATGTGACCTTGAGATGGGTATTGAGTTTAGCCTAAAGTGCTGACCCTAGCAAATCTGGGGAACGGAGAAACTTTGACAGTTTATCCGCAACTTCTCCTGCATTCAACCATTCAACACAACAGTATATGAAGCGGGAAACAATTCAGGGCATCTACTCATCTCATCGTCCGCTCTAGCCATCCATTCAGGCAAATCTCTGATTTTAAAAGGCCTATTCCGATTCGAATATTGATATAAATGGCAGCGGAGGGTACATTTAGCACTTTGATACGTCACGCTGTGTCTCAGCTTTGAAACACGTCCTGTCTCGATAAGCACCAATCGAATTGATGCATCTGCAACTACCGGATCGAAAGCGTCTCCGGTCTCCCTAACCACCTTCAAACTGGCAGGTTCGGCTGAGGGCGGTGCAGAAAACACCGAAGTACCGGTTGATGAGTGATATCAACCCCCAATATACAAACAAAAGGGAGGTTATTCCTCTGGTCATGATAGGTCACTCGGGGGGAGTTCCAATTTCGCGCAGGCGCCAAATTCTGGTGAAGATCGGGAAAATGATAAAAGATCTCCCAAGAGATAAAGGAACCTGTGGTACTAGCCTTGTGGCGAAAAAAGACCAACCCCGCCAACACCCCCAAACCGACTGGCTCCGGGCATCAACGAAGCTATAAAAAAAACTGGTTCTGGGTGTCAAAACTCGCCAGGATTTGCAAGAATTTCTAGGAAGGATTACTTGATAATGGTTGGAGATCAGCCAGCAATAACTCTCTGTTCATGAGCATGCGGGACCGTACTTTTGACTAATCAGTGCAGATAGAGTTATCTGTTATTGGATTGGATACCGATATATGCCGCGGCCGCTCTTGCGAATAGGCCCGCTGTTTGTCTTCCACGGTGTCCCCTGAAGTGACCCTTGACCTGGCATTCTGCGCAACCTAGTATACAGTCAGATACTCCCTGGTATGTAGCCCTTATAATGGATACAACGGTCTCTTAGAACTTAAGCCTGAGGTGTTATCCTCGTTCCTGGGAATGGTCACTACACAATTACGTACGCAAAGTATTCTCCCCTCTCTATAATAAGGGCGAGTGATTGGGTTCGTATCGAAAGCATACAGCTGACTGAGTGCATGCCCCGATCTCAAAACGTGCTTAAGGAACCACTGGCCCTATCTGTATTACCCCTACCAGTCTGAAAGTGCTTACTATCATATAGCTGTCTCATTTTTTTCATCCTGTAAACCCCCCGATTTATTACTCCCCTGCAGGTCTGGTTTAAATAGCCTCTGGAATGAAAGAGGCTTCAAACCAATGCTCGAAATCATAGTATCGAGCTCTTTCCCCGGTGATCAGGACCACCCATAGTGTCCGATGTTGTATACGGGGCTAGCTCAAGTAAATTTGTGCAGGGAACCGAAGTATCAATCAATCAATCATTGTGCAGGGAACCACCCAATTAGCGAGCGAGTGAGAAACCATGTGCCAAGCCCGGTGATTAGGTCTTCTATTCCAATAGATGATTCAAGGCCAAATTACACTATGCTTTTTAGAAGACAGCTGGTGTATTAGGAGGACGCCGATTAGGTTAGACTACGTCATTTATTCCCCTGCTACAAGCCTGCTTAGAGTGTCAGAAGGTGGTTTATCAACCACCAAACAATTAGCTACCACACGAAGCTGTTTCTAGGTCAATATGAGCATTTAGATTCCTTTATTACCAGTACCTAAGGAAAAACTTTTACCCACGATTTTCTGGGTCCCTTATCACATATTTCCACTAATTGAAGTACTGATTATCCCATATGGAGTAATTATTTTATATTCAAAAGCATGCGAAGGTAGTAGAGAAAGTCTATACTCAAAACTTCTGCACGGGCAGTACATTTTACAGCAGTGGGTAATAAGTCATCAGGCGGAACGCCACCAGAATATGGGTTTGCGGGAGGGAATTGTGGCTAGGCCGCCCGATGACCTATTACCCACCACTGTACATGTACTTTTGCGCTGAGGCATTTGGGTGTGTTTAGATCACTTTCCAATACTCCGGGTATATACATGTACGTAAGCTATTAACGTGTTTCACCGGAAAGCAATCATCACCGGGAAAGCAATCATCACCGGGTAAGCAATCAACCATGACAACAGGACTTTAAAAAATTCAGATTCTGAGGCTGGAGCGAATCAAGTGTCCAGAAACACCCTTTAGATGTCCTTTGAAGATATTTGCTAAAGTTGAGTGGTGAAGGATGATTGTCATAATACATAATTTCTTCTCCTTTGGGTCTTTTGAGAGTAACCCCCACCACACTACCCTAAGTAAATATCACCCAGAAACAGCAAAAAGAACTTCCAACATATTTGGCTTCGTATTAGACTGAACTTCAGTGCTATCATCTTTCATCAACGGGACCTGGTTGCTTTCTTGGTGACGATCGCTTTCCCGGTGAAACACGTTAGTATTCAACACGACTATCATAGGGGATAGAACACTAAATACCAGGGCTAGGGGTATCTATTTATTTTGGCGCTATTATTGATTCGAGGTCTTTTTGAGCTACTCGTAAACACAACGTGGCCTCAAAGGCTCGAAACCCAACACGAAGCAAGAACTTAACAAACCACCGTACCCGCGATGCGTCCGCAGACCACAAACTGCCATCCTACCCAATCACCCAGACCAAAATCACCCATTCATAGCCACGAGAAGAACAAATATTCTCCCCACAAGTTAACCGAGTTCCATCACTTGCATTTATTCTGCTAGGTAGGTACGGAGAGCCGGACCCCGCACAACTACCCAAGGGGGTGTATCTTCTAACCTGCCCTAATTTTTTTTTTGCGGGTTTTCATATCTATAACTATACTAATCATACAGCCTAAAAGTTTACTAAGAAGCTTTACAACAACTCAGGCCGCCGAGACTTTGTGGGAAACGGTAGAGCGCTAAACAGATAAAGGAAACGAACCCGCCTGAAAGCAACCAACCTACCAGAGCCCGGGGCACCAATGCAATTAGTGGATTGAAGAAAAAGAGCTCGGGGCATCACATCCTATCACTCGATTTCCTGTGAGTCACAAGCGATCACTCGGCATTAATGTGGGTAGGGATGCAGAAGAGCGGCCACCCACCACAGGCCACTCTTATTAGTTTTCTCAGCAAGAAAAATTTGGAGGAGTTGCATATAGCACTTCATATTTAGACAAAGCTAGCTTAATCTATTATTGCCGAGAAAATCGCTGACTAGCCCGGGTGACTGACCGCTCCTTCGCGGTAGTTCCAAATCGGGTCCAGTATAGCCATATCTACTTATTCCGTTAAGAAAACCTTTTCATCTCTCACAGATAATGCAAGATAGAGAAGGGAGAAAAAAGGGGGGGAGGGGGAGGAGGTTAAGGAAAAATACAATAGGAGGAAAAGAAGGAAAACGAGAACGGCCTAAAAGAGAGGGGGGAAACAGAAGGGGATAAAACTAGACTCCCGTCCCCGGGAACGCCATAGTCCCACTCAGCACGACCATCTGCTTCTCCCTGCTGATATACCCCTTGACCAGGCCCTTGTATATCAACCCGGCAATCAAGCATTCTACCTCCTCGCCCTCAACCTCGACCGTCCCGCTCCCCATAGCAGCCTGAAACGTTCTAACAGGTATTCTCGTACTCTTATCGCAGTACAAGTACACCTTGCGGAATAGATTCCGCATCGCAATCTCACGACCTCGCTCCAGCGTCAAGAAGATGCGGCGCTTGACGAACTCCTGTTCGCCGGCGGCCATGGCAGCGTCAAAGGCGAGAAGATTACCGGACTTAATTGTTGTGCAGAGCGGGGCGAAGAGTGAGTGAAGGCGGGGGTAACGGGATAGGAGCGCAGCTGTGGGGAGTGTGTGCGTCGTGCAGAGTTTGGTCGGGATTAGGTAGGTTAGAATTAATCTGCCCGGAGTTAGTTAACTGGCCAGTACAGGCTAGGGAGACGAGGGTACTCTTGATTTCTCGTAGCTTCAGGATGGCAGAGCTCCCATGCTGCCGTAAGGTTCTCCTCCGCGAGGGCATAGTTCTCCTCTAGGAAGTAAATAACGCCGACGTAGTACTTAAACGTAACCTGGTGAGCCTTTGGGAACGCATTCAGCGCCGGCATATCTGCCGTTGTGGCCGCGAGAGCTCGGAGGATGTTCTTGCTGAGAGTTATGGCGTTGAGCTTGAAGTACGTCTTGAAAAGGAGGTTGACGATATAGTACGTCCCCCATTTTCTAGACTCTTCCAGCGGCGCTCTATTTCACGTCAGCCCACCGCCCTCAAAAGGCCCCCACAAGCAGCAAAAGACCTACCGATCACTTATACACACCGTAAAAGCCCTATTCACGATCCTCGCGGCGTCCTCCAAGCACCCCGTCTTACCCTCCTCATCCGCCTTCATCGCAATCGTCCTGAGGTACTTACATGCCGTGTACATGACAGGAAGTGTCCAATTGGGCCAGTTTGCGTTCTGATATCCTCTAACAATAGCCAACGTCGTTTCCTTCTGCCCATCATAGGCCCTCCCCCAAGCGCCTGATTCCTCGTCGCGCTCAAGCGTGTACGCGACCCTCCATAGGCCAATGAATGCCTCAACCCACGCGGCGCGGGACTTCGCAGGTAGGTTCGAAAGCTCGTACTCGATGTCGCGGCGCAGGTTTGCATGGTTGGTTGAGAAAGCAAAGGAGGATGTGTCAGGGTTGCGCGGGGAGAAAACGGCACCGAGGGCGAGGCCGTTCTGCGTTTTGAGGGCGTGACGGAATTGTTTGCTGTGATGAGGGAGGTTAGTTGCAGAGCTCTTTAAGAAGAGGGGGGGGTTTACTATAGGCCTGACATGATGGTGGTGGTTGGTGGGTGGGGAGGTGAGTGAGGTCACCGCTTGGAGGTTTACAAGAGGTTGAAGATGGGAGCTTCCTGGTGGTGGGGATGCGGCTCTGGGGTATTGTATCACGTGGGGCGGGACTCAACATTCGAAAGTTACCCCCCCCTACAGAGTCCCCTCTTGGCACTCGTTAAATATTGATTCTTATGGCACATTTATCTGTGAGTATTTACCTTTATTCCTACATAAATCTCTATTTTAATTCGGGACAATCCATTGTTTTAATTATTCTTTTCAAATGAAGGAAATCCAAATTACATGCCATCGAACCCCAAAGAGAAGACAAAAGAAACCAAAACTCCGACACATCACTATGATAACACCTCAGGTATCGTCTCCATTTGTTCTTTGCTCTTTTTCTGTGTTGCTGAATGCTAGGTTCTTGTGCTTGGCCGGTATAGGTATCTCATACAAAGAAGCCCTCCACGAAGGAAAAAAAAAAGACTAGAAGACAGGAAAAGGAAAGCACTAAACCCCCTCCTTTCCAGCCCCCAATACACTAGAACATTTTTTGGAGTTATTTTTATTTATTTGTTTTTTGAGAAAAAAACCCCGTGTAACCCGTAAATTTTATGTTCACAGAATTTTGACCCCCGGCTCCCTTACACAACAGACACCAAGCACAGAAGACCCCCAACACAAAACAGAAAAAAAGAAGGTGGTTTTTTTAGTGGAAGGTGCTGGGCCTCTTGGCGCTGAACACCTTGCGTGCAGAGCTCTTCGGCACACGGTGCGGTAGAGGGAAAGAGAGGCCCTTGGTCATGAGCTGCTTGGTGTATGGGCGCTTGACGTCCGCGTTCTTCTCAATCTCGACAACCTTGAGGATCTATTTTCGCGTAGAAATGTCAGCGTACTTCAGGGCGAAAACTTAGATAGCGGGTAACTCACGTGGATCGACCGGAACCTAGCCCTGTGCCTGGCAGCCATATCCTGGTAGAGGGCTTCAACAGCGCTTGTGCGGGAGAGCTCACGGTACTCCTTGTACATGTTGTGGGTTCCACTGCGAGAGTCGTAACGGATCCAGATACCGAAGTTCTTAACCTTCATGGGTCGCTTCTCGTGGATCTATAAGTTTCCCCCAGTATATTAACATCCCATCCTCCATATATATATTCCCTCTCTTTCTCTCTCCCTCTCTCCCCCCCCCCCCCATTCTTCCCTTAACAATAGAATATGGCTTGTTTGAAACGTACCTCGTTCAAAGACACGATCTCACCGTTGGTCTTCTTAACCTTCCTGAGCTTCTTAAGGAAGTACCAGAAACGAGACTTAGCGACGACGGTGTTAGGGGCGAACAAGCGCATGCGGTAAAGCTTGGGGGTCTCATCAGCTTCTGATGGGAGCTTGCGTCCGATAACTTGGTATTCTTGAAGGCGACCTGTTGAAGAAAAGAAAGCTTGCTGTTAGCGTCATTGCTTAAAACCTTCTTTAGTCTGTTGGCGGCATGGCTCGGCTTTGGCTTTGTTGAAGATGGAGGATGGAAACAGAGGCTTCATTTCTTCCCCTTAGTAGCAGAGAAACATAGCACCAAGGTACCCAACCCTGTTGCCACCCATTCCTTTTCTCTGCTACTGTCCTTGTAGCTCCAGCCTTCTTTTCGCCAATCCCGTATCCATCTTAACCTCCATCTCCAACCCACCGTTGCGTCCTGTCGCCAAACCGCCTAAAGGGGAAAAAGCACTGGAGTTTTTTCTCGAAATAACGTACCCATTCTACACAAATTCCTCGATCAGCACAATGCAACAAATCAATTCTTCCCAAGGATGGGGGACAAGGAAACTCACATTGCTATCTTCGAAGGGCGGTCGTGGTTGTCGTCTGTTGTTGAGTTTGACTTGGTTACTGGTCGTCACTTTTCCTTCGGGCAATTCCCGCACCCAGATTCAATAGCCGCGGTGGTGCGGGTGGGGATTGTGGAATGTGGTGAGACTGCTGGTAGGGTTCGAACCCTGGACTATTCAGGGTAACTCCACAATGTCAACGTCAACAACATCTCATACAGGGGTTTTGTGGACGATGATACATGTGGTAAAGGCCTATAGTTGGAGGTGTGAAGTTATGACTTCTATCCCAATTCCTAGGATTCTGTTGTAGCCGGGCTCAATTACTTCAGCATCACCAGCAACCCCATGCTACTTACAGTGACTAAGCCCTACCTCGCCGGTCATGAAAAACAACCGTATGGTTACTAAAATATGACGCCCCCAATCCTTGCACTTTTATAAAGATGTTGTAATAACCCCCAGTGTGATCTGTCAGAGGGGTTCTCCCGTTGCTCGTTGCTCGTTGGTGGTATGTGTGGGCTTGGGCGTTGGTGGAGCGAGGTAACATGTAGTTTGTGGGAGTAAAAAGCAGTCCAAAAACTGTCACCTTATATATTGATGGGTTCCGCGGCTTAATCTACGGAATATGTCACGGTTCTCAAAAGCCCTGACTGAAGTGTCTGGAGTAACTGCCACGGTCCCCAAGGTCTCCATGGCCAGCATCTAGCAACGGATCACACTTCCTCACTCGCTTCACAACGCTAGAACATTGTTACAATGTAGCCCCGGAGGATAATGCGGTTATTTTAGTGTAAATGATATTGGCACCTCAGACGAAATAGCACTCTAGATATCGCAGGCACACTAGTACCTTTATTGTATTGTAGTCAATAAATTTTAAAGCAACCAAGTCGCCTGCTTCACATTGTCCACCCTCCCACCACCAACACTCCCTTACCTACTTTCAGCAAAACTCCGCGGCCGTTGCTATTTCTGGCTAGAAGATAGGGATACTAAAGAAACAAACAAAAGTGAGAATTGAACGAGCACTGGTGAGGAATAAACTAGCGGATATGTATAGCCATAAATTACATGTGCTTCGGCGCCATAGTTTTTGCCAAAATTGACCAGTTGCTATCCGGAAAGGTAGTCTAAACCCTTCGATAACAATGGACGAGTACCACTTAAATATTCCTACCAATTGTCATGAACTACTGTTTCCCACAGCGCTTCTGTAGGAACCTCATAAGTACATGTACATATCCCTGCAGCTGTAGTAACGCCACAACTTGATCAGTTGGAGAAGTAGAGTAAATACATATATATGATTACTTAGGGCACCCCCGCTTAGCAGAAGCGCAGTTAAAATGTTAGACCCAAGTCCTATATATTATCTTAGTCTAGGAATTTTAGAGAGGATGTGTTGCAACCTAGAGAAATAGGTCTGGCCCAATTTTTAGGAATTGGGTCGTGGTATTGAAAAAGTGAAATGCTAAATTGATAGGCTTTTAGGATAAGGGTTTTGTGCAGTGACATTTGTAGGATTCTGGGTCCTCTAGCCATGGTGCGGCGCGTCTTAAAGGTAGCATGCCAGTATCTCAGTTGGAAAAATTTTGGCCACTCTGGTTGCTTATAAACCAATATTAATAAGAGCTTCAAAACTAAATCTTGGCTATAGGTCTATGATATAGAGAGATATCAAAAGTCTATGAAGCCAAAATCTTTATCATACCTATACCTACAGTTTGACTTCATAGATTTTTGATATTTTATAGATCTAGCTGGAAAGTTATTCGCAATGCAATTTATGTCACCTTTAAAGTGCGCAGCACCATACTATCCACCAACCCCGATAAGACAACACACTTTAACCCAAAGTCATGTAAACCGCTCTTCACCGCAAGTCTTAATTTAAGAGTCTAGATACTATTAATGACTCATTTGGCGGCCCCACGTTAGGAGCATAGAGCCAAAATCTCAATTCTGCTCTGCTGGTCGTGACCCCACCGCTGGCCAAATATTTACTAGCATATTTTGATATCCAATCCACCATTCGAATATCCACGTTTCTAGATATCCTATATGCTGAAAAAAGCTTTCTGCATGTGGATTCTTGCCCAGTGCCTTTCGGCAAGTAACCATTTCGGTCTCATTGGCATGTGGTTGTGAACCACAACGCAGCACTGGGTTAAACCAACAAATATTTCATCCCAAAAAACCGGATTATGAATAGGAGAAAGATGATGTGCTACTAGGATAAGGCAGGTAGATAGAATATTCTTCAGAAGGTCTCTGTGGAATAAAACAAGTGATCTTTTTGGGTTTTCGGAGGCTGCACAGAAGCCAGAGGTTTACTCACCAACGGTACATCCCCTCTCCGAAATCTCCTCTCTGAAGCCACAGAATATGAGTTAATTTTTTTGTCTAATTTGAACTATTTCCCATCTATGTGTTGTATGCGATATAGGAAGATCATCCCAGGAATAACCCACTCAATTGGTGTGGATACTGCCTCTCAAGAGCTGTCGGTATACGGTATACGGGACTAAACTGAAGTAAGAATTCCAAAAGAGCCCAGACCCACCTTTCTAATTGAGAGATATATTAAGTACTGTTTCCGCGAATTCGGTGGTAATCTTTCCGCAACTGAGGGTAGCAGTGGCTGCGACTCCTCCTATTATTTTCCAGGTGTTATTATAGGGATACATTTCTGACCTCCCAGTCCTAGCCGAACCGCGAAATCTATGGGGGTATTTTGACTGTTGTAGTGGCTTCCCTTGCGATTCGATTTCGATTCCCAAACGTACATAACCCTTTTGGGTTTGGGTTTAGATACACCCCCAGCCCAGGGCACTCCGGAACCCAAATTGGTATTCGAGAGCCCATCTTCCCCAAACAAAGTAATATTAGGCCTATTTTATTTACCGGATTATTTATTCTGCCCGGTCCAGATCCCATTATAGTAAGGTATATCATATCGTGAAAACTACTAAAGTAGCCTTTATCTTGGCATGATGCCGGTCCTGTCTGATAGCAGATGCAGCTTTGTTTAACTGTCAGTATATCGGTGTGCCATTAGAGTTTTACAGACCCCAAATTTAGAGTCGATAGCTCCGGTCAAGAAATTTGTTTTTGCTTCCATTACGCTGCACGGCACAGCCCCAAGCCACGCCTAAAGCATCACCAGCCGTAGCAGGGTGCAGTCTTGTAAGATAGAGAACTACATGTACTTAGATTCAAAAGTTGTAGGAAATAACTCTTATGAACTCAACCAAAGACACTAGATACATGTATCCCCATGTAGGGGTCCCATTTTTGGTAATTCACGTTGCATGGGTCTTAGGACACCTAACCCTACCAACCAACCACTAACGCCACAAGAAAGTCGAGATGTGTCCTCTGGCTGACAACCCCAACACCCCTTTACCTTTTCTTCAAAGCTTTCCCTGGACCACACCTCAACTGATCATCTCACTTGAACAATAACACCTATCCTCAATTCTTTGACTCAACGCCCATCTTTTCAACCACCAGTCATTCCCTAGATCTTTTGAATTTACGACAAACCTTTATTCTTAAAATGGTATGTTCAGCTTTCTTTCTCGGTTCGGGTAGCGACTCAGGTTTCTCAACCAAGAAGTCAGAAGTGACTGCGATGCTGGGGGTAATGAGTCAAGTGAGCGCATGGAGGAAGATCAAACAAAGGATCCACTTCATGCCTGAACTTTGCACACGCCCCAGTCTCACGGGCGCTATGCTTGGATTGCATCGCTGTGGGGATCAACGTGCTAACAAGCGATTATCAGTCTTCCTCACCACGCGCAACTTCCCCTGCCGGTGCCACTTCTGGTTCAGAGCGCGATGTCCGCTCATCGGCCCGTGCATCTTCTCCCACAGTCCCCGGAGGTCCTAAGGCGGTTATGCGCCGAAAGACCGCCGCCGACAGGGCTGCTCAGGCAGCAAATGCCCGTCCATCCAGCACCCGCGCTGCTGGCGCCGGTGGAAGCAGCAGTACCATGTTGAAGCTCTACACCGACGAGTCCCCCGGACTCAAGGTCGACCCCGTTATTGTGCTCGTTCTCTCTTTGGGCTTCATCTTCAGCGTCGTGGCTATGCACAGTGAGTTCCTCTGACATCAACTAAATACACACATCATGATTCTAACATACATTGCGAAAATAGTCATTGCCAAGCTTAGCAGGAAATTCGCCGCTTAATCGTTTTTCACTTTTTATGCCAGTAATGGGAGGTTGGTAGGATTAGGTCGGGTGGCTATGGGTTAAATGTGTATACAATTTTTTCTTTTTCTTAGGTTTCTTCTTTCCTTTATCAGTTTTAAAACGGGGACCGCTTTTTTTTTCTTTTTCACGTCACTTTTACGTTTGTGACAGTGAACAAAGCAATGGAGTTTAAAAATATGGACTTCTGAAGTAAAATTGCCACTATGTTTGATGTGATTGATACTAGTAAAGTAAACACATGCTATTTAGCCGCTAAAATCGAAGCTCTTATAATGCACCTGCATAGCCACTCGGTTTAGGGTTTTTCTTAAGGCCAGTTGTGCCCTCATACCCGAGACATGGAGATAGCGCAGGAACAGGTCTGATTAGTGGTTCCTTGGCTCCTGCTTCTCGCGTGGCTTCACAATCGGGCCTTGACTCTTGCATGACAATGCGCAACCAACCCCCGGCCTATCATCTACTATAGACAATACGATAAGTAATCTACTACATATCATTCCTATTAACTTAATTGCGCGAGGGCAATCCTTAACCTTAACGAGATGCACGGGGGTTGGAATACATGTACTGTTAAGGCCCCAGTGTCCTAGTGCTTGTATATCTTGACTAGCACGAGGGCTTTATATTATGCTAACAAGACATAGATTATGACGGGGAACTAATATTACAGCCGCATCTACAAGGACCCGGCGATCCAGAGAGGCGGACTGTATCGCAATTTTCACATTGGCACAGGGTCTGCAGGCACTTCAACCCTCACCATCAGCGTCTAGTTTCGTCACAACCTAATAATTTTATTACATATTAATGGGCTAGGATAGTTGGCCGCATGCATCATTTACTCTCCTAGTCCTAGAATGCTACCTCGACATTCCTGACTAGATAGAGTGGAAGTGCGAGGATTATATAGAGGCGCTGGGATACCATAATTGCTATTTATGATATCTACATATTGTTGCGGCGAGATGGCGGGATGATGCCCGAAAGGGCATCTTAGTGTTAGCGATCCCAATCATGTAAAATCACTCGTATATATTGCGATTGATAGTTTGTGACGCAAACTTTCAAGGGACCTGCCCTCCTCACAGGGGAGGTAAAAAGTGTTTTGTGGCGTTGGAGCTACTGTTCTCTTTGTATGCCCGTGCCGAACCCATTCCTTCTATCCTTCTGTTCTTCTGTTGGGCCTGGGGTTTTTGGTGGAGACTGGGTGAAACCTCTTCAGTGGTTTTAAGTACATGTAGGCTTTATTCCGGATAATGGATACTTCTAGGTGGATGGCTGTTCCAAGCCGGAAAATGCATACAATGGGCCTTTTACTGATCGGGTTCCACTCAAATTTTCGAGTCTAAATCACAAGCACGGGGATGAGATCACTGAACTAACGTTGTTAAAAGGTAGTTTGGACCGAATTTGAACCGAATGAATGAAATAAAACCAACCGACGCCGTTGAGGAGGAAGAAGAAATAGGAATCATTTTAATACAAAAAATTTTGGATTCCAACTTTTTGTTATTTGTTTACGGACATCCTGAAGAAGAAAAGGAACCCAGCGCTATGTTTATTCCTCGACCTGTAGTAACTCACTAGTTAGTTACCGTTTCCGTAAAAGCCAAGGGGGGGGGGGTAGAACATACAACTGATGTCTGCAGCGACTTTGTGCTCTTGGCGCCGACGTTGGTCCCCTGGACGTATGAGTAGAGCCTGTGCTTGGCACCCTCCTCATCGTTACGTCGGCGAGAGATACGGACGCGGATACGGTAGGGGACACCCTTGATACCCTGCTTCCAGACCTCCTTGTTCAATTGAGGGTCGATGCGGACATCCTCGGTTCCCTGAGATTGTTAGATAAAAAGCCATTAATTAATCTCGGAGGTGGTGGTGAGGTACCATAGCCTGGAAGGCGAAGGCCTTAATCTCCTTGATGGCCTTAGGAGCCCGCTTCTTGAAGCTGGCACCGAAGATCTAGAGGTTCCCGCATATTCCGTCAGCACTTGTCCCCTGCTTCCTTGCATGTTCCCATTCTTTCCAAAGCTCCACTTCTATTTCCCCTCCCTTGCTCAACCCTCCGCAAAGCCCCCGATATCTCCCTGCAACATTCCTCCGCCAAAAAACCGGTAACTTCGGAATTGAGATAGACGTACCCTCTTGTGCAAGTGGATGGTGTACTCGCGGGCGACAACATCGGCGAGAGCGGACCTTCCGCCCTTGGTCTTGGTCTTTGGTGTAGGGGCCATTTCTTTTTCTTCTGAAAATCCACGGGAGCAAAGCTGTCAGCTGAACGTGGTTCTTCGGAACGCAAGCTGGGGGGGGAGGACGGTACGGACCTAGGGGGGTTGAATTATCGAGGGGTTGGGCGTTTGCGTGTATCGTTAGAGGCAACTGGAGATTATCGTGTCGAATTCGCTAAGGTCGGCTGTACCTGGCGTTGGTTGTGTGCGGTGAATTTTCTCACCCTGGTTGTTGTGACGGGTTTGGAAGATTAGGGTTTGCCCTACTGAGCCGCCATCTGATAAGGATTGTCGATCATGACCGATTGCAGCTTTTGGGAGTAATTGCCATAACCCGTTATTTGCGTGCAGGAGTGTTTGGAGGACTACAGAAGTGAGAAATACTTGAACTAGCTAAAACCATGGAGTTGAACATTCCATCCCATAATGACAACAGAACCCGACAGTTTAATGTTACTGTTTACAGTTTTTTCTCAAAAAGCAAAACGAGATCTCGGGGGTAGAAACTGCATTACAGGTGCCATGGTCGGAATTCAGATTCCGATGTTCAAAGCCGTCTCTAGGGGGGGGGGGGTCGTTATTAATTACCTAGCCCCTAGCGCAGGGCCTGCTTCCTTGATTTTTAGCCCTCCGGGGTACACTAGATACAACTCACCAAGCTCCACTCTACATCGTGTGCCCAAGAAACCTGATGTGCACTCATCCCATCCCGCCGTCGATTACCATTAACTAAACCTCAGAGATCCGCTGCTGCAACTGTCGCTGATCCTTGCTACCTGAACTCACGACCCCTGCTTGTGCATTGATGCACTGATTGGCGGATTCGACCTCCACTTTATTTATCTACTTGCAATTCTGACGTCGTTCCTCCTCGAAGGACGAGTGCCATCATTTTATCCAATTGGGAGCCTTTAAATTATAATTTACTAAGGTTTATAGGGCTATTAAGACCGGCCGCTTCTGGAACTGTTAAAGCTTACGGATGCTTTGGGAATGAACCATATCATGGGCCATAGCTTTTGCTTGTTCACAGCATACCTCTAGGCCTTCTGGCTTACAAACAGTCACGGATATGGTACACTGGTAGCATGGATTCTTTGCGCAGACGTCATGTTCGCGTCAGTCGCGTTTGACTCCTTTAACATATTAATACTAGATAGGGTAGCAAGTGAGGGCCATATTAGAGACCTTCTAGCCTTCCCCATCCTCTCTGATATCCATTTGAAATTGACAACCATCCCTTCTCCTCCTAATACATACCTATCCAGTACTCATAAACTATATCTATTATTAAAACAAAAAAGTAAATAATCGCTACCACACAATGTCTGGCGTATTCCAGCGACTACAGGAGTCTCTCAACGAGGCCAAGATTTCTGCAACCCATAAGGTTAATGATATCGCTACAACAAACGAAAAGACCCTCGATCTCTACCCAAACACCGTCTCCGTCGATAAAAGCAAGCATACCATGACAACTGACCATGGTACAAAAATCAACGACGGCGATCATTGGCTTAAGGCTGCAGGGCCTAATGGACAAGGCCCTAGTTTACTAGAAGATCAAATTGCTAGGGAGAGGGTATGTTATCTTAATATCTCTCTGGGTCTTCAAAGAGGCCCAAGGTTAATATTACTGGACGTATAGATCCACAGATTCGATCACGAGCGCATCCCCGAGCGTGTGGTCCACGCCCGTGGAGCCGGCGCTCACGGCTACTTCAAGCTTCACAAACCCATCCCAGAGCTTACTACCGCCGGTGTGCTTACTGATACAGCTCGGACAACCCCCGTCTTTGTGCGTTTCTCGACTGTAGCCGGCTCCCGTGGATCTGCCGACACCGTGCGCGATGTCCGTGGCTTCGCTACAAAGTTCTATACAGACGAAGGAAATTGGGATATTGTTGGAAATAATATCCCTGTTTTCTTCATCCAGGACGCTTTTAAGTTCCCCGACTTTGTGCATGCTGCGAAACCGGAACCACACAATGAGGTGCCACAGGCACAAACGGCGCATAATAATTTTTGGGACTTCCAGTATCTGCATCCTGAGTCGACACATATGTTTACGTGGGCTATGAGCGATCGAGCGATCCCAAGGTCATACCGAATGATGCAGGGGTTTGGAGTAAATACGTATACGCTCATCAATGCGGAGGGGAACAAAACATTTGTCAAGTTCCATTGGCTACCAGAGCTCGGTGCGCACTCACTCGTATGGGATGAGGCCCTGAAGCTTGCGGGACAGGACCCAGACTTCCATAGGAAGGACCTGTATGAGGCTATTGAGAACGGATTTCATCCGAAGTGGAAGTTTGGCATCCAGACCATTGCAGAAGGAGAGGAGGATAAGTTTGATTTTGATATTCTGGATGCCACGAAGGTGTGGCCGGAGGTATGTATTGTCTAGCTCTTCTAGGCAAAAGATGATTTACTGATCATTGACTCTAGGACCTCGTTCCTGTCCGTGAAATTGGTGAACTAGTACTAAACCGCAACGTCGACGAGTACTTTTCGGAGACCGAACAAGTTGCTTTCTGCACTTCTCACGTCGTTCCCGGAGTCGGTTTCTCAGATGATCCATTGCTGCAGGGTCGTAACTTTTCATACCAGGACACCCAAATCACACGATTGGGCGTCAACTGGGAGCAGCTGCCCATCAACAGACCTGTGTGCCCAGTAATGAACTTCAACCGTGACGGCGCGATGAATCATCGTATCCACAAAGGTAAGGTCAACTATTGGCCAAACCGTTTTGAGGCCGTGCCACCAGGAAATCACAATGGTGATGCGGGAGCGTATGTGGAACATGCAAGCAAGATTGCGGCTATTAAGGCAAGGGCCAATGGGCCGAAGTTTAAAGAGCACTACAGCCAGGCGCAGCTATTCTACAACTCATTGTCGGAGCATGAGAAGTCGCATGTGGAGCAGGCACTGGGGTTCGAGCTGAGCCACTGCGATGAGCCCATCGTGTACAAGCGCATGTCTGAGAGACTAGCAGTAAGTCTCTTGCACCTACATCTTAGCCATATTATGAAACAGTGACTAACCTCGCCACAGGATATCGATGTCTCCCTCGCCCAACGCGTTGCAAAGATGGTCGGCGGCGACCCCCCTACTACCACATCCCACCCCAACCACGGCCTCAAAGCACCCCGCCTCTCCCAAACCGAGTTCCCTGGAAAGCCGACCATTGAGTCCCGCCGCATTGCCATGATCATTGCTGATGGCTTTGACATGACCACATTCACCGCTGTCCGTGCTGCCTTAAAGGCTCAGAACGCATCCACATTCGTCATCGCCCCCCGTCGTGGTATGATCTTTCCTACCGGCGTCGATCCCGCAACTGGTACAGGCGGCTTCATGCCTGACCACCACCTCGAAGGTCAGCGTAGTACCATGTTCGACGCAATCTACATTAACCCCGGCGTTCAGAGCACACTCACGCTCCGCGAAAACGGGCGAGCGGTCCACTGGGTCCGCGAGGCATTCGGGCATCTTAAGGCTATTGGCGCACTCGGAGATGCGGTTGACTTCTTGCAGCAGGCGTGTGCGTTGCCTGGTGTGAGCCTCGCTTTGGATCAGAAAAGCAAGGAGGTCGTCACTAGCTACGGTGTGGTGACGGGATGGAACGCAGATGTGAAGCTTCTGGAGAGCACAAAGGTTGAGCCCAGCACTACGGCATTTGGGAGCGCATTTGCCAATGAAGTGGCGAAGCACAGATGCTGGCAGAGAGAGTTGGATGGTCTGCATGCGAAGTTGGCGTTTTGAGTGCTTCCCCTTTTTTTGTTTTTCCTTTTTCACTTACTCGCGGTTTTTGCGTCGCAGTAGCTATAAATGCATCTATTTTTAAGAATTAATGAAAGTAATTAAGTATGGGTTTTGTAGCGAATTAGCTAACCAACCAGCCAATCCCGGGTTTGTGCGAGTGATATTTTGTGAACCAATTTCGACAAAGCAACGGGGTCATTGTGGTTACTAAGTGAAGTCTCGATAGTATCATTTTGTCGGGACCGCCGTTTGTACCGATGTTGCTGATGACAACAGTTATTGCCCGTGCTTGTTTATTCAGGATTAACCAAGTATTATACCATCAGGGGCATATTACTATCAAATACTCTATTTTCGTAACTGTTTCGCTTGATGTATGTACGAGGTTGTGGCAAAAAAAAATCGGTAGAGCATGTTGCAACAGTAACACATACCGACGATGAGTTCCACTCCCACGCAACGGGCTTGATATCTCGGTATTAGGCGGTCAATGTATTCAGTTGTTCTCAGGCTTTATATATCTTAAATAGGAGATAAGGGTCTCGTTTTGTTGAGGTATCGAGGTCGACGTTGGGTGAGTTTCCCGTTGCTAGCTACAGTAGGTGTGTTGCCAGATTTTTTTGGCCACTACCTCGTACATGTAAGTATAAGACTCGACCAAACCTAGCATCGAGCTTTTGATCGTTTCTATTTCCCCACACCACCCGTCCACAGTTTATGAAACATTGCCTGAGGGGCCGGCGCCCGCACTAGTAGCCTTAAAAATATCAATAGATGCCTACTATAAATATGCGCAGCAGTAAGTTTGGCTTCACTGAGAATAGTCTAACCACCCAAAGTCCTATCGAAGGCATTGTCTCACAAGTTAAGGCTAATCTAGCATTAAACCTTTTGTATTGGATTTCCACTAAAACAGATGTATACATACACGGAGGCGTTAAGAAGATATTTCTAAACCACGAGAACTGCTTTAGTTGGTAGCTCCAGGATACTCCGGAATTATAGCTTCTAAACTAGCCTTGCTTGTCCTCCTAGACTGCAGTAGTCTGGAACTAAATTATTTCTCTGTTAGAGGCATTGACTCTAATTCCTGCTAGTTACACTAGTATTTCTTTCATACAAAGAGCAATCTTCACACTGTTTTAAACTTCTCATTCATCTCCTGATATTCTAGCTGCTCCTGGGTGTTGGGCCTGCTTGTATCAATTTCCCTCTGGTTGCCCATCCTTTCGAGTGTGAACAAAAAGTAATTACCACCGCCCTCCTTAGCCTTTTCGGTATAGCTAGTCACACAGTACAAACCATCATATCTTACACCAAAGCGAGGGGCAAGGCCTGGGTACTTTGCATTAGCCGTCCGAATTAAACGAACAGGACGGCCGGTTTCGCATGATTTCGTCAAAGCCTGTGGCCCGTATTTATCCACCCCCTGAGGGCCCGAATAGACAACTCGATTTCGCCCATCGCGGTCGATATTGTCATATATTGCATTTTGTGATAGAACGATAGAGTAGGCGCCACGATGTTTTGAGCCGTGAATTCCTGCTACCCTCTGGCCGTGGGCTCCATCCTTTCTTGCGAGATTACGATTCGGCCACCAACTTCTTTCTGTTAACCTCTATTCCAGAATGGGGTGGGAAGCAAGAGAGCAAACTTACTCGCCGATCCTTAGTTTATTATGACCAAAAACATTAGCCTTGCGAGGTGTCATTTCCTTGCCCCGGCCCCTGAGTGCCCTAGTCCCCCCAGGGTATTTCGCGGCACTCCGAGTGGTTTTATGAGACACCTGTGCAGAATCTGGGGCGTTGCTCGGCATCGGTGGGTGTTCTGATGGCGTAAAATCGCCATTCTTCCACTTTTCGTAAAGGGTTGTGGCATCCCCCACAACCTTTGGGTCATACTTCAATTGATCCTCGACCTTCTTTTGACTCCCCCTATAAGTTGTCAAAGGCTTTAACGCGCTCTCTATTTTCGATTCACTAAAATAGAGGCCTTCTTGTTGGTCGAAATCAAAACGGAAGGCGGCAGAAAGAGCGTCCTTAACGTCCGATAGTTGATCAGGGCCTACAGGCCCTGGATGGGCATCCTTCACGCTTTTCTTAAAATCCTGGAACCTCCTCCGTATGTGGAGTAGATTCACATAAATTTCATCTTTCTTAAGTGTTTCTTCGATCTTCTCCCTTTCGTTGATCAACCCAGAGGAATTTTCTAGAACAGAAGGACATTAGCACCGCATGTAAAACGAGAATCAATCGGCTGTGCTGTCACTGACCGGGGCCCTGCATGATATTTGTTGAGAGGTATGGTTGAGCTTGAGGTGATTCCGGATGCAATTTGGTGACGTAGAAAAGAAGATCCCCAGAGCATGAGCAACTTAAGAGGTAAATCAAAGGTTGCCAAGACTGGGGGAAAATACTATGGATCGCTCAGGCTGCGCTATGTAACTAGATCTTATCTTCGCGAAGGCCGGATAAGGGTATTAAACCTACAGCTGGCTAGCGGTGCAACGTTCGACTCGATCTTCACCTGCTTATGGTTTGTTGGGGGGGGGGGGGTTCTTTAGATATAGGCAAGGTAATCATGAGGTTACTCGAAACGGTACCTACAGAACAGCGTTATTAAAGCCTAACATACAGTGAGTGAAATCAGAAATTATCAATCCAGAACTATTATTTAGGGAGGTGATAATGCTTTAAACACAGAAACAAAAAACAAGGGGGTTGTGTTTATTACAAATTAACACGGAAACTCTGAAAAAACATGCTCTGATAGACTACGCAGTACTGAGAACTTTATCTGAGTATATTCATTTGTCCGAGTGACTCCCCGTGATCAGAAAGCTACTTTCGAGTGTTCATACCACAGGCCTAGCAGACAACATAAACGCCAAGAGTCTTTACGTGGTTAATTCGATATTTCAAATCACTGTAGACTATAAGATATACAGCTACTGAGGTGTACACCGGAAAGAACTACGCATGTACAATTACATGTACATGCCATTAGATCCTTAAAAAGGATAATGCCCGAGGAATGCTCCCCTAGTATGAAGATTGTAAGAATCAAGATGTATATCATATAATAGCTTATGCACCAGAAGTATAAAGCATTTCCTGGGGGATATTTAGGTGTTGGCATGCGTGTAAATTCATGTGTGTAAATTCATGTGTACACACCGAGTGAGATATCATGATTTGAACTACTAGCTCCCTGTTGGTGCATGACATCAGCTTACCAAATATTCTTGGCAAAGGCAAATAATTTCACAAATCCCGAGCTCGAGTCCCAGACCAATCCAGGCTTCTTTTTTATGGTTCTGCCTTTCTGCCCTAAAGATTATAATTTCCCCTTAGACCTTTCAACAACCTCCCTACTTACTTAACATATGAGTCTTTTTCGTCCACACAGTAATTCTCCGGGATTATCCGATTTTTTTGCCTTTTTTATGGGAGCACGGCCAGCGAGGGCTGTAACTGCAGAGGCACCTCGATCGCGGGCGGCGTACCGCCCAGACCTTAACTAGAAACATGTGGGTTGTGTAGGGATTTCGTGTCTAGATTTGTGCCTAGATAAATATCATGTAAGTTCTTTACAGAGGTCGTATATCACCCCTCACGCAATCGTACATATTACTTTAAGTCGTCCTAATACTGGTATTGGTGCTCTGGGTTACCGTTGTGGATACTCTCAATCGAGCCGTGTAGTGTGCTTGATGGTATAACTGATCATGAACCTCTCAAGACCATAGAAGCAGACTACAGCCCTCCAATGTACTGTATAAGCTAGGTAATTGTCTTGAATTTAAATCTTGCTAATCCGTCAAAATCAGGACGTCAAATAAAAGCATGCCGACGAGGCTCCATTTTATGTACCAGGAGCAAAATACTCCGACATTCTTTGCCAGTGAGTAGGTATGCTACCCGAAAGGGGGGGTCCAAGGTAGTCAGATATGGCCAGTTATACGTTCACCCATTCACTTCATCCCACACAAGGAAGACACCCCACATTCCCCACCCTAGTTGTCCTTTCACTCCTCAAACAACTGCATGGAATACATCTCACCAGCGGAAAAAGGCAACAATTCTGCGCCACTGAGTCAGGCAGCGCATGTAAGGTAAGGGGGGTTGATGATGGTAATATACAATATTTTTTTCCCACGCCCGTTGTGTACAGTGTATGGTAATTGGGGGAATCCGCCACTTCCTTCTACGGTATCATCTTGCGACGGTAGTATCCCACTGAAACATGAAAGATAAAGGTCAATTGAGAGTCAACACTTCTCTATGCCCCGAAGCCGCCAGCACGTCCACCGCCCATCGCCTGGCCCTGTAAACTCTGCATCTTCTCTGTAACCTTTTTGAAACTAATTAGATATTTTCAACTAGAATTTGAGTGTGTGTCAATGGGGAGGTACTTTGTTGTTTACTTCGAAGAACTTCGACACACATCGGTCTAGGCAAACAGATTCGCCCTTGTTGAGTTCTGACTCTTGGTAACTAGGGGGAATACATTTTTTGTAGCAAGATTGTGTTAGACTAAAAAATTAGTCGAAATTTTAGTAATTGAACCACGATGTTCTATCGTGAGAGCACTTGTTATCGGGATGTTTTGTGGGGGGCAAGATACCGGTTGAACATATCTGTAACCATCTCCAGTTCCTGCTTGGCAGCGGCAATTTTCTGCGCGCTCGTTGGTTGAGGCTGGCCAAATCCGAGGAAAGACATTATCAGTTATTTTTTCTGGAAAGTATGGATGGAGTCGAGGGTTGGTTTTTTTAAGCTGATCTGTTTGAAGTTGAACGTTGACGTTGATGCCAAGAAACATGTGGCTGATGCACATCCCCGCCCCATATTCTCGCCAGCCACAGGGATTTCACCAATTTAAAATCTTTAACAACACCTCCTCCTCCTCTTTCTCTTTGTTTCCTGCATACCACCACAACTTCATCACCAATCCTATCAACACAAATTCAATAATAGGTACTTATTCCCCTCCAGTCAATTTATTCATTTATTTGTTTACCCATCTGCCCTCAACGTGTGATGAGTATATTATAAGAACCGTTGCGAACGATGCTGGTTTGGAATTCGTTCCGAGGCTGGTGTGTGACTTCACTAAGCTATAATCTTCTCTCTGACTTGCACCCGATACTACATATTTCATAAACCTCGCTTTATTTACATGATAGCCAGTTTCTAACATGAAAATCCAAACACAGACAAGAAAAAGGTGAAGGGGGGAAAAGGGAAAAAAATGACTTCAATAAGTTTTCGGGCTGTTCGGCCGATCCTGCCAACATGCAGATCTAGGATTGTGCCAACATTCCCGAAACTAATAAGACTCCTTTCTTCAAAGAAGAAAAGCAATTCTCTTGCTGCCTCAAGGCCGGAGTTGCTGCCAGAGGCTAGGCGGAAACAATTTCAGGATAGCAACATCGACCTATATCCGCGGATCAATAACAATGGAAATATACAAACCTTTGAACAATTCACAAAGAATTTCCATGCAATAGATGTAGGGGTAATAGATGATACACAGATGATTACAATCAGAGGTGTGTACCATACCCACTACTCTTGTTTATAAATTTCTACTGGGTTGGGGGTCATTCGCGATATTATATATTATCGCTGTAGAATTCCCACAAGAATCATGGGAAATTTTGTAAATGAGAATCCAATTTTATCTTCGCAATCAATTTATTGTTTCCTCGCTTTTAGTACATGTTTTTCTTATGCGTCAAAGGCAGAATAAACAACTACAGAGATGTATCATCAAAGTTGATATTCTACGACCTCGTCCAGGACGGTACCAAGTTGCAAGCTGTCTTTAATTATAGCCGCGTCGGCGGGAGTGTCGATGATTTCCGCAGCACTGCGATGTTGACCAGGATCGGAGATATTGTTAGTTAGTACTCATTCCATCTCAAAGATTTTATTCTAGGATATGCAATGCCTGATACCTAACTCCTGCACGAAGGCGTCACTGGACACCCCGGCCGCACACCTGCCGGTGAGTTATCGCTGTTCGCAAAAGCGCATATGGATGTCCTATCACCGTGTCTCCACACACCACCGACAAGGATCTTGAGCCAGGAAAAGCGCCACCAAAACCGCCACATTGACCTCATGGTCAGTCCGACGGCTACACAAATTCTCCGGCTGCGGTCCCACATCATTCAGCACCTCCGTGAGCAATTCCTCGATCGTAACTTCGTGGAGGTGCAGACGCCTATTGTGGCCGAGGAAGCCGGTGGCGCTATTGCTAGACCTTTCTTGACCGAAGCGACGGCTTATCGTGGTAAAAAGCTCGCATTGCGGATTGCACCGGAGTTGTGGCTGAAAAGACTGGTTATCGGGGGCATGGACAAGGTCTTTGAGATTGGTACCCAATTCAGGAATGAAGGAATCGACGCCACGCACAACCCTGAGTTCACAACATGCGAGTTTTACCAGGCGTATGCCGGGTTGGAGGACTTGATTAGTTTCACTGAAACGCTATTCTCAACCTTGGCACAGAAGGTTCGAGTGCTGAAAGATGAGAAATTCAAGAACCTAGACCAACTCGAGATTAGCTTTGGTTCACCCTTCAAAAGACTAGAATTCATTCCTGCGCTTGAACAAGCCATGGGGAGGCCATTGCCAGATCTTGACACGCAACCAGAGGAAGACGTCAGAAAACAGCTGCGAGACCTAATAAGGGAACTAGGCATTCCGGAGCCGGAGTCTCCAACTGTGCCGAGAATCTTAGATAAGCTCTCGGGAGCTTATCTTGAACCGCTTTGCCAGGAGCCAACATTTATCACACATCACCCAGAAGCACTCTCTCCACTGGCCAAAACCTCTATTCGTGATAATCGGAAGGTGACGGAACGATTCGAGCTGATTATCGGTGGGAAGGAGCTTGTTAATGCATACGAGGAGGAGAACTCACCAATTGAGCAAAGGAGGAAGTTTCAGATGCAAATGCAATGGAAAGACGAAGAAAACTCTACCCCTGAGACAGAGGGAGGCGTCGACGAGGTCTATTGCGCCGCGCTAGAGTGGGGCCTTCCGCCAACGGGTGGATGGGGGTTAGGCGTCGACAGATTGTGTATGCTCTTTGCGGGCGTCGACAAGATCAGCGAAGTATTAACCTTCGGTGGTCTGCGGGGGACCGTGAATCAGGGGGGTGTACAGCATCAACAGAGGGAGGCGAAGGAAGAATAGAATGGCCCTGGCCTGAAACTCTACTGAAAGAAAGAAAGGTTCCTGCAGCTAAAATCTGGTGTCCGTGATAGAATTACATGAACATTGACCGCACACCACTTAGTATACGGTTTTCTGGAAGGGGAGAGCATGTACGCAAGGTACCGGGCTATTAACTCTTTTCTCCGGTTGGTCCGGATAATCTGAATAATTCTACTCTACTATACATTTTTTCTTTTTGAATATTCGGATAATAGCCACTATTAATCGATTGATCCGGGTATCCTTTTTATGTTACGTGTCTACCAACTAGAGCTAAAAAGAAAAGTGGTGGAGGGAGCGAGCGAGCCCAGGCATTTCCGTGCCGGATATTACAACTTGATTTTTCAAAAAACAACCTTAGTCAGTTAGTTATTTACCTTTTACATGGGAGGGACCCAATGGTTATCTCCAATTCAAGAGACGTATAGGGTGATTAGAATAACAATAGAGGTACCCATCTATTTCTTTCAAAACCCAACATCTACTGGGTCCCACCTAACTGACCTTTTTTTTCTTTCAGTTCCATACAACAGGTAATAATCCCTATTCGTACTCCCAAGATAGGACGGAGTAAACAAAGATAAACCCTGGATTACACTCTCTTCCTTACACACACGCACGCACACACACCGGGACCTAGACACGCCTGCCTACCCCGAAACCGCCGGAATATCCCCGTCCCCGGTCACCACTATCAACAGGAAAGCCATCATAACTAGAGTTGTTCGCCAGACCAGTCACGCTGATTTGAAAAGGGGACCTGCGTTATGTGACAAGGATCTCTCTCACCCCCGAGTGTCGGCTCATCAAGTGACATCAACCTACTGCAGCTGACCGTGCATAATTTTTGTCTGTATGTACAAGTGGCGTGACATTAACTTCTGACCTCTGACCGCGATGTACTTTTGCTCTGCCTAACATTGCAGATCACATGACACGTACTTTGCCTCAGGAACAAGCTTTATCATTACTACTAGCCCAGTCACGTTGAGAACGGCAACTAATCACTTAACCCCTAAGCCGCGCCTAATTCAAAAGCGGCAATGCTACTAATACAACACCACGCCGCAGAAACGGCGGCACGGCCCGGATCATCAACAGGGGTCTAAGTACCTTCGTTACATATACTTGCCTGACGCATTACGTATCGCGGTAATAGAATAGTGGGGGATGATTAGGTCTTAAATAAGACTAACTAGGGCGGGCGAACCAGTCAACTACCGTATAAGGCAGAGTTCATGCGAGTTTGGAGGGAAAGAAGGGGGAAGGGGGAAGGGGTTAACAGATCTATCGACAACATCATATCTACTACACATACATTTAAAAAAAAAAAAGCCACCCTCGTTTCATCAAAGAGTGCAGAATTCCTGCCTATCTCCCACCACCACCTCCTCCACCAAAAGGAATATACGATATGATCTCTAGGATTCCATCTAGGTACTTGTCAAATCACGACTTCATGTACATGAAATGACGAATCGTCCGCCCATGACGTCTTTTTTCTGTAACGTACTGTAGATCTTGATATGTATACCCCCATGTATGTATGTACAATTACTTATATTACCTATACCCATGAGCACGTACATGTAGTAGAAAAAAATATAGCGGCGGCGTAGCTGTCGAACATCGAATATAAAAATGCCGCAAAATAGGCTACCTTCTCCATGATCAACCCGGGTTTTCAGCTCCAAATGCCCCCCCCTCCATCCAAAATATGTACATGCAGGGTCACCCACCGCTCAATCGGAAGCCTGCGTTCAGTCCCCGGCTCAATCAGGGCCCCCGGTACAACTAGCTAGTTTCATCATCACCACAACCATCACCATCACCATCACCATCAACATCACCATCGTACATACCTGGCTATATGTTATGTACGGATGCACATCATACACATAAGCAGCTTACTTTATCTATCTACCTCCCCCCCCCCCCCGGGAACCCTCAACTGCCGGTACGGTACAGTACGTATGGCATTGAAGTAAGATGTACCTAGAGTACAAGTAAGCAAAAGCATGCATGTATGTATGCGCACTGTATGTAGTTTAAATCGCCTATGTATAACGTACGTCTGTCTGTCTGTCTGTACGTCTATCTTCCACAGAGACACACACACACACACACCCCACCACCACCACCCGTATCACCCCTTCACCTCTCTGCTCTGCAGGTGGCGGTGGTAGAGCGTCGAAAGAAAACGTCTGCATATTTCTTATTTACCGGTAAGGCTGCAGGGCGGCGGGCACCACCACCACCACAAAAATAAAAAGAATTCAAAAAAATAAAACAAAATAAAACAAAAATAATGTCAGAAACAGTTAATGTAGGTACCCTCTGCATATATTGGCCGTGTTTTGCCGACGGACGGTTGGTTACGAGGAATTGATATGGATGTGTGTGACAAGTGTTTATATACATGTGTACCTATGTAGATTACGCGTATCTGATAGGCGAGTCGTTGTGTGTAGGCTGTTTCTCTCCCCATTGTATTACGTTACGGCTATGGGGGGGTGAGTGGGTGGTGAGTGGGTGAGTGTGAGGGACGGATGGAAGGAGGGAGGGGATGGGGATGGGGGAAGGGGGGGGGGGCGTATGTCACTGTCACTGCCACATGTAACTCTGGCACGTATGTAGTACAAAGGCGGGTTCAGAAGCCATTTACTACCAATTACCCTAACACAGCCTTGTAGTCCCCCCTACCCACTTAGAGTAGATCTTCCTATGTACCCACTCTGGAGTTAGACGCCCTGTCTGCCCTTTCTGCCCAGCCTACATGTACCAACCGATAGATCTCGCTAATCGATTGGCGGCGGCCGAAACTTCCAGAAGCTAACTCTTTGAATCCCTTTTTTTTTTTTTTTTTTTTAACCTTTGGTCGAAAAAGAAAACTAATGCAGGGGAACAAATCGACTTCACACCTCCCTCCCAGGTTCACACACCCCTCCCCCACCCCCTTCCCCCCTTGATTCCCCGTAGTTTAACTGTGGCTGTGGCTGGGGGAGTGGGGGAGGAGGTGGGGGTGGGCGGCGGCCAGTTAGATATCGGACTTAATGCACGGCCACGTCGTGGAGAGGAGGCTTTTACTGACCGACGGGCTGCTACACGGGGAAAAGCTTAGGAAGGACAGGGCAGGGCAGGGTGGATTGTAATATGGGGGGGGGGGCGGCGATTGCCGCATTTGGCAGAATCGATGGTAAAGTGAGTTCTTTTTTTTTGTTTTTGTTTTTTGTTGTTGTTGTTGTTGTTGTTGTTATTAATTGTTTGTTTCTATAGCTATTACATGTAATTAATTAATTTATAGATCTACTAAATATTACATCCTCTCACAAGATGATGGTGATAATAATGATAATGATGATGATGACGATGATGGGGGTGGAAATTAATTGATTGAGGGCTAGGCTCTGGCCGATTTATGATCTACGAGTTACAATTAATACTGCAACTGCTATGCTAATTACTGCCAAGTGACGGAAGACAAAAAAGCATATTCAAATTCGAGCTTGTGAACCGGTACCTGCCTCGAAGACTCACTGCAGCATCAGCAAGGTACACACACAATTACACACGCACACACCACACACACATGCTGGTGATGGATGCCACCTCATCACATGCTTGTTACTAGGGGAAAGGGGGGGGGGGGGACTCGGGAGGTTGTGCAATATATGCATTTAATTATAATGCATTTAATTAAGTTTTTACTACATGTACTATTCATCATCTTCGATGATCTGCGTCCCACTCACTGAGCCTCCTCTTCTTTCTTTCGCTTATCCACCACCCCTTCTCGATTGTTACTGCATCCGGTCCGCCGCCGGCTCTAATAACTCCTTTACCCCAACTCTCCGCCTACTACAGTGTGTGGGGCGTGTTTTTTTGGAACTCTGCTTCTGTATACGGAAAATTGCCTCACACTCCATCCCGGAGTGGTAGAGAGAGACAGGTAGGTAGGTGCTCTATGATGTGGCTTAATTAAGGTACAATACCTGAGTACTTTTACTATGGATATATCCTTACTCTTCCTCCCCCCCGCCGGGAGTGTTGACCAAATGTTGATTGCGGCTCCGGAATACCCCGCTTCGTGCGTGGATGGAGGAAGACGTCAAAGACAGCGGACGGACAACGGGCCTGATCCAGAGCACTCTATTAGCAGCAACCGGTCATTGGGGGGGGGGGGGATTGAGCGGGTGAGATGAGAGTGAGTGAGTGATATTTGGGGGATTGATGATGTGAGTATGCTAGGACACTTCTCCCGTCCCTATTGTATACCCCCTGGACGAAAGGAACCAAACAAACGAACCATCAAGGTTCCACAAGAAACCCTATGTTAGTAGAATCATAGCGTGCCTCCCTCCGATTCGCGGTTCTTAAGCGAATGGCACATTACGCGTTTATCTGGAGTGCAAATCCCCCACAGTGGCGCGCCATGTTTCACATGACAGCCGCAGACGCCCACTAAACGCGTTTCGGGCCCCTGGCTTCTTTTAGCCGTGTATGTCCCTTTTTACCCGCGCCCTGGCAGGGGATCTACGGTCCTCTGTGTGCACAAGCTTAAGTTCTATCGAGTATAGGAACGCAGAGGCATATCGGTCACGTGGGGACTTGGTACGGGGACGGTCGGCTCTGCACTCTCACATACTATTCTTCTTCTAGTAGTTAAAGTAGGCACGTAAACGTCCGAATAGTTTACTCGCAGGGAGTAACTCACTGAAACTTCTGCACTGGGTACAAATAGGTTAGGGAAGGTGAGGGTGGGTGGCCCGGAAGCAAGCAAGCAAGCAGGCAGGCAGGCAAGAAAAAAATAAAAAACCAGCCCAACCCACCGCTTGCTTATTTGCTATCGTTATCATCAGCTGATTTCGCAGTCATGCATGCAGCTCGGCTTTCTTAGAGCCACAGACAGCTCGCGTACGTCGGGGAAATTTCTGGTGCGAGCAGAGAGAGAGAGAAAGTGAGAGAGAGAAGGGGGGGGGAGAGGAGGAACCCATTTCCATCCGCTTTCTCGTCGTTTGATTCGAATTTTTAAACATCCCCCCCTCCCCCCTTCTCCCCCGAACTGAATTCCCCTATCCATTCGTTGTCTGTTTGGCTGACTTACAGACAGGCTAAGAGATACGGTCGTGAACGAAACGGCTAACTAGTACATAAGTACATGTACCTACATGTACGTCTGGTAGGGCAATAGTTGGCTAAGATTGGTGGATGGACCAAGGCATCAAAGTAATTACTATGGATGCTATGCCGCACACTCTCCTCTCCTCTCCTCTCTTCGTCTCCTCTCGTCTCCTCTCGCAGGGTGGATCACAGAGTGAATTTTACCCTACTCTGCTCTAGTCTACGACCTTGCTCGACCTGCTGCGAATCTCATCGATCGAACCGAACCGAACCAGACCACGCGCGTGCGCACTAGAGAGCTGTACAGTACATGTAGCTTACATGACAACTTGGGTTGTGGCTATAGTTAGGAGTGGACTAGAGCGAGAGCAGAATAGTTAACTTGGGGTAGTGTATCTTCTGCTGCTGCGCAGAGCAGAGAAAGCACGAGCTGGCAGTTCGATTTCAAAAGCTACGGTCTCCAGAGTGTTAGAGTATTGTAGTCTGCAGTGGTATGTAGTAGTATCGGATGGCCCAGCTAGCGAGTTGCATTGGCCCTTCGTTCATTTCATCAGACAGACCCTCTCTCAACCTTCAATACTAGTCTAGTCTAGTCTACCCCTCTATATACATATACTTAGGCGAGCGAGCGAGCTCGCTCTCTTCCTACCTACCCTACATGTACTCTACCCCCCCCCTCTCTATTATATATCCAATCCCACCACAACAACAACCCCCCCCCCCTCGATATCAAATCTCTCCGAAAGTCGCCGCTGAGACACTTTCTATCTCTCCTTCCCGCCTGTCCGCCGTTGATCCTCCCACCCACGGCATCATCGTTTTAGCTCCGGGCCCACCACCGGCAGCACTTTTGGGGTAAATTCTCCTTCCTCCTTTTCTCCTCCCCAGCTTTCTGCCACGTCGACTCATCGTTTGGCTCGGTTTTTTTTTTTTTTTGGAGGGGGGGAGGGCAGGAGTTGGCTGGCTGGCTGGCTGGCTTGGTCGGGGGGACTACTCTAGTCGGTCCGGACGTTAGTTCACAAGTACGTAGTTGGGTTAGTTACATGTACTTGGGATGTGCAGACTAGTACTCTATGTAGGTAGGCAAGCTGCTGCTAAGTAGAGTACATGGTAGAGAGTAACTTGTAGTTAGCGGGCCACACATCACAACCACAAGTTACAACCACCACACCGAGTGAGGAAGTGAGCCAGAGCCAGCCAGCCAGAGCCAGAATTAGACCGTTGATGTGAGATCTGCCACTAAAATCTGCCTCGAGCACGTGGGAATGAGCATGGGTAGCGAGAGTTGAGTGGTGGAAGTGAGTGGGATGGTGGTGGTCGAGTGGAGGGGAATTGTGGACGCTGCTGCTCTGATCTGATCATGATCAGCAGCTGGCTGGCTGGGGGATATTTCTCCATGAGCGAGACACAAAAAAAAAAAGTCACTTTTTTTGTTGTCGACTCTACGCAAACAAACAAACTTTCCCCACCTCCCCACCCCCGCGATTCATGATGGATGCACTATGGATGATTCCAAATTATTAAAGATGACGACGTACTCTCTTCCTTTTTGATTTTTCCCCCCTCCTCCTCCTCCTCCCTCCCTCCTCTTCCTCCGGATTTCTCCCCTCCCCATGACATAGATCAATTCGGCCCCCAAACGGACCCCTCTTTCCTGTGGTTTTTTTTTTATAAACAGATATTGCAACTCCCGCGCTTAAAACATGTAATGCAGATCAGAAACAGAAATGTCACAGAGAGGATAATACAATAAAAAAAACTCCTCCGTTACCCCCCCCCCCCCTTTTCGCTCCCCATTTCCCGGGCCCTAGATTCAATACTCACAATTGAAGTAAAAGAAGAAGAAAAAAGGGGAAACAACACCGGTATAACTATAACTATAAAACACAGAAATTAGGTAAAGAGATACAGAAATAGAAAGATGATATCGTATTAATCGGCTCTTTCTCCTTCTCAATCCTCCCGCGGGTTGGCTGTGGAAAGGGGAGTGAGAAGAAAAAACTGGTGCTAGTGCCGACGGGAGACAAGGCAAGGCAGGCAGGTAGGCCCAGGGCGGTAACAAATTGGGTCCCCATAGACCAGCCTCCGTCGATTTCTCCGAAGAAAAGAGAAAAAAATCCAAAGGGCAAAAGAGGAGGAACAAGAAAAATGGAAAAAAAAGAAAAAAATGAGGAAAAAATAAACAAAAATAAAAAACGCCGCGTACGATCTGTCTATAATCGAACCGTTAGCATTTTCCACCGCGATATCCTTTCTATGTAGAATTGAGGTTTCCCAACATACCAAATCAACCAGGACGCCCGTTACACCGCATCTAACAATCTCCCTTCCTTCTCTCTCCCACTCCCACTCTCTCGCCCTTCCGTCCACCATTGACCATATTGGTATCTATGAGGCTGCAGCCTGCTTTGCGGCTTCCTCCTCTTCGCAGTCGTCGCATTCGTATTCGCAATCGAGCTCTTTCTCTTTATATACAGCGCATTTTCCGTTTGCGGTTCTTGAGTTTGCGCACGTGACCGTAGAGGTTGTGTAGTGACCGCATGTGTAGATGTGTGTAAACCGGGTGCACATTTTGAATTTGTGATTATTGTTTCCGTAGGAATGGACGGTGCAATTGAATAGCAAAGAATCGGTATTTGTAGGTGGTGGTGGTGATGTTATTGATGGTAGGTGGTGGTGGTGGTGGTAGATAGTAGCAGTAATAATAGTAGCAACTGCAGTACTACAGTAGTAGTAGGAGCAATTAAATCGTTAGATATAGATCTCGGGGTGCTATTTTCGTGACGTAATAATCCAGAAAAGCAATACACTCAGATCAGGTCTTTTCTCGAGATGCTGCTTTCAATGTTTAAGCTGAGACGGCAAATTGAGGAGAGGTATCGCACTTGGAGGTGCAAGAGACTTTATAGATTGCGAGGTTGAACCGTCGACCGCCTAGAAGGTCAGGGGGAAGCAACAAGGGTGGTGGCAGATCGCCCGGGAGCACAGATGCCTGGTGCTAGAGACTAGTGGCAGGTTGTGCAGTTGCAGGCCAAAAGTGGAGACACAGCAGAGGTGAGGGATATACGATTGTCTGATAGGTAGAGTGGCTTTTTTCACCGAAAAGGGAGGCGGAAATCCTGTGCCAAAAGAAAAAATAAAATAATAAAAAAAGGTCTCGGAGGTTCCTTTCAGTAGCTGTAGCGTAGCGTAGTAATGTAGGTATATAGCAGCAGCGGGAAATGTTTAATATCGAATTCAGCTATCTTACTTACTACTTAGCTAGTTAGTTATACTGATGCTGATAGTAGTGAGACGTATTGAAGAGGATATGGGGCGGAATGGAGGATCCCGTCTAACCCTTTTATACTATGAAGAACTTTGAAAGAAATCCCGACCTCGCGGACCGGTCCGTAATAGGTCATGATAATTGGCTTTTTTGTTTCAAGCATTCGTTTTCAAAAAAAGGATTTCGAAGGAAAGGGAAAGCTAGGGAAGAAAGAAAAGAATGTGAAAAAAAAAAAAAAATTGAACTGCGTATGATAGATGATGCGTCGAGTGGCCGGCCTATCCGTGCTTCTGGGACGGTTGTGGATGGAATGGAGCAAATCAAGCGATTGCAGGCCGACACATAGGACGGTACGATATACGTACATATCTTTTTCAGGCATCTCTTTACCCCCATTTACGCATAAGAGAGAAAACATGAACTTGGACCACACCCCGTTGGATTGATCGATAGAGTATCCTACATGTACATACATGTACTCCCTGGACTTCCATTTCCTGGTGAACCTATCTATCGTGCTGGAGTGGGTATGTCGAGTTCACCGTGAAACATGCATCGTCTACCATCAAAAAGAGATCCATGATCCAGCCATATGTGCATACATCAGATCAGCCAGGTTGGCTAGCTACTGCCACTCGTCTGTTTGTCTGCCTTCCTTCCTTTATTTGCCTAGGCAGAGCACTACCTATGTAGGTACATGAGCTACATACATGCTGCTACAGGTATGTACTTAGACGAATTTTTTCAGTGTGTGTGGGGGCTGGAGGTCTGGATCTTTATGCCCAGCTAACACAATTGATCAAGCCATAACCACAGCAGCTTTACCTGATTGAAGCATCAGCCAACGACAATGCCGATTCGGCTATTACAACGGAGTAGGGATAGCATACGCGCATCAGGGCACTCAACCGACGAAAGAACAAAGGAAAAAACAGGAAGAGTTTTCCCCTCTCGTCTATGGTAAACACGTCGATTAAACCAACGTACTGGGAGACCTGGTGGTTGGGGGTAAAGAGGTTGAGGAAAGTCGAGTAGAAGGGATAATACATGGTATGCACCTATCACCCGAATCAAGACTCATACTGCAACAGTTGTCGTCGAGTCTCTTACCTCACGGGTCGATCTTAGCCGTTTTACACATCTTTTTCTTTTCTTTTCATCTTTCTTTACTTTTTTGCAATTGCATGCGCAGGAGAATACCTGGACTGCGTTTATCGAGCAATCAACAAGCAAGGCGTGAAATTAGACGCCGCATGTATCTATCTATCGTGGATTTTATCCCAAGTGGGTAATCTATACCGCAAATCAACGGCGACACTAACGTGAGAGAGTGTATCCCTCATCGGCGCACGGGAGAGGAACGGAGGCTGAACCAAAACACAATCGATCGTTGCCGAGAGCTGGCCAGAGTCACGATCTCAAAAATTAGTCCCTGGCTGGATAACCCGCTTGCTGAAGAGATCAAAAAACCAATTTTCGATCAGACTTCGGAGAAATAAAATAGGGGTTCCTAGTGGAGGAGGACACAAGGTGCACGAAGTTGAAATTGGCGGGGGGTGCGGGGTCCAATTGAATTGATCCAGATCAATCAAGACCATCCTTAATTTTTTTTCATCCCCACGACGTAGCGCAGGGCAAGTTACCTCTACGTACATGTATACATGTGTAAGTGCCCGCCGCGCGCGTAAAGCACACAATACCATAATTCACCGGTAGAATTAAGAAACAGCAGTCCAGGCAATATTTCCACAACCATCCGTCTGAGATCAGCCTCTACAGTTATTAGTTATTTACACATGCATACTAGGCCTTGAGCCTTACATTGGGGTGTTTCGGTCGCATCCCTCGTCCTGACTACGTATGGTTGAAAACAAGTCATTGCAACGTTGGCGAAGGACCAGGACAGCTAAACAAAGTGGTACAGCCAATGATCACTCAATTCTAGACCCTCATCATATGCAGCACACTTCTCAACAAGATGTACGTATGTACATCTCATCCAGCCACTCTACCGACCTGTACCTACATAGCTTGGATACGTGGGTATACATAAACAACAAACCCTCCCTCTGTAAACGTTAACGCCGGTCATCGGCATTCTATGGCTACGGTTCTCTCACTTATCAATTATCTCTATCGTGCAGCAGCACACTGGAAGAGTCGCCATAATATTCTTCAGTTGCTTAGTTGCATGCAGTTGCGCCGCAAAACATCAATGCAAGTCATTAAATTCGGCTGATTATGTAGCTTGCAGATCATCTCGCGAATTAAAAAAAAAAGTGCTCCTGGGTATATCTCAGCATAAGACCAACAAACATACCTCATGACAGAAATTATGAGTGGGTATGTAGCTAGGTAGATAGGTAGGTGAACGTGAGGTTCTACAAAGAAACCTGTACTTACATACAGTATGTAGAAGTGGTCTCGAAACCAATTCGACATTATCACGAGGCATGGCATGATGTTGTTGTTGCCGAGTCTCTCATCCTATCCAGCTGACTGCCAGATCGGGATTGTGGTACAAAAATCCATCAACGACAACCTAACCTAAGGGACATACTTACAGTAAGTTACAGTATTTGTATCCTCATGTAGCTAAGTGCGTAAAACACACGCACTCCGATGCCAGGCTCTATTACACTCGAAAACCTCTCCAACATTTTAATATCCATTCCACGTGCTTCTGCTTCGGAACGCCCATGGAGACACAGCATACTTACGTGCAACACCGTCGTACCCTTTCCTCTCCCTTGGTACTATACTTAATTCCTGTAATAAAACGGCAATATACGCTAAATATTGCATATCACAAAAAAATAAATAAAAATAAAACCACCCAAAGTAACCCCAAACAGCACCGCTGCAATTGGCTACATCATTACACATATACGAGCGAAGAAAATGCCACCCCCCCGGGAGTTGTTGCTATCATAGAGCGAGAAACTGCACCGTGTCCTTAACTCTTTTTTTGGCTGTTAATATGCGCTCTCTATGTCAGATCCTCAACGAATTCGAAACCGCTTCCCCGTATGGGTGGAACAAAAGCAAAACACAACTTGGCTACGGATGCTGAGAGTAAAACAATTGTACATACTCCACCACCACCCCTTCCCTACTGATATGCAGACGGCGAAAAAAGCTCGTCGCCTCTCTCCTCCGGGGAGTTTGTGAAGAGTATTGAGGTTCTTGTGTGACATGGGTGTATATGTGTATTTCTTGAAGACGGCGAACGGACCTATCAGAGAGCGTGGGTTCCTGCCGTTGGTAATATGGATCTCTACTTTGGGAGTCTGGGGTTAATAGGACTTCAGATAAAGTGTAGGCTATTATTTTCCTGGCAGTGGCGATCCTAAGGGTGCATTGCGCTTGTTGGTATTGCTTTTTCAGGAGGGGGGGGGGGGTGATTTGAAGATTGATCTACTAATAGCTAGTTCGTTAATATCATTGTTCGCCGCCTTTTGGTTCATGGCTTTGCCTGAGGGTATCTGGTTCAATGGCAACCTCCGGGGAGGGGATGCGATACCTTGTAATGGCCAACAGTGGCTGAGAAGGGAGCTCGAGTAACTCTATAGAGTCCATTCTCGAGCACTTGCAATCTCTAACCGAGCTACAGTCGTGAGCGTCCTGTGGCACGAGCTCTGGATCTTCGTCTGTGTTATTGCCATTCCTTTATTGATATCCCCATATATCCATCCAGTTGGATTAGTAGCCACATAAATACCGTATCATGTTATGATCCACGCCATAGCGAGCGCGGAAGCTCTAATGCCGTGCTACTTGACTATCTGAATGGCTGAGAAAAATTTCCCCGGATAGAGCCACTCATGCGATGGCCATCGTCAACATGTAGACGAAAAGGGGGGGCTAGTTACATAGTCTGATAGCGGGATCTGCTAATTAGTTAGATCTTTCGGTTTTAGTTTTAGCTGCATAGCATAGCACACAACGCACGTACGTATATAATTAATTTTCAACAGCGGAATTAGCGAGAGACAGTCACGGGTGGCTTCTCCCCATCTGTATTCATCTGTATTCATCTGGAGACCTAAACCCGGTGGGGCCCGTTGGGAGATGATGCGAATGATTGAGGGAGGAATGGTCGTGTGTGTGTGTGTCGTGTGTCACATAACGACGTGCAACGTTTCTTCTACTGAGACAAGACATCGCGACCATGACGTGATGTTGATGATCGAACCTGAACCGTACTACCATTGGTATTCGCGAGTCCGTTTGATCTTACTGTATAATTCTTCACAAGCGCCGTTGGAGACTGCGAGGATTGTGGCTTGCGTTGAGGTTTACTCATACCATGGGTGGGTTGTTGCAGTGTTGGTTGCGGCGTATTGGTCGAGTGATGAGCTGTGACTGACCCTGGTTGTTTCGTTGCGTTGCTGCTAGCCCCAACAACAACAATAACACAGCATGCCAATTTAGATACAGCCATTCAGAAGATGAGCGTTTTGGTGAACACGGAGTTTTGGCGAACGGGAAGGTTGAGGCAAATAAAATTAAAAGCCATTATTCTTAGACAGATTTCGCCAGTTTAGTCGTTGCTACAGAGAGATTCGCCAAAACCCCCATGATCGTCAAAACCCCGTGAGCTCCTGTATATCTTCATTTCAATCTCGTGCAACAATTAAGACCTCTCGCTAGTTATTAGCGGGTAAAGAAAGTCTCTAAATTTCTTTTTCCTACTCTGGCTGTGTGCTGTCAAGCTACCGGACACCCCAAATGGCAGGTCCACGCGCGATCTTCGCCCGGTACTGAATATACCAGCCCTGTGGGAAATAGGTTTGGGGGGTAGGGAGGAAAGAGAAAGAAAGCTAGTTATGTCCATCTTCACCACCTCATCTATCTCGTCTCCGTCCTCAACAGCTTTAGATCTACTCTAGATCTAGATGGGTACCCGTGCCGAGTTAAAGCCGCACCTACTATTAATTAGGGCCTGACTAACCACTACTACCGTACTCAGACTTACTTCCCCAGGCCAGTGTACCGTCGGGGGAAATCTAGTCCCTAATCCAAAACCTGCCCTGCCCCCATTAGTTATGCTCCATGCAGTAGCAGTAGTAGAGTAGGTCGAGATTTGCTTCCTGGCGGGCAAGAAAAAATAAAAACAAAAAGAGGGGTACATCGTGCATGTCTTACATATTTTCTCTTTAAGGTTTTTTTTTCCTTCTTCTTTGCTTCATTTCTCACTCTAGGAACAGACGGAAACTAAGAGGCCCCCATCCCCTTGCTTCTTTCTTTTTCGTACCTGCTTCTCCACCCCAAATTACTTGTAAGCTAGCTGGGGCTTGGAAGAGTAGATGGAGGAAGCTGCAGTTAAAATTTGAGGTCCTGGAGTCTAGAACCACCGTTGAAAGTGCAAATTGTTTGGGCTTGGCATAACTACCTAAGAAGCTACATGCTTACGCTAGTCAAGCACTCTATCTATCGCATCTCAACGGGCGGCGCTTGGCCCGCGAGAGGTACAGAGTTGAGTTCGCAATTTAATAGTAACTAATACAAAGGCTACCCTCTTTCCGAATTACCCCCGCGCAATAGGGACGGTTTCTTAAGTATGTACTGCTACACATGTACATTTACAAATAACGTGACAGACGGACTTCCGAGGCCCCGACCTTTGTCTTATTGTAAGACAGCTCAATGTCTTAAAAACCAAAACTACAGGGCATTCAAAGCAACCTTTTCCCTACATACCACTACAGCACAACCTGAGACATTGGAGCCCCGGTGGTATGATCAGAGTAGGTACATAACTTACTCCTTTTTTTTCTTCCAACGCAGTGCAAATCTGCCAATACGAGATCCGGCAAGCACTCCGAAATCTGATATCCTACATATTTACTGTTCGCTGGCTAACTAATGCCTCAATGAAGAGGAAAAAGGAATGTTTTGGCTGGGTACTGCTATCTTCAATAGTGCGATATTTACTACATCCATGGTTAAGATCGCCTTCACGGGAGTCTATCGCAGCTCCAATTTTGCTTGCATGATGGGCCCTGGTATCTAGTCTGGCCAGATGTTGTTCTTTGCCAGGTCCAGGTTTTGTAACTCAAGGATTCCCATCAGCTGGATGCTATCCAAATAACCCTGATTTTTCTCCCTCTCAAAGTACCCTGCAGGTCTTTCCTGATTACATGGTTGCTACGTACTGAAAAATTTTCTACATCTCCGTTGCTAGTAGTCTAGTCGCAAAGGAAACGGCACAGTCATCCATCCACAGCCATTGCCCGCATGTCCGATGGTGTGTTGCTAGATATGTTGCCATTACTCCACCATTTTACTCCCTTCCTTGCTAGAGCAGTACTAGGGAGTCGACAGTATGTAGGTACTCGGCTTTACGTATGCCAAAGTTCTCGGCAGAGCTGATGTTTGGATCTTTTGCCAATCAACCTAGCCTGCAAGGTCCCGAAAGGAAAAGGAAAAAGGGAGAAAGAAGAAAAAAAGTACCACTTATGGCGCGGAACTTGCCTAATAAAAAACTGAAACCCCCACATGCCCTTTTATATTATGTCATCTTGGCCTGCACTTGCTTGGGCATCTTTTGATCTTCCCTGCCGATCCAAGTACATACGAGTACATATCATATACATGAAGAAAAAAAAACCCCTCCAAGTATTTATAAATGAGGCTTTCAACCTAACTAGCCCCGGACCGACTGTAACCGGGAATACTGTCTATGACCCCGCATATATAACCGTGTTTTTCTGTTATATACCCAGTCGACAGCTGTACTGCAAACGTTATTACCGTATTTACCGCACAATCCTAGCCAGGCGCTTTATTCGGAGAAGACCGTTGGTTGGCTGGCCCCGCACCGGACTGTACCGCTACTGCATTGACCCCCAGGGTGAGGCTGTATCTTCGGAGGAGCATAAGTGTTGTCACTGCATGACTTAACAGTTTCAATGTTTTCCTGCCGATCTCCTCTTATCAGTAACGGTGTAGATGAACCATGTGTTTACCTGATGGCTCATAAAAGCCACCTTTCAGTGCTACTTTAGTCATCGTTTTTGTAGACCAATGGTCTGGCACTCGTCTGAGTTTGTACTTCTCTGCAGATAATAGATCCCTACAGAGTTGCGCGTGCCAAGTGATACCGATAGTATCCTCATCAACTATATTCAAACTGGTTTTGTGCGTACAAGGACATGGGTCCTATACATTTGATGCAGTAATACAACTTGTATCTCAGGTTAGGGTGCCGCCAACTCCCGCATTTCTTTTGCCCAGTGCCAATCAAATCGTGCTCGATAGAGATAGGTAACAACCTGTATCACGTGACAAGAGGTCAATCTAGTTCTCTGTGCGTGCTATGAATAGCGTTGAAATAGGTATTATCGAATTAAATGCAAGAACCCGAAACAACTGCGCCTTCAGGCAGTGGATGAGACAGTTGGAGATTAGAATGTATAGGCCAATATAGTATAGACAAGTTAACCCTGAGAATTGTGAGCGCCAGGCTAACCCTGAGACATGGCTTGAGTCTGATGTGTCCCTGGGTATAGTAATTGCCATGTAATGACTCGCATGAAGATGGTAAATTGCTTGCAGTAAGATTCTTTTTAGTGCGAAAAATAGCGGTGACATTCCCTAGTACATAATTCAGCCAGCTACGATAATAGGCACAGTCTTATCTCAAATCGAAGAGCAACCAGAGCTCTATGCCCTTTATTGCTTCGATACAGCGTATAATCTGAGATTTGTCAGCCTTTGAATTTGTGTAATTCTCGGGGGCTGCACTGAGTAAACCACAAACTTTGCGAGGTATAGTTTTTCATGTTAGTCCCAAGTCTGTACCAAATAGTATCATATAAAACTTATGCCATAGTACGACCTCAACTCCAACACCCCCTTTCACGGTCATATCCAATAAGCTTCAAATCGATGTTAAGTGTTTTCAACATGACCTCCATTGTAAACTGTTCACAGTCCATTAGTCCAGCCGTTTCTGTGAAATTGCCTTTCAAGAAGCATGATTGGATTGACATACCTCGTCGTCTTCCTCTGGCTCAGCTAAGCATTGCTTGGCCTCCTGTGGTTTCTCATCATCCCCCCAAGGATTTTTGGGCCTAAGCATCTCTTTCCAGCCCCCAGAGCTACCCAAGTTACTAACCCTCTCACTTGCATACCCAAAGAGGACATCAGCAGCTCCTCTTGCAGCGCCCCTCCACTTCTCGACCAACTCCTCCAGTTTTTCGTCTGAATCCTCATACCCAGCCGATTCAATCTCTACAGCTTGTAGAACCGTATTAAGTGACGCTTTCTTAGAGCGAAGAGTTGCTTCTAGTTGTGACTGCTGCTTATAGAGTACTGCAAGTTCTGGGTCGATTGGTTTCTTGGCGAATGTCAATGGCCTAACCCTAGGGGCTGATGCAGCTACACTTCGAGCTTTAGATATTGTTGGAGTCGGTGATTGCGGCTCATCAGAGGCCTTTAGCGGGGTTGTATCATTTAAAGGTTTGCGACTTGACAATAGGGGCGAACGGAAAGGTTTTGAAAGGGTGTTTGTAGCTACATTGAGGCGGCGTCGCTTAGTTTCCTGAGCTACTGATAGAGAGTCAAGTGAGCGCTTGGATGATGGTGTCTTAGTGGGATTAGGAGCGACGATGTCGTCTTCAGGCTCGGTTCCTACCATTGCGACAGTTGTAAGTGTTGATGTTTAAGGGGGGGTTCAGGCTTCATGTGATGTGACGAAATGTTGTGCCAAGACGTCTTATCGATAAGGATAAGGATCATGTCGCGCTGTTACGCGTCCCCCGTGAGACTTCCTTAAATCTACATGTAGGTCCAAGCTCTGTAATATGATTCAGATAAATTAAATTAAACTTATCAGACCCTATAACCGTTTAATATGTATCACGATCAGGTTTTATAAGATTGATTCATCTGTATGATTCATTCTCGGTTTTATACGCTCGCTTCACAATCGATCACTCGAGAGGGACTACCGTCAGTGACCAGCAAAAGCAATCCCCAGGGGCAAATTTTGTTACGAAGTTCTTTTGTTGTCACTGCAAGTATCTCAAAGATACATGCAGTCTCGGCCCCACGTGTACCCTTACTTTGGTAGTCTCGATCCGAGACATAAATCTCCATTCCCTCCGTGTTCATTGGCTTTACATCTGTGTGCCATCTCTCGTCTGGACACCCACCACTCTTATCTTTTCTCAGGTGACAGAAGGGTTCAACAAATAAGGTAATGTACTCCCTTGCCATGCGTTCTGCAATCCAGCGACTTTTAGTGATTGCGGTTCGCGCCCAATGATGGTCGTCGAGGGCTTCTCTGATCAGCTGAGCAGGTACCTCTTTCGAATTAATCAGTGTTCAACTTGTCATATTTCCCATCTATGTGGAAGATTTTCCCTCGGGGGTAGTCAATATGCCTCGGACGGCAAATCATGGACGGCGCCCATCAACGCACCGAAGTTTGCCATCGTCGCAATTCAGCTGAGCAAATTTACGGGGATCTTATGCTGCTTCGATCTCGCATCACCGATTGACTGCATTATAAATGTCTGCCTTCTTGGTTGTGTCTGGTGGCGACATTTTGAATCGGTTCCATGGATTTATCCGATGCACAGTCGTATTTTGTGACAGTTGGCTGGCCTTAATAGCTGATTCTATTATCATGTTATGATCGAGATGCCCTCCCTCGGTGGATTTGGGGCCGGGAACTGACGGAATTGGATAAAAACCACCATGCACAAAGTGCAAATATTATGGCCCACACTTTGAAACCCAAGTTCAATTGGAAGGAAAATAGGTCCGCGCAAAAAGAAACTAACTTGAAGAGCACGTGGATCAGATTACTCCTTGAAGTGTCGGGGAGAAAACCGGAGATGTCGGTTTTATTCTCTGAAACTCGAGATATCACATATCTCTTGGGCGCACCTAGTTTCTAAGTTTCGGTATTGGTCAGTCGTGTCGAGAAACATACCTAGATGGTATTTATATGCATGGACATCGAGGAATCTCTAAATGGCACCAATTTGCTTTTTGGCCAGTGCCTGACATGACTCTTTGAGTTTGGCAGGACGGCAGAATTACCAGGTGCATGTAATGAAGGCCCATTCCCCAAACCTGGCATTGACGGAGTTGATACACATTGGTGCAGACCGAAACATTAAAGTAAAAACGGGCCAGTGCTTAGTTCTGAGGTCCTTAGGTGACGGGAGAGTCATTTAAGATCACTCGAGATGACTTTGGAGTATTGCCAGGGATTATTTGTATAGATTTTTAATTCATTGTGTGTAACTAGTAGGTTATGGCAATTACATGTATTTGTATGGGCGGCCATAGAAGGTAACCTATGTGAGCAAACCGTCTGCCGCGCACTGCCTTAACTACTAAACTAAGGCTTGTCTGTCAAAGAATAACTCCCGCCGAGATGCTACGGGTTCGATTAGCCGAAATAAACGCCAACGTCGTCTACTCGTCTATCTCCCAAAGCAAGTTTATGATAAACATTTAGTTCCTTTATAGGTGAGTCAGCATTGGCAGACCAAGAGAATGCTCTACATGTACTTTATTTTCACTTTTCATTTCATTTTTCACACGAGAGGGGGCTGTGGGATCGAATTGTTGAAAAAACGACCGGACCCAAGAGGCTAAGTAAAAAAGGTTGGTCAAATTAGAAGAAGCCACCTATGGTGGTCGAAGAAAAGTTGCCCTGTGCCTAAACTACATTAGTTCATTCTTGGTGGCGCTTAATAGATATAGGTTGACAATAACGTACTGTTAAGGCAGATAATTTCGTCCTAAATCACGGCCCGTTTTGATATCATGAGATTTTTCCAGTGTAACGCTAAGATCTCTCTATTCACGCGTGAGTTGGGTGCATTTTTGTGGAAGCGAAATTCCTAATAAATATATACTTATATATATAGTAATAATACGGAATTTTTCCGCCTTCCTAAGAGGCACCTGTGGGTAACACCTGTGGAAATCTGGAGATGCAAAACTACTTAAAATTTGGCTTTTTGAAGTAATTAAGGCACGATAAAAAGATTAAGGTGAGACGATATGTGAAAAGAAATAAAAATAGTGAGCGGCCAACTAGAGTTAGAATGACATTTGTGTTGTGGGCGCGCTCGTTGATAGGTTCCTCCCATATCTATTAATTATAAGCTGTCAATACTACATGTAGCTAACCTCCCTATAATAGAGGCTAGAATATATATAGATCAATTATTTGGCTAAAGGGACGGGGAGGTCACCAAACCCCTTTACTGACAGTTTAAGGGATCCATTAATTACATGTAGTTTGGTCCATGAGCTTAGCAAGCTCAGCCCTAGAGTACATGCGCTAGCGGATTAATCAAATCCTGTCCTGGGGTTTTTTATGAGGTATTCGTGTTTTCTGCCAAGCCTTCTCAGAACTAGATTAACTCCCGAGTAGTTTGGGTTTTGATATGAATCACAATATATCACTCGTTAGATTAATTCATCAAGTACACGCGAATCACACTACCCGCAGCCCCCCATCCGTTTTACAATACCACCTAAATACCCAACAAAACTTCAAGTCACTTATAGATATCGTTGATAATGAGAGATAGGCTCCAATGAATAGTACCGTTGCGGTGAGTTGGGCTGTCTTGGGACCGTCCACCAGGGGCGTCTCGTAAGGGATATATTAAGGTGAGAATTGAAAATTCGGGAAGAAAGGGTGGAGGTTATAATTTTACGATAATGATACATCCCCCTCTACTCTTAGCCTTAGTATCACCCCGAGTGGAACTGGATCGGCTTTGGTGCTAGACGATTTAAACCTAATCCTTAGTAGCACAGTATTGTCCATTCAGTTCAGTCTGTCTGTGAAGGCTTGAAGGCTTCGAAAATCCAGATCAGATGGCATAAAAGATTATATATATATGGACAGCAATGGTGTATGATTCCTCTTAACGTAACCTCCCTTCTAGTCACAGAAGCAATTCTTTGTTATACTATACATGTATGCTTCTAGTACCTACATGTATATCACTAATATACAAACCGTCGGTTTTGGCATCTAAACCGAATAATTGTATGTATATACACGCAAGTGAATTTTTGACCATAGAGGGGAAAGAAGTCAAGAGAAATTCGAATCATGTAGGGTCACTCAGTATTCTGAATCATAAATAATCACTCAGCGCTCGTAGTACCTAGCCAGGCTTGGGCACGTTGATGTCATAATAAATATGCAGGGTTAGGGTTATCGGCGGCAATCTCCGCTTTGACTAAAAAAAAACCTCTATGTCTAAACCATGTAACTCAGCCCACTGTATTTACCAGATAATCCACCAAGAAAATATGCCTCAAGTCCTCAATTCCGTTGCTAGCTCAGGTCTCTCATGTCCTGAGGGGTCTTATATCTACAACTTTTCGCCGGCGGGTCCTGACTCTCTCGGCGCAATATGCTCAGACGACTCGCTACGATTATTTTCGCCCGAGGCTCTAGTGCTACGGAGAACCTTTAGCAAGGTACATGATGGTGTGAGGTGTTTGAAAGCTGTAGATACGAATATAATCGCGACGGCTGGATTAGATGGGGCTGTGAGGGTCTGGGATGTGAGATCACCGGGTGATAAGCCGGGTATGGTTTATAAAAATGGTGAATCCCCATGGGGCTCGAGCTTTAAGTGATAGTTATTAATTGTAGGCTACAGTCTCAAACGCCTCAGTCCTAAGCTTGGCGGTCAATTCGGGGGCCAATGTATTGGCTGGAGGAACTGAACTCGTGGAAGGTAGTCGCATTGCTAGAGTCGTGATATGGTTCCCCCCCCCCCCCCCCATTTGCACATTATATCACTCGGGAAATGATACTAAATGCGTAGGATAAAGGGATCTTAGAACTGCGGATACAAAAGTACAGTATACAGAATCACATAATGACGATGTAACAGAGCTACAATTTCACCCCACCATGCCACACATATTATTAAGTGGGTCAACAGACGCGTTAGTAAACATGTACAACCTGCTCACCCCGCCCTCTACAACTAAAACCACACCCGACGATGATGTGGACGAAGCACTGTACCAGGTCATCAATCACAGATACCCAATTCACCATGCTGGATTCCTGGCGCCGTCAAATGACATTTATGCGCTGTCAGATGACCAGAATTTAGGACTATACAAATTTGTCACGGATATCCCAGACGACGAGGAAAAGGCGCTAGAAGAAGCAGAAAGCAACAGCTTTGGTGACCTGAGACCAGGTCTTGGATGCGACTATATAGTCGATGTTGTGCAGCATAAGGCAGGTGGTGGATTGATTGTTGCTGGAAGCAATAGCAACCAGTGGCTGGACTTGATACCACTTAAAAAAGCAGGAGAAAACATTGGTGGGTGGCATATGGTGGGGGAGGATAGAGTAAGACTTAATGGTGGGCATGGCGAGGAAGTTGTACGAGGTATATATTTAGATGACAAGGTTAGCTCCGTCCCTTTCCGCTTGCTATCCCTTTCCGCTTGCTATCCCTATATCCTTTTCTCTCTAATTTCTATGCCGTTTTCACTACTGACGGGAATTTCCTGAAAAGCTGGGGACTATATTTACCGGAGGTGAAGATGGTCTCGTGAAAGTCTGGAAGGAGCCAGCTGGAGGTGATTCCGACGGTGCCTCAGCCAAAAAGGAGAAGGCCGAGAAGAAAAGGTTGAAGGAAGAGCGTAAAGAAAGGAAAGAAGCCAAAGCGCGGTACAAGCCATATTAACTTATCCTACAGCAATATTAAGAGAATAAGAAACAATAATACAGACGTAGAACATCAACTTTTATTAAGAATCGATAAATAAGAAACAGGGAATGTTGTTTAGATGAAGTGGCCACGTTTTGGCAGAAGTGGCTGCCCGTTGTGGTGACATCTCGTTATCCGGGTTTGTGTGATAGCAACCGCTGCAGCTTCTCTCCACGTAGACCTCTTCTCCTTCATAATTCGCCTCATCTGTCCAACGTTGATGACCTCCTACATTTCGCTTTTTCTACAGAGATAGTCTGATTCACACACAGAGAGAGTAATTCTCCTCGTACCTTACTTTCTTTCCATTTGTTCGCGTTCCTGGGTGGTGGAAGTAACCAGCCATGCAGCGGAAGTGTAGATCGCGAATATGGGTGTTTCTTGGTATGTATGGTGGCTTCCTTCAACCCCACCACCACCTCATGCTGATGAACCCCGCCGAGCTACCCAGGTGTGCTATGTATACTTGCTGTTTCTGTAGCAGCTCAACTAGATCGGGATGAGCCTCCGGTCGCCATCCAGGGACGCCACATTCAGGAGCCAATACAAGAACTCTCTGCACCCGAAGACGGTGGTTCCGATCCTCAAAGTAGCCCCACCTATCCATTTTGACGAGACTATGCAGTGATTAAACGAGTTGCGTCCTCAGAAGTACAGGCGGAGGCCCTCGTCCACGAAGCTCTAACAATCCTCCGAACCCTCGACCCGACCCCAGTACGATCGCAAACAGGAACAACCGAAGCGTCACGATTGAGTCTTTACGGAAAAGTGTTATATTATGCGAGGAAGGCAGCGACAGTAATCTTGGTGCATAGCCCGGCATCCCTAGAGGAACCCGTCGATGCCCCGCCAAAGAAAGCTACACCTGTGGGTGGGACAGGGTTGTTTGGGAAAAAGTTAAGGTCAGCCGTGGAAAAGTTGGAGAATGCAAGAGAAATTGGAAAGAATGAAGATGCAATGTATTTGTTGGCGCAAATGAACTTCGTACGTTTGCCCCATATTGCGGGAGAATTTGGGCTGATTAGCGTTACTAGTACGGGAATTGGTCGCATCCAAGGAATTATTCTCTCGCCTTTACAAGATACAAGGAGCTTGCAGATTTACATGGGAACGCGACAGCCCAAAGCGTGGTTGGCTTCATGTATGCTACTGGTATTGGCGGCTCTGTCGAGAGAGACCAGGCAAAGGTATAGTGGATAGGGCCTGAATATTCTCTCTTTGGAGCCTTAGTATTGACTCAATATAGGCTCTACTATATCACACTTTTGCCGCCTTGAACGGTGATAGTCGCTCGGAAATGACAGTAGCTTTTCGCCATCACATGGGCATAGGGACTCCACGTCACTGCAATGATGCTTCCTTCTACTACAAGCAGGTTGCCGACAAAGCAATTGATTACTGGAGGTCTGGCCCACCGGGAGGCCACAGATTGATCAAAAATGCCTATAGGCTTGCAGACGATGAGGGTGGTGTTTACGGTGAGGGCGCTTCAGTGATCTCATCCGGTATGAACGCGCTACGTCGGGGAACAACTACCAACGACTCCGGAAGAGATTTAGATGATATCCTCGAATATTTAGACTTGATGGCACGAAAGGGGGATCTGTCCGCTACATTTACTCTAGCCAAATTATATTATGATGGATCAAGGAATCTTCCGAGAGATGTGAGAAAGGCAAGGAGGTATTTTGCAAATATAGCAAAACAATACTGGACTCGTGATGATAAAACGATATCCGGAGGACCGCCAGGGCTGGAAAGACTTGCTGGAAAGGCGGCGGGATATATTGGGAAAATGTATCTGAGGGGAGAAGGTGTCACACAGGACTTTTCGCAGGCAGCGGAGTGGTTTGATAAGGGGATTAAGACGGCATGTTCTCAAAAGTACCTTTTTATACTGGAGTTTCTTGGCTAATGTTTTTTCTTCATTTTTAGGGGGATGCAAGCTCGCAGAATGGTTTGGGGTATATGTACCTTCATGGTTATGGCCTGAAGATCAACCGTCAAAAAGCGGCGGATTTTTTTCAGGAGGCTGCCGAACAGGACCTTCCTCAAGCACAAGTGAACCTTGGCAAGCTCTTCCTCGAGCAAAACGAGCTGGAGATCGCAAAACGCTATTTCGAGCTCGCGGCACGCCATGGGACACTGGAATCCTTCTACTACCTCGCAGAGATTTATAATGCTGGGCTCGGGGTGGAGCGTTCATGCCTCATGGCGACTGCTTACTACAAAGTTGTTGCCGAGAGAGTTGAAGATATGCACAGCCCTATGGCATGGGCTAACAAAGCGTACCACGATGGCGACAAAGAAAGTGCATTGATTGGCTACATGATGGCAGCCGAGCAAGGTTATGAGGTTGGACAAGCCAACGTTGCATATCTCCTTGACGAAGAAAAATCAAGACTGCCATTGAGGCAACTTCTCGGCTCTGAGGAGCCGAAAAATCCCAGAAACCAAGAGCTGGCATTGATATATTGGACCAGATCAGCGAAACAACAGAATACTGATTCACTGGTGAAGATGGGAGATTATTATCTGGCGGGTATCGGGACCGAGATGGACTATGAGAAGGCTGCTCAATGTTACCAGGCTGCCAGTGAACTGCAGGCTTCCGCACAGGCATTGTGGAACCTTGGGTGGATGCACGAAAACGGGATTGGAGTAGAACAGGATTTCCATCTAGCCAAGAGATACTACGATCACGCGCTGGAAACAAACCAGGAAGCATATCTCCCTGTTACTCTGAGTCTGCTCAAATTGAGGGTTAGAAGCTTTTGGAATACGATAACCGGGGGCACTATCAATGCCATTGGCGCAGACCCAGGTAATTAGTTCGCGTGTTGATCTAAAGGTCCTATCCATTAACAGTTTTTGTACAGATCCCAAGCCAAAACAGCGTCCTACCCTCAGCGAATTCCTCAAGAAATGGTATGAGGCCACTCCCGACGACTATGGCGACCCGGAAGACATCTATGGTGGCACCACCGGCGGAGATGACACTCTTGATACCCATGTGCCTGGTGATGAATTTTACGGCGAATTTGACGAGGACCTTATCGAGAGCGTTATAATATTGGCACTTGCTGCTGCGGTGGCGATCTTAGTATATTATAGGCAGTTACGACAACAAAACTTAGCAAGAAGGCAGCAGCAGCAGCAGCAGCAGCAGCAGGCGCAGCAAGCAGGCGTTTTACCAGGTGGTGCTCAAGGAGTGGGATTCCCGCAACCGCCGGGAGCCCCCGGGTTTGGTGCTTGGGGGATACCGCATTAAGGACGTCTGATTAATATATGGATGGCCAGTTTCCTTTCTTTCTTCCCCCCCTTCTATTATCCCCCTTTCCCACTATGTTAGGTATATCTGTTTTGATGGAACGGTGGCTTTGTATCGCGTTTGGGTTGTGGGCGCAAGCGAAATAGGGTCTTTTTTTTTTGAAACAATGGGTTGTGTATCATAGATATGATTAGCCATCCAGGTTCCGCTGTAATTTACGTGGACTGGCGAGGTGTTTTCTTTTCAGAAGCGGGCGAAATCCCAGAAGTTCGAGTTGTCTCATCATTCAACAGTACAAGACAAATCATCTCAACTACCAACTCACGTACTGAAAGGGACCTGATTTGCAAGCGAGACCACAAAATGTCGAACCATGATCCCAATATTCGAGAAACAAGGAATAAGATCTGGGCACCAGGGGAGGTGCTCTACAGATCCCGAGTGAGCAAGGATCACCCCGAGTGATATCTCATGCACACTAACCAACGTTGACGTCATTTCACTACAGCATCACATCTTACCAGCCTTACCATACGGGAACTGAGGTTTTAGTAGCTGGGTATCCAGACAGAGCTACTACACATTAACTATATACAAAAAAAGAAGAAAGGTAGTAACTATTTCGGTTTCTGATTTAGTGGGGGGAAGAGGTAATGGGATCGTGAGCTAGGAAGGGGTGAAGGAAAGCTGGGGTTTGGGAAGAGGGGAAAAAAAGCGGAGATAAAAATCGACAAATGCCACCCAAGTCTAATCAGACCAAACCTCCGCATTCACGAGACTTAATACCAGACAAACTCCCAGCCAGCCAGGGACACCATAAGTACCATGATTTGAGACTGCGCGCAAAGTAAACCCGAGTAATGAAAAACGGAAGATGCTATGTTCTTACGAACGCTGTAGAAGTCTTAATATTGTAATCTTTAGGGCCAGATCGGCGGGGGCGGGGAACTCACTAGCATCAATCTGCTTGATTCTTGGCAGTGCGAGTTTGACCTTATTTCTATATGTGGCACCAGCCTCTCGCTGCAATGGGTTTCCCTCAAAATAAACGGTTACAAGATCCTCCATGCCTGACAGTTCGTTCTCAACTTCCTCGAATGAGGAGAGTTTGTTATTACTTGCCCAGAGTTCCTCAATTTGGGGTAAGTGTGAGAGGTTCTCAAGCTTGGAGATCTGGTTGTTTGAAATATCAAGGACACGGAGGTTTTTCTAGCTTTTGTTAGTTGGGCTTGGATAAATAGATAGAGGAGTGGAGGTCGAACATTGTTCTCAAGCCCGGAGATCTCGGTGAGGGCATTGTGTGAGATGTAGAACTCCTCAAGGGCAGTAAGGTTCTCGAGGCCTTCGATTTTAGTAAGACGGTTAGATTGAATTGAGAGTATTTTAAGATTGGTTAGTGTTGATAGGTTCTTTGGACGCTATGGTTAGCAAAAGCTTTAATATCAAAGAAAGTGGCAACTCTATTTACCTTGAGCTCTGTAATCTTATTCTTTCCCAGCCATAGCTCCTCCAATGCTGTCAAATGGTCGATATTTTCAATTTCCTGCCCACACGGTCAGCATCTCCCACCCCTAAACTGGCAGAGGTATCTGTCCTCGCATACCCTGATTCTGTTCGCCCCCAGCTCCAAGTTCCTCAATACCGTCATGCCCTCCAACCCCTCGATGCGCGCAATCCTGTTCTGCACAAAGTACAAGTTTTTGAGGCCCGTGAGGTGATTCATCCGCTTGATGTGCTTGATTTTGTTGAATGACAAATCCAAGTTCTCCAGCTTCGTGAGATCCTCGAGACCATGGATGTGGCCGATCTTGTTATCGTAGAGGTCCAGGTCCACCAGCGACCCTCCGAGATGGCTCAGTCCTTCTATGTCAAGGATATTGTTCTGGCGAAGGCATAATTTCTGGCAGCAGTAGCAGCTGTTAGGACGGCGGCGTGCAGACGGGATAGGGTAGTGGTAAGAGAGGGGGAGGGTGGGGAGTAAAAACCTGGACTTCCCTAAACCGTTCGAGCTTCAGCGCTGTTATGGACGAGATCCGGAGGTGGACCAGCTCAATATCCTGCATTAGGTCATATCAATCAACCAGCCCCAATATCTCTAACGCCTCTTTTACACACTTGCATACCTCGACGTCCGGTGGATAATCATCAAGTAAATCTAAGCGACGGCTGTCAGCAACCGACCCATCGTTACTACACACCCACGACCACGACCAAAAAGCAAAATAAATCTGCACCAACCTTCGTCGTCCTCAATGACATCAACGGGAACATCCTCATCCTCTGTTTCCTCAGCCTCACTTGCAATCACCGCTCTGTTGCCATTCACTGTAGCCAACGCCTTATCATCGTCGTTGTTATCGTTCCTACCCTCGTTCTGGTTCTGGTTCTCGTTCACAGCGGCGGCGGGGGCGGGCACCACGGCCTGCGTCTTATCGTCTTCCTCAGTCATTCTTTCAAATTTTTCTCGTGAACTTGCTGTTGTGTGTTCTTTCTCCCCTTATGGTGGTACCTAACTATAAGCTGCTACCTACAGTAGCTTTCCTGAAGGTATGGAGAGCGGGGTATCTATAGTTCGTTTGTAATTTGTCCGTAACGTAGCCCCTCCCCTACTCCGATAGAGATAGAAGATCGCTGCAGCTGCACCGGGAATCCGACCAATCGGCTGAGATGGGAGATTAAGTATTTCCTGTTTTTTATTATTGTTGCTGTAGGTCCCACTATACAACGGATAATTGAATCTTCCCCCTTATGTGAGTGAGGATGTTGGAGGAAGAAGAAAAAAAAAGGACAGATGAAGGGTGGGGGGTAGTACGTAGTGTGATGATGATGCTGTCGGGGCAAGAAGAGTAGAGTAGGGGTGTTTAGCTTTCTGCAGTGAGTTGCCTGGTCTAGAGTATGATGATGGTATCTACCAAGGACGCGCCAAGCCCATGATTTTATACGGGATGCAAAAAATACCACGAGTACTGGCTTCTGCAAGGGTCTTCTGGCCTTGTTCTACTTTTCTAGACTACTACAACTGTAACTCAACCCTGGGCTATGTCACATCTGCTACCACCACCACTACATCTTGATCGTGTGGGCTCTAATTGTTTGGGGCTTCTGGTGCGCTCCCCGCAAAACTGGGTAATCCCAGGACATGGGGGTATGTCGTGAGATCCATGTAGATTTCCTAACCCCCCCCCCCTCTCCCCAATTCTACACCTGTTTCCCGGGGTAGGAAGCTGTCATGATGTTCTGTCGGGAATTTTAGAAGTGGAGGGGGCACATCTCTCACAGGAGAAAAAAAGAAATAGGAACAGGAAATGTGGAACATAATGTTTTTATATATTGAAGTTACGTCCCCCCCCCCCTCCCCCTCCTCGCGGGAGAGGATATATATGTGCTCATTGGATTTCCGATATACAGTGACAATCTCCCTCCCGTCTCCCTCTTCCTCCCCGCATTCTAACAACGCGGCAACCACCTCCCCATCCCCCCTCATCACTAACACCCCGACCCCATCTCCATCCGTCCCCATTACGAATCAAATAGTGAGGGTAAAGAGTAAAAAGCAAAAAAAAAAAAAAAAAAAAAGCAAAACGACAATTATATACCCAGAAAGCGCAAAGAAAAAAGAAAAGAAAAGAAGAAAAACAGCCTGATGCATCGCAACATATTTTCTTTCCCGAGGGAATCTGCAGGACATATATGTAGGCAAGACAGAGCAGAAGAGGGCATAAAAGGCTGCACCGAGCGACTATATCGACCCACTCCTTTCGACCACGACCAGACGCAGACGCAAGAAAAAAAAAGTGATACGGAACTCGACTCTACTCTACTCTAGGTAGTGTAGTGTATTATATATAGGAAGGTTGTTATTTGCCCCAAAGAAAAGGAAAAAGGTCGGACTAACGAACCTGTACTTGGTTGGCCCACTGAGTCAATGAGTGATGGTATGTTCGAAAAACAAAAATCGACCCACCTGCAGCAAAATCCACTACTCGGCATGTCATCAAAAAAGTCGAAGCATCCACCCGCGCAATGAGCACCATGAGAGAGATAGAGAGAGAAGATTCTACACCACGGCAATATGTAGGAATGGTTGTAGTACTAGTAAGGTAGAGGTGTTTTGAATAGATACTACACACAATAGGTGGAGAGAGAAGAGGCAGAGTTAAAAAGGGGTTAATAAGTATGCATCCTAATAACAGGAAAAAGAGAGAGTTCAAAGAGGTATAATGGAAAAGAAAGAGAAGTGAGATACAGTAGGAAAGGTGAAGTGGGTTAGATACTAAATTCAAAACATTACAAAAGAAAAGAAAAAGAGACGAAGAAAGAAAAATGGCAGATAGCCAGCTTAGTAGGTGACTCTGCACCATGTGCTAATAGCACTGAACACAACACAAATGGGTAACAAACACAATGAAATTGAAGACGAATGAAAAAGGGTGATAAGATCGACAAAAAGAAACACGGCTAGAAATAACCTCGAAAGAAAAAAAAAACCACAAAAAACAAAGACCCGTGCTCCTGGCAATTATGACAATCGTATGATAAAGATTTCCCCCTGACACCGGGCCCCCCTATAGCCCGTCTGTCCCTCCTGATGGCATTTTATATTTACCAATCCTTCTCCTTCCCCATGTCTTTTTTTTATTATTAGAATCCCACTTTTGTTGTTGATCTGTCCAGGGCAATGCAATGTGTAGACAGCAGAAGAAACGCCGATCACGTCGCGAAATACACACAAAAAAAGAAGTATGCATCAACGATTTCTAAAAATATTGCCGTACTTAGAGTGCAACATCCAAAACCAAAGTGACATCGTTCACATCCTGTGTAGATAGATCCTCAAGAACTGGAATCAGGTCGAGAAGCTCGTTATCGTGAGCATCTGAGAACCAACTGCTGATCGGTACGGCGTGTTGGGGGTGGAAAATATAACTGGTAGGCGAGTTATCGATGATGATAGTGTCCTTGAGATCACGGCCAAGCTGGGAAAGATCCTAGTGAGACAAAGATATTAAGATTAGCTATATGTACATATAAGTAGGTGTATGGGTCCGTGCGAAATTCTACCTTTACATAATTGCCTTGATGGTTGTAGCAACTTTCTCTGAAAAGCCTGTGGTGGACAACCTCATGAATGTCGAGTTGGTCAAGCAAAGGGTCGCCGTACTACGAAGATATTAGTGGCGCTCCAAGAATAGACAAAGAAAGGAAAAACTCACCTTCGAAACGGAAGCTGTAAATACAACAACTTCGTACAACTCCCCAACTCGCTTCATGAACTGATCGACACCAGGTCTTTTGATAACATAGACATTGTGATAGTTACCTTCGATTTCAACCGGAATGGTGAAATCGGCTTGATGTAATACCTGTTTTGGCCGTTAGTACCCAGGATTACGACCGGATAAACACTGCATCGGCTAGATCTCTATATTACCTTGAAACTACTATGAACCAGGGTCTCATCCAAATCCAAAACCAAGCATTTCTTTCCTTCGAACCTGGGTGCGATAGGAGGTAGTAGCCATTGTTGCCTATCATCTACGGGGGGTGTTTGTACCAACTGGCCCGCATGGTCATCTGAATCATTTTCCACCTCCTCATTCTCCTCCTCGTGTTGGGGCTCTTCCGTAGGAGGAGGCGGTAGCTCGATGGTAATCGGTTTTCGGACTTCTTCAGTCTGGGGAACATCTGTTTGCGCATCTTTCATTTCAACGTCTTCCTCCTTTTGAGCGATAAGCGCCTCTGGTGCCTTTTCGGGGGATGGAGCTGGGCCTGGTTCTGATGTAGAAATGTCATCTTTCTCACTAGAAGGTCCAGTTGGGGTAGGGGCCTCAACGGTGACCGTAGGTGTGTCCAACAACGGTAACCTTCTTTCATCACTTGCACGGCTGGTTTCAGCCGCAGGTTCATCCACAACGATTTCCCGCCCAACAAGGTCACCTTCCGTCGGCTTGATCTCCTCATCCTTCTCTCCAGCAACTGGCGGATTTAGTATGACGGGAGGTACCGCAGAGCTCTCCGGCTTAGCCTTACTTTCCCCAGCGTCCGACGCGATTTTCTCGGTTTCCACGGCATCCTTCGATCCGAAACTGCTGTCTTTTGCGGACGTTTTGGCGTCTTTCACGACCGGAGTTGCTCTTCGAGAAGGTACTGAACCGGGCCTTATTTCGGCCTTGCGTGAGCCCGGGTCATTCTCCCCTGACGAACCAGCACGACAGCATAGGAACCCAAAGAACCTCCCTATTCCCCCCTGTTTTGGGTTTCGGCCCCCTGTCCCTGTGACACTGCTAGCCCTGCTTCCTCCACGTCCTCCCCTTCGCCTCTTCCGGCTGCTGGTAGAGGCTGCGTCTGCGTCTGGGTCGGCGTCGCCGGATGCGGTAACAGCGGTACTACTAGTGGATGTAGGTGACTGTTCAGCAGTATTCTTGGTAGACGATGTCCGGGTAGGGACTGCCAACAGAGAGTTTCGCTTCTGCGATACGGAAGCGTTGTTATTAAGAGCTGAAGGGGGTACTTCAGTTCCTACAGTTGACGCCGAAGGCGGCGGCTTCGCGGTAGCAGTCAATGATGATGTATCATCATGGGATGTCGAGGGACCCGATTGAATTGATGAAGAGGGGTTAGGGCTCGAGTCTATAATGCATGGTGAATCAGTTAGCTGGTGTTTGTGTTGGAACAAGTGAATGAGAAGCTTTTATTTTTTTAAATTTTTTTTTTTTGATCGGGATCGGAGAGCGTGTGGGGGAGATGGATGCGAGGCAAGGAAAAGCTGCGATGAGATGAGATCGGAAGGGAGAAGTGAATGGTGGGGAAAGGGGAAGGGAAGAGTGGTTTGGGGGGGGGGGGAGGCTAGTCGACGCACCTGCTACATTATCTTGAGCTTTAGACTCATGCGCCATTGAGACGTCCTCATTCCCGTTCACAGATACTTTTTTCTCGGGATCCATTTTTTGTAAAGTAAAAGTCTACCACAACACTTCGTCTAGAAGAATAGAGGGGTGAAGAAGAAACGAATGAAGAGAAGAAAGGGAACGAAAAGAAAGAAAAAAGTAGCTTAGACTCGCGAAATGATAGGGATTGGTTTTTCACGCCCTCCCGTTGTTGTTTCCTATTTCCTCCTTCTCGCTTATCCTTGACTGGAGATTGGGGGACCTCTCGATCTCCTTCCCACGCGCAGGAAAGTAGAATACACGAAATAAATGGAATAACCCAGGCGGTGGGGGAACCTTTTTATCTCTGTCTCTATCTCCTAGAAACCGGAACTAAGAAGAAAGATTCTTGACGAAACAAGACCTTTTGAAGTTCAGCCCCGGGGAAGCGAAAGCAGGGAGAAGAGAGAGCGACCCGGCTGGAACAACCACGTTGAAAGAGGCTGCTGAACAGGAGATTGTTGTCGAGGGGAATGGAGCTCAGTCTTAATGGTAACAGAATAGAGAAAAGAAGAGAAGGAGGAGAGGGGGGGGTGGGAGGGCGGGAGGAGGAGAGACGTTGGCTGATGGGCTCACTGGGGGGGGGGGGGGGGAGAAGGTAGAAGTGGTGGGTGGATGCGTTGTGATGGTCGCGGTGATGGTCAAGAAAGGGAACGACCTGACGATGAATTAGAGAGTGAGAGAAGTTTAATGAGCGTCGATGGGTATTGGGTGTGTTTTCTGATTAGGTGACAGCGCCAACGAATGGGGCACGGCTAAAACAGCAGGGCTGGGGGCCAAAGGGCGTAAAGAGAGGTTCCAGGCCGGGATTCAATTTTAAAAAAAAAAATGGATGAAAAGGGAAAATTACAAGCGAGAAAGAGAAAGGGCGATATAGAGCAGAAGGTAATGTTATAGCTACAACGATAACCCAAGAAGCTGGCTGTTACCTGACTGAGTGATGGCAGTAGGATAACCGTTATCTTACAGTTTCCGATGGAGGAAAAAAAAAAAAAAAGAAGGTGCAGAATAATCAGCAGCAAGAATAAGAAAGGTTATGGGGGAAGGTGGAAATTTCAATTGTACGTGTGGTCTGTATGTAGGTGTATGTAAATATACGCTATGCGCTGTAGAGGTTGTGTGTATGTGCCGAGATAAAAAAGAAACAGAAAACAGAAATTAAAAAAAAAAGAGATGCAGAAAAGAATTCTCAATAACAACAACCGACTGACTATATTTTACAGCTAGGAAGTGTCTTGGGGAAGAGAGAAAGAGGGGGGGGGGGGTGCAAACTACTGTACTAAGGAGCGTGAGGTGTAGGTTGTAGGTATGAATAGGTACAGCAGCAGCAAGCCAAAAGTCCAGTAAGGTAAAAAAGTTAGTGGAGGTAGTAGGAGGAAATATTTGTGATATAGACTTTGTGGACAACTATCGTTGCTATGGTGCCGGTGGATGGGAACACGCACAGTCCAGGACCTTGCTCACCCCTTCCCGCACAGTGAAGCGCTCTTGTCTGTTCGTCGTAGTGGTTCTGACTCTGTAATACGATATTACGATATTACGATACATGCCTACATGTAAGTCTATGAACCCAACCCACTAAGAGCTTACCATGAACCCAACAATAACAGCAATAACGAAACTAGGAAACTGCCTACATACGCATACGGCTTACTCTCAATTTGAGAGGTAAAAATAAGACCATGTTGGGTATGGAGATGAAAGAATAAGGGAAGACCAAAGACAGCCCTGGGGGGAGGGTTCCTGGACATGCAATAAAAAAAGTTATAACATAACCCCAGACAGAGCAGAAGCGAAAGAAAACTAAGCCAGAAAACGTGTGAAATTTACCACTTTAGTACTAGTGTCTTCGTGAGAACCTTGGACGGAGCCTCGCTCTGGGGATATGGGAAATGAAGTCGAACGCCATGATCCCGCTCCCGACCAGCCATCCCCTCTGGCGAGCTTGCCCCGGCGGCAAGATACTCTCATTACTGGTCCTTTCAACTGCGGCCCTAGTAAACACTACATGATAGATCATAACCTAACATAGGTTTTTTTTTACTCGTCACCCCCCCCCCTCCCCACCCCATTTGACTGCCCTTTCCCATCAGGTCTCGTCCCTCTCTTTTTAGTTTTTAATATTTGGGGTTTAGATGAACATGGAACAATCATTTAAACACGAATCCTCAATCATTCACCAATACTTTCGCAACTTGTGCACATACATAATACTTAGTTGCTCCCTCTATCTATCGCGTGCTCCTCCCCTTCCCTCTCTCCCCCCTCCCTATCACCCCCCCCCCCTCCTTCCTTCGCTCCTTCCCATACCCATTAGATTCAATTCATTCAATGTCTAGGGTATTAGTACGAGTCCAAGGTACTCAAATACAAACCCTCTCCTTCTCATTTTCTTCTTAGGGCCTTGTCCAACTGGTCACCCATATTGGGTTCTCCATTGCGGGATCACCTTCCCTTTTGCAGCAAAATGAAACACCCAACCTCCACTGGCGGCACGGCGCGCCCCTTTTTGAGGAACCAAACGAGTGGCCGCCAAGCGCCCTCTTCAATTGGATGCGGCGGTTGCTCACTGTTCAAATGTAACACGGAAACCACCCAATAAGGAGTGTAGTTGCGAGTCAGTTTATGGAAGAAGAATTGAATTGTTAAATTTCTGGTCCTAAAAAAGATTCCGGTGATCTGATAAAAACCCCCCAGAGCCTCAAGCCCCAAACATCCTAACAAAAAAAAACGTCTTCCGAAGACCGATAAGCTGAGACCACCCACTCGACAACGTACGGCCTTCATCAAAGTAAGGAAAATCCATCTTCCATCCCAATCCCAACCCCATAAATGTCCAACAGATTTTTTGTTAACTTTGATAATTTGATAGAGAAGTAAAAAAAAAAAAAAAAAAAAAAAGAGGAAAAAAAAAGAGGAGAAAAAAAACAAAAGAAAAAGAAATGACTCGTCCGAGCTGACAAAAAAAAACCAAACTCCTTTATCCTGCCGCAAATAATACCTGCATCAGAGACTCCGTTCCATCCTCAACCATCAACAGAAGCGAAATAAAGATGGCATGGGGATATAAAATATATATATAAAAGTAAAGTGCGCCAAAACAATTATCGAAACCGAAGGAACTTCAAGCTCAATGAATTGAGAGGGAGCGAGTCGCTTAGTCCTCGATGGCGTAGTCGTTCTCGCCGATGGCACCACCCCAGAAAACGGGTCCAAGCTTGAGGAATCGTCGCTTCTCGGTGGCACTGCTAATGGATGAGGTAGAGCTCCTGCGGTGGGAAGAGGTCTGGGGAAGGAGGAGAGGAGAGCCAACTGGGGACTCAACGGCGCTCTCCATGGCAGTAGAGGTGACTGGGGACATCTTGGGGGACTGAGGCTGCTTGGGGAAGCTGGCAGAGTGGACTGGCGCAAGGCACAAGAAGGTGGTGGGCTTGCGGATAGCAGGGGAAGCGGTCTTCTGGACTGAGGACATTTTGAGAGTGTTTGGGTTATGAAAGTTGCTGCTGGGAGAAGGGAGCTTTTTGTAGTTGGGTTGCTAGCGCAAAGAATGGATAGTTTTCAAGTGTGAGTGTTGCTTGAGGAAGAGGATGCTTTGTATGAGTTGATTGCTGTGCTGATGAGAACACTTGAAGGGGGAGGGAGGGGACCTTATATCCTGTCCTCGTACATACTCCAAGGCCCCAAGACCAGGGTCACGATAGACTGGTGGGAATGACGATTGTGGGGGAGAGTCAGAGGCAGTGCGGCGGGCCAGATCAGACGTACGTATGGGTTGCTGTGCTAGCGCGGCGATAAGGACTGTTTGCTCATAAATCTAAAGTTTTACGAAACATGCTAGTTTTGGCCACCGCAGATGGCCTCTGCGCCCTAGATCTCAGATGATTATCTTTTTTCTTCCAAATATCTTCCCTTAAACCCTGTTTACTGCATCATGCAGACGCCATGCAATGCAGACGCGCCGTAGTCCTAGCCAGTCTACAGAGGATCCGGTCCAAGAGGAAGGGAGTCTAAACAGCGATTGGGAGGGGGAGATAAAAGTTCAATTGGATAATATGCTTTTGGGGGAGGGAGGGGGCTGTAAATTGGACCACGAAGGTGCAGTAGACAGCCACTTGGGGGGGTTTCTTACCATAGTGCATTGCAAAGCGAGTGGGGGAAATAACATTGAGGGGGGTGGTGGAGGGGGGAAGGGATGGATGACGCTGTTGTGCGGGTTTCAATTAACATGGGGTCAATAACGTTATTCAATTTTTCTGTTCCAGTTCAGCGGAAAGGTCACTTGTACCAACCGACCGAGGAGCACGTGGGCGAAGTAGAATTACAAAAAAGAAAGTCCACACATGTTCCGCTGTAGGAGGGGGCGTAGACGGGGCAGTTGGCATAACACTCCTACCTATGGTATTGATTAGAGTACCTAGAGTACCGTGCCCAGACTCTTGGTCCGCAGTCTTCTACCAGGTCTTCCTCCATTCTCCGGACTTAGATCTTGATAGATCCGAGCCAAGATAAACTAAAACATTGCACTGAGATTTGGGCTAAATTAGCCTCATGAACCCTTTCCCTTCTACCCCACTGACCACGGAAGTGTCCCAGACTCCCAGCCTTACCCTGGTATCATGTCCAATTGCTAGGTAGAGAAGAAGTACCTACATGTACTAGTAGGTATGTAGTTTTATGGGATCTTCTCATATCCCCCCTCCCCCCTGGTTCTGATACCTGGCATACATACATGCTTGTATCTAAGACCTAATTCTAATCTACCGAACACCTCACCTTAGGTTGGCTTCCCATACTTAATCTGGAACACTTTCATGTGAAATGGACCCTGCTTCTCAATTCCTTTTGCTTCTATGTGGACCAGGACCAAGGTGCTTACTTTCTTGCCTTGATATTACAGAGAGAGATCAGATAGATGATCAATGCGTACATGCTACGTACTAAGTGGACTATCAATACGACGACGACGTACGACACATGCAATAGTTCTCCAGGAGTTGCTCACGGGGCCATTTAGATCTTTGGCCGCTTCCTCGGTGCAACAGAGAGCAGCAGTAGAGTAGCTGGGGTCCGGCGTTAACTAATTGTAGTTTCGGGCCTTTGCTAACCTCTCCTATGATGAACAGACGTTGCAACTGACCTATCTTCTATCTTCTCGCCTCGTATGTACGTATGCAAAGTGCACAGCATCCTACGTGCGGGTACACTTTATCTGGCTCTGATGTTGGAATCGACAGTTTGCTACTCCATCACTGTTACTGCGAACGGATAATTTGCAGTTCCACTTCCCCGTGCACTACTGCTTGCTCACCACCACCACCATACATACCAAAAACCAAAACCCATTGAACGGGAGGGCTGGCTCCGTTTGGAATATATCCACATTTAGAACCCTTTCTGCGGCGCTGGCGGCAGTTGAGTGTGTGTGCGCTCTAGCGAGAGCAACGAGAATGTACCCAAACTGCACGTTTTACCCCAAGATGCGTCTATATTTCCCCCCAAGGCATGTCCCTTCAGATAATGATGTAACACACCACCGGAAATTCCCCGCTCGTAAAGCTTGGTGTCTCGTCGACCAGCGCCGGTTAAATCCGTGCGATTCTACAATCTCTGATTCGACGCACATTAAGAAAAGCTACCGCTATGGCGGGGCCTATCCTCAAGCTGACCTGGTGCGTAAATGACCGGGGGGGGGGGAGCCCATCAGTTCGTTTACCATTTCCATCTCCTAAAAGATACAAATCTGGAAGGACAGGAAAAAGCAACGTTCGGGTTTTAGTTTGGACGTCTCCCCTGATACCAAAACGGACTGCTCTCTAGTTCTATGTGTTCTGTGTCATAATTAAGACTACTGCACACACTCCTGACTTTGAAAAGGATTTGATAAACGAAATAATATGGATTAGGTTTTTTTCGAGAGTCGTGATTGATAACATAGCCATGGGAGGAGTAGCGGGTGAGGATTGGTGACCTGAAGTAGTCCACGCTGCATGATCTCCCTCCCCCGCGGTGACGTCACAAGTCTTTCTGAGCCCTGCAGAGCTTTATTTGAAAAACCGATCATTGACATCTAATAGGTACATAGGCACATAATATTTTTTTTCCCTCTTGTACCTTCTAAATATTACCTCCCGTTGGGCCGGCCGAGCAGTCGCCGAAGATAGGATGTAAGCGTAAGGCAAAAAAGGCAGAATCCGGGAAGATTTTCGTATCCGAAGCCGAACGGTAATGCATCTCAAACAATAAAGAAAAAAAAAGATATTCAAATTTTTTTGCTGCTGGTTTGACATGCCACTTTTCATGGTTGTGGGATGTTGCAGCCTCAAATTCTTTTTTGTTTTAGGAGGGGTTCAGGTTTGGACAGATCTCACGATATGTGCATGGGTCGTTTGTGAGATCAAAGCTTGTCGCTCGAGCTAACCGACTACCGAATTGGCCGAGACAGAGGTGTGGAAGTCGTAAGCGGAGCACGTTCGTTCTCCGGGGGGGGGGGGGGATAAGTAATTGAGGCTATTAATGGTATGTGCATGGATACCACAACCGTCAACCTCTTCTCCTCCTCCTCCTCCTCCTCCTCCTACTCCTCCTACTGCTACTCCTCCTACTGCTACTCCTCCTACTGCTACTCCTCCTGCTCCTCATACAAACAAGCAAAGGAAAAGAAAAAGAAACACATCTCGAGAAAAAAATTTACGAGCCGCGGCCTAGCACAGTAATGCTGCAGATGTAAGGAAACACCTCTAGTACAATTAAGTGGGGGTACCAAATGGTCGTGCAAACATAACAATTTCCCTCTTACCGTACCATGCAGGTGAAGAGAGAGAAAAAATGTTTTTGCTATTCCTCTCTTCGCCTAAAACCTTCCCAACCCCCCCCCCCCCCCCTCCTCCTCTCCCCTTTCCTTTTTTCTCTCTTTAATCCTGAGAGCGGGTCAAATCTCTAGACTCTCGCAAGCTCGGTCTTGGGAGCGAGGGAGGCGCGGACACCGGCGGGTACCTGAGCATCATTTCCCACAAGAGGATAGGGGGTCATAAAAAGTCGGCCAAGGTATCTCGTTTGATCCTGCCTTCCGGCGCTCATACACGCTCGTACACCGTGATAGTGGTCATGTGAGCAGGATATCTGTGAATCTTTCCCTTGAACTTGAACTTCGTCTCCGCGCACCGCGGACCAAGACAAAACGTTAATGTCGTTAAAGCACGAGCTGTGGATTTTCTTTTTTCTTTCTTTCTTTCTTTCTTTCTTTTTTTTCACCAAAGGTGGCTGAATTGAGACAAAAAAGAAACTTTCTTGTATGTGTGTTTTGTTTTCTCGAGACTGCTGCTCTTCGCATATCTTGCTTGGGATGCAAGGTGCGTAGTGTACCTGGCTATGGGCCAATTGATGGGCAAATGCTGGGCCTGGGAAGTGTGGGGAACCGAGTATCAGCTTGTAATTGGTAATTACATGCTCGCCCTGCTAATAATGACGAGGAAAACCTGGGTACCGTTCCCGGTCATATCTCATCCTTTTGAAAAAGGCAAAAATAACGAGATATCAATAGAAAAACGCCCCCGTCCTAACACTTTGATTCATTGTCTTAAATTTCATGATCAATAATCCCATAAATCTATTACTCAGATACGATTGCAACTAAACGCCTATAAACGCCCCAAGACGGGGAAACCCGCAGGAATAATACTTAGGAAACACTAGAACTGAGAGAGAGAGACAAAAAGCAACATGGATTTAGTGGAGTCAATTAGCTCTATTTTTTCTAGGCCGCCTATTGAAGAGTGGAATTCGTTTTGGCGGTTGTATTTTTGATGAGGCTTGATGGCACGGTTCCAGGACCCGACCTATCATGCAAGCTGCAAAGAATGTTTTGTTATTTCTGGTGTTTTGGTTTACTTGAATACTAATGGTAACGATTACACGGACCATATGAATTTGACCGAGTATACATACAACTAACCCTAATGCTATCAGGTTCTGCCCCGCATTTCTACCCCTCCTTGCCTGGAGGGTGTTTCGCTATCAACTTCACCCCCCTTTCACCACTCATTTATCGGAATATATTTTCAGGAAATACCGATAGCTACGTACCCAGTTAGTTACTGACTATGTTGAGCCGGCAGTTACACAAAAAACTCACTTCAGGATTTTCACCTTCTGGATGGCATGGATTTCAAAAGTCCTACCTAGGTGCTTGCAAGACTCTCCCTCCCACCCTATCAAAGTGTTATCATTGAACGATTGATCTGAAGGAGGGGCCTAAGATACCAACTGGAACATCTTCCCCAAATTAATCTATCTGGCTGCAAAGATGCTCTCGGCGATTGGTTGCATATCCCGCTGTATGGGAAGGTACCTGGAATGTCTTTGAGGCCGGGAAATAAGGTTGATGAGGTTATTCCCTGCTTATTAAGGGGCACCTTGCGGTACGCCTTTTCTCTGCCCCGTTTCTCGATGTCATGTATACAATGTTCCTAACAAACTGTCTGCTACTGCAGAGTAATCTGGAAAAAACCGAGACAAAGCTCCATATCCGTCGCTAAAGATTATGTACTGAATCGATCGGTTGAGGGTCCTTCAGCTACATGATATGCTGCTAGATTCTCCTTGTTGGATTTTATGCCAACTACCGACAACCATCCACCCATCGATTCAACAGATAATGGATGAGACAGATATTCTGAGTTCTTGGCATCTAGATGCTGATGCAATTTATCCGCCGCTTTTAATCTCTGTTCCTTATCTTGGGAACAGGGGGTTGTTGACGATCCAGGCTATACGTTTTTAGGACGTTACAAGCGATCGGCAAGGGAATTGTCGATTCACCTTGCACACTGCCAAGAACCTGGGTGCTGGAGCTGTTGAAGAGATTGGGCATCCCTGCACGTTATCGTATCGCTGGTGCTTGATTATGCAAGTTTCCCGGCCGGTTACGCAGCAGCAGCGAGGCAAATCATGGGTGCTCACTCGGCGCACCCCCTCCTCCTCTAAGCAGGCACCCACGTGGGGAATATGATTGGTCCGCATCATGGTAGTGATGATGATGAGGAAACATATATCAGAAGGCAGTGGATATTACGATCGAGGAGGGCCAGAGGGACGATCTGGGGTTACTTATGATCTTCGGTTTTTTCTCGCAGACTCATGGTCATCAGTTTCACCTTACTTCTGGGGGAAGCGTTGATGGATCGGGGCCCGGTTTTTTGCTGGTCTCTGCCCTTCTTCCCTCCCTCCTTCTTTTCACTTCATCGTCGCCGAGAGGGAGTGGGGGCTTCATTTAGCGCTTATTCATGAGCCCAATACTTTCCCTGGCCATCGATACGCCCGGCTGTTCTTCGATTCCTTTTATTTTTTTTCATGCCTTGGTTTGTTATGGGGGTCCTTTATCAAGGTTTGGGCAACACGAAAGAACGGCTGCACCTGAGGTGCGAAGTTAATTCCTTAAGCTCTTTTGCAGGACTTACGAGGAGCCAGGATTTTGCCTTGCTAAAGTCTATTTCACGGCCGAGCGGTGTTCCAACTTCCAGTATCCTTTCGGCGGGCTGAAGGGTTTCCTAGGTGTACTCTGACACCTAGACTTAGGTTCGTCAAGCCGGTATTTTAACTAAGGTGCTACGGTGGGCAGGTTTGATTGAGGAAGAGTGTGTCCAAACCCTTTTGATATACTAAAGGCAAACATCCAGAGCTCGAAGGAAAGAAACCACTCAGTGCGAATGATAAGCTATGTCCCTGAGACAGACGAAAGACTAAAAGCTTGGTCCTATCACTGCGGGACAAACTTTGGCCTTCTGAATCCCCCAGCCCAGAGTCATTAATGCGGGGGGGGGGGGTTTATTTTGACTTTGGTTTTGGATTTAGCTTTTGTGCGATGTCGCGGATGGGATCAAAGCTCCCGACCGTACAAAGTTATCAGTGTTTTGCTGATAATGGGGGGACACTAGGGGTATCACAGAGAAAAAAAATCTTGTTGTCGGAAACGGTTTCACAGCCTTTCACTACATAGGAGGTAGTTTTTTTTCACCACGGTTATCCTTTTATTTTCTCCCCTTTCTCTCTCTTTTTTTCTTTTTCTTCTTTCACTTCTTTCACTTCTGAAGCACCCGCCAGTCCATCTCCGGCCGGAGATACAGAGTCAATCAGCTGGACCGAGAATCCGTCAAATTCGGAAATCGGGTTCTTTTTTTCTTTTTCCCCTCTTCTATTTTTACTTTTATATTTTTTGTGGATCTACTCGTCTCTTTTAAGCGAGCAGCGACCCCACCTCTCCTCTACTCGCTCTACAGTCAGCCAATCGCAAATCAACCGATCTGATCTGGTAGATGGGATATATGTGGCCGGATATATTCACACGATCGGTCTTGGTGTTTTTCTCTCTCTCGTTCTCGGACCGTCCTTTTCTCTATTTTACGTATCCTTTTACGTAGTGCTGTCTACTTACCCGTTGATCTTTTACCCGTCCCTGGCCATCGAGCGAAAAAAAAAAAAAGGCGGTAGAAAAAATAAGCCGCCTCATCGCTGGCCCGCCCGTGAAGGGGCGGTTAGAAAGAAAGAAAAAAGGCTACATGTAGATACTTGGTGAGTTGATGGGGATGCGGGGGAAGCGTCGGGGGTAGGCCGGTGGGTTTTTTTTTGGCCCTTTATTATTTCTTTTGGCGTCTGCGGGGAGAGTTTAGCGGGCCCCTACTCCTTACCCTGCCGCCCTGAGTGCCTCTCTAGCGCTAGCTGGCCTTTATGGTTGGGAGACGTGTTACAGAAGCTTGCCTGCAATTAGGGAGGGGAGATGTTACTTGGATAGGAAAACTTAAAAAAAAAGAATTTCTTGCTTCTGTCTGGAATGGAGCGATGTCAGTGGATGGACGGAGTGAACCAAGGGAAATGATTCGTGGGGTTGTGCCAGTGATATTTTTGTCCAAAAAATTCGGAGCCACGTGATTGGAATGATTGATTCTTCTCCGTATTACCCTACAATGTTGTGGTATGTAGGAAATGGATATCGCCGTCAACTCAATGGTCGGGATTGGTCGCGCTATGTTTCCTCTGGCTATCTCTCTCTCTCTCGCTCTCTGGTGCACGTAACTTTACTCTGTTCTATCCACTCTACGGTAGATAAACAGGTAGTTTACTCTGGTGGGAAGACCGCAATGATAAGACCCACGGGGGGGAGGGGAGGGGGGCTTTGGACACAATAATCCGATTGGTCTTTTGCTGGATGACTCTGGGTTCTGTTTGCGTAATAATATTAGGTACAAGGGTGGCTGCTACTGGTGCATGTCTACTTACAGTCTACAGTTTACCTTCTACCACCACATACTCTACCTGATATGAGCCTCGGCCAGCCAGATGCTATGTATGTAGGTACTTACTCTGGTTGGTTGGGTTAGTGAACATGTGGATAGGAGGAGTGAAGTGAATGATGTATGCAGCCTGTGGGTTGTACCGCATCTCTGCACGCGAGGGATTTGGTGCGTCGCTGTCTGTCGAGATAACACGGATTGCCGAGCTGTCTGACAGCTCGGCATACCGATAACAGACAGGACAGACAGGCAGGGTAACCTGTCAGAAACCCCTCCACCAGACCCCAGCTGCACACATACGGCAACCTCCGTCTGCAACACAACCTAAATTTTTCCTTCTCTTAAAAAAAAAAGTTCCGCAGCAAAAACAACAACAACGACAACAACAACAACAACAACAGCAAATATAATGCCCTCGGTACGGGTGCCCGAGAAGGGCGCGGCGAAGAAGTTCAAGAAGCCCATCAAGGGATTGAAGAGGAAGAAGGAGGACGAGGAGCTGGCGGAGCTGGAGAAGAGGGTTAATGAGTTTGTATGTGTGCACCTGCTAGTGGAGTTAGTAGTGGTGGAAGTCGTGTGGTGGGGGTGGTATGGCGGGAGTGGTGGGAGTGGGAGTTGTGATATAGGATCTGAGGGCTAATGAGCGAATGAATGGGCGATTGGGTGTGTAGGATCTACAAGCGACAGAGTTCACGGAGCTGCCATTGACGAAGCAGACGGCGGCGGGGCTGCATAGAGCGCATTTTAAGACGCTGACGGATATTCAGAAGAAGGCGATTCCGCTGGCGCTGAAGGGGAGGGATGTCCTTGGGGCGGCGAAGACGGGGAGTGGGAAGACTTTGGCGTTTCTGATTCCTGTAAGGCCCCTTCTCCCGCCTGCGGAAACTCAATGGCTATTGCAATTGCTTTACTTACAAAGGGGAAATATGATATAGGTGCTCGAGATCCTATACCGCAAGAAATGGACCACCCTTGACGGCCTCGGCGCCCTCATCATCTCTCCCACCCGCGAGCTCGCAACCCAAATCTTCGAAGTCCTGCGCAAGATCGGCGGCCAACACTCCTTCTCCGCCGGGCTCGTCATTGGTGGTAAAAGCGCGAAGGAGGAGCGCGAGGCCCTCCACAAAATGAACATTGTCGTCTGTACGCCCGGCCGCATGCTGCAGCACCTCGACCAGACATTCGGGCTGAACGTGGATAACGTGCAGCTGCTCGTGCTCGACGAGGCAGACCGCATCCTTGATATGGGCTTCCGCGCCACCGTAGATGCAATCATCGAGGGCCTGCCCAAGCAGAGGCAGACACTCCTCTTCTCGGCGACACAGACAAAGAATGTAAAGGACCTGGCGAGGCTCAGCCTGAAGGACGCAGAGTACGTGGCGGTTCATGAGGCCGCCGCCGCCGCGACACCGGCAAAGCTCGAGCAGTTCTACATGGTGGTTCCACTGCAGGAGAAGCTCGACATGCTGTTCTCGTTCCTGCGCAACCACCTCCAGGCGAAAATCATCGTCTTCATGACATCGTGCAAGCAGGTGCGCTTCGTCTACGAGACCTTCCGGCAGCTGCACATTGGCATCCCGCTGCTGCACCTGCACGGGAAGCAGAAGCAGACGGCGCGCGCAGAGGTCACCGCCCGCTTCGCCGCCTCGAAGAATAGCTGTCTGTTCTCGACGGATGTTGTGGCGCGCGGCCTCGACTTTCCCGCCGTCGACTGGGTCCTGCAGATTGATGCGCCCGAGGACGCGGATACCTACATCCACCGTGTCGGCCGCACGGCGCGCTTCGAGAAGACGGGGCGCGCGGTGCTGTTCCTGGCGCCGAGCGAGGAGAAGGGTGTCGTGGCGAGGCTGGAGGCGAAGAAGGTGCCGATTGCACGCGTCAACCCGAAGTCGGCGAAGAAGCAGAGCGTGCAGAATCAGCTGCAGGGACTGTGTTTTAAGGATCCGGAGCTCAAGTATCTGGGGCAGAAAGCGTTCGTAAGCTACTGCCGCAGCATCTCCGTCCAGAAGGATAAGGAGATCTTTAAGCTGGAGGAGCTCCCGCTGGAGGAGTATGCAGCGTCGTTGGGGCTGCCGGGAGCGCCCAGAATTAGAGGGTTGAAGAGTATGGACTTGGAGAAGATTAAGGAGCTGAAGAATGCGCCGAGGGGGTTGAAGGCGCTGGAAAATGAGGCGAGTGATGAGGAGGAGGAGGAGGACGGCGGGGAGAAGAAGGTGAAGGAAAAGAAGAAGAAGGAGGTTAGGACGAAATATGACCGTATGGTCGAGAGACGTAAGTCCCACATCCTCACTCTTCACTATATAACTGTACAAAAAGCTAATCCCCCACAGAAAATCAAAACGTCCTCACAGATCACTACAAGAACCTCATCCTCGATGACCCCGCCGCTGTTGATGCCGGCGACGGCGACGATGCCGACTTCCTCACCGTGAAACGCACTGGCTACGACAGCGACGTCTCCTCTACCACCACCACCACCGCCAAAGCAAAATCCCGCACCATTGACCTCGGCGGCAAGGACATCACCATCGAGTCCAAGCGGCGCGAGAAAATGATGACGTCCAAGAAGGAGCTCGCAAAGCTCAAGCCAAAGGGCACAAAGCTCGTCTTTGACGACGACGGCAACGCACACGCAATCTACGAGCTGCAGGACCTGGAGACCTTTGCCCAGGACGGGAGCGCGCAGAGCCAGAGAGAGAGGTTTGTGCAGGAGGAGGGGGAGAGGGTCAAGATTGCGGACGTGGAGGACCGGCGGCTGGCAAAGGAGAAGAGGAGGGAGAAAAAGGAGAAGAGGAAGAGGAGGGAGATGGAGGAGGAGGCCAGGGCAGCGGCGGAGGCGGAGGCGGAGGAAGAGGAGGGGACGGGGCTGCTGCCGTATGAGGCGCCGCCGGGATCGGGGAGTGAGAGTGAGAGTGAGGAGGTGCAGGAGGAGGAGGCGCAGGAGAGGGCGACGAAGAGGCAGAGGAAGTGGTTTGAGGATGATCCGGAGGAGGAGGAGAGGAAGAGGGGGAAGAAGGGGAGGGGGAGGGTTATTGAGGCGCTGGAGGAGCCAGAGACTTTGGAGGACTTGGAAGCGCTGGCTAGTGGGCTGTTGGGATAGATACCATGGCGGGGGGGATTAATTGTAAAATAATTAGTTTTTTCGTGTGCTGTAGATAGATAGCTGGCGTCGCTATGTTTTTGAAATAGATGTTTGGCTGCTCTCTTAGACCTTGTGTTTTCTCTGATTGATGGGCAACTAATTGCTTTCTATTCGGTGATGTATGTACAGGGAGGGAAAGATGCGATCCGCTCATTACCCCCCTCCTAGTAGAAGGAAGTACCACGCATGTGTACGGAACCCTAACCCACCAGTACTCTTTGCAACGGCCTGTTTTTCTTGCACTACGGCGATTAGTACCTGACTCTCCCCTCTGTTTTTTGCACTGAATCAGGTAGACGGGCTGCACTAGGACCTGCGCGCAGGTCGGTCGTTACCCCGCGCACCTACAGCTCGGCGGTAGTGATGGGTGTAGAGATAGTTGGTGTAGCTAGGTGCTGTGGGGGTGGGGGGGCGGTTACTTTCAGTCGTGGGTTGATCTTCGAAGAAGATGAATGGGTTGTTGGGCTTCGATGGGGGACGGGGGCTGGGGCTGGGCTACATAGTGCTCTTTTTTTTTTTTTTTTTTGCGGCAGGGCGGTGCGGGGTGCGGGGTGCTTAGCATCGATCGTTAGCCTACTCTCTAGCTCCCCGCAGCCGGGGGTTGTGCCGGCATCGTGGTCGTCGGAAGGCTTTTCTTTGTTTACAATTAGTTGGTAACCTGGTCGGTCCTGGAGACACGCCAGCGCTGGGTCTGGTGGGGGGGGGGGGTGTCTGCCACCTATATACGCTGGGTGCTTTTAGATGGGTGCTGATCATTGCAATGTCCATGTATCCATGTAGACCATCATTACCGTCTCCCTGCCAAGATGGTTATTCCCCTCCTGTGTTATCGCGGGTCTGCGGTCAGTGTTCTGCATACTAGGCAGCGAGTGATGGGCTGTGATGCGGGTTGGGGTGGGGCCGCTTGGCTTTGGGGTTTGGGGGTGCTGGTGGTCTTGGGTTTGTGTGCTTGGGGGCAATGCACTGTGGTGATACATATTTTGTCCCGCCCAGATGAATTCTCCTGATGGATCATGTCGTGGGTGGTGGGGTGTTTTCTGGAGTCGGGCTGGTTCTGCGGTTTGGTGCGGTGCCAAGAGGTGGATCCATCCTTTGTTTCTTCTTCTCCCCTCCTGCTCCTCCTCCTCCCCCCCTCCTTCTCTTTCTCCTTTGCGCACCCTCCACCTCCACCCTCCACCCTCCGCCCCATTAATCCTCCTCTCTTGCGCGCAAAAAAAACATCAAAAAAGTCAGCGGCTAGTGTTCTAGGCTTCCAGCGCCTAGAATACTAGGGGCCGACTTCCCACCCCTGGTTTGAACGCACAACCTCTCGGTGAGGGGGTTTAAACTCTCGGTGTTTGGGTAGCAGCCATAGTGTTATAACCACTCGACCACTACCCATATAATCGAATATTCTCTGGAACTAATATTTAACCCACCCAACCAAATGCACCTTGTGAATTTTAATCAAGTACGGTCCGTTTGGAAGCAGGAGAGTTTGATTGATTGATCGATTAATAGTTTATACATGCATGTAGAAGGGCTTGGTTGGTTGGTAGAGATGGGTTAGGGTTCTTTGTATGTATACGCCCTGACGCCAGCCACTTGCCTCTGTTTGTAATGTAATAGGCAAGTACAACTTCTCCTGTTCCCGGCGGTGTCCTCGTCTGTGCCATCCTTTTGTTTCTTCTTCTCCCCCTCCTTCTCCCCCTCCTCCTCCTCCCCTCCTTCCCCTTCTCTTTTGCACACCCCTCCACCCTCCGCCCTCCGCCCTATTAATCCCCTCTCTTGCGCGCAAAAAAAACATCAAAAAAGTCAGAGGCTAGTGTTCTAGGCTTCCAGCGCCTAGAATACTAGGGGCCGACTTCCCACCCCTGGTTTGAACGCACAACCTCTCGCTGAGGGGGTTTAAACTCTCGGTGTTTGGGTAGCAGCCATAGTGTTATAACCACTCGACCACTACCCATATAGTCGAATATTCTCTGGAACTAATATTTAACCCACCCAACCAAATGCACCTTGTGAATTTTAATCAAGTACGGTCCGTTTGGAAGCAGGAGAGTTTGATTGATTGATCGATTAATAGTTATACATGCATGTAGAAGGGCTTGGTTGGTAGAGATGGGGTTAGGGTTCTTTGTATGTATACGCCCTGACGCCAGCCACTTACCTCTGTCTGTAATTATATAAGTAAGTTAAGTAAGTACCTCTCTTTTTCCCGGCGGTCTCATCGTCTGTACCCGACCGCAGTCTTAGCTCCAGAGCGGCGTTGTGGTAGACAGAGTTCTGACGGCGATTACTAGTCAAGTCAACCACCTTCCTTGGTACGTGACTTTGCGTGACAAGCAGGCCCTCGGTTTTTAATTTTGTGAAGTACTGGGATAGGTAGCCACAGGTCTCGAGAATACCCCCCACATTGTGGCGGGTGGTTTGGTAGCCAGTAGTACATAATAGCTCATTGCTTTGCAGTGTTCAAATCAATTGCCATTTCTATATAAGCGGCTTCAACCCGGCCTGCCGGGGTACATACATAGATGAAGACACCACGACATGTTAGGGCACAGTGATAGACAGGGTTTTACTATCTTTAGGCCGATTTTTCCTGACAAGTGGGTCTCTCTAGATACTCTAGAGCTTGTGAGGTGAGTCACAGGCCCTGAATATAGAGTTCTTGCTATGGTTGGCATATACACTGCCTGCCAAGTACTTGAGGTGGAGTTTCGCCTATGAGTGAGCTGCTGGACATTGCTTTTTGTTCCTTTTGCGTTACGCATGAAGAGGAGGGGGCACGCATGAATAAATTGGAGATTAGGGCTACATGGGTTGTGGTCTATTATTGCACGCAGCCTAAGGATATCATGACAATTCACCTCCCCCTCCTCGCCTCATTCTCTCACCTACCAAGTACAAGAAAAGAACAAATATCACTATTCTGGAACGGTTTTGATCATGCCTCTACTCCTCTGTTCTGGATTTAACGGAGTTATGCCAAGTATATATCTCATGTCCGGGAATGGTTCCTAATGATTCCCGTCCTGGTTCTGGTAGATATGATCTCTCTTTTCCTATAATTAGTATTGCTATATTCTTTATATGGCCTGAGTTTGAGGATCTCGGTGAGAGGCACCGGAGTTGTGCTTGGGTGGTTGAAACCTAGCTATAACAAGTAATAATTGCCCCACCGGGGCGCCAAACTACGGGGTTGTGTCAATTGAGTGCATCTAGATCTTGCATTCCTCAATCTAAGGCCGGAGTCGTGTTATCGGCCGTTTCTGACAAGGCTGAGGTAAATTGAGCAAGGTTATTTCCCCCACACATACCCGTCGTTTCTGGGTAATTGCAGCGTCCAAGGGAGGTTCCATAAATGTGGCTTCCACGTAGTTCACGGTGAAGACACGTTTCGTCCAATCACTAAATCCGAGCTACTTGATCCCCATTCCCCTACATTCCACAACACCTATGCAATTATCCCCAGAGGCATCCTTGATTTTCGCCATCTGAACAGGAACGAAGGAAGAAGAGCTTTCCAAGATGGCTGATGTGAGAATCATTTCCTACTGCGCCCTAGACGCCGCAAAGCTCAAAGAAATCCATTCATTCTTCATCGAAGCCATCCCCAACTCCCCCTCACACCTGGTTCTGTATCGTTATCTCCTGTATACCTGGCCCGAGCTGTGCCACATGGTATGTGATAGGCAGGTACCGTATCTGATGTTTGTACATGTGATAATGATCAATGCAGGCCATTGACGGCGGGGAGATTGTCGGCGCTACTGCTTCTTCAATAGCTATTCATCACAACGGCATGCTCCGAGGAGGAATAGAGCTGCTGGCCGTCAGGGAGGACTACAGAAGCCGTGGCATAGGTAGGTCCCCAGGGCCCCCCTAGTCCAAGGCGGCCTCGACATATCTGAACGCTGCAGGGGCAGAACTTGCAGCGCGGGCTGTAGAGACTCTAGTTGCAGCTGAGGCGGACGAGGTAATGTATACTACTCTCTCTCTCTTTGTGGCATTTTCTAGCTCTCTGATGTTCTCAGATTGCAGTGAATATGGAAGCGGAGAATAGTCATGCCATGCGCATCTACGAGCGGTTGGGCTTCATCCGCACTAAGCTTCTGGTCAATGTCCGTGGGAGGGGGCGGTCGAGCTGGAAGATGATGTTGTTGGATTCGATGGCGAGGACCCTGTGGGATTGTAGTTCGGAAGATCTGAATGTGTTGTGCGGTTGTGGATTGATCGATAGTGGGGTTGAGCGGGATCGGCCTAGGTACGGGAGTCTGGTGGGGCCAATTTAGAGGGGTAGATAATATGTTGCTAATGAATTATAATTAATCAAAAAGAACTGTGTGGTGTGGGGCGATCATAGTTTATCACTCGCCTGAATTAGTGCATGCCAAGCAGCAGCGGAAATGGGGTTTTTTTTTGTTTAGTCTCTCGGTTATAGTAGAACCGCACTACATGTATTTTTTCCGGAACGCCTCAAAGGAAATGGAAAGGAAATGGAAATAAAATAGAGATGAAGTGGAAGGTGAAGGCGCAATTTGTCACCTTTTGATATGAGAACCTAACGGAAATGGGGATGGCACGAGGATAATAATTTAGATGGATATTTTTACAAAAAGTTTTTTAAACCTAACTATATGCCTACATGTAGTGCCCCCAACATTCAATGGAATTGATTGATTCATTAATTGATGGAATCGGTGTAGCTACATGAGGTGAATGAGATAAACGAGGGGAGTAGGAATTCGAATACGGGTATAGAAACAGAGATATTGGTTATATATTTCAGAGTAGAAGACAGGCTCAGGTCTGGGGAAAGTTATAAAGTATGTATGTAGTTTGTCTAATGTTCACTACTGAAAAATGTGTCTTTTGATAGAATTGAGTACATACATGTAGTAAGAGCCCGTGTGTTTACATGAGACTGCTTAAGTACATGTGCTTTTATTGGGGTTTAGGCTATAGCTATGGGTTATCTAATGCCGTGTCGACTAGCTAATAATTGAGCTCGGGGATTAATGCCAAGACGCTGTGCACTTGATTCCTAGTGTTTCAAGTGTACCGTTGTTTGTTAGTTAGTAGTATAGAAATAGTACAAGGAAAATAAATTTGGGTGTTTTGTGGGTGAATTAGTATACTTGTTTAATAGTCAAAAAACATGCGAGTAGTATGGGATAGGCACAGGTTATGATAAGAGGACGTTATCAAGTGGAATGGGCGAATAAAAGAGTACTACGCTAGTTAATTCTAAAAAATGGTTCTAACATAGATCAATTGCCTTGGAGGCACGTGTTTTGCTGTGCCCACCAATCATTTGAGCAGGCCAACCTGTTGGATATTGCCCAATTCGTAAACCGGAAAACTTCGTCTGCGGGGTAAAACTATAGAACATTCACATGGAGAGCTGGGTCCTGATCAGTCATAACGTTATCCATTACTTCTATTGAGCTATTATTTACACATAATATATAGAGAGAGCTTAAGTATGTACGTACATTTGTCGTCGCTCAAAGGGACAACTACATGTAATTGGTTTTTTTTTTTTAGTAATCAGGCTACATAACTTACTTGTACTTTGGGGTTAGAAAACACTTGTTCTTTTCAAGACTCCACGGTGGTATTTAGAGAGACCTGCCCTCGATCCTCCTCTTTGCTCCCTCCTATCGATATCATCGGTTCTCTCTCAGGGTTTTTCTCGATCCGATAAAAACCTATATTCCCAACAAATTCAATGCCTGCCTATTGTTATTCAATTTCAATTTCATAAATCTGGCCAAGCTTCCTGCAAAAGCTTTGGCCCTCAGTATCCAAGTCCGTTATACTTGCCCCCGACTCCAGGAGTACCCTCGCAACCTCTGTCAACGACTTCCACCTCAGAATCTTTGATTCAGGAGGCCCATCCAAATAGTGTGTATCATCTAGCCCCAGGATCACCCTGATCGCATCACCTTTGAAATAGTATCTCCACTTATAAAACTCTGTATTCCTCAGTGCCAACATCAACGCCGTCCAGCTACCTCTACATCGATACTCCAGGTCGGCCCCACCATCAACTAACATCCTTGCAACTTCGGAGAACCCAGCCTTGGCGGCCAAGTGCAGCGGCGAAATACACAGCTTTGGCGCCAAGATGTCCTGACGGGCCCCGCAGTCGAGCAATAGGCGCACCATCTCGGTGCTGTTCTTGTAGGCGGCCCAGCTTAGTGGTGTTTGGCCGAAGAAGTCTTGGACGTTAATGTCCATTCTACGCTCAATGAGGACCTTGGCGAGGGGATTAAAGGAGTTCTTAATGGCCCAGCAGAGCGCAGGCATACCATCCTTGTCTTCAGCACCGATCGCATGGAGCATGGGGGCTAGCAGGAGTGAGAGGCGGCGGTTGGTACGAAGGAGGTTATTGAGGTCCGGGGTGGGGAGATATTTGGCAGACATCCAGAGGAGCTCATTTGGTAGGGAGAGCAGGGGGAATGTAGATGGTAGCGGTGCGGGGCTATGGGCGGGAGTGGGAAGGTTCGGGGTGGGGATGGGGATGGGGATGGGTTTAGGCTTTTTCGCTTTGGTGGCGCGTTTGGTTTTCATTGAGTATTTAATTTTGTTTGGGGGTGGGTATCTGGTGTTATCGGTCTCAATCTCGAATCTGCTAACTAACATGGAGAAAAAGGCAGCTCTGAGATCGGTAATTGATAGTAAGTTTATATCAACAGCTGCTAAAATACCCAAGTGCGTCTTTTAATGCCAACGCTGGTCAAGACTACCCACAAAGGGCCAGACGCCGTTGATGAGACATTGAGTATTGCATATGGATATTGGTATCCCCGTGCGTCTCCGGGCATCTCCGGGCGTCCCCAACGTTTCACCGCGCACCCGCTGTCGTGGCCGGCCGCGGTGTATGGTGACACCGCTGCCACGCAAAGGCAGCCGTGATGCAATGCCCAATGTCACCGTCTCATCCTCCAGGAGGCTTCCAGCTCTTGTTTCAAACGTCCCAACGTTTAAACTACACTAGTACTGCTTGGGGGGCTCTTTGAATCGATGGTATAGTGCGCAATCTGGCGCGTAGACACCGCCGTGGGCACTTGACGGTGGTCAAGTTTTTAATAGTAGTGTGGAAGGTTTCCGATTTGTTTGACTCATTCCCATGCTCAATAGGCCTCTGTAGATTGGTGGCGCACTGACCACCTGGTATTCATGTATCAGCGGGTAATCCGTCGTGTTCAACGGGCAGCCAATGATCGAGAAGGCACAATACGGTTTATAGTAGGAAGCCTCTTGAAAGCCCATCTCTTACCTCCGTAGAGGGGCAGTATGAGTATAGGTAAATGAAAACAATAAGTTACACAAAAGAAAGGGGGAAAATATCATTGGCACCCGGCCCCACAAGGTTACGATATTAATATGTACCTTAAACCCAATCTACACGTATGTTCATCATGTCCTTCAGGGTATGTGCTAACACATTCGTGTCATCGTCACGATGGCCACGGCATATACATACTACGATGAAGCAACAAAGGATCTCGAGAGGGGTCAGTGCAAAATCGCTGCTCTCTCACAGGACTGCCGCGATGAGGGTTTGTTTATCTGACTTGCGTCCGATAGGTATCTGAGCGCATAGCACCCTTCAAACCTCCATGTCCCGTCCACATGGCCCATATGCATATAGGCAATTAGGTTGAAGAGGCCTTTGGCCTATGGAGAAACATGATTCCCCCCCAAATTACTGAATAGATCCGTCGGTCTATTATTGCCGCCGACCCCACCTTTGACGAATAGGCGACACGCGCAGACGGGCTGACACCTGAGTGAGGTGGTGGTTGATTCTAACCGTTAGCCAATGAAAGGTTAATGTAGTTCGCCTAATCGGGCATCCTGGTATCAGGGTTAGGGTTCAATGCAAGAGAAAAGGCCGAATCTCTATCATTGGTCCCCTGCACCTGGCATTCCGAACCAACGGTAGGCGGGTGTAATAATAGTCTTTCTATATACAGGAACCATATAATAATAATATTACTGTGGTGCACCTACAAAAGTAGAAGGCCTGCAATTTCGAGCCTGGCCTACTAATTGATATCTTGGCACAAACGTCCCCTTGCGTTGATTTGCTCGTCATGTATATTCAAAGGCCATAAGCGGACAGGCCCATAAATAAGTATATAGACGTGCATACGTCAAGTCTTGTCCTGCGCATGCGGAAAGGAAAAAGGAAAAGGAAAGAGATTAAATGCAGATTTTGGATTAAAGACCGACCGCTACCGACTGCGGCCACTTCTTTTCGGGGATATGCCACGATGTCGACTGCAGAGCTGGGATAATGCTTCTGCTTCTGGTAGGGGTATGGGCTTTGATTGCCGACTATCAGCATGCCACGAAGATCCGAGTACATGTTTACATGTAGTTCCATCGTGGAGTAATAGTCATAGCTAGTAGCCAACGCGATACCACGGCCAGCTGTTGGGGGTTGTGGGGGGGGGGGGGTTCCGTCAAGAAGGAAGGAAGGAAAACCAATGCTATCCCAGCTCTTTTTCGGTGTAAACACCGAAAGGCTCAACCCCATGAACTCTCCCTCCTAGAGCCTCAGGGGAGGGGAAAAAAGTGTAGTGCCTACACACCGTGGACAGCACACAGCACAGCACACACCATCAAAACAGTAAAACCTATCGCAGTATCTACAAGGAATAACCATACCGCACTGCATGCATTCAAAAAAAAAAAAATTATGCCTTGCCGAATTAAGCCCACACACACACATATAAAAAAAAAAAAAGCCGTACCATAATTAGATTATCGTCAATTCCCATTCGGGTAATATCTAATCTCCCACAAACCCCCACAACTGGAAGTTATATGAAACCACCACCACCACAACACAACCACCCCTTACTCCCCCCCCACTCCCCTCACTTGCATGGGGGGGGGGGGTCATGAGACTGTGACCGTGCGTCCTTTAATTCTTTTGACAGCAGCCCGGGCAGGTGCAGGGAGCAGGTGCCAGTGAGCATGAGGGGGATCGGCCGGAGGGAGTCAGGTACCTGCATATAGACATATAGATATAGCTATACATACACCGCGTGCGCGCAACCGTCAGCTGCCCCCCCATTGCAAGGCAAGGTAATGCAAGGCATAGATAGATGCGTTTCGGCCGGTTGCACTTGCGGGGCGCCGGATTCGGGATTGGGGTGGGGTGGAGGCTGCTATTAGTTATACGTGCGGCGGCGGCAGCGGTGGCGGCGGCGAGGTCTAGCGGGCGGGAGAGTGGGTTGGCGGCTATGTATGTACTCTAGCCAGCCAGCCCGGCCCTAAGAGTAGCTGGGCCGGGAATTTGTGATATACTACATATACTCTACACGCAGGCGGTATGCAAAGAGGTACAGGTACATATTGTAGATGCGAACTGCAATTAAAGCTCACCATGCCCTTTTGATTTGTTCCCTCCACGATCTCACGGGCCTGTATGGCTAGGGAGTGGATAGACGAAGATGTAGATGTCAAAGCACCAGCACCAGCATAACGCATACTGCTTCATGTATCTACAATACCTTCGTGTATTACATGTGTGGGTCTACTCTACGCTGTAGCTCCCTGTAGCTAGAAACTACAATGGCTTGGCATCGAGTGACACCCTGTGATGCACCCACCCGGCCATCCCATCCCGTGTAAGTCTACATACAGCCCAACCAACTGTAGGCCTCAATCTACATAACACGTACTGTGTGTAGCAGTGGTTGGTCATGGGTATCTTTTTCTAATTGTACTTTTACTTTTTGCCTTTACTCTTTTACTTTTAAGCTAACTGCTAGCTAGATCCAATGGTAGATGAGGTGAGGTACTGGGCAGAAGGGGTGGGATGGGGTGGGATGGGGTGGGATGAGGGGGGTTACAGAACAAAAAACAAGAACAGGATGCTGCTGCTTCTCGCTGCTGCTGCTGTGGTCTACCAGCTACAAGCTACAGCACCCGCCTGTGCCTGTGCCTGTGTAATATAAGAATAAACATACCCACCAACAAACCCGCCACAAAGAAAACTACAGGAAAAAGAAACCAGAAGAAGCCACAAAAACACAAAGAAGAAACGTTATTATTACCATTAACCCCCCTCTGGGCTCTCCGGCCCCCACTCTACAAGAATTTGACCAGGGTACTCAACATATCCCTATTAACCCTCGCCTCCTCGCCGGCCTCTCCCTCCTCCTCCTCCGCTGCCGCCTTCAGGTCCTCGATCTGCGCTATACCCCACAACATACCAATTAGCCTTCACCGATCCCCCTCACCCGTTTACGGAAAAGGCAAAGGAATGAAATGAGGAAGACATACCTTCCAACGTTCTCCTCACCGCCGTCAACTCGCCCCCCAGCTCCTCCTTCACCTTCCCCCTCGCGCCATCATCCTCGGCGCACAGCCACGCCAAACACAGATCCACCACCTGGACGCAAAACAGCCCCGCATCCAGGCGCCTACTCTCCCACTCGGCCCTCATCTCCTCCCTCTCCTCGGCCCCCATGCCCTCCCTCTGCGCCCGAATCTCCCGCTCCACCACCGCCAGCCGCGCCGCGTACCCGCCCCGCAGCGACAGCAGCTTCGAGATCTTCTCGTAGTCGCGCTCAACAAACTTTGCCAACGTGCGGATGCGCGCCGCCGACTCTGCCGGAAGCAGCATGAGTAGTGCCGCAAAGATTCCGAGGAGGTGCTCCGTCGTCGCGCTGTCGCTCTTCTTCATGAACATGCCAAACAGCGTCTTGAGGCCCGCGGCATCAACGATCCTTAGTGCGACGGGCGCACCCTGCAGGCCACCGACGGCATGGTCGAGGAGGCGGAGGGCGCGAGGGCGGGCCATGCGTGCCTCGCGGAGCATGAGGAGGGCAAGCTCGACGCCCTCGGCGTCGACAAAGTGCGTCTTACCGGTGGGCTCGCCGACAATGGTGGTGAGTGCATCAAAGATGTTTTCGACAAACTCCTCCTCGTCGCCCCCCTTTGCAGGGTCGCGCTTTCGGTATGGGGAGAGGAGCTGGAGGAGAATGTCAATGCCGTTGAGGGCGATGAGGGCGGCGCGGTTGGGGGATGAGGATTGCAGCAGGATTGCCAGGAGCTCGGCGGCGTATTGTTTGTTTTGGGAGATTGGGGACTCGACGGATTGGATGCGGGTTAGGAGCCAGGGAAGGAGGGGAGTTGTGCTGACGATGGCGTCGGCGAGGGATTGTTGGGATGCGAGGTTCTCAAAGACACCTGTGGGCTGTTAGTATTCTCTCTGTGTAAATAATTTGATATATATACTGACTGAGCGTGTGGTAGACCCCATGCCGGTCCGTCTCGATGCTCTCATTCAACCGTTCCAGATTTGATGCCAGCATCTCCAGCAACTGCGCTTCCACCATCCCATCCACCAAATCGCTCCACTGCTCCGGTTCTGCCTCAACCTCGTCATCCGTCAACTCACTAATGACCTCCACCGCATCAATCGCAATGTCCGTATTCTCATGCGCCAGTAGCCCCACTAGACTCCCCAGACACCCCAACCTCCTAAACTCTCCAAACAGCTCTGGATGCTCTGCGAGCACACTGAGCGCCTTGATATCCGTGTCGAGGTCCGCCTCTGATGCCATAAACCTATCCCTCATACATCAGCTACCCCACAAAGCACACACGCGCAAAAGAAAAGAAAAACACACTTGTGTGGATCATCCTCAAACTTGCCGCGCATCTCCGCATTCTTGCTAATCCTCTTCTCAAACGCGAGCGCCGTGCGCCTCAGCCACGCAACATCGATCTTCTCGACGGCGGCCGCGCCGTCCTCCCGTTCGCGCTCATCCACATAGTCCAGTATCTCCGCCTGCTTCTTGTCCACGCCGCCTCCAAAGAACCTTCCGCCCTCTTCGTCCTCCTCCTCCTTGTCGAAAAAGTCTGCGGGCAGGGCGTCCTTACTACTACTACCACCTTCCTCCTCGTCGGCGGCATCATCAAGACGGACGGCCTTGTAGGCGGCGACTATGTCGAAGGTGCGGCTGTTAAGCATTCTGCGTTTGGCGGGGAAGAAGAGGGGTGGGAAAGGGAGGAGGGGGGGTTACGTGGATCTATGGAGGGCTCGGCTTTGCGTTTCTTGTTGGTTGGAGGGGGCAGCGCGGGTTTCTGGGAGGGGGGGGGCGTCAGTGCGATCGATCGGTGGGGGGTGTGTGCTCGGGTGGACGAACCTTGAAGAGACTATCTATGTCTGCCATGGCTGGCGGGGGATAGTGTGAGATGTGATATGAGTGGGTTGGTGGAAGAGGGGAGAGGAGGAGGAGGTGGTGGTGGTGGTGGATAGGCCGGTGGTGGAGGCTCTGGGTGGACCTTGCTGTTGTCTTGAGGGTGGACGCGACTGACGGGGGTGTGTGTGCCTGCTTTGGCTGGGCGTGAGCTCTGTAGCTAAGCAAGTGAGTAGGGTCAGCACTGTAAAGTAGTATGTAAGTCAATTCTCCTTCTCTCACTGTCTCTTTTTATCCTTGGTCTGATAGACTGTAGTCCAATTGAGGTGACAGTGGTGGTGAGGTGAGGTGTGGGCAGCGGTGATAGGGCAGTGCAATCTGAGGATCGCGGGTTACAGCGCAATTCTCGTGTCCTCGGCTTGCTGCAGGATCGTGTGGTTGTGTGGAATTGGGTGGGATGGATCGAGAGAGATAGAGATAGAGATAGACTAGAGGTAGAGATAATAGAGATAAAGATAATAGAGATAGAGATAGAGATAGTAGAGATGGAGAGACAGAGATGGAGAGACAGAGATGGAGAGACAGAGATGGAGAGACAGAGATGGAGAGACAGAGATGGAGAGACAGAGATGGAGAGACAGAGATGGAGAGCCAGAGATGGAGAGAGTAAAGATGGAGATGGAGATGGAACAGATTTTAGAGACAGAAGAGAACAGAGTAGCAAAAACAAGAGCAAGAGCAATGTGAGTGAGAATACATGAATCCGAGTCTGAGTCTGGGTCTGTCCTTCCCCCAGATGAAATGACATATCCAAGATGTGCATTACATGTATCTACCATTTAATTTCCTCCGATCGATGTATGATGTAGCTACATGTATTGTACATACATGTAGGGTTCGCCGGCCCGACATCTCAGATCTACAGGAACAGACAGGATTCTGATCCAAAGCACCAACAACCAACGGTCCAAGCGATCAATCCTCTCCCGATGGGTAGGTGGGTATATAGAGAGACTCTATAACTTTATCATAATAATGGTTGGTGTAATACATTAAAGAAAAGAAAAGAACTTCCATCATCCTTCTACCCGACGTTAACGTTCGGACAGGACAGGACAGGACAGGACAGGCAGGACAGGACAGGCAGGACAGGACAGGGTGCGGAGTTTATCCGAAACTCGCTTCAAGAGATGGCCTCTTCCCTTCCCTTCCCTTCCCTGGGCGAAACTGCGGAGCACCTTTAATATACTCTATCTTTAATCGGGTGAAAGGTTGTTACTTTATTTTCTCTGAAAACAGAAACCAATGCCAAATCTCCGTGCATCATTATACTCATAACCAACTCCATACATAATATGCCCATAACCAAACCGGGCCAGACCAGGCCGAACCAAACCAAACCAAATTTCATAATCATCATAGCCTTCGCTCCCCATTCCCAAAAAAGCCCTGCTTTTCTATTCCTACATGCAAAAACCCACTATAATCAAACCAATACTTTTTCCCCCCCTCTCAATCACTCTCTCTCTCTCTCGCGTTACAAGACGAACACAAGGGAGTAGGCCACCGTCGCGGTCAGCGTTATCATCACTGTATAATATCTAAGTCAGTTTCAATAGCTCTAGCTAGATCAAGGAGAACCGGGGGGTGGGGGGAGCCAACTTACTCAACGCATACTGCGCCAGCAGAGTCCTAAATGCCCATCCATCCACACTCAATCAGCAAAAGCTCCTCTCCTCACTTCCCACCCAATCCACCCAATCCCACCTTACATCCCCTCCACTCCCGCCCTCACTCACACAGGAAAAGCAAAAGGGCACTCACGCAGACAGTGCTGACATCTCCACGCACCCCTCCGGCCCTAGGGGCGCAAATATATTCGTTAGATAGACCTGTGCTGTCGCTGTTGGGACTAAAAACTCTCTGCGTCAGCACACGAGACCCCCGCCCCAATATAGAAGGAGATGCACGTACCCGCACTCCCGATGACAAGCACCAGCTGCAGGATTTTGTCCTCCCTTGAGATCCAGCTGGTCTGGCGGGTGAGGCCTGTGGTCCAGGCTATGCCGATTATAGGGCCTAGGTATGTTAGTCCTCGTTTTTCTTGTTTTTTTTTTGAAGGGGCAGGTAAGAGGGTGTGACCGTGGGGTGGGGTGGGTGGGTGATATGTCATGATCGGACCCTCATATCGAGGTTCGTCTCATTCCAGTGACTAGTTTTCCCCATTCCAGTCCCCAATGACTCGGGGGCCCTCCCTAGAGCGGCCATCCATAAAAACTGTGTAAAGGAAAAAATAAAAACTCGCAAATCTTACCAACAACCAGCTTCAGCACCGCCATCAGCACGGCGCTCTTCCAAAAGCCCTTAGGCAGCCCCTTCATACTCAATCTGCTCAGATTCGCGCCCAGCAATATCAGGCCCAGCACCGGCACTGTCGGCTGCGCGAACCCCGCAATATCCATCAAAAAGTCCAACGGCGGGTTCTGGTCTGGCGCCTCGGGCATGTTGACGCCAGGCGTCTTTATAAACAGCGCTTTGAGCACCGGGATGTTTGCCGCGACAAGAGACACGACTAGCGCGATTGAGGGCGCGGTCACGAACGGGCGGAGCGCGAGCCAGATGCGGCGATGGGCGGGGACAGGCGGCGGCGCTGCGGGCGTCTTTTCATCGGAAATTGGAGAAGGTGGTACGGCGACGGTGGAGGTGCGGCGGAGTATGATTTTGATACTTTTGAGGAGGGAGAAGGGGGCGGGGGGTGGTGGCGATGGTGGTGGGAGGGGCGTGGCGGTCCGCTCTAGGTCCACATTGGCAAAGGTGTCGCGGGAGATGTTGAAATCGCTTCTTATCAGTTGAAGCCCGCCGAGGTTGAAGCTAGGTAGGACAAATTAGTAATACGGTTCTAGCAAGGGGAACCACCCAACACAAGGGGTGCGGGAGGGTCGAGTGCGATCCTGTGAATATAGGGGGGAAATTGCGCTGTGCGTCATTTAGATGGATGGTATGGAGAAACCTACATTGCAATCATTTGCACGACCATAAAAATAGACGAATATGCAATTCCTTTCGTAACCTATTCATTATGAAAAATTGTAAGATGTCTGTACCTCCATTCATCCAGCCTGGGGCCAAGGAAATCATTTACATCTGCTTCACCATGGAATGGTTCAGATTTCGCAAGTGTAGAAAGATATGCGATCACCTAAGATATCACTCGTCAACGCTGTTAAACATACAACGACGATGATGATGATGATCCATTGGTCTCAATGCACCCGCCGGCTGCGGTCTGACACCTTGCTGACACCGTCCAATGGGCACGCCCGCAATTAGATGAGTGATCGTGATACGTGACGAACCGTGACTACTACTAGCAATTGAAAGTAGTGTTCGGACCCGCCCGGCCAATATTCTGATGTGGGGCCAAGAACAGTTTCCCTCCATAACAGCGTGTGTTAAGGGCCAAGTATTCCCATTTGGGAGAGCTGCCCCGTAGAGAAACCCACCAACCCGTGGTTCGTTCCAAGATGTGTCTTCCGATGCAGGGAGAAGATCGATCTAACGAATGCACGACAGAGGTACTAAATAAAAATAATCCGTTACTTACTAGGTCTCCAAGGTTGCTAAAGATTCCTAGAGGGAGAAATTCAATCAGTTAGCCCTCTCTAGTGATCACCCACACCATTTCAATCACAGACTCATCCATCCATGCTTCCGTCACTGACTCAAACGAACATGCAAATGCTGTTTAGATAACAATTGATGATATTGCCAGTAGAGTGAATGGAAGAGATAACGAAGAGGTCACAAACCAGCAGCGAGAACGCCACCTCTCCATGATGGTGGAACTGGTGTAAGCCACCTGACGATGAGTCCAAAGGAGAGCCCCATAACTGAATGGTTCACACACACACACGCGCGGACGCACTTTTAGCTTTCGGGTTCTCTGACACAGACAGCCATCCGAACCCCGGGATGGCCGCTGTTGTGCGTAGAGTGGGAAATAGAGTAGCAAGCACACCTTGGTAGAGACCTCCCGTAACAACGACAGATAAGACTGATGTCATGTTATCACGGTCAAAGGCAGGGAGGACAGTCGCAAATATTAGTAGTGGCAGTAGCAGGTTCATTATGATCGATGCGTTCGCTTTACAGGCTTCAGGCGTGAGGAATCCTGGGGGGTGCAACAACGATTAATTGTCAAGTTCGCCTTTTTTTTCGTTTTTTGTTTGTTTTTTTGTTTTTCATCTTTATATCCTTATTCTTCATCTCTTCTCATCACCTCATTTTTCAATTGGGGAATAAGGGACGGATTGCTTGGCCTGTTTGCTTCGCGGTGAAAAAGCCTAATCCCGCAATAATGCCGATGACATCGGGGAATTCTTGTTCTCCCCACCCCATCTCATCTCATACCACACCATAAGATTGAGATCTGTACCTTTTTTAGCGAAATAAACTCCGCCCCCAGCAATAGCGGCCATCTTAACCATCGGCTTTATCGCAACGAAGATGACTATAGAGAAATGAGAGCCAAACGGACGTCATGAGTCTCACAACTCGTGACAATCCATTGAGCCTCACGAAGTCAGCCAAGAAACATTCTGCCTTGGAGTGTAGATAAGGGGATAAGCAGCAGGCAAGACAAGAAAGAGCTTCCCTCACCTTTACCAATTCCAATAGTGTTTCCGGGCATTTTGTCGAAGGGAATGCGTTCTGATTTGAGAAAGCGGTGTTGCAGTAGCAAAGAGGACTACGGAGGGGGGGGGAGAAGACACACTAGATTGAGAGAATGCTCCGTCCAGACAACCCTCTCAGAGAAGACCTTTCTTTTTTTTTTTTTTTTCCCTCTTCCTTTTCTTGGATGGGGGGATGAGAGATGAACCTATTTTCTTTTTTTTTCCCTTCCTTGCTCTCGGCCATGTATGGCTTCCAGCGGATTTTCTATCCCGCCCGCATCCCCATGGATGGGCCGGCTCTGATGCCGTATTTTAGAAATGTTTCTACATTCGCTTACTTAGCGTGCTGCGGGAAGACAGGAGGGGTCTCCCGTGGGCCATTGCTTGAATTTGCTTCTGTCCCGAAGAGCAACAAGCAACAAGGAGTTTTCTTTTTCTTTTTCTTTCTATCTAACGGTTTGAGTTATCTTCCTCGTGCACCTGCCTTAATAATCTGTCCATACTCTAAAGTAACGCCCTCCCTTCTCTTAGATGGACCACAATATACCGCCGGTAGGGGTATTAATAGCAATCAACTACCATTAGTACTACATGTATATATCAGCCCAATTAATATAATGTACATGTATCTACTCTCCCCGAGATTTAAGCCTTCTTTCTGACCGTCTTACTTTTATAAGTTGTAGTAGTATTTAGCTACATGTAGCTATATCCATGTAGCAATTGAGCCCCATAACTAGCGCCCAATTCATTTCCTCGTTTGTTATATGACCGAGATTATACGCCGGCAATTTAATTCCTAGTATAGTACTAATGCTAAATACATGCAGTACTGACCTGGGCGTAGGGGAGGGGAAGGGGGGGGGGGCGAGATTCAAACGTTAGAATTGGGCGGGGATTCAAAAGCTTAACCTGGCCGCCGGGGACTAGGGTCTCGCGTTGTTTCGAAATTTCCTTTTTGTCTCCTTCTGGAAAACGGACGACAAATACATCGGAATCTGGTATATAACAATTAAACAATTAAAGATAGCAATGATATGATATTCATCCCTCGAGGGCACCCCGCGGCCCGTGTGAACACACACACACACACACACACACACCCATCACCTCGTGGGATCTTGTGACGTACGGATCTCAATCGCCAAAGTTGTAGATTCGTTAATCCGCAATCTCAGATGTTCCCTGGAATAGGAAAGCTCGATGGTTATCATGAAAGCTTTCCCGATCGGGCTTTAACATACACTGGAATGGGATATTTGAGTGGAGGAATCCATTAGTTACGCCCCTCGCTGAATGAGCGCACTAGTTGTCGTGAAAAATCTCTTGATTCTTCGCGTCTTTTTTCAAAAGTCGCGTCCCTTGGGATTTCTTGAGGGGGGAACCCCTTACTTCTGCAATTGTTCAACTACACCACCTTTTCCAGATGCAGCTTCTTTACCCATTTGATCTTCTTTGAGTGCGGTAATATTGATGCGACCCATTTTGGAGGGTGGTTCTGTATAGGGTCGAATCTGGTTTTTTTTTGTGCAAGTTGGGGGGGCCCCTTGGTTCATCATTCTCGTGGTAATAATGTACGGGATCCCTCTTAAATATTTGATTGATTTCTCTATACTCTTCAATACAAGTCCTTTATCTCTGGTATGCTGGAAATACTCTCCTTTGGCCTTTGAGTATTTGTCCTGCATCTCTAAGGAATTCAATTTGATCAAGATTCCCGTAGTTTCTGTAACCGGAGTACTTTTCTACAGCCTTCAATCTTTATATCAAACCGGCTTCATTCCCATTCTTTTCGTTCTCGCACTCTCAAACTATCCAACATTCATTCATTCAGTCAGTCAGTTCAGTTCAGTTCAGTCACTCATTCGAAAATCACCCGTTCACTAGCTAGCCATACACTCTTTTTTTTATCTTTTCTTTTCTTTCCTTCTTTCCTCTTACAATCTCTATTTCGGCCCTTTTTTATTTTTTTTATTTTTATTAGACTCTTTTTTTGTCTTTTGCCAAATACAGAAGATCGGAGTGTCACTCTTTTTTTCACTGCCACTGCCTACTATTAGCTACGGTCATTTTGAACCTGTGCATCGTCATCCAACGATTTAGATACAGCCCACTTTACCCTTCTCACCTCCTGGTAAGGTACCTCGGCGATTTCTCGCAGACTTTCCTATTATTACTCAGTCAATGGTCTTTTATTCCCTACACACATAATTACCCTACCGGTACTGCTTGCTTGCTTCCTGCACGCTGCTGCACACCCTATTACACTTATTGTCTGCCTCGTACCAGCACCTGTAACATTAATTTTCTTCTTTTACGGGGTCCTATACAAAACGCCCTGCCTTACACCGTTGCTCATCCCTGTCATCCCCATCCCACAACTGAAGCGCATAAAAAAACTCTCGGCAGGTTCTAGCGGGCTACCTGGTCTCTCTTACTTTAGTATTAAATGGATTCCTCCTCGTCTATTCATCACTATGCATCTTGTGTTCCTTCATCATTATATCCCGACCTCCTCGATATCCGCTCTCTTGGCCACAATACTAATAACGTCAACCTCAACGACGACCAACTGAGCTCAACTATTCATAATCATAATTCTTCCCTGTTTATTCCAAGCCAGGGGATACTAAACTCGCATTCACCACACCCCCCCACATCTACTACTATTCCCCGCGTGCCAACAAGCTACATCTCATCCTCATCTAGAAGAGCACTAGAGGAAACATCAACTAATACTCAACTCTCCTCGCCATCCCCGCCAGGAGGAAATCTATCACCTGTGTCCATTAACAACTCGGACCAGATAAAGCGCAACTCCCTCAAGTTGGATCAGCGAAAGCGTGCTAGAGTTATGAGAGCGCATGGTAATCTGTCTGCAACCCCCAGAACGCTGGCGGCCGCCGTTGCACAGGAGCAGGACTTGGTGCCCTATCACCAATATAGAGCTCGCCAGAGGAGGGACGCTTCGATGGAGGGTGAATCTGTGTGGGACGAGGAGCTAGAGGAAGCTTTTATGGAAGGTAAAATAGCCATTTTTTTTAACACCCCGGCGTTATGCGCATCTACTAATCAGTCGTACTTTTAGCTATTCAAAAGATCCCGAAAATCGGAAGGAGGAAGCTCTCAATGGAAGGAAAACCCCGTGGGAGGAACGAGTTGATTGCGGACTACATCTTCAAGGTCACTGGAAAGCGGAGGACACGGAAACAGGTCTCTAGTCATATTCAGGTTTTGAAGAATCTTCTTCGCAATAACAAGGACTGTAAGTTGGCTGCTTGTAGGCCCTCTGGAAATTAATTGAATGAATCTAATATATTGTATAGTTATGAAGCTTGTGACAACTGAGAAGCCCGTGTCTGGGTGGGACAATAGCTCTGATAGCTGGAAAGACGAGGCCGAGATCAACATGGCGCCTAGTCCAGCACCTTCAAATGGTTCGCCATTTTACCCCTCCCAATCTAGCGGTTCCTCCGGCGAATATGGTTCAAATGACCCCTCGGTATATTACCCGCAGGGGATTTTCAATCCTGAGGAGGAGGTATTACCAACAGTTCGACCCACGAATTTCGCAATGTGGGTTGGCTCTCCAAGTCACCACGCTGGGGGTGTGGAGGGTTGCTTTCATACATACACACGTCTCTCACACACAGAAAGACCCGCGGCTGCAGCGCCGTTATCGTCAATCCCAGAGTGGAACACACGTTTCCCATACCTTGCGGATCTTTTAGAACATCCAGAGTCAGCAACGCCAGCAAGTTTCCCAATTGTGCATTTTGAATCGAGCGTGTCCGTCATGCCCACAATGCCCTCGCAATCGTCCGTCCTCTGCGCTGAGTTTGAGGTTACGTCATCTAGCCCTACCTATGACAACTACGGCTGGGAGTGCGTGACTCGCATATACTCTGCGGGAAAGCAGGTCTGGGAATCGTCCCAAGCCTGTTCTGTCACTGATGAGATATTCAACGAGAGTAAGAAGCTCACGCTTCCCTTTGCGTCAGAGTTCTGGGCTGCCTTCTACACCGAGCTCTCTACAGCCCAACGGCAAGATGGAGCAGCTGTCACACTAGACAGGGAGCGTCTGCGCCGTAGACGGGGGAAGGAAGCCCGAGCAGCAATCAAGGGTATCACCGTAGTACAGGAGCTTTTCTCAACAGCCCTATCGAGTGCAGGGATCAAGCGGAGGTCAGCGATGTTTCTCTGGGAGTTCACTAAAGCCGACCCTAGCAGCCTTATTGGAAAGACTACATGGCGCCAAATAATTCCCCCAATGTCGCAGATGCTGGAGAACCCCACATGCACACCTACACCATCATCGTGCTCGCCAAGTATCGGGGTTGTAGATGACAGCTCCTGGGCTCAACTGCCACTATCCCCCTTCGTCCCGCTCTCGCCGCCCATATACTTCCTAGGTTCAAACCAACAGCAACAACAACAACAGCAGGCGAGCGCGTTCTCAACGCAGGAAGATGTCAACTATCAATTCCTCCAATCGTCGCAGGCAGGCCCCTCAACACTGCCACCTTTCACTGCAGGACTACTCTCTTTGTCGTCGACTGGCACAGTCATGCCAGATCCGTCGGAATATTTCACGCAGTGGCCACAGGGATTCTCTCCTGTTTCGGCAGTCGACCATGGAGAATCGTAGCGCTATCGTATGATGCGGCATTACCTCCGAGTTATTCAACATTCTTTCTCTCTTTGTAATTAGATTTCTTTTTTGTGCCGTTTCTCTTTGGGGGAGTCTTGGGCTGGTGTTTATTCGGGTTCCATTTATTGGTGTATTTTGAAACTTTTTGGGGGGCTTTCCTTTTTTTTTTTTTTTATTTCGATTTATTCTTTTTACACTTTTGCCACTGGCTGCAACTCTACAAATACTGTATCGCACCCTTTCTTTTGTCATTCTCCTATGATTATTTTTCTTTTATTTCCATACGACTCAATGTTCAAACGGGGTGTTTATGTTTTTTTTTTCCTTTCTTTTCTCTTCTCTTCGGTTCTTTTTTTTTTACTACTTGCGAAACACAACAGACTGCTGGTCCAGGTTCCCTGCCCTGAGATTTGGCTACAATTTCCAAAACACGCATGACGATCAAAGTGAGAGTGTTAATACCTGTAGGAATAACGGAACAAAGGACTGGCCCGTGTCTTTCCCCTCACAGGGGGAAAAAAAAAATTAATTTTCTTGCGCCGCATCCCTGCTTGTAAACTACTGCACGTTCAGCCTTGTGAAGGACGTACAGAGCTACCGCAGAGAAAGAGAGAAAGAGCAACGTGAACCCAGCCCATGGCCAGTGAACCCAGCCCATGGCCAGTCGCGCATCGACGGTTTCACGAGCCGGCAAGTCTCCCAGCGAACGAGCCGATAATCTCTTACTAGGGGATATGTGCAACGGTCCCTCCTTGACTGGAGAACTTGAGCCCCATGAGGTATTGCATTCGCCAGGATCAAGCGTTTATTTTCCCTTGTTCGGCAGGATGTGTGCAGTTGGTGGATTGTGTGTTATCGATGGATCTTTTCACCTACGTGGATAAGCCTTTCTGGTACATTACCAGTAGAGTACCTGCTCTGGCCCCTAAGAATTCAGGGTCTTCTGATGTGATTTAAGCCCTATGATTCAATGAATGGATGGATTATCTGCAGCTCCCTTTGCCTTGCATCTGACAGTGGAAAGTGAATAATATGTAATCACATCCGATTCAAGAAGAAATACATTACCTACATACATTAAAAACTCCAATAATTCTTGGATGGGGTGGTCCTAGGGCATTTTTCGCTCAGGAGGATTAAGAATATCACGTCAGCGCACCGGAAAATGGAAGGCCGGATTGATCTCAGCCCTACGGTAGAATACATCCATCGATCGTGGCTTTTTAAGGCTGATTGATTATTCTGTGGGGAGCGTGACATGGTTGTTGTCGTGGTACCCTATTGGTCGATTAGTAATATTACACCTTCTGCAACTGGCCTGATAGGGAATATGTCGGAGCATGCTAACAGAAAAAGTCAATCAAGGATATTTGCCAAGAGCCAACAATACTAGACAGGCTTAGCCAATTTAGTCAGTTTTGTACTAAAGTACTGAATTCAGATATACATACCTACATTCCCTAGCTGTAATGTAGAGTAAGTACATGTATGTACCTCCATACAGCCTACCTATGAGACTATACTTACTCGACCTTACCCTCCTCACGTTCTCACGTCACATCATCCAACTGACAAGCCACATGCTTTCCTTATTTGACGCCAGTTCGCGTCTGCGGCTGTGAATAAGTTCTAGAGGCTTGTTTTTCTTCTTTATCAAAAGTTCGCATTGGCTCCCATGTAGCTCTCAAGTCGAGCTAGGTCCATGCCGAACGGCAACGTGCATCTGCGCGCGCCCCTTCATAATTATTGACCAACCGATTTCACTCACCGGACCTTTTAACGGGGTTGCGAGACCCGGCCCTCTTCCTCCTTATCTCCCAAAAAAGTAGCATTAGTCGGAGAGTAGACTTTAGGTTTTTTCCCTTATGCTCGTCTATCGATACGCCCGCCAGGCCGGGCGTGTGACTGTTCCTCTATTATGGTAACATTATAAGAGCTAGCCATTGGGGTAGGTACTTATTATTAGTAGACCAAATGGAGAAGGACTCAATGCACCATATGCCGCGTCGGTACTCGGCACGAAAAGCAATTATCTAGTGTTATTTTTCAGAGACCCTCTATTTCTTTAACAACGGACGACAAAGGTCTTGGGGGGGGGGGACAGCCCTATGCGAAGCAAACCCCCCCCCCCCCCCTCTCTGTACCCCAAGCTTACCCATGCGCCACAGCTACAGAGGCTACTGGTAGCTACAACTAGTGTATTGATCAGCAGCCACGTTGTTCGTTTAAGCCTGGTCCTGCCTGATAAAAGTAATCATCACTTCGCTATGTACGTACTGACAGCTGGAAGAAAGGTAAATTAAATCTCGGTGAGGTAAGTGCCCGAAGAAATTGTGACTAGTTGTATGCAAAGTAAAGTAAGGTAAAAAGTCCCTCGGGATAGATAGAGTATGTCCTTGATCGAAAAATAAACTACATGTATCCCTGTGAAGTGAGGCTTAGATACTACTACCTACAAGTCCAACCCCCTTAGGTTTAGTATGAACTTACCGTTCTTCTAGAATGTAGGATTACCTGCATGGTGCCTGCATATATGATCCTATCGCCTGTCGAACGATAAGATGATTGTTGGTTATGGTGATGCTGACGATATGATAAGGGAAGAGAGAGAGAAAAGGGGGTGGTGGTGGGGAGGATAATAATGAGGGGAATGAGAGAGGGAGGGGAAGGAGGAGGAGATCGAGACGTGTAGTTGACAGATTCTCCCCGCTTTGACTTGCCTTTACTGCCCCGCCCTTAGACGGAACTTTATTTGTCGAGTGATGTGACATGAACTACATAAGTACATGTACATCATATACTTCATTCAGCTCATTGTTCCTACATACATGTACCCTAAATACATGGGTCTTTCTTTATTGTTATGCATTTATTTGTGTGTGTGCGCACGGACCGCCGCATCAGGCGAGGAACCCGCTAATGGCATTTTAAGCCATCATGTGGCTATTTTGATCTGTCAGCTACCAATTTATTACACCAGTTTTATATTAGATCACTAAGGGCTCCCTATCGGGTCATTGATGCATGTATACATACATGTATACTCTATTATAATAACTGTACCTACACGTAGTAATTTTTTATGACGTATTAGATGTTAATTTGTTTATCCTAAGTACTTGGCACATACTTGTACACACTAAGGTGGGAGGGGAGGCGTTATAGCACGTTAATCCTAGTTCCATACATGTGGCCATCCGATGTATGTACTTCTTGGTAAGCACATTCCCTCCCCTACCTCTTGTACCATCCGCAGAAATCACCTCTCTCCTCGTTCTATACATGTACTCAATTTGTCCCCCCCATTCTATCAGGATAACAACTGTGCCTCAGACGGTATGCTTTAATGATCTATCTAGAGATAGCGCTATAGCCCCTCCTAATTCTGACTACATGTAGATTTTCCACTGCCCCCCCCCCCCCCCGAGTAAGCCTAGATTTTACTCTTACTAAATTGGCCAGTACAGCCACAAATCGAGTGACACACTATGAATCACAAGGATGTCGACCGATAACTTCACACCGAGTGGTAAGCCGAACTGGCATTGAGCCACCCCACGGATCGAACTTATTATGGCGCGTACTTCGGATAATTTATCCAGCCAGCGCGCGTGTTGTGCATGGAAACCCTGGTAGGTACCTCGCCAATCTCCCCTTGTTTCTTTACCACCTGCTTACTCTTACCTCTACAACCTTAAGATGGACATGGGTGTGGCCTGGGCTGATGGCCGTTCTGGAGTAGATGCAGGAAATATTCGCATGAAATACCTTGTTTTTAAAAAAGGTGGGCCGGGATTGGGCGACTCGAGTTGCTGGTTGTGTTGTGTTGCATGAGCATCGAGCTAGTCGCCTTGCACACCCACACATCACAACCAATCACTCGGTGCCAACGATCTGCAATAGAATGTCACCATTCCCTGCCCGCCTAAATGGAGAAAAAGATTATCTCCGTCTGGAGCCTCACTATATTAAACTACCTCATATGGACCAAGTCTTATGTTTCCAGCCATGCGCTCTTTGTGTAGTATACTAGCCATATCGATCGCTTTGGCACCTTCCGTTATCGGTTGTCGCCCGTAATTGACTCAGTTAAATTCGATACTAGATATATTAACTTGATAAAACAAAGGGACGCGGAAATACCTGTTGCATGGAAATACAATACTACCAAGCCATTGCCGTTTAATCTACTCTAATTCATGCCCCGGAGGGACTTAAGATCGGCTTTAGTGAACAATCGTATATGCGGGTCTCGCCTGGACAGATTCTCTGCTTTCGGGGGTATATACCAAGCTCCAACGTATCGACACATTTAACCTTCCAGCCCTACGGCGGTTTCTAACCATTTTTCCCCACACCCTCCCTGTTCCGACAGCCCGGATCGTCCGAAATGTCGCCGAATGATGGCTAAGATCACCAATGCAGTTGGCGCAGCACCTGATAGGCTACATCCTATAATTAAAAAATCAAAAAATATATGCAGCCCTAGCTAGAGTACCTAATACCCACCGGTAATTCTTTCTTTTTGCTAGACCTAATCAAATATTAGGCTTGGCAGATGCATGATGTCGCATGCTAGTTAGAAGAACCAAGTAGATTTACCATGTATTGACGTACACCGTGATCAACGTAATGACATTCGAACCATCTCATTATATTGAAATCAGCTAATGATAATAAGAGATCACAGAAGAAACACCCGTCATATCTATTAATGTATTGTAAGTTTCAGGTCAGCAGTCCAGACACGATGAAAGGGTTGCTAGCAGCACATTTGAATCATTTCACATTTATCTTGTGCGAACAAAATATATATAGCTAAATACATGTAGCGTATAGTCTAGATTCATATCGAGAGGTATCAATCGATCGCATCGTTGAAGCAAAAATCGAGCCTGGGAAAGTTGCAAGATTGGCTCTAGGCCCCTTTCTGAAACATAATTGTCTTCCTAGATGCCCCGATATGTTGGAGCCTAGTTCCAGCACTTTTGAGACGGCCAGTAAGACTGCACGTAGATCTATCGCCACTATTCTTTACCTGGAGGGGTCGTGGGGGTGGAAGTGGCCCCCCAGCTGAACCTTTAGGAAGTGCCAAACAATTTAAAACCAAAAAGAGTTTGGGATTTAATTCTGTTGTGTGTGTGAAGCGTACACGAGGGGATTTTTGGCCCAAAGGAGCTAGCAAGACTGCGAAAAAGCTCAAGATATGTTCCCAATGCATACCTTGAAACAGCCTAGAGATGTAGTATCTACACGTCCTTACATCTCTATGAAAGAACGTACTTGACTGCGTGCCACGCATACCCGCAAATCAACGTTTTGATCTGTTCTTGAAAAGGCTCAACGGCCGAGGCAATGTTTCAGTTGCCCATGTTGCATTAGCTCTGAAGAAAAAAGTGTCGGAAATAGAAAATGCTTGTTCGGCTTATGTCCTGCACCACAGACGGAAAGGTGGGTTATGAAACCATAAATCACGCTAAGCCCTACAGACCCACTGACCAGACTCCTTCTGCTGCATGTAGTTGATCGAGTTTGTACTTAAGATAGAAAACTTAAGGTGTACCCTCAGCCACGGGGGCAGGCCCATTACCGGTCTGCCGGTAGAATATGTAGCTGCCCATCAAACATTAATTTGAATGCAACTTGGCGTTCTGGTTCTTGGAACTCATCAGTACGTGGCTCCGGGGCCGAAAGGTGATGCATGCGGCCTGACAGCCACAAAAAAAATGGATAAAAAAAATAAAAAAATACAAAACCCCGTACATTTATGCACATGTTGTGGCAACACAACACCCAAGCAAGGTGAATTCTAAATTATCATGTTTTCCCGTGTCAACGGTTGCTTTTTACGGAACACGTTTTGGGTCCCCATGTTTTCAGATATAACTTGGGAGACGTCGTCAATGAGCGGTTGATAGGATAGGGAGTATAGTTATTTTGAGCCCTTTGTTTTCTTCTTGTGATATATTATATATAGGTTTAAACTTCCTTCTTAATTGGTCCCTACATGTACTCAAGTAACATCGGGAGGTCCGTGGATTTCCTTTTTCTCTACTAAACTGGTTATTGTAAATGCACCCGATAACGTACGTATGCACTGCCTCCAGTGCATGATACGGATCTGAAAACCCGTTTTGCCATCCCCCCGGGCGACAGAAGATTTAACCCAAGCGCTCCCGTCAATTACACGTGCATCGCGCACATCCTGATTTCATGTGCCCAGCTATTAGTCAAAAATGTTTCATCAGATGGCCTCGGGTCAGTCTATCACGGAGATAAACGAAGACCGAAAACCCCGAGTTGTTGGTGAAGTATTTTGAGAGCATGGGTGAGTCTCTCTAAATGTGGGAGTGAAGGTAGTGGAGTCTTGGTGCGCCGTAACGCTCCTGGATGTTATACGGGTTGTTGATTGAATCTATATTCTCTGAAAAGTGCACTATTCTCCTAATCTACCCACAAAAAATTACCTCAATGTGGTATCTACTCCACATAGACGTGCCAATAGAAAGTCTTTATTCGAAATCAAGTCATGATCGGCCCACCACCAGAATCATATTACAAACGTCAGGCGCGATTTTCGTCCCCTCACCCGTGCTGACTGCATATTTCGGTCATCAATGATCATGGGGTCTGGTACGAGTGTGACTTCTGGGTCATAGCTAGGTCAATGACGCACGTGTTCGTGGTCAGAGATGTTATTCATGGCTGTAGGTTGATTCATGAGATATCACTCGATATATATCTTGTTCGCAAACGCTAGGATTATACGGTTTTGTGGTATGGATCTCTTGAATTGTGTACATGGAGTCTCAAAATATGCACTAATTCTTTGTTTTTGATAGTGTGGATGTTGGAATTGGGGAATCTTGGCTACATGTATCTATATATGTGCAAGTGTAATGCGGCAACTATGAAGTGCAGTACTGAACTATTGCAAATGTCGTGGCGCCTAATAAGACCTGGATGTATGTAGGCACGATGTCTGTTAATGTAATATCAGTTTATGTAGAGCCTTTAGAGGGCAGGGATTAAGAACGGTGGTCTTATTATTGGTACCTGCAGCTAGCTCCAAATGTAAAGGAAAGACTTTTTTGTAATCATTATACCTGAGCCATCAGTTTTGTTAAGGTTGGAGTCATTAAGCATTTATTATAGAGTTTGTTTCTTATCTATATATATCTATATAATGTTTAGTCTTATATCTAGTATGTACCTGTTGTCCATACAAGCCTAGTCTACGTCTATGATACAACAATATTAAGTCTAGCTATATATATTATTCAGTAGGTACATCGGTGATCTGCGATGTATTTTCCACTAGGGGTACTATATTGTGTTTTCGTTTAATTAGAATAATAATGAGTTAGTTGAATAATGAGGTTCGCTGTATGCATTTAGGTTAACTACATGTAGACTTCCCGTGGTTGACTTCGTGGCGTGTGGAGGCATGCACATGCAACGTGGCGGCACAGTGAAAAAGGAAGTCCAGTTATCGAAGTACCTCGAGGTTTGAGTTACCTCTGTAAATAGATTTGGAATCTGTCCTCTAAAGAAGAAGAGTCTCAAACGTCTACATGTATATATTTTAGCGAATTGTACATGGTTTTGCACCTGTTGAGGTTGGTTGAATTGCACTGGCGTCTTTTTTTCCCTTTCCTTCCCTTCGCAGACCCGAGACCCTATGGTATCAAGTACATTACATTAGTATCTTCATAGGATGTCTGGCCTTGTAGTTAGTACGTAGGATTTGGGCTTGTTTCGTTTGGGTCGTGATATAAATACGTGTTATTAATTTATAGGCTTCCTCATTTGATAAAAGTAAATCGATAATATCAGTTCCGAGCATCTATTTAGTAATTACACTATTCCTAGATCATCTAATCAGCGAAACGTAGTATTTATTAGCATATTGCTTTAAACCGACTAGAATGTTTGAAACACGGATGGGGAATAATTCTCAACACCTAGACAAGAGGGTTATGTAATTCGCTATACTATATAAATGTAAGTAAGGGGCGTCTTTGACAATTACTTAAGTAGGTAGTACTAAAGCTTTTTTTATAAGCCTACGGTCTCATGGGACTACTAATCCCATGACGTTTTCAAACACAACCGCTATTGCATGGCATACAAAATTAAAGGTATGCTTGGTGCTTTTGTATGTTATGCAATAGCAGCTACTCTAAAACGCTATAAAAGGACGAATAGGAAAGGGACAGGTATACATGTACGTTCATGTATTTAGACGAGCAAGCTAATGCTTGATGCGCTAGTTGAAGACTAGACCATGTTAAGTTTAATGTGGTTCACGGGTTCGTATTGGGGCAGAAGCTCCACCACAGTCCCACCCCGCAACGGAAAGCCCCGAGATGTCTCGAGATTCAAGACTTTTCAAGACTATTATCGTTCTGTGGCCTGGCTATCGAAAGTTACATAAGGACTGCTATTCCACTTCCTTCCTAACCAACCATCATCTGCGCTCAAGGACCGGAATCACCTAGGCCTCCTTAGAAGTGTTCACAGTTAATTCTTATGAGACCAATCCCGATGTTTCCTCGGGACAATTGTCTCGCATTTTGAAGAGTCTTGATTTTTTGTCTTGTCTCGTGCTAGCATTAGTTAATACCCCTCTGACAGAGCGTAGGGAGCGCTCGAGCGCAAGAACCTTTCCGTAATGTCTGCAAAAAAAGGGGGGGGGGGGAGGATAGCTGAAAATCACTCTCAATTCCTAGGACTGTGTCTAGATAGCAATCGATGCACCCCCACAAAACGAGGGATAGAAGAGCTGACCCAATGCAAAAAGACCTCTTGATTCTTAAGCCAAGGTCCAAGGTCAAAGAGAGATCTTTTATTTACTTTCCATGGGAATGACAGAACCCTGGCCTAGCCGGCCTAGGGCAAAGGGGGGGGGGGCCTCTGTAAATTTTGCGCCCTCCAGCAAACAGTCTAGAGGGATATAGAGGTATAGCCAGCCTCCCTCCCCCCAGCTGTAGTCTCTCCGTGGTGGTGTTTGCGGGGCGGTTTAGGGATATATGGGGCTAGTCTGCTGCTCAGCTACCACCCCCCGCTTCTATTTCCCTCTCCGAAGATTGTGGAGAGGGCCTGGGGTTGAAAGAGGGTATAAAATTCCTAGCTAGTCAAGGCTAGAAGCTGCTTGCTGCTCGAGGAAAGGTGGAGGAGTGAGTGGGTGTTTTTTCCAAGATGAAGGCCAACAGAGGCTTGAAAGTAGGACTACTAGCCCTAGAGACAGCCAGTGGAGTAAAACACCGTAATGTGCAGCCCTTCTGCACTATGTACCAGCTATATCTAGTTATAAGTACAACTAGCATATGGACCCACCCACCAATCACAGCACGGCGGGGAAGTTTATGACCTTGGGCAGGGGCCTCTTCACGCAATTAATGAATTAGACAAGGAGGGAAGGGAGGAAAAAGGGCAGGGGCCTCTTTCAGTGCTCCCTATATCACCGTCTCCTGCATATATGGGTAGTTGTGGTTACTTAATTCTTATTTGATTTTTAACATGCCTTATCTGCAAATAATAGACGTGCTATTTCCTCAAAAACTTACATATGTACCGGGCCAACATCCAGGACACTTTTAACCGAGTTCCTAGGAGTATCAAAAATGGCTGCCGCAGCCTTAGTTACTAACATGACTGTGTTAAAATACACATGATTAGTTTTGTGGTACCGAGTGATGACCTGTGATCCCTTGTACCAATCTGCTGCTCATGGAATACCACACAACTTCTTGTGCTCGGGGATTATAGGGAAAAGAAAAACTATCTTTTATTTTGTCGTTTACGATGGGGGCAGTTGCGATTGGTGTTTATAGAGGGCCCCCCTTGCGCCAGTGGTGAATGCTCCTCAGACGTGAATGTTCACTTCTGATCTTGAGGAGTAGTTGTAGTCCATTACATATACAAGTAAGTACACGTACGCACATGCAGTTAAGACTCATGTAGGTACTTGTATGTATGTATAGTACCAAAAAAGCGGGTGTATCTAGTACGTTAACTGCCAGAATACCATGTCACTAGCTGCGGGTAATGTTACAGCATTGCTATGGTATCTATTACACCCCCTTTTTTGTACTGTATGTATACGCCCGCTCTCTTCAGAGCAGGGAACTGTATATAGCTAAATATACCTATATTCTGTGGCATATAGAGTACGTGATCGACTAATCGAGTGAATGCTTCCTAGTCGTGATCAAGATAAAAAGATCTATATATATGTTTAGAAGAAGTGCGTAAGCTAAATAGATTGGCTAGTACATTATATATTACCCAGCTCCTAGAATGTATAGGTCCGGTTGAGTTACTCAAAGGGTTTCGTAACAAGTACATGTACTTAGTCATCGTCGCGCTAGCTTAGAGGTAGCTATAGGGGAGATGATTCTATAGGGCTAGTGAATGGTCGGGTTGTAGTTAGATCTTTAACCAAACTACGGGGGCGGGGATAGATCATCCACTATCCTACCCAAGGGCGCGCCACCTAGTCCGAAACAATATTTCGCGAATCATTTTTAGCACTTGTATAGAATATTCTTGATAGAGTCTGGTAGAAATACTGCAGAAGTAGGTGTTGAACCGATAGCCCTATCGCTATTATATTAGCCCTTAAGGGAAAATAAAAGAAAAAAGTTAGTCCTCCGGGGGGTGGGGATCCAACCCACCCCCATTCGCAGCTGGGGAACCACTCCTCCACGACCACCCAATATCCATCCCCCACAGCTACTAGCCCACAGCCTCTCAACGCATGATGGTGTGACCTTGTTCGCTCCTTTAAACCTGATTTACATATTCATCTAACCCCCAAGAACTCCCAGGCGGTTAGCCCTTTATAAGCACAGGTACCCTTATTCAGTTCTTTGGTTTGGTCCATGCTTACAGCAAAAAATTTCTTTAAAAACCAATAAGACCATTAAGTCATGCAAGATCCACTTTTGAGAACATGCAGTTTCAAGCTGTCTTCCGTGACATTGCGGGGAGTTGTTTGTAGCTTTTGTTCTCGCTAACTATCGGGTGAAGCTTAATTATGCGATCTTAGCGTTTAACAGCATTGTTTATACTACTAGGGTTTCATGAATTCAACTACATGTAATTAGAATTACAGTTCTAGTTGAACGGTCGAAGAATGCGGCTTTCGGGTACTTACTTCTTGTCAATGATCGTTGGTGGGGAGGATGGTGGTTACACAGGATCATTACCACGTGCACGGACTTCCCCTTTCTAGCTCACATGCATGGGACGGTTGGACTTTTTTGGAGCTGCTCAACGTCTTCTTGGCTTAAACACACTCCTTCATTAAATCCCTCCCATCCCCTCTCCTTCCTTACCATTCGTTCGTCATACCTACATACATACTGGTTTTATATCCATCGCACACACTCTCTTGAGTACTGAAATTACCTTCATTATCGACGTCCCCCCCCCCCCCGAGATGCTGCAGGCTGCTGCGGACGATGCCTACAGCCCCTGTGTCCGCTTCAAACATAGCTGCCCAGACTCTTCAGCGAAACGCTATTAACAACAGACAAAACACCAGCTCTACACCGTCGCCACAAAATGGATATTCAGTCTCAAGAAGCTTGGTTGGCTACCCAAGGGAGGGGGAGGGGAGCTGGAGTGGAAGTATAGCGGAGGAAAGAGCCTCGATAGAACTTACGCCAGCTGCCGATAGACAGTTGTTTGTGTTTTGTGATCCGGTAAATATGGAATTATCCGACATCCAGTCTACCCTGTTGCTCATGATCTGCGAATGTACCATAGGTAGCTTTTCGCTATCTCGAAGATGAACCTTGTGTCACAGTAGTGTACCGACAGAAGACACTCCCCGGGTACTCGCTTTACCTCGTTGAGCAATGGGCATGCTCCCGTATCCATCCTACGTTCGTCATCGCCACCTACACTGGCGACCCCTCACACGTCGTCTATGTCGGGGTTTTAGACATCCCTCTCAATGAATCCCACTGGTCTCCACGCCTCCGTGTATACTTTAAGGCTGTGGAGAAGTTCCATGCACGTCCCAAGCAAACCCCCATCGGAATCGTGATGGTGACAAATCTGTCTTCATTTCCAAGCGCTCTGACGGTCGTCGCTGTCCCTGATGGTAATATGCGAAAGCATCGCCTGGACTTTATTGTAAATGAAGATCTTAAGCGGATGGGTTGTTCCGGGCGGTCGGCGATGAGCTTGACTAAGCCTGGGGATGCCAGCCAGACAAAATTCCACCAGCTGTTTCGTACAAGCGATAGAATCCCTTTTTATACTACCGTTATCGAACTTGTAAGATTATGTCAAATTGCATTAACGCTTTTTGAAAAGCTAAAGCCCGAATACGCGGATGGGCTACTTTGCGATATCACCGAGATGGGTATCTATGACTGGTGGACACAATTTGGGACTGATTTTTACAACGTAGAGCCCAACGATGGAATAATGGGGCCGACGACAGTCGCCGCGCTGTTGGGGATGGTTTTAGGCGCTAGAAATAGATTATCATCGTGTGGTGCGCCCGTACCGAAGGATGCGTTCGATATCCCACAGTTCAAGAAAGCAATATATCACTTTCAAAGGCAACAGCGTATACCAAGAACTCGGAGACTTGATAGGCAAACAATGGACCGACTCCAGAAATTCACAATGAAGAATGGAGCAGCAGCTTCAGGGGATATATTTGCCGTCCCAAGAGCTATCAAAAGTACGGTTGTTGACCTTGGTGGCAGGGCCGTGGGAAGCACATCAAACAAGGTGGAAGGGAGCGCTGTGGAAACAACGGATATTGAGAAGTTTGTACTACACTTGTCGGGCGAGACCTGCAAATTTCTTTGGCAAGGGAAGCCAAGAAAAAGCGTCCCAGGCGCCGGAAGTATGCAATCCCCACCAGAGGGCAATAAGAGTAGACGCAACAGCCTAGGTGATGGAAGTATCAGCGAAGAGGACCAGGCTGGAAAGGATATATCCGAAAATCCTATTTCTCCGATTGCGAACCAACATTCTTCAAATTTGCCACTAGGAAACGGCAGTGCAGGCGCCTCTAGTAATTCAGGAGACACAAAGGATCCCACGGGAGTATCTGACCTCAGGAAGGCTGTGTTCAAAACAATGACTGGGCGCATGAAGGATGTCGCTTCAGGCATATCAGCTGGTGCAGACTATGTTAGGGGCCGTGGCCAACACCAACGGTCTACACTGACGAAGGAAAGCCATTCAATAGAAGGGATCGAGTTCCAAAATTCAATCGAGCATAGTGGAACAGCCACACAACGTCTCAACGGGGGAAGTTTGAAGATTTCGACAGGAGCACAGATCAACAGATTCGAAAAAGAAGGACAGGCAGCAGAAAGCCCGACTACCTCACTACTGAAGATGTCATTTCAAACAGAAAGCCCAACGGAGGGAGTGATGACTGGCTACCATAGTGTTACCGGAAGCATCCATGAAAAGGACCCCCACATCGCGGAAGGGCCAGATGAGGATGGACAAACGTATGAGGATGCTCGTCCAGGGATTGACGAGACGTATACCAGTGAATACCCATTGGAAACCCTGTACCGAAATATCGATATCGGTTTACAGCGCAGAAAGAGCTTCTCCAAGGTAGTCGACTCTTGGAAAACACCACGCCACGAAGAATACTGGCCTCGTCGTCTCTCCTTCAGTATTGCCGAAGAGGCTATCCTTGACTGGGATTCCTTGTCGGATACATCGTACTCGGAAGGTTCACAGCCCCCCTCGCTTAAACTCGTGAGACATCTCGCCGAGGACATACCTACTCTCTCAAAATGGGTCGAGCGCAAAACCACGACAGTTGAGAACCTCCATCAATATCTCACCACGACCCTCGATGAGATAACCAAGATTCGAGATTCACAGAGTGCAATCGTAGCGGACATGGAAGACGCTAAACGAGATGTCCTGGAGCGGCAGAAAGAAGGGCTAAGAGAAGCAGTAAGAGAGGTCGAGGTCATAGGTGCAAGGATGCAATATGAACTTGGAAACGTCAGGGGCAAAATGACGGATGTCGAAGACGCAATGAGAATGTTTGCCAGAAGTGTTGAAGAAGTGGAGGCAAGGGCCAGTATGATTGGGGTACGCGAGAAAAGGAAAGTAGGGTGGATAGCGTGGGGATTAGGATTGGCATTCGGATGGAGACCTGGGGCGCGTGATACCCCCGTGGATGAGATGGACGATTGAGTCCTCACTGCTACTTGTTATGATTTTTTTTTATTTCTTTTCTTCATCTATTTCGTTAGCATAGATGTTTACCTCTATTCAGTTTTTGTTTTATTTCGACTGCTCAACATTTCCTTGGTTGATGGCGCTTTGCGGAGTTTTTCATTCTGACATGTGGGCGAGCATGTGATACTTGCTTAACAATTTAGAACCCTATTTTTCTTATAGAAGATGGCGCAACTTATGTAAAGGGTAAGATCAGAATACAATTACGGAATAACTCATCTCCTGAAGCACTGTGGTTGAACCATAAACCATCACTCGGTCTGATGATTCCTAGAGTTTGAAGGGTTACTATTATTCCTTGTTACCAGGAACCCTGTTCGATCAAGATGCAGTAGCCAAGCTCAGGGCGGCAGACTTCTCCATCAGTCCAAACCCTGCTAGGCACCAGCGCCCAATGTCCGTAAACGCCCCGCAAAACAGCCGATGGATGTATCTATCCTGTTGCACAGCTAGAAACTGTTTTCTGCATAGGCACGATCCCATCTTATGCTCCTTTTGCTGTGCTCCGGATGGCAAGCCTTCTCGTAAGGGATGGGCACGGGACTGACTACCTTAGAGCATTTGCTGCCCTGAATACCTGTTGCATGGAAACCTGGATGGAAACATTATCCCTGACAATTTCTTTTAGCCCTTCCCGTACTGCACCTCCGGTCCCGATAGTAAACTATCATTAGGGACCAATGAGGAAGATAGATATCCGGGCGTTGCTACCTTGACTGCCATAACCGTTCAGCCAGCCCACTTCTCCACAACATCATGGGTGGTCGTCTGTGGACCAACTCTGCCGATACTAGCAACCAATAACGCCAGACGTCCTGCGGTGTTTTAGGGCGGGAGGCAAGGATAATCGCGTTAATTAAGCATACATGTACTTTCTCACACGATGATGGCGGGTAGATGTAGTGAGCAGGGGGCTTGGAGTCAGTGGCAGAGCTCACTCTAAGCAATCTGCCGTCACCCCATCACATCGTGAGTGGGGTGAGTGTGCAGTTTAAGGTTTATCCCGCTGCCAGATCAGTAATGTCCGATAAATCTTGCAAGGTGGAGAAAGAGCATATGAGGCATTAGCATGTGGTACAGCTATACATACATGTAGCAAGATCGATGGGGGAAGTTCATCACTTCGAGTGAGATATTATGTACTACAAGACATGTGGTTTTAGTGGCGGGTTATGGGCGGCAAGATATGCTTGTTTCTCTAATCTTCATCGCATGTATTTTTACCTATCAAATAAATGTACTTTAGGCGTCCAGCTTCCAATTTCTTTTATGGGTTATACATGTACCTACTCTAGAGTACATACATGTAGGTACATACACGTATGGGTTTGGCAAGTAGGATCTCCACTCCACTTGTCTTAGAGCGGCGCCATCACCTCTTGGGGTGCACTACGTTGTGGCTTCAGTGGGCAAGCACAGGCGGTACAGGTGTTAAGGTAACCAAGCGTGGAGCGCGGAGCTGGTGTACTCTACTTTAATCTAGAGAAGGTGGGCTATGCCTGCTCACGGCGTATCGGGGAATTTCCTACTGTTGCAACATTGAGAGTTGCACTTTCAGCCGTCCTAAGTGTAGTAAAGATCTTCATCAAAACCTACTTTTTTGAGGCCCAAGACGGTTAGTAGGATGGCTAGCCCTACTAGAGTATAAATATTGCTATTTATATCCTGACATGTCTCGTGGATCTGTACGGCGTAGAGGAGGTATTTGAAACATACAGTAGGTTTCAATTGGTTACTACTGTCATGAAAATTGGTCTGCATCTTTTTTACCGACTAGAATTAACAAATAGCGCTAATCTACGTGTATTTCCAAGAAACGAGCGGTAAAGTTCAAAGGACCCAATCTATATATGGGGTTGCCGCGTCAAAGGTTTGGATTTTCTCGGACCTTTTCTTGCTTGTTCCAACAAAATACCCGCAGGACTTCCTTTCTTCATAGTTTTTGGCTTAGCCAATTACATGTATTCTATCCCAAGGTTTTCCATTGCATATGGGACTCTTCATTCTCTTGTGCTTTTAGCGCAAGAACTTTCATCGCGGCTAGATGCATGTAATAACAATGCATAATGGCATGGTAAGATTGGGCTGCGGGTCAGAATTCATAACAATAATTAAACTTTAAACAATGCCAAGCCCAGACTACTCAAAGGGTAGAGCGTTTCTCAGAAAAATAAAAATTCTCTCCCTCTCCCTTCCCTTCTCTCTATTTCCTTAACTCTCTCTGCGTGTTTTAACACATGCAAATGATAATGATGCAGAAGATCCACAGCCTTTCTTTGTTACTTTGGCTTGCCCTGGCAGCGGTCACTCTCGCCGCCTATGATGATGGAGTACTCGAATACCCTTTGAAAGAGCTCTGCAGACGCTGGGACCACCAAAGTAGGTTCAGAAAATACTCCGTCAGGTGGAATATCAAAAGCTAATGATTCCTTCTAGGCGTTGTGTTGGACAACAAGCTCTATCTCGTTGGTGGCCGTGTACTCGTCAAAGACACTCTCAGAAACCAGCTTGGAAATATATCCTCCACCTGGGAAGGCGAGCCTAGTAAGCCGCCCACAGAACAAAACCTCCCCCTTTCTACATCCTAACATTTTTCCCACAGGCGGTGAATTCATATTTCTGGATCTCACCACCCCTTTCAGCCTTGAGAAAACGGATGACAACGAAAATGGAACCGCACTCCCTCCATGGTTCCCAGTCTATCTTACAGACGACTACAGACCCAATATGACTGAAATCCTTGCAGTTGCCAGCGGTGGGATGTGGGCAAGAGATAACAAGCTCTACCTCTATGAGGGCCAGCGTACCAAGGGTGCACGCCATGATGATCCCTCAACACTCTGGACCTATGATATAAGAAATTTCAGTTGGAATCTCGAAAAAAGTTGGTCCAACGAAGATGGACGTCTTCCAGGTAGGTTCGCAAGGGGTACCAGTGTCAATGTCCCGGAAATAGGAATGGGTTTCTATGTTGGAGGGGCGAGGCTGCACTTGGGAGATGATGAGACGAAAGAGTGGGTATACCCCGTCAATCAGCAGCTCGTTGGGATGGATATTGGAATTGCAAACTTTGATGTAAAGGTAGGGATGATTTCTTGCTTGCCTGGTTTGTTTGGTACTGTTCTAATTCTCGGTAGTATCAAAAAATCATGGATGGGGTCACGAAAACAACAGGCGCTGCAGTCGCATGGATTCCGGTAGGGGAAAAGGGGAGCTTGATCAAGATAGGAGGAAGCTCTGAGAGGATTGGTGAAAGAGTAATGATCCTACTGCTGTTTAAAGAAGAAAAGGAAAAAAAAAGCTGACATACTTTAAGGGAACAAGCGAGAGCTCAAGTGATATAGCACCCCGAGGCAGTTCACTTGTAAGTGGAATTTAGGGCCCCCAAAATATTCCTCAATCTAATCGTTACCCACTTAGATACCCGAAAATCAAGTCCATATATACGATATCGCGAAAGATAAATGGCACGTTCAGATATCCACCGGGGCTAATATGCCAGTGCCCCGAATGCACGCCTGTGCAGTTGCAGCTGCTGAGGAGGGCACGGGGTCATACCAGGTATTCTACTATGGAGGTGGTACGGGTACAAGATTCTTTGGTATGGACGACGAGAGATTTATGGGAGACCTATACGTTCTGAACATTCCTACGTTTGTATGGCAGAGATATACAGAGCTCAAAAACGCGCCAGCAGCAAGAACCCGGCACACTTGTCATGTTATCAACAACCGCCAAATGTTGGTAGTTGGCGGAAGCCGAAACGATTCGATGACCGTACAGGCGGCATGGTGTAGGTGGGACGAGATTTCCGTACTGGACATGACTGACCTCAGATGGGAAGTCACGTACACGCCGGCAACTGAGCCATACTCTGTAAACTACAAAGTAGTTGAGGGTAGTATGGTTGGTGGGGAAGTGATGACTGAACCTACCCTTGATTGGGCCAGCGCTGGCGTGAAAGAACTGTTCACTGGAAACTCCACGTTCAATAGCTCATCCCCAAACGAACTAGATACCAGTCAGGGCGCATCAGGACTTCCAAAAGGAGCCTTGATCGGTATAATCGTAGGAGCCGTTGCCGTCGTACTCTTTGCAATTGCAGGCTTTCTCTTTTGGAGGCGTAGAAGACACGCAGGACTTAGGAAAGGGTTTGGCTCTGGTGGACCTCACGCGACGGGCTCTTCTGAATCTCAATATGACAAGAAATCTGGAGGTCCCGGGTTTTTGGGGGGGGAGTTTGAGAAGTCCGGGGTATCTGAACTGCCATCAAATCCTGCGTTCATCCCAGAGATGTCAGCAGATCCTGCGCCCATCCCAGAGATGTCAGCAGAGCCTAGACCTCCAGCTGAAATAGCAGCGGAGTCTGTAGTTTATGAGCTGCCGACCACCGAGAGCCCCCCAGCCCGTAAGCACCACAACTCCACCCGTATTGCAATGTGCACTGGCTAACACTTACAAAGTAGACACAGGCGTGTATGCTGGTGGATATCTTTCTGACACCTCACAATCACCCAACCCCCTCTCGAGACCGCTCAGTGGTTTAAGCAGCGCTAGCATATTCCGGGGAGGTTTGTTCTCAGGAACGGTGTCACCGGTGTCACCAGTATCACCAGAAACAGTTTTAGAGAATATCCCCTCCGCTTCGCCTAGCCCGGGATTACACGAACCTACAGAGGGCACATCACCAATCTAGGTCATCTTTTCTTTTGTTTGACTACATGTGTGTCTTTTAATTTGTAGATATATACATCTAGGCGCCTGTAATGAAGTTGATGCCATTATGGTTCCGCGTCAAATGACTACGCCCTATTTTCTTTCGTCTCCTTTTTTCCCCTCCCCCCTTTCTCTCTATTTCCTGGGGCCTAAGTAGCTTTACTTCGACGTTGATGCGAGAAACCGAGTATCATGCGCGTACACAAGTATGATTAGGATGTGTAAAGTAGCCTTACACAAACCCCCGGACAAAATCAGCGAGAAAAGCATTTAAGTATGTATCCATACTGCCTGCGCCTTGGCACCCGGACAGCCGCATTTTATTTGCTATTCTAGATTCGATCGTTGGGAATTCCGGCCGATTAGAAGCCCAGTAGGAGGGTGCGTAATAAAATAAATCAAACAATAATGTAAGAAGCACAAAGCACATTTCCGGTCACTCGACCAAATAGGGATGGAGGTGAAAATGCCAATGTTGTGTGTGTATTAGGTAACTAGCGCAACCGCGGCTTGGGTACAGGTACTGGCTGGCGTCTTCATGAACTATCACTCAGTTGTTCTTGTACTCGTTAATACAGATATGTAAGCCAACAGGGGTAACTCTGCAGGGAATCTTGATGTCAACGAATCAGAGAGCACACTGGAGTCTGTGCTGTAACTGCTTATGTACTTGCCTAATTAAACCAAACATTCCCTTCTCCTCTCGTCAAGTGCTAGTAGATCATCAGCTAAGACACCACCAACAAAAGCTGAACGTCACGCTATTATATTTACTCTATATTGGGCAGTATGAGGCAAACGGCCATCCCGGTAATCGCACGCACGGACCAGCATGATTCAGATCCAGATCCCGGAATAAAGCTAATCCGTACCAGGTCAAGTCTCGTCCTTATCCCCTTCCCCCCCCCTGCTGAAATTTTTTGGTTGATTTTCCTCCACGTTGTCCAGTCTTTCCAGGGGGGGCAGCAGAGATTAGAAGAGCTGTAGAGATAAGAGAAGCTTTTCCACTCCTCCAACCCCTCTCCCCTTCCCAGCTCAACTCTGCAGATTGTTGCATCCAGTATTTAATTAGTATATCTTTTTTTCTTTTGCTATTAACAATGGCACCAGCTCTAACTCTACAATATGAGCCCGAGCCCGAGCTCGAAACCGAAGATTTCCATGGTATAGTTCGCCCCCCCCCTAACCTCAGGTTGTTTCTGTATCGGGTTTAAACTGAGTAGACATCCATTCATTAAATGTAGTTCTGGATCTGCCGGCATTATACACAAAGCCAAGTTCAAATATCCTTCTCAAGACTTTGGACCAACTCACCCTCCCGCCGCCGTCCTGGGACCGTCCACCAGCAAGCCAAAAAGGCGCGCCCCCAGGACTCACAAAATGGCTAACAGGGGTCATTGCCTCCCCACTACAGTGGATTCCCGATGAAGACACCCAGGAGCAAGTCTGGGAGTCTGCAAGTTCCCGACTCGCAGAGCGGTGTGGCCGAACTGGTACGTTATAGACATATCTGTAGTATTTCCAAAAATTTAACGTTTTTCCCCTTCAAAACTAAAAAAAAAAAATCATGTGCAGCCATGCCATCCACAGATCGAACATTCAAGATCTCCGAATCCCTCGAGCTCGTAATCCACGAGCCCACACTCACCGCAGACAACCTCGGGCTCAAGACCTGGGCCAGCTCCTACCTACTTTCAAAGCGTCTCCCACATCTGCCGCTCCCTTCCCTCCCCGCGGGGGCCAGGGCCCTCGAGCTCGGCTCCGGCACAGGACTTGTGGGGCTAGCTGTTGCGGGGACGTTATCAGGCGTGCACTCCGTCCTCCTCACCGATCTTCCCGAGATCGTCCCGAACCTACGGCGGAACGTGGACCGGAACCGCGCTGCTGTGAAGAGCGCCATTGACGTTGCGGTGCTGGACTGGCGGGACGAAACGGCCGTGGAGGAGGCCGACAGGTTTGAGGTGGTGTTTGCTGCGGATCCGATTTATTCGCCTGAGCATCCGGCGCTGGTTGCGGGGGTGGTGGGGCGGTGGATGAAGAGGGATGGGAGTTCGAGAGCGGTGGTGGAACTGCCGTTGAGGGATGGATTCGAAATGGAGAGGGAGGGCTTCAAGGTAAAGATGAGGGATGCAGGGCTAGTAGTGGTTGATCAAGGTGTGGAGAAGGGGTGGGACGATTGGGGTAATGGAGAGGTAAGTTGCTGGTGGTCGATATGGAGTTGGGGATGCTGAACCTAGCTGTTGTTTTCTTTATTTTATATACTAGATACCTAGATAGAGTAGACGGGTAGAGATAGACATTAGATAGAGATCGATAGACTAGATGGAGTGAAACGAAGGCATATGAACGTCTCTGGCTTTGCTATGATATAGTGAGATTACGCATGCTCATCAAAAAGGGTGGCACATAAATGAATTTAATTTGACCGGGGGGGGGGATCAGATAAGACGATCTAGTCCGGATTAATACGACCAGCAGACTAGCTAGCGGGGGCAAAGAACGTTCCAAGATGACATTTGTGCATCCTTTTCGAACACGCGGCTGGCAGAGAATTACGGTGACCCGAACCATTGTCTTCAGAGCATGTAGTTACTGTAAAGCATGTACAACTAACGATTTGACCATGCTGCATACAATTAATGAATTAAATAAAGTGATTGACCACAGATAATCATAATCTATCACTCGACCTGTTCCATACTATGTAGGTACATATGAAAAAAGCCACAGCGCCACTCCTGAGAGACCCCCACTCCGAGTCAATCCAACCAATCGGTCTTAAATATTGGTTTCTAAAACCGTGCCCCGTATTTTAATAGCAGCGTAAACAGATAGATTACGATCGCAGAATTCCCAACCAAAGCCAATCCGTACCCCCCCCCCCCGGTCCATCCATCCACCCACCCATGCCTAGCCTAGATAGTCCGCCTTTTTTTTTTGGTTAAGAAAGATAGAGAGAGATACAAGTGTATAAGCAGAGCAAGACGCCACAATGATGACAAAAAAAAAGCCAAAATATATAAAGACAGTGGATAGGAAACAAAGAACTAAAAAGGAAGATAGAGAGTACAGAATTACAAGCTTAGTTGAATCTAGGTTAACTAATATTCTGCGTAAAGGTTGCGATCTCACAACATTTCATCATCCTCATCTGCCTCTAACTCACGACCCTCTTCGAATTCCTCTTTTCTTCTCGCCACTCCGCCGAAACCGATTCCACCAAAGCCCCTCCCCACTACATCCCCACCATCAACCGCACCCACCGTGTTGAGCTCCTCTCCGCCCATGACGCGCCCCTCCACATCTGTCTCTTCGCACAGTTCCATCACGCTTCTTTTGCTCAGTTTCCTGAATCCCATTGTGCGGACAATCCTCCCCCAAAAAGTCAGCACGAAGCGCGCTGCCTTCCTCCTAAGTGCTTCCTCGCCGGCGGTGCCGGCACGCTCCCATACGACGGCGGCTGATTCGATGTCAAGCTCATTAAACAGTCGACCAAGGGCAAGCATGCGTAACCGCTTCATGTCATATATGTTTGCCATGACGAGGAGGCCAGCAACAACAGAGAGATTCGGGCAATAGGAAGATGTAGCGATGGAGTCGCTGTACAAGTAATACATAAACGCCCTCACAACTGAGTATGCCTCAGGCAGATAAAGACTCCCCCGGTGGAACTCTCTCATTTGGGCATTGTATAATGTGGTAAAGTGAGGCCATCTAGCAAGCAGTATGAGCTTATGGACTTTGATCGGGGGCCCCATGACTTGCTCCGGCGGCATGTCAGGGTCCTCGGATGCTGGCATGGGGCTATTATTGACGCTACTACTCCAGACTCCACCTATATCCCATTCATCGCCCTCTGTAGCCTCATCCTTCATCGCACGAACGACGAAGTCTGCACCAGTGTCGATTTCATGGTTATCAAACACCCTAGTCAGGTCCCAACCAAGTGTGCCAGTACGAGGAATTTCGCCTTGCCGCTGACCAATATCGATGCCGATCCGGCTGAGATCGATAGGAAGAACATCCGAGAGATACTCCTCGCCTTCGCCGAGACCAAAATCCTCCTCCTCGTGTGTAGGACACCCGAGAAGATAGGCCATCGTGCTATTAGGCGAGATGGCGAGGTAGTGCCATCTCCATTCTCCGCCACCAAAGATATCAGGGCCATCAGCCATTTTTCGCCATGTCATTTCGTTGAGGTCTAGTGCGCATAGGCCTGTCTCAGATGGATCAATAGTGTTGGCTGAGGTTACAAAGTCCAGCAAAGTGTTCCCACAGATATGATGGAAATGAGTCCCATGAGCTTCCGAGGGAATATCACGGCCCCATAAAAACCTCACCGACGAGGTGGCAGCAGGGACAGGCTGTTTTCTCGGCGGCGGAGAATGCCGTTGAGACAGATTAATGGGCCTTGGAGAATTTGGCCCATAAGGGCGGTGTGACCGGAGCACACGACTCTGGCCCACGGTTGGCCCGTTACTTGCGCCAGCCTGGCGGGTCACGTATCCCATCTGCTTTGTATCTGGCCTCGCAAATGCAGGGTGATTCAAATCCAGCGAGATGAGCTCTCCCGTTCGATCCATCTCTTTCCCCATACCACCGAAGACCCACAACTTATTACCTCGGACCCAAGCCTGGTGATCAAACCGGGCGATCCATTTCCAGCTCTTACTCCACGTCATAGTTTTCAGGTCAAGATAGCATATGTCATCAAGAACCCCTTGTGGGTTGTATTCCGTTTCCTCTTCTACGGCATTGGGATTATTATGAATACCACCCAGAATGAATAGCTTATCTTCATGGAGCACAACAGCATGGCGGGAACGCCCGTTAGGAGGATGCCCCTCCACGACTGGCTGGGACCAGGTTGCTGTGGATATATCGAATATGTAGACATCTGAGAGAAACATGCGATGTTCGTTCTCGCCTCCAAAAATGACCAATTTATTATCGCGCCAGTAGGTAGTAGTGTGCCCTAAATTATTTGGAAAAAACAGTCATCAGCAAACCGAAAAGGGTAAGTCATCCACTAGTAATAGATTTAGTAGTGACCAGGGTATGTCCCAAAGTCCAGACACATGAAACAACACAAACTGCCAAGAAAAAAAAAGGGAATATATATATGGGTAGTAGACAGGATAAATCATACCCATTCTGACACTCGGGATGTCACCATAATTATCTACGAGCGTCCACGTGTATGTATGCAGGTCCAGTTTCAGCACGTGATTGTACACTGCCCAACAAAGAAAGGAAAAAAAAAAAAAAAAGTCAGCTAATAAATCTTCAACCCCTGCAAAGGGGAACAACATCTAATCCATCGACCCAACTACATAGTAACACCGGAAACCATACCTTCATCTGTATACTGATCGAACCCTCCAAAGGCATAGATAGCCTCGTCATCCCCACACACTGTGACTGAAGCGTTGACCAGACAAGCCAGCCTTGCACCTAAGATTCGAACCATCGTCCGCATTAGCAAACCAAAATACTAGTACCGTCAAAAGTCCAACGATAATCAACCTAGTGGCAATCGAAAACTCGAGCCTCTAGTCACAAAAAACTCTCACAACACTGCCTCAATCACAAAGCTCAGAGAGAAATAAATCACCCGAAAATTTGCACAAACCTTCAGTCCTATACGCCACTGATCTATATGGCCCTCCTCCAGTATCATTAGTACTGTCGTCCGCGCCGCCACCGTCCACGAACCGCTTGCGTCCAAGGAGATTGGTAGCCTTATGCGTCGGGGGTGTAGAGAAGGATAGATTCGAGGAATTTGCTCCGCCGGATGCAAATATGCTATTCATCGCTTGTTCTCGATTCTGCACGGGCGTAAACGGTATGTTGGGCTGTAGAGACATAAAAAACGAGGCTTGTATTTAATAAAAATTCTGCTACGGACAAAGATGAAGGCAAAAAATATTTACGAGGGGTAACGATAGCGCAGTGACAAGAAGGGGGGGTAATTAGAATGAGATACGATGGTTGGTTTGTGAATAGTATATGAGGCTTAAAATAAAAAAAAAGGTGTGCGCATAAAGGATAGAGAGAGAGAGAGAACGGACCGAACAAGGAAGGGATGGATGAGGAGAAAGAACCTCGGAGAGGAAAGAGAGATAGAGAGGGAACCGGGAACTCGGGAAGCCGGATGACAGGTATCACTTTAAGGGGAGGGATGGGAGAAGCCGAACCTTCAGATATCGGGAGGGGTGTGTGCGTGTGTAATGTGTGTGTGCGTATGCGTATGGATGTGTGCTTGCTTGTGCTTATGTGTGATGGGCTGGGCTGGGGCTGACTGATTGTTGAACCCAGGCGAGGTTACTAAGAGCTAGGTTAGTAGTATATAAGCTACGGCCCGCTTTGTACCAAGAGGTATGAGCTCGGTCGGAATAATTCAGTCAGTTGGTACAGCTATGGTAATGTAGAAGTACAGGTGGGTAACTTTGTATCGCAGCAGAGCCTCAAAGGTGTACTCGAGTTTGCAAAGGTACGGAAAGACGTGACGTGGGGGCAACGGTGAGAGTGCTCAAAGAGAGAGAGTGGGTCGTCCCAGCAGCAGCGCAGCGCGTGAGGAGGAAGAGAGAGGAGAGAGACCTGGATCATTTGCCTTGTGTGGCTTATCTAATATGGTGTGATGTGGCGGTGGAGATGAACTTAAACCTTGTCGATGATCTACATCGCTTACTGGTGGTGGGGGGCGGGGGGCATCATCTATGTATTTTAAAATGTGGTGGTGGGCCCTGCCCAGTGCGATGTGTGTGTGGGGTGCGGCTCCCCGCATTTTTTCTTTCTGCCCTGTCTACAGTGCCCGTGACTACTACACACATCCCCACATACATATCCAGAAAAGTTTGGCGAGAATCGTACCACCAGGTGTGTCAAAATCTTTCCTTGTGCATAATTTGGTACCAATTCGTCTTTATCTATATATCCCGTGGGAATGGAGTTTCAGAAAACGTACGTGCACATGTTTCGAGTGTCCTAAACAAGATGTATGTTTGCTGAAACTCTCCACCTCCACCCATCCACCCACAAATCAAAGGGATACAAATAAAATAATAATAATAATAATAATAATAATAATAAAGGCTCGGAACCGCTTATGCACCATACAGTCACATCGAAATGTGATGCAAGCAAGCCTCTTCCCAGGATCGTGGGATAACCAGATCGCGATTTCAGATAGCACAAGAAATCGGATACCACTCGGGCCGATTTCCTATTCTAGCTGCTGAACTCGCCGACAAACCTCGCCTCACAGGCTGGCCACCAACTCAGGCCCTTATGGAAATACTTGATTCCATTCAATCATATCGAACTGGCATAGTTAGATAGGATTCGTGGTGCAAAGCACGACAAATTTAATTGCCTCGTGAACTACATATCTAGGCCACCAGCTCTCAGGGTCCAGAATTCAAGTTTTACCCAAATTTCTGGTCCAAACGAAAGCCTCACCATTCCTGCAGAGCGCGCGCCCGAGGTTCGGACACATCACCACGACAACTGCTCAAACCTATGACTCCGAGACCTTTCAGGCTTATAAATAGTAAACCGGCAAATGATAGACGGGTTGGACGAAAGATCGACGGTCAAGGGTTTATTTTATAGTCTTAGCGAGAACCACAGATTGATTACATGTAATATACAACCCTCAAGGGAATGACAGGGGTCCTTGCAAGCCGCACCCGTATGGGCTCATAGGGCTGAGGCCTGGAAATATGATTAAAACCGTAAATCCCGAGCTACACCACAAACGATCAGCAAAAAAAAAAACCACGAACGATCCTCGGCTTTCGGCCCCCAGAAATAGTCACCACCAAGTAAGGCAGACTCATATATCATAGCATAGCAGGCAGGCCTGCTTTACAAACCAAATAACTGACGCTTTAAGGAGCGGGGTACACAGTGTACCGTTGCAATATTGACAACGCACAAAAGATTCATGCAACGTTACCTTCACATAGGGCTGTCTGTGTATGTGGTTACAAATACTTGGAAGGGAGATACCGGAAGAAAGATCTACGTTCTGTGGATCACACGAACCTGAAATCTATACACAGGCCAATGTCTGCCTTATAACAATACAACCTCTAACTTTAGGATTCTTATATCCACCCTAGTTACAAACCCGTAAGTTATGGTTATGCCCGTCCCCAGCTGTCGCGGCATGTGTTTGTAAGTACCGTCAGCCAGTGCCATAACCCTAACCCAGTAACGCCTGCAAATCACTGCCAGTGTCATTACTCCCCATGCAGAATTTAATTCCGATACCGCGGCCCGTCGACCCCAACCTTCCATAACGATATTATATTCTCCTTATGCCTCCATTAATATAGTATAGAACCCCTTTTAGTAGAAAGTGGGGTAGTTTATATTTAGTTATCGTGCACTACGCGCCAATTGATCATGAATGAGCCTGAGTTGCCTTTACTTCCCGGCATTGGCAGAGGTCCACTGGCCGACATGACACGTAATTCATTCCCCGAATCTCGCAAAACCACCAGTCTAGGCTTCTACTATCCGGCGTGACCCGCTACTGTCTTGATATGATACCCTCTATCAGGTTTTTTTTTTTTTTTTTTCCCCTCTCACTTTACAAGGTCAATGACAGGCCATGACCAACCGGAACCCTTCGTGAAGACGCGATATTAACCGTTGTGACTAAATTTCCAAGCTCTAGGCCACAGTTATATGTCCTCTTCCGTCATCCCACATATATATCTAGCCACGTCCAATAGTTATTCTACATGATGTTACAGTCTCAACTACCATGCCAAACAGAAGTACATGTAGTTTAATGCCCATATGCAAATCCTTAGGGGCAGCTGAGCATAGATAGAGTGGGGTCTGTGCCACGCAGAACAGATCGACCAAGGCAGGGGTTGTTCGTACATATGACAGGTCTAAAGCTGATCAAGCCAACAGCCTTTTTTTTTTTTTTGCGCTCATACGAGTGATAGGTTGTGATGAAGCATAAAATATGATATGATATCGTGCTAAGAGTCATCATACACGGCTTACTTGAAGCAGGTAAGATAAATGTACATCCGGTCGATCCCAGAAAATTATGTACTGGAAACGGAAGATGGAAAGGAAAAACCATATCAAATTACCTCGCAAAAGAAAAATCAGTCCGCCCACCCCCCACGAAATTTTACGCGCTCACTCCTGGAAACAAAAAACAAAAGTAAACCCCTAAAAGCCCACCAAAACCAAGACACCAAGAGAAAAAAAGGGGAGACGAAAGTAAATGCGAGGATATTATTAATGAAAGTAAAGGTTATTATTGTAATAAATCGTCAATTACTGATTCCCACCCGTACATGAGATTTTGATTACCCCTGAGATCATTGACCCTTCCTTCTGAAATCGCAACTCTTGCTTCAACGACCAGCGCATCCTCCCGGGAGTCCACAGCTAAGAATTGGTCCAGCATTCCTGTAGCTATCTTTGCCGACGACTGGATGTCTGATAAGCATGTTTTGGTGCTGCTGATGGCAGGGTCTTGCTCTCTTTTAAAGGGATAGGGGTTTATATCAGTATTATAATTTAACTGAATAGGCGTGACCAGGATGGACGAGCACTGACCATGTTGCGGTTTGTATTTTGAGTATGATGATAGCTGTTCAAAAGGAAATTCTGACTCATCGGTGCTACTCTGCGTTGATTGGTCGTGAGAGTAACTTGATGTGGTGGCCGTTGAGGACGCTCCATATTCGGTCGCGGTTTCATACTCTGATATTGTAGAGTATTCGTACAAGCCATCACCAGACGATGGTGAATAACATGATGTAGTGACTGGCATGTGGTACTGTGATACATCCATGTGACTTGCCGTTGTAGTCTTGGAGGATATCTCAACTGTGATGTTTACTGTTCTTTTGATTTGTAGTGGAGTTGAGGAGAGAAAGTAGCTAGCTGCTGGCGCGTATGAAGGGAAATCATCAAACAAGGAAGATGTTTGTGATGCAGACGCTTTAGGGTCTACCGCTACTGCAGCAGCGGACGCCCGACGAGCAGATGTGGCGCGCGAGGAGCGGCGGCGAGGTGCTGAAGATGAAGAATTGGAAGTTGAAGAGGGCATTGCGAGAGGGAAAGGAGCAGGTGGTAGTGGGTGGTGGATAACTTTCTTTCTTTCTTTCTGGCTATATTGTTGGGAGTGTGAAGGTAAAGTAGGAGGAGACGAGTATTGTCTTATATCGCGGGATTGGACTGTTAGCCAGCGCTTGGACCAGCGCATGCAATCTGTGATCCACTTAGATTGCACCTCAGATAGCGATCCACTTTTAAGGCTGTTCGGGTCGGGTTCCCCGGGAGACAGATTTTCCACTTAACTACTTGAAGTCCACTGGTCCAGAGACGTTGTGCGCAATGGCCAAATAAGCCTCGTAGGAGTATAATTCCAGCAGTAGGCGTATTCGTCTTCAAAGTTAGTTGGGATGTGGGTTTTTTAGCAACCAAAACTCCCCCAAGGGGGAAGTGATCAGCCGGGTGACAATTGTCAATGTCAGAGCGAGCGGTGGACCAGGGGTGAGTGAAAGAGAGACAAAATGTGAGGGGAAAGAAATCCTGAGATCGGCCGGCACGAACTTGATCTTGGGTTTCAGCTTTGCCTGGGGCACCTACTGATTGACTGACTGACTGACTGACTGACTGACTGACTGATCCAGACCAAAGTTTAAAGTAGTGATATATATGGGGCATAATGGAGTTTCATATTCTCTCTTTTTCCCAAGAGGTATAGTCGGGAGAAAACGGATAGCATAATTACCCCTATAGCTACATGTACCTACATGTTGCTACAGGAAGCAGAGCACATGTACTCGTATCTTCCTGACGTTTGTAAAAGGGACCAATATTGCATACCATACCGGATTTTGGACTTGGCGCGTAGTGGTGTCTGAGAAACGGGACGTTTTCTGTCTATCGACTGGTAATAATTATTAGTATGGCCATTGTGTTCTGTGATGACGATGTGTGACTTGCTTTGAGTACTAGGAAAGAGACATGGGGAGTGTAGGTTAAAAAAAAAATTAAGCCATAGATACATAATATCTGGTGTCTGTATGGATAGAAAATAGCGGATAGGTGAGGATCTGATCCCTGGAACTGACTTGCTGAGCCTCTTAAGCGATTCAGCCCACCTTCCCTGCAGCCAATTGATGGTCTTGTTCCCGGATATTCAGCTTCTTGCCGCGCTCATTTCGAGGGTGTGCAGTGAGGGGAACAGGGGCGTCACAGTAGGGGGTTCTCAAAGCTCAGATCCACACATGAAGTTACAACCCAAGATAGTGGAGGAGGAACTGTGACTATTACCGAGGGCTGCCGATCACCACATATTGTATTAAAAGTACATAGAGCAGAATTAACCGTAGAGATCAGGCCACCTTGGGTTTCTTTGCGGCTACAATCATTTGTTGTTGAAACTCCAAACACGTAGTCGTATTCCTCCTTCCTTCAGATTTATAATTCTTGCTTCTTATTTAGTATACGTATTCGCAGCCCTGTCAGTGCCGATCCTCCCCTCAAGTATGTACTGGAGTTCTCATGACTCAATCATTACGTTCCTTCTATTTCTCATGAATTTCCCAGCTGCCCTTCTTTTGGTCACACTGGGGTGGGGTTTCTCGGTATGTAGGTCTCAACACAAATGATAAGGCCGTGACAGTAGATACCAGTAACACCAAAATGATTGCCAGCTGTCGATATTGTCTAAACCGAGTAATGATCAACAGCAATAGGGTATCTGGAACCCAGGCTATCTTTCCCGGAGACCCTCGCTCTCGCTCTCTGCTTGAACCCTTTCATTTCTAATTTCTCAAGTCTTTCGAAACTTCAAATTTCCTATTGGGTTTTGAGATTACAACTCGTACTCGATCGTTCGCCAGTCAAAGGGTGCAATCAGAGCGGGGCATGGCCCGCTTAAGACTCCTCTGGGGTATGTACTGCGATGTCTGTCGCTCCTACATACATGTATGTAACTAAACAGTTTTCGATTCCTGGGTCACCAGTGATCTAAATTCAGGGTTGTAATTCTCAGTTTCTTTTGGGGGTTGACCCAATGCGGAGAAAGAAATTGGTCTCGTGCGGGAGTGTACCCAGGATGTCGTCTCAGACTAGGTACATGTAGCCAGTGCTAACAGTCGGTACGCTATCGTTAAGCGATAAAATCGCCTCTCCCAATTTTCTCATCAATTCTCCTGTGGTGTGTGCGCGCACGGATCATACCAAGGTCATTGCTCTTGAAGTTGTCACATCCAATCACCTGATTCCTATCGCGCAGTCAGAACTGCTTTTGAACTTCACTCGCCCACCCCGATGCTTTGTCCGTTGGAACCGAGTGTCGATTGATCTACGATGCCATATTAGGCCAGGGCTAGTGAGGTGAGGTGATGACCTCGGTAGGTACACCGCTGGATTGAATCTGTACCCTGCCTCACCCCTACATCCCGAGTTGGTAATGGGATAGGTATTACCATATCCTCCAATAGGTTGACGATATATACATTATATATTATGCCCTAACCATCATATAGCTTTCAACACAGGTTCTAGGTTTGGGTCAGATTGGGGATTAGAAAGGAGGGGAGGAGAGGCAGGAACCTTTGAATATTCAGTTGCTGATAGATTGACCAAGATCCATATAGTGATAACGGCGACCTCAAGTCGGTACAGAAGGCTAACTGACCCTACGTCTGCTGCTGCTGCTGCTGCTGCTAAGTGGCTCAGAGTAGGTCTTTCATATCTCTTGTGTCGATCCACTGTAGGCCCCCAACACACACACACACACACCACACACGTAACAATATACGTGTCAATAGTCACGATCAACTTCCTCTTAGTTGTAGTAATTCCCTTCCGAGGAAGCTGCGCATCTTTCTTCCCCGAATCATAAGACATTTTTGAAATTTATCTTGTGTACGATCTGAACCCCCTTATTATCGGAGTATGAGATAGTGATATTATTCGTTCTCGAAATATTTTTTTTTTTGAAACAACAGCGTATGTGCGGGGGAGGGGATGTTATTTAGATCCATTACCTAGTGTAGGCTTGCTCGTGATTTGATAGGGGGGAGGAACCAAGAAGATTATGGACGGAGGGAGCGCCTGAGATTCTCCGGTTCTCCTTATGGGTTAGGAAGATCTTAAACGCGAGTTTAGTAATAATTAGTGGAGGTAACCAGCTCACTTGGAAAAAGACATCCACATCCATCCAATTGAGCCTCCAAATTGCGAATTTGTGATAGGTAAAGCTTGCACTTTTTTTTTCTCTTTTCTTTTTCCTGTCTTTTTGTAACTGCCGCCACCGGCGGGAGTTGAAATATTCAAACGGCCGGTGTACCTGCTGATGTGACGTCGAAATAATGGAGTTTTTTTTTTTGTTGTTGTTGGAAACAGGGGTATCTACGTTGTAAAAAACAATTCGAGGGCGCTTGAGGAGTCTGCAAAAGCGGTCTGATCATGGTAACCAGTATCTTCTCCCTCCCCCCCCCCCCTCTCTCTGATCGCAACATACGGGGTAGGAAAATCGTTGTTGAGCTCATTGGAAAAATAAATTGCGGATATGTTCGAGATCTATGTAATAATAATAATAATAATAATAATATCAGTGAGCTTGGCCGAGTTGCCACTGGTGCCGCAGTGAATTCCCCGCGTGCTCGGTCCGCCAGCCTAGCTAGAGAAGCCTAAGACAAACCATGCTCTGCGATGGGATGACCGCGGATTCCCGGCGTCCTGCGTCTTGCGTCGGGCCCACCAAACTCCCCTTTTTTTTTTTTTTTTTTCTTTCTCCAAGTTTCACAACGCGGCAAGCCCATCTTGGGATGTAAATAGTACCTCAGAGGATGTGGGTACGTGCCTGGTACTGGAGTACCCTTGCGCTTGAGTCGCCAGCATGCACATACTTGATTGTGGCAGTTTGTGGTGATGCCTCCCAGGGTTAGGTGTTCTCTCAAGGGGGGGAAAAACCTTATTCCGCTTCCAGCTAGATAAAAAAACCACTTCCTATTCCTCTCGTCCTTACAGTACTTGCAATCATTCAAATAACTGCTTCCTGGAACTCTGAAATATGGCATCATATACTGCTACTCTCATCATTCCTGTAGATGGCCAGCGTGTCTTGCTAGGATACAAGAAGCGTGGGTTTGGCGTAGGAAAATGTAGGTTTGCAACCTCCAGCCCCCCCCCTTTCTCTCGATCTAGAAGCGTTTTCAATCGCACTACTTCTTGTCGTGCAGTCTTTTATTATTATTATTTGTTTTTATTCTTTGATACCTGCTGATGTAAATTTTTCAAGATAACGGTTTCGGTGGGAAGGTAGAACCTGGCGAAACTATCGCCAAAGGGGCAATCCGTGAGCTTGAGGTTTGAGACTCTCTAATGAGTGGGAGAACTATATTTAACTGGATCTTTTTGCGCGGATAATTAGGAGGAGGCCTGTATCAAGGCAAAAAAACTGCCCTATCATGGTATCTTGTTCTTGGAGACTACTGCAGATTCTAAAGCTCCAATTCTAGAGATACATGTTTTCGCTGCCACTGAATGGGATGGCGAGCCAATGGAGTGAGAATCTGCATGCATCTCCGCAGTCCTATTCGATCGAAAGCTCTGACACAGGAAAAAAAATTTAGGACCGAAGAGATGCGCCCTGAATGGTTTGCACCACCCTCAAACACCCACAACTCGTCCGATTCTCCTGCGATTCCATTTGAGAATATGTGGGAAGAATCCCGTGAATGGCTCCCCCTGGTTCTTGGGTTCTATTTCCCGATCATTAGAAAGGGGAAAATTCAGTTTGCACATCATGTAACCTTTAAGGGGGGTCTCAATCCCGAGACTGGGCTAGAAGATATCTGGCATGGACTTGATCGTAAGTTTGTTAAATGGCTTGAGAGTGGTCGCGAAGATGATGAGGGCTTCCCTGGAGACCTGGAGAACTGGACAGAGGAGATTAGGGAGAACTGGATTGAAAAGAGGAGGATGGCTTTTGAGAAGAGTGAAAAGTAGTTTCTGTATCCTGTTATTGGGGTTGTGGGGTTGAAAATATCGCTCATAGGCGGGGCTCTCTGGGCGTGCGAATGAAAAGGAAATTTGTCATGGAGGTCTTGATGTTCGGGCTTTTCAAAAACCATTACACTGGCTCCGGGTCAGTGGCTGAGACAAATACGATTATTGAAAATTTTCTACTTGAAAGTCCCTTGCTGGTATCAGAATATTCGGAGCCCACGCACGGGCTTATTGCAAATCTCGGTTCCTATGGCCTATAGAATACCTAGATGACCTCGTGAGTGTCTACTTCCACCGCCCAACAGGGGCCATCCCCGCGATTTATGTATGCACAGACGAACGACTGATCACTTGCCGTCTCAAGCGCGACGCAACTCATGTATGTATTCGTGTCCTCTAAGCTCTCTCCTGGCGTCTGAGAATAACCAGGTGTCATCTGTGTGCATATTAAAGACAGTTAATACCATGAGACACCTTTGGGTTTGTTTAAGGGGTGTAGCATGTCAGCGTCATAGAGAATCACTCGATAACATTTCGGAGCATATGCTGGAACTTAATTACCGAGAATTGTGGCCTTCCACCCCATAAAATATGGCTGCCGAGCCTGTAGCCAAGAAATATCAGTAAGTGAATCTCGCTGAGTAGGGATCTCGCTGAGTAGGGAAACGGGGCATTATTATTTTTGTTGTTGCTAATTCTATTGAGGCTTACTTTTCGAATACCGTCAGTTCTCAAAAGAACAGCCCGGGCCCAAAGGTCAGATCTAAGCCGTCTGATTGGTTGTTTTATCTCTGGCCACCACCTATTACTCTGTCCTTTTGCATTAAACCCGGGCTCTTATTTCGAGACTTAACGGTACATGCCTTAGGCTTGGGTATTGGACAGTGTCAGACCTTAAAGGTGCTACTCGACCCTTTACGTCACGCATTTTATGGGTTACCCCATAAACCGTCGATGCTGACACCCCTCATGAGACCGAATTCGAAAGCCACACCAGCAAGTACCATGGAATTTTTAGCACTAGCCACCTGTTGGCATTTTGGGAAGGGTGTCAGGACTGTCTCGACGGTTTATGGGATAGTCGATCATGAAGTAATTACGAACAGTCTCGTAAACGCCTATGTTTGAATAGCTTAAATCCCATACACCTAAACTGATTTTGGTAGGTTGACAACCTCAATGAGGCATCTCATGTTTCGGATCGGGCTGAAATAGGCTCCTTACAGAGTATGTATACTTAGATATGATGCGCCATATATCCTATCCATGTGCCACGAAGACATAGATAGCCCTCTAGTTATAGGTGTTCTAAAAACCAATTACTCTCAAATTATATAAGGTTTTTATGCGCGAGCGATCTAGCCAATTGAATAAATTTAACCGCATATTACCAAAGATCTGGGTACCCCCTAGAGATCCTGGTAAAGGTCTTATATATACCAATTGATACCCAATAGATAAGTAGCTTTTATGTTCGTTGTAGATGGCGTGCAGTGATATTTGGATAGACGTGGTCGAACAAGAGGGTGAGGGAGTGCGTCTGTGATACAGGTTGTTTTATGACACGTGCCCTAGCTTCAATATGCACTACATGTAGATATGCACCATTGATCGTCCCATTTACCCTAGATCTAGAGCTATGGCTCTGACACAAACAAAGATTACTTCATCGTAAGATCGACAGTAGTACATGGTCTAGATCTATTGTTTTAAATATGTACTTTAGGATCGCCCCTTTGCTCTTCGGGGGTTTCGGCTTACCCACCGACCAAAAACTCCAGTTAATTCCGTTGTCACTCTTTTAGGTTTCCTTCCTAGCTGTATAAATATAATATGGTTACCCTTAGAGTTATTGGATGCTGGTAAACAAAGAAAGACCCCCCGATGCAAGAGATAAAAAGGAAAAAAAAAACCAAATTCTATCCATACCCAACTATTCCCGCCCCATTCGTAACTATTGATAATCTTCCAAATATTGCCCATTTATCATTGGAATAGTCTATCCCATAACGGCGTCAGCCCTCCATAGCTCTAGCTCCCTCCTTACTCACACTTAAATTCAATACTGTCTATCTGGAGGTAGGAACGAAAGCTGTACCAGTTCTTCTCCTGGAAATACACCATCCTCAACTTCTTTAACATAGTTTCTAATCGCCGTTAGGGATTTTGCGCCAATTGACTCATATTGACTATGCCATTGGGGCACCCATGGGTCCTGGTAGCCCAGCATTTCAGATTGTAAAACAATTTGGCCACTACAAGCGCTTCCGGAGCTATTTGGGTCAGTTTAACTTTGTATTAGATGGAGACCGTATACCGTGCAGCGACGGGGGAGGGGAGGGGGAGGTACCCAATGCCGATAGTTGGGATCGAGACGTGATCCGTAACGTATTTCGCCGCCTGCTCCGAGACTGCGGTAAGGAAGAGACCAACGGCACCGGCATCCTCTAGCGCAACGGCTGCGTTTAATATATCACTTGCCTGAATCGCATCAGTTCAATTTCTGCTTTGTCTCCCTCCCAACTATCTACTCATGGAAGTATATAACTAACGCTTGCACCGGTCCTGCCAACCCCCATTTGATCGCCTTCGACTTGTATGCTCCGCTGCGGCGTTAAGCCCACTTGCACAAATACCGGAATCCCTGCAGAGGTAATCTTCCGAACCATCGGGCGTAGTTCCTGTGTTCCCTCAATCTTTACACCTGTCACGCCAGGGCATTCCTTGATCATGCGAATTGCGGATTGTAACGCTGTGCATAAGGCTTTGTCAGTCTACCAGTTTAGGCTTCAGTTCTTCCACGAGGAAACAAATTGTACCTTGTTCTGGTGAAACCTCATAACATCCCATCGGCAGATCTGCGATAAGTAGTGGCTTTTTAACAGCTCTTGCCACTGCTTTCGTATGATGTATCATTTCCTGCAGCACTCTTGTTAATCCCCCACTCTTCTACAGGCCTTCCCTAGGGGCACCTACATCCAAAGTCAAAGATATCGACCCCTGAAGCCCCAGTATAATCTTCCCCAAAGAGTCCGCCACAAGAACAATATCAATGCCGCCTGATCGCTCCGCGAGGAGTCCAGACGGGTAGTCCCATGCTGTCAGTCCCACGAGCCTCCTCCCGGCGGTGTGCTTTCGCAGGAAGCTCTGGAGGGCAGAACACATTGTGGATTTTGTTGTTAGGGAAAGAATTGATGAAGTGGTGGATGGTAAGGTCGAGTTATGTAGTTAGGTACATGTAGCTAACCAAAGATAGGGAGGTCCGTTGCTCCTGTTCGCTGTTCCTCAGGTACCCCGCACTCGGAATGTATAGAATATCAGTGTTCAACTCTCCTCTAATCTCCAATCCACTACCGTATGAATTGTTCTGTTGTCCCTGCTGTTTCCCTCCCTGCCTGCGCGCATGCGTCACAGTGCGTTGTTCGCGTGTTGGCGGGTTCGCGTACCAACCATACCCCGCTTGACCAACGAACTCTCATCGATCTCACCTGCATGGTTGTTTGGTATTTACCGATCATTTCTCACATGGTAAATAGAAAAGTAATCGAGACAGGATTTGCACAGGGATTGCGGGCAGGCCGGTGTGGTGGGTTCCCTACGATCGGTACTGTGGTTGGACCAGAAGACGTCGGGATTGTTGAGCTGAGATTTCTCTTTGTAGGTTGTAAACAATTTTCCGGGAATATAAGGGCTATAATAACGGCCTTGTTTATGTCTCAGGGAGACAGCTAGCTCGGTCTCATCCCCTGGCGGTGGGCAGGCAAGCTGGGAATGTTTCATAGGAGAAATTAACTGGACCAGAATAAGCAGAATTAGAATCAAGTCTCACAATTAAAAGCAAATTTAGTCATCGCAGGCCGGCATACTGCTATAAAATCTCCAATGTATTGCTTAGTCATTGTTCTGGTTTGCACTCCTCCCCAAGCTAATTGTGGTATATGTAAGTATATGTGTAGTTAGTTGATCGTTTGATATTGCCCTAACTGTCCAGATGAATCAAATCCTATGAAGAATTTTCAATCATACTCTATAAAGTTGCGTCGAGTCAGATCTCATGATGTAGGCTAGGCTCCGAACCAGACTCCATGATTGATCATGAACTGTGATGCTAAGTTGGATAGAATTATGATCGGGGGTAGAAACTCTTATGCCTATCTGACCCTGAATCGTGCCGGTGTTATAACCAACTTTTTACATTTTCCGAAGGAAAGTATATACATACCTGCGCTGCGTAAGTTTGTGATACCGAGTTGTGTGGATTGCTTGCTACAATTCATGATAGCCAAATCTCGTCCGATACCAATCTAGTTAATTCAGGCTCGTATAGTCCTCAAAGGGTATGAATCGCAGGATGACCGATAAATACAGGTGGTAAATAAAACTAGCAATACGATTGCATGACCTGAGTTTATAAGAGAGGGACTTGCATCATAAGTAATGGCTATTTATGTACACAGGTAAGTAATACATGTAATTCACTGTGATCACGGAGACTGAAGTAAGTATTAGTATAACCAAAAAAGGGGATGGTAAAAAGTTCCCAGCCCTCATCCCCTGCGGCGGGGTTTCAAGTCTGGTACATCTTTCCTATCACAATATTTGATGTTAGTGGGGGTTGAACAAGCACGCATTCAAGACACAGCCAGCAAGTAGACAATGGCTACTATACCGCTGGGCCATCCAACCCCATGCTCAAGGTAGAAACATTGGTACTATGAGCCTTAGATTAAGGTTTACGGGGTTCCTGGGACCGAGCCTGTGTTGCGTTGCTGCAGTTACAGAAACTTGAACGTCACCCGACCAATAAAATGACGTACATGTAATCTCTTTCTCATCGTTCCCTTTCGATCTGCTCTATCTTTATCACTACCAAGTGAAATGAGTATATATTCATCCTAAATACTCCAAGATAATCTTACATCTATTAGGTCCTTTGTTGATATAAACCTATAGACCCATCGGGATCGTTGTGCCCTTAATTAATTGCTCTTGGTCAGTACAGGAAAATTGCGGCGCCCAACACCACAAGACTTATGGAGAGATCTAGATTTCATTACTGATGGCATGCTGTACCAGCGTTTGGTCATTCACACTCCAACAACTCCCAAAGCTCTTTCCCTTCCGCTACCTCCGGGGTAATCCGAACCTCCTCCTCTGCCCCCTGCAGAACTGCTGTCGATTAGATAGCACATTAGCCATGTAAAAACGCTAATACTGGGGGATATAGTACATGACTCATACACAGTTAAGTTGACAAGACTAATGCGGGTACGACTTACAAAATGACTGATAATCACGACCGAGTGATAACCTGTGAATCCGGGCATTAGCCAATGCGCTCCTCCGATGCTTCCGTTAGCCTTCGGGAATCGCGGCTACCTATATATCGCTTATTACTGAAGTTGACTACTGAAATTGCACTATATCAACTAGTTAGCACGTCAAGGCTCCCCTAAAACAGTATAATATATCTCTGATCACTCAAATATGATAAACGGTACATGGGAAGGGACATAGATTTGATCACATGAGGTTCTCGACCGATCATTACGCTAAACAAGACCGCTTTGGCAGAAATTACGGTTTCCCTTCAACGAGCGGGCCTAGAAACGACTCGCTCACCACTTCTAGTTTAAGTTGCTGTCTCCGAGTTACAGTCTGTTTTCGTTCACCCAAATGGGGAGCAAGAGAAAACGAGCCAATGGTCACTCATATCTTGACTCTTGTATCAAGTCTAGTTGGCTTAGTCTATTCCGGATATCTTGTCTATTGTACTATACACTAGCCCTACATAAAGATGAACAGTAAATTTAGCTGTTCCTATGCATTGGGGTTAAATCACCATGGAGGCTCGACTTGAACCAAACCCGGCCACAAGGTCACTATTTATACGAAAGAACGGGATGCCTATCTTAACCCCGTCAATTAATTTTGCATGGGGGAGCCTAAGGAGTGGGTTATGTAGTAATCAAAAAATAGCAGTCGCCATGCCTCCACTCTAGGATAGTCACACCACTAACAACTAGTCACTTTTATATAATGCACAAAGCTTTTTTGCACCAGATCGCCTTTTTCTCGTATCAATTACTTGCCCCCCCTCTATTCGGCAAGAAAACGTCCACTGGCTTGTCGGTTTTCCTTTTGGGCACGGCCGTAATTTTGCGGGCTTGGCCTCACTAACTCAACTAGCTACTAGTTAGCTGAACATGCGTACGCCTCATCATATGTGGGGAGACATTAATTCAATGAAGTCAATTTCGGCAAGGGGGCAGCCAATTGCTGTCAGCATTCGAACTAGCTATAAGCAGTGATTTTGGAGGTCCATCATTATGTTGTGCCGTATACTCGATGGCCACGCCCCCTCCAGCGCCCTGGTAACTGGGTCATATATATTTGGCATGATTTCTCTCCGGATTCCTGTGATTACCGCTAGCCCCTAGTATCGAGTCCCACGCTACAGAAAAAAAAACATCTGTTCTACTATCATACGCGCTGATCCTTCAAGCGCACGAAACATATGCCTCGACATCCTCTCTTATTTATGGCGGCTGTGGTCGGTGAGTCCCGTATTGACATGACTGAGATTCAAACAATAGGCATCAATGAGTGTCAGGGGCTACGAGTTTTGGTACAACCCTAGTGAACATTACCTAGAGCCTACAATGGTACGCTGCAAACACATTTTCATGGATTATATTTACCTACTCTACATTAGGCACTGAGGTATGATGAGGTATGTTTAGGATCAAGCGCAAGTTAAGTAAGACATAGACCTGGGGGAAGAGGACAACATGCCGGGTCAAGTGAGTCCGTGATATTAGTAATAGCATGGGGCTCCCCCCTTTCATTAATTATGGAGCTACATGTAAGTTATAGCGGTCGAAGTGGTCCTTTTTTGCTGGGTCGCCCCTCACCCGTGCTATTTCTACACTAGAGCTTGACATATTTCCTGGTAGACTCGTAGTCTATATAGTACGATTCATTTTGAAGATTCTGATGTGTAGATCGAAATATACTTAATTTGATCATCCCCACCCGTTGAGTCCGATGTTAAATTCTGACCCCCCTCGTTGGAATTAGTGGGAATTATCTCTTTCCCTATGTTCAAACATGCTGTTCGCAACGTGCTAGCTAGCGAAAAACAACCAAAAAAAAAGACAAATATAAACTCCTTCGTACTCCCTTTTATATGTATAAAAAAAAAAGACCTCCCACCGGTAGAAAAACCAAATAAACTCCCCGCCCCAAAATGTGAACGCTCCCAGGATATGATGGAGAAAAGAACCAAAATGCAGCGCAAAGTATCCTAAAAAAGGAAATATAAAATGAAGAGAAAAAAAAAGTATAAGAGAGAAGGGGAAAAAACGGTAGATATGTATATATATATATATATTCCAATAAGAAAGTCGATGAAATGAGATGAAAATGATAGACGGCATGTGTATAGAGTTAAGGTCTTTCCTTTTTTTTTTATCAACAAGTGATAAAAGGAAAGGCTCGAATACGGACGCTTGTCACGGCTCCTGCCGCATTCTCCGCGAACAATGAAGGTAGTAAAAATACAGGTGTTTATAAATGGGGGTGTAATAGCGATGATTTGTAGACCTTTGGGATTTCAATTTCGATTCCGGCTTCGGTTTCGACTGGGTCCAGAAAGGGATGGCAGGTAGCTGTGCTCGAGCATAGCTGATGTATATGATCCATAAAGAAAGAGAATTCCAAGAAAATGTGCATAAGTAGAACGCCCAAAAGCAAGTTAATGTGTATGACAAAAAAGAAGCAAGGATCTAACAGGCAAAGTTGATGTTAGCAATGAAAAATCTCCCAAGGTGCGGTTGACAGTACATACTCAATTAGAAGCGATACATAGCGGAGCCTGTACAGTGCCAGTCTCTGTATCAGGCTCTCGGGGATTTTGGTGTTGTCGTTTTTCAGGGCTTTCTGATTTATCCGCAGACCAGCCCAGAGTGCTGTTCTCACCTAAAGGCTCGTCCTCCCTCTTCCTCTTCTGCCCAGTTTTCCCCGGCCCTTGTCCCTCCTCCTCCCCCTCCTCCTCCCCCTCCCCCTCCCCCTCCACCCCCTCCCTCCCCTCCTCATTATTCTCCTCCTCCTCCTCCTCCTCCTCCGCGTCGGAATAACAACTCTCCATGTGCCTCAGTCCGCTAGGCCGTACTCGCGGCTTCAAGGTCGGTTCAATAATCGGCTTCCATTCCACCACAGCCGCCAGCCTCTCCTTCTTCTTTTCCCTCTTGGCCTCCTTTCTTCCACTTCTTTCGCCTCTCTCCGCCGCCATCTTCTCCGCTATGGCGGCCGAAGTCATTGCTGCGCGGAGGTTATGTTTCTTGGTACGCTTCTTGGATGATGACGTGTCTTTCCGCACACGTACCCTCTTTAGAACGCGTTTATTGCCTGGCGCTGGATCCCGTTCCCGTCCGCGTATTTTAGAGATGCTCGCCAGATCATATTCACCCTCCTCCCCATCAACATCATCCGCAAGGAGAGGGGTGTCCTGGAAGTCGAAGCTCACAGGAGAACTATATGATTTGGAGGCCTCAACAGGAGGCGCAGTGTCGTATATGGGTTTAGTTGAACTAGTTGAACTAGTTGCATCTTGCCCTGATTTCCCTCCCTCTTCCTCTTTCCCCTCCTCTTCTTCCTCCTTATGTTCTTGATTATTCCCTTGTTCTTCCTGTTCTGACCGTTTCTGTTGTTGATCAGGGTGATCTGGAGAGGAAGGGGGGTTCTCTGATTCGGGGGTAGGTTGTCGCTTTTGTTGTGGTAGTAGTAGTTGTGGTTGTGGTTGCGGTTGTGGTGGTAATTCAAGTAGTGATGGTAATGGCGATGGTGGTTGTGATGATGATGATGACTTTGTAGGAGTGATAGTAGTAGTAGTAGTGGTGGTAGTAGTAGTAGTAGTACCCTCCTCTTTCTCGATGGGCACCGACGTAGTGGTTGAAGTAGTTGCGATGGAAATGTCGGAATCGTCCAGCGTAACTGCAGCATTGCTCAAGGACATGTTCCGTCAACGGGTGTGACGAAACAAGAGGGAAGATAGACCCAGCGCGCCGGAATGACAGAGACCTTGCCTTTGGGTCCCACGACAAATATCAACTGTCAGCGCATAATTGTGGCATTAAGGTTAGGAAGGGGGTAAGAAGGTGGGCGCGGGAGTCGGGTACTCTATGTAACATAAAATCTGGTTCTTGGGAATGGGTATGGGCTTTTTTGGGACAGTCAAGAAGCAGGAAGCAGGTTGCCAGCCTGCAACTTGCTGGTCTAATCCTGGCATGGCCTGGGAAATGCAATCCCGTGTGAGTGGGTCCCTCTTAAGCCAGGGCCAGGATTGGCGTTCACTGTCAATGTTGGGGGGGGGGGGGATAGTGGAAGAAGGGAGGGACGGGGACGCGGCGTCGTCGGTGGTAAAGTACTGCGCTACTCTATTAGTGGATAGTGGGGGGGGGGGGGGGTTAGCTACATGTAGAGTAATGGGTTGTGGGTCAAATGCTGTATAAAGTAATGCGGATGGTGTATAATATAAAACCCTCACTCGACAGTGAAACTAACCAATTGGGGTGGCATACCTATTTCACACACCCAAGTTCCAACGCCCCCCCTTCCAACCCCTCCTCTCTTCTCACTCGACTTCCCAGTACGTACAGAGAGTTCTTAGTGTCTAGTTTCTAATGTCTGGTTGTCCCCACCCCCCCCCCCCTTTCGTTAATTGCTTCTTTTGCAAACACACTCGCTCATAGAAGCAGCAGCAGCAGTAGTGGCACTGGCACTGGCACTGGCGCCGGCAGAAGCAGAAGCAGAAGCAGCGGTAGCTCAGCCGGACCAGACCAGAAAGCTAGCCCATGACGGCACTGAAGACAAAAAAAAAACCCCCGGCCCGAGGATTGGGGTTTGGAAAACTTAAGGGAGAAGGGGGGGGGGGGGAGATGAAGGTTCAAACCACTGCCCATCAATACTGCTTGAAGAGTACTCTACCTCGTCCCAGTATTCCGATTCCCCACAAAATGGTCAACTCTCAGGTAATAGTGATAACATGTGGCTAATTAACAACAACAACTACATATCCCAATAGATGCTGACAAAGTCGATCAATGTCGTCCCAATCCATCAAAAGAAAGCAAAACATATCACGGCAACTACCTCACCTCACTCACTCCCAGGTTACAGAATTGCAAGGTTACAGGTATGTAACATTACATACCTGCCAAGGGGGAAAAAAAATCTCCACTCCAGACTTTCACAGATGGCGTTTATAACCGATCGACAACCTTTTTCACGATGTGGTGGGACACGCCAAGATCTGTACCTACGCCACAACTATTAAATGTGAACTGTTTTGACTGTAAGTTCCAGTTAAAAGGGTCCATCTCGAATCAATCAAAAAGAAAATACCCCATTTATCGACAGTACTACCTACCTATCTGTTGCTGCTGCGTTTACTCTCTATAGGTAAGTGAAGGATATCATTCGTGTCTTCCTAAACCTTCTCCGCTAACCTTTATGCAGTGTTGGATTAACACCTTCTTATGTAACAAAACGCACCAGTTTTTGAATTTTGGTCTGTGCAAAACATTGGCCTGGGTCAAAGATTCAAAAAGTCCTTGTTCTAGATGACTGAGACAATTGGAGAAGCCGAGTAAGTCTCCCAAGGCCTGAGACGCCTAGATATCGTGGCCCGTTTTTGTTTTACCTGAAGAGAAAAAAAAGCGAGACCTCCTCCCACCCACCTGGCGGCTCGCCCGGCATTATCCTTGTGAAGTTCCCAGGAAAAAGCCCCCAATATCGCTTAGGAACGTTTCACAAGGATCGGTCGTGGCTCCCTTTATCCTGGGGCACCCCCTTTTCCAGGCAAAAATATATATACACACATACATACCTGGTAAAGCTTCCGACCGGTTGATGGCAATCCATAACCCTAAAAGATCAAAGAAGGCGAAGGAAAGTTTGAAAGTACTGCGTGGACCCCCACTGGACGCGAGAAATGCTTGTTATTTACCGGGCCAGCAACTTTTGTGAGGTGAGGGGCCGGCGTCCCGGTTCTCAAACTCGACGTGTATCACAACCCATTGACCGAGGTTTAGAATAAAACCTAACCCTACATGGAGATGCCGTGGCATTTCATCAGTCTAGAAGGTGAAGATAGTTGATTGACCAAACTGGAAAATATCCAGAAGCTGCAAGCTGCAAGCTGCCGACCACCTCACCATAGCGGCTTAGCACCCCTGCAGTATCAGCTCTCCAATGAGCATTAGCATGTAGCTCAAGGTGGTGAGAGATATCTTCCTTGTTAGGTTATCCAGTCAGGACTTTTATTTGAACCAAGCAATCAGAACTACTAGCACTATTGTGTGGATCATGGGTTATCACTCGGCTATTACCGTGATTCAGTCACCTTGAGCAATATGAGGGAAAGCTACTAAAAATATTTACAGATTATATATTAATCATCTTCAGGATCCGGCAATTATATGAGCTGACAAGCTCTTCAACGGGCTTGCGTGTTTGCGACCTTACCCTCTCGGGCCACTTTCCCTTCGCCTCGATCGACATGCTGCGGTCACTGAGAGTATTAATTAATTGATTTGCAGTACGACGTTGTCACTACGGGTCGTTGGCCGTCGGCAAGCATCTTCCTCCGAAAAATATTACACAAAGATTACTTGGTTGAGTACTCATCTTTTTGATTACTTATCTATCCGCATAGAGTACTCTACTTTGATAACTCTGTTACTCTAATACCAGGTTTGGTCGTCCAAATATTTCGGCATGTGTCGCCCCCAGTTCATGGATCATGGATCTAGTTCCTCACATTTGACGGATGGTCAAGCATAGCCTGTTACGCAACGAGTGGATTTAAGATCACGAATAGGTATGTACGCAGAATGTCAACATTTTTTTCCTCTTGTAGGTACATGTCAAACCGCCGTCGATATCAAACCAAGCCCTGGGTAAGGATACAATTTTACCAGGTTAAGATGGCTCCTTGGTTAGCCCCAACCACACTTGGAACGCTTGCTACAGGCACCAAAGTGTACGAGTAAGGAACACTAGTTAAGGTTCCAGTCGGCGCGCTATTGGTACCTCCTCCAAGATCGCATCCACGCAGGACGGCATAACCCGCATCTGACGAGATCACACACTTCGTGATACCGCTCCAGAGGGAGTTCTCCAGGAGCATCTGAGCGCCCTGACGGGTATTGACGGCGTCCTCCATATTCTCGTACCAGCCATTGATGACGTGTCCTGGTAAGTTTCATTAGTGAGATTCTGCAATTCGGAGAGGAGGATATTCTGGTTACCTGTTCCGAAACGTAGGCTGGGGCCACGGGAGTAGACGTTTTGGAAATGGCACTGGTAGTATGTTACTCGGAGCGTCCCGATGTCTTCAGCACCGTTGTTGTCGCTATGACCAACGAGGGATCCTTTCCAGTGGTCGTGGAAATAAACGTTTGAGATAGTGATATAATCTGCCGCGTGGGTGATATCAAGGAGACCATCGTAGTAGTCCTGCACGTCAAAACATGTGGACATGAGCCAATGATCATGCGGACGATACGGAAAGTATAAAGGGTGCGAAGCCCATGGATAATATGTCATTGTGCAGCGAGTGGAAACTTACCTTGCTGTGATCCTGGTCGGCAGAGAGCTCAACATGATCAACCCAGACATTTGTCGATAGCTGAATACCAATTCCGTCGATAGGCGCCAGACACTTCTGGATCTTGAGGTTCCGGATGATGACGTTCTCCTTCTCTAAGACCCTCAAACCAACACCAACAAGGGCTAAGGAAAGAGGTTAATATATGGAAAGGAGAGATCAAGGGGTCTAGAATATAGCCTACTTGCACCGCCGCTCCCAAGAATCGATTTGTTTGATCCAACTAGCACGGCTTCATTACCAGTAATAGTACCGGTAACTACCACAATTCGTGCAACATCATCCGCGACTGCAGTCTTGAGCGCAGCTAATGAGGAGACCGTGGTTGTAACACCACCGCTCCCTCCATTCGTCCTGTGAGATTCCCGTTGGTTACTCTGGTGTCTTTTGTAGTCAATGCAAAGGAGAGGTTAAATGTAAAGCTTACCCGCCGTTAAGGGTGCAGTACCCAACCGTGCACACGTCATTGACCGAGGCGGCAAGAACAGACTGGAACGCAGCGAGCGCTCCTAAAATAAGTGATGCGGTTCTCATGGTGATCAATTGTAGATTATCACTCGTGAACTCTCACTTGTGCAGTTGAAAGAAACGATGCTAGAGGGTCCTTATTTTATAGCAAATCCTTATTCACATGAGAACAATTTCGGATTCAATATCGAAGAAACCACCGAGCACTTTTGACCGAATCCACGAAGGAATAGTGACCAAGACGGCTCTCCGGGCCTCAATCTACAAAACCATCTAGACATCAGGGAAAGCAGATGCAGGTCTCTCTGGGCATAGACAAACACAACTGTCGATATTGATCTCAAGCTCTTGGCCTGTCAGTACCTGATGGAACCGGTGCATTGGTATCAAGGGGATGCGGTCCGATGCGTCGTATTTTGAGTTTTAACTATTTCTCCGGCGATTTGATTCGGTTGGAATTAGTCCGGGGGGGTGTATTGGTTAGGCCGGCCAGAAATCCCGTGGGTGTAACCTGCATCTTTCTGCATACTGCAAATCATGTGGGGTAGGTTCCCGAGTACATTTCTGTTCCGTTTTGCGTGTGATTATATATATATTGACGACTAAACCACTCACTGGCTAAAGAATAGAGTCTATTTCTACCTGAAGGAATCTGCATGGGGCCGGGCCGTGGGGAGTACTCCACAAAGCGCCTGAAATGTGTCGTTGATAGCTTGGTCATATGTTTGCACTCGATTGTCGTATGTTGGTTCTAGTTGAGATCAGAAACAAAGCTTGGCTAGTGTTATGGATAGACCATGGTAACACTCTTGGCCCTTTGCAATTTATTTTGTCGTTAGTTCCCCGCTTTTCTTGGCCGGTTGCTTTTTTTAGTTCACTATGATATTCACCTAATCACACGCTGATAAACAAAAATCTAAGTGCTCAATAGGTGGTTTCGTGACCCAGAAAAACAAGCCCACTGCTGTTTGCCGATCGCGCATACCGCTGCATCTCTACTCTAGCCTCGCCGAGTACATGTCCTTTATCCCTCACCGCTGGCCTGGCGCAAGCAAGTCTGCCTACATGTATGTACATACAAGGCATCCTTTCATGCCTTAAAAAAGCCCACCAACTTATGTACGTTTAGTCCGGGAGTCTAGAACACTCATACCCACTCAGGGAAAATAATCCTTGATCTGATAAGCCTAGTACAATCGATTCGTTAGAAGTAATCGCAGCCTAGGCCTAGTATGCCGGCCGGCCTATTCCCGGCGGATGTCCTGACTAGCACCCCAGGGTGATAAAATTGTTTTTTGCAATTGGTAGAAGGAGACCCAGAAACACGAAAATATGAGCCCGGGAGATTGGGGTGTGCGTGGCCAGCCAAGTAGGTAGCTAGTCAAGTAGTGCTTTCCCTTTCCACGGGTAACTTCGTTCTGCGGGGTGTCCGGGTCCCTTCGTCTAACAAATGCATGTGGTGTTCGGGGCAGGATATTAATTGAAAGGTAGGACCATAGGGGGTCCGGGGGGCTGAGGGACACTAGAAACCTTAGGCCAACCATCACTTTTAGTCAAAATTAATGCTTGGCCTAAAATCTCTACTGCAAAGTTTAGGACAGCAAGTTCCTGGCGAATCAGGGATTGCAGGAGATATACTCCGCAATATGATAAAAAAAATGTCTGTGTGATCGGGGAATTGAGCATCAGACATACTATGTCAAGGTGAAGCTGTGTTGGATCTGACCGACAGGAAAACTTGAAATGCATACCTGCCCAAAGGCCTAAGCATGACCTGTGAGTTAAGTTGGTGCTCTCGAGTGAGGCTGCGGCCGAAGGGAAGTTGACATTGGTATTTCATAGCGTCCCTACATGTAACCTTACAGGAGGATCTTCTTGACCGTTAACCTAGAGGAATATCAGCCGATATTATCCCCAGATATCATTAGGTGTGAAATTAACGCATTAATTTTACACTCTACCTGAACTCAAGAGAAAAGCTGATTAGGGTAGCTACATGTATAGTACCAGAGCACAAATTTTCACATTTCCATACCCGTTGCCATGTAACTCTTTGAACTCTCGATCCAGGTAACTACATGTAACTCATGCTGTTCCCGTTGTTTCGGTGGTATGAAATATTTAAAGCATTTGTGCACCGACTGTACCAATCAATGTCTGTTTAGTGACTGATATAACTCAGGTAGTCGAATAGAGTAACCGCATGCGTGGTTAGGTATTATCTCCTTCTTTCGTTTGCTGACTGCCTAGAAATATCGACTGGCTACCTCCTGCAGGGAAAGCTGAAACTGCATACCTCCCGAGTCCCAGTTGATGTTATCCCACATCCACGGACCAGCAACCTGCAACATCATGATCATCGCAAGAATCAAACAGAGGCGGGCGCTCCACATAACTCTACATTTTTTGTTCTGGGCCATCGACCCTTGGTACCGCCATTCCGTAAAACTCTCGATTCTAGAATCCCCACGCGGCGCGTGCGAGGGCCTGGTCTCCATCCAGAACCGGGGGGGGGGGTTTATTTTCGTGATTTGTGAAAGGGTTGCCAGCTTTTGAAACAGAAAATAAATTTCAGGTCCATTTTCTCCCGGACTATCGAATTCTAGACTCTAGAGTATATTAGAGCCGTCTCAGTGGTGGGCGGTTGCTGATGCTTGTAGGTCCGTTCAGATGGTTCGTTGATTGGGAAAGTGAGCAGTGGGGGCGATCATTTGATATTGCACATAGGCTACGTACGATCACCAGTAGGGGAAAAGAAAACCTAACCTGGGGGCTGGGAGCTCCCTCCCCCACATCATGCATACCCACCAAGTTGACAACCTGCACGCAAGAAGCGCCCCCATCCAATTAGGACCCATGTACCCTACACATGGCAGGTGGTGAGAAGCTTCTCAAGAAGAGTACCTGGGCGGGGCACTTCCCAAGTCCCTGATCGATCAGACTATATGTAGGGTAGTACCTATGTATGTACCTACACCAACAACATGTGAGGATTTGCTTTGCGCGCGCCGCGCGCCGACATACAATTGATTAACTTTGATAGTCGCTGGGCATGGCGGGAATATCCGCTCTCGACGTGGCCACTAGCCGGCGGCCATTCAAAACATCAGTTATCAAGCACAGGGGCATTAAGAGAGCCCAAGAAAAAAAGTCCCCAAGATACGCTGTGTGATGTGATGGGATGAACCATGAACTAGGTCTCTGGGAGAACCCCCCCCCCCCCTAAAGTAATATCTAGTATACTTCTACATAGTTTTACAAACCTAGCTCCCATCTGCCCGAGTGGATGATTAGGCCCCCAAGTCCATCTGTCCGCAAAAATAGAGCGAACAATTATTGCAGTACCGCAAACCCTTAAAACTCCAGAAAAATAATGAATGCCCCCCGTCTGTTCCCCTGCCCCTGCCCGCTCAATCCCCGCTACCCTAGTCCCTAGCCCTCCCAAATAAGTCGTAGTATATCAACTCCAGTCCTTTCCCTTTTTATATATATAACCGAATCCCAAAAAACCAAAAAACCAAATCAAACCCAAACAAGAAAGAAATAAGGAAAGGAAAGGAAAGGAAAGGAGGGGCAATCAACAAAATTTCAAATCGAATTTGACCTGAAATAATAATATATGGAAGGGATATTGAAAGGACAAAACTAAGAGCCAAGAGCATGAGATAATCTTTGCCAACTAGGATTATTCTGTTAGCTATAACCCAAACAATTGGCTCTCAATATGGGGAATATTTAGGAAGAATATCCTTACCTCTAGCAAAAACCCGGCACTCTGGTATGGGGAGGGGGAAGGAACTGTCGAGTATCGACAATGTTCGCTGCCCTGGACTGGGGCCAAAAAATCACACACATACACACAAGAAAAATCAAAAAAACCAAGAGAATCAAATAAAAAAAAAAACCTCAATCCGCAGCCAACTTCGTCCCTTCGTCCCCCGTTTCTCCCCCGCCAGATCGCACATTATCCAACTCTGGTGCTACCTCCATCTCCACCTCCGGCACCGTCTCCAGCACCATTGGCGGATGGAATGCCGGCCTTAGTAACCAATTCTTCTTCTCGTTCCCCGTCTCGTTCCCCGTCTCGTTCCTCGTCTCGTTCCTCTTCTTCCTCGCCTTATCCCTCTCTGACCTTGGGCCCCTTGGGTTCTTCCTGACCCTCTTCTGCCTCTGTATCGTGATCGTCTCCAGCTCCTCCTCCTCCGGCTCCTCTCCCTCCCGGCACGTCTTTGGCTCGTCTTCACGCCGCCGCTTCTTGGGGATCCGGTACTGGATCTGCCCGCTGCTGCGGATCTGCCGCATCCGCGCCATGAGGGAGCCCAGGTTGATGTTGTCTGGATCAGGGTAGTCGTCGGGATCGGCTTGTGCCCCCCCATCGACGAAACAGTGGTCCTCCAGGCGAATATTCTCGAGCTCGGACTTTAATGAGTAGTTACTCGCAAAGGCGCCGCGCGGGGATGGTGTCGTCGGGCTGTTATCAGCACCGGCACCCGCGCTACTACTGCCAAAATCGGCACTACTATTTTCCCCGCCGCCGGATAGGAATTGAGGAGGTATGTTATGCGTGTTGAGTTTGATGCTGGTATTTATATTGTTTGAGATTGGCTGATCCGGCACTGGGTTCGTGACCCGGGTGGGGGTACTGGTAGTAGCATCTCCAGTACTAGTACTGGCCGCGGCCGGTGTTAATGGCGTACGGGCTCGCGGCGGCGAGTTTGACGGGACGGACGGGTGGGCTGGATCCATGTTTGCATAATATGCACGCGGTATGTCTCTATCTATTGTACGGTACGTATTGGGGTGCTGACTGGCCAAATGGGAAGTAGGTAGGTGGGCAGGTAAGTAGAAGATGTAAGATAATAGTTATAACAGGGTAAATGTATTACGGTATGAATAATAATACAGCAGTTATAAAGGGCTGCCCTAAGCTTTATAATAACCCGTCTGTTTTATTATATACCCAATTAAAGATATAAAAAAAGGTGTGTGAGTGAGTCGAGTCCAGTGGGCAGACGCAGACGCAGACGCAGACGCAGGCAGAAGAAGAAGAGTGAGTATGTATGTAATGTAATGATAATGGGACGCCGCTGCTTCTGCTTCTGCTACTGCACAATGGATGCTGCTGGTCGGTGGTGGTTGGTCCCAAGCAAGAACACCTGAACCCCACCCAAGAATCCAAGAAAGCCGAAGCCTTAAACAAAAATACTCAAAATAAATCTGAGCTCTATGTACCAATTCGCCCTCTCTTTCTCTCTCCCTCTCTCCCTCGGAGAAGAGCGTGGCGTACGTAGGGTGCAGTACCTAAATGGGTAGGGAATGAGAGTGTGTGCGAGGAGTGGATTAGTGGGGAACGAGTGAGAGAGAGGGTCGAGTGCCTCTTAAGATGTGCGCAGGTGAACCGGGTGTTCGGGTTTCCCAGCTATTTGATTTCCCTCCCTGAAACTTTGGTGTGTGTGTATGCGTGGGGGTGCTGTGGGCGTATGGCCATATGGTTATTGTGTGGTATTGAATGGTATGGCGTAGGGGTTTTCCTTTTCCTTTCCCTTTCCCTTTCCTTTTACTTTTTTTTTAAACCTGTTAATGCACTTTAAAGCCTGCTTTCTGTGCTGCGCTGCTCGGAAAAAGGTCTGTTTCTTGGAGCTGGCTGGCTGGCTGGCGAGTAAGGAAGACAGCACAAACGAAGGTAGACAGGCAAACCCACGGCACTGGAAATCAAGAGGCAGACCGGAGGTAAGGGGAGGGGCCACCTGTGGAGGATTGGGAGGGGGGGGGGATTCCCAAATATTATGTAGACCAGTGATCGGGTGCACTGCAGAGAGAGCAGAGATAAACAAGCACACAAACACCAAACCAGTAAGTACATACTCGCCATAACTTACACACTCACTCACTCACCGCTCACTCACCGCTCATTCACTGGGGACCAAGAAAAGAAAGAAAAAAAAAAGAGGCGCTTCGATTCCGTGCCCCCCCCCCCCCCCCCAATAGAGAAAAAGGAAGGAGACAAGTGAATGAATGTGCAGCATGGGTTGGTCATGGCCCACAGTCCATGGTGGTAGGTGCTGCTGGGGGGGGCCGGGGACGGGTTATTGTTTTTAGCTGATATGATTTAATGGGAAATACATATAACATATTATCAGTATATTTACCTACAAGGAGTTAAGTCAGTAAAACAACATAGCCTAGCGGTGAATCAAATTTCACAGTCATCATCATCGGGGAATTTTAATTGTGGTAAGTTATGTTGTACATGAAGCACCCACTAACTACATAAGTACTTGTTTATCTCTTGTTGGTACCTCTCTGCCTCAACTCTAGAGTAGTACCGCCGCCGCCGGGAGTTTGGGTATTGTGTACATACAGGTACAGTCCGTGGTTTGTTTTAGATCCCTCTATTTTTTTTCCTTCCATCTTCATGCTTAATCGGAATATCCTCAGCAGGCTATTATATTAGTATTCTCCCTATCTATTCTTCCGAGCCTTTGTCCCCTGTCCTGCCTTCTTCAGACTCGTTCCATTCCTACATGTACTTATGTACCTACATGTACCTGGATCTCCTACCAGCCTCCTCCTACATCCTAATTGGACTGCGCCCCCGACCCAGAATTCTTCTGCTTCTTCACGGAACTCCCAACAGTTCTGGCTACCCATCCAGGTACATATATGTCCCAAATCCAAAATTTCTTTTCCCCCCCAGTGGTGCCCTCTTCCCCAGTAACCCAAACCCCAAAGATCAACCCCAGCCCTGCGCCCCCACCAAATCATCGTTGCGTAAGTGCCACATCCCAGTATATATCTATCCTGCATCAGCACCCATAAGAAACCGGTCCCGCGTCATCATCTGGCGGTACCCAATGGGATAACCCGCAAAAATAAAAGATAGAAAAAAATAAACCGTCAACAACAACAACGGGTGGGGTTCCAGGAAAGCCGACTGACCGCCACCCCACGCTACAATACACGTGTGAAGGGGGTACCGCCATCCATGTTGGTGGGTCGATTGGGTTGAGTTCGAGTGGTCGACCGAGCGAACACGTATGTATGTAGAGTTACCAGTAGAGTACCAGCCAGTGCTATCCATGGCCATCTCTCCCCCTCCCAGGCGGCAAGACAAGACAACGGGCATCGAACCCAATGTTCCCTCCCTCGGAATTTCTCAAGACAGACAATTGGCTTATGATAGCCCAGAAAGAAAGAAAAAATGCCCTATCTTTCCCGGCAATGAGTTTCATCATGGATTGGCTGGTCCACACTTCTCGACCCACGGGGGTGGGTTAGGGGGGGCACTGAAATCACTGGTAAAGATAGTATTTCGGTTCTCCAACCGGAACCCTAAACAATGCCCGTTACGTGGCTAGATCATCATCATTCCCAAATCGACGTCCCCTGCATTCTATGCTTGACTGAGACAGCATATTCCATATTCATGAGGCTCAGTAAATACTTCCCACGCGCCCAATGTGGAGATTAGAATATCATCATCGTCCTCACGTCCCCCCCACGACGAGCAGTAGCAGCAGCTCAGGAGGTTCCAGGAGCCTGGTCGTTGAAACTCCGAGGCATGAGGTCTAGGCACCAAGAAATATCGTCCGATAACTATGATAGACATTGAGAAACAATTATTCAGGACGCCTCACGCCTGTCCCATCCCATCAACCATGTCATGCGCAAAGCTTTGGCTGTTTTCGGATATTGGGGACAACAACAAAACAACAACAAATCCCAACCAGCGAGCCAGTTGAGGAGGTTGAACCCAGAATCCCGGACCCACTCATCTTGGGATCGCTATATTACCTAGATTTCCGGGGTCGTCGGGCGTCGCCGGTTAGCCGTGCGTGAGTGAATAAATATGCATATATTCAGTGGGATGCCGGTACTTGCTCTGTTTGGGCGAGGACGTATGCCTTATTACCCACCTGCCTAGGTAGGGGGGAGGGCGGTTGTATAACGGCGGCGGGTTAAGTTACAAAACAACTCGAGCTCCAGTGTTGCTGTTGTTAAATCGGAAATTCTACCCGCAGAGCTACAGCCATTGGCGGGGGTGCCATAAACAACCACCCTGCCTACCTTCCAAAGATCATTGTGCGTGCGTTCTCCTGTCGAGTGCCCCAAAAATTCGACCCGACCCGGCGGATGGACTGCTGGATTAGTACTCCCACCATCAAGCTCTCAGCGAGCGTGACCCATAAAACCAACCACTAGCATGAAACAAACAAAACCCATCAGGGTCCCCCATCCGAAGGATCAGCAAGCGAATGATATCAATAAACGGACTGGATACTGATCTAGCTTAGAGTAGATGGGATGTTTTACCCAGTACGTGGCACTGGGTCGGGGCCTAGCTGAGTCGATAGGATGATTGATCCGGTACCAGATACTGACGTTGTTGGTACGAGACAGCTTTATTTGTATTATCAATATGTCATCAAAAAGTGGTTAGCCTTTACAGGTCCTGGCCAGAAGGGGGAGGAGGAGGACGAGGAGGATGAAAACCGTGGTGCACTTTAATTGAGCAGCACCTGGGTATCTGATGCCCATGACGAGACTAATAAAACTGAGACATTGAGATTCAGGTAAATTTGGGACTGGCGGGAAATCTTATCTGATAGCTGAGCGAGGTAACCATGTCCACTCATCTTCTCGATCCACGGGACGGTCTTGATTGATCTCAGAGTCGAATCGATGTTTAAAGGAGGAGGAGGTTTGTTGACGGAAACTAGTACATACTAGTGCCCTCTGACGTCGAAGGGTCCAAAGTAAAAGCTTTGTACATGCTTTATAATACTACATGTAGTACTGTCTCCCGGGGGGGGGGGGGGCACGTACTGTGGGATATTGTAGGTTATCAAACGAGAAAAGCCTGGTTGCGGTATGAAGAGGAGGGCCTATGCATATAAATTATAACAGGTTCTAGAATTCACCAAAAAGTACTGTCACTTACACCCTGCAATAACATTTTGCGTAATCTCTACAGCTTTTATACCTAAGTGTAGTTACATGTATCTCCAATTCTGATTCTCCTTGTGCAGAGTTATACCCACATGCAGCCGTTGCTGGGTACAGGTAGTAAGTGAGTAGTAGCTGCTAGCATGCTCTATAATACCCGTAGATTTACTAGAACTACATATACTTATAGATCAGTATATACCTGCATTGAGTGAGGGCTAGAAAGAGAGAGAGAGAGAGGGAGAGAGAGGGGAGAGAGAGAGGGGAGAGACAAAACCGTCGACATCCGTATACACGCATACATGTATATATCTCCATCTATCAATTAAAAGTAATTATATTAGTACCCACCAGTGAAACATTGAAATTAATATTGCTAGCAGGCATACCAAAATGATACGTGTAAACAGTTGTAGGTGGAATATGTAGTGCTACATGTAATTACAATTACAATCAAGCTATCTACATTCTGTCATTCTTCCCTACATGTAGATATATCACATATACATGTATGCACCCAAATATTCTTCCACTCGTCCCAAGCCCATGCATACATATACACATCCTTCTTACCTATGCGCATATTGGCATATGCATCATGACGATTCCTCCGATTCCATTTCTCAGGCCAAATCGATATATGCAGTACATCTCCTCTTCGAATTCTCGAGAGTAGAGTTAGCTTATAGCACCCGTCGAGCCAGATAAATGATACCAAAGCAAAACTAAAGCCCTGCATGGTCTGTAACTTCACTTACATACATCATGTATCCTGTATGTATCAGTCCTCTCTACCTGTAATCTACTCATGTTGACATGATCTGGAATCGAAGCTCACGTACGTACGTGCCACTGCAGATAGACAGAATTCGAAAGAAAGAAGGAAAGAAACAAAGAAAAAAAAAAGAAAAAAAAAAGAATCTACTCTCTACCATACCAATTTAGAGAAACCCGCGGATGATGCATCTACCGTACCACCAAGAGCGCTGGTTGGGTCGTCAATCCATAATATAAGCGGATTTCCGGAAACTGAATATTCAATATCCAATAGTTCCATCGTACCCCCCTCCCTCCTCTTCCTCCTCCTCTCCGAGCTCCTCCTCCTCCTCCACCACCACTCCACCATGAACGCCGACAATTCTAGATCATTGCCCATTGCTGCACCGTCTCCAAAGCGGCTGTTGATGTTGACAGCTGCCAGCGCCTGCGCTCTCTCTCTCCGTATTTTACCCCCCACGTCCACCAACTTTTCGGTCCAAGCGTGACGTGACAGCTAGAGCGCCTCCTCCTCCTCCTCCTCCTCTTCTCACACATATTCCACTGATCGAACACCATGGACTCAAACCTAATCGAGTCGTCCTCGGTTAGCAGCCGTACGCTGTACGTTATTAGTGTGTACTACATGAAATACTCTGTCCAGTAATTACCCGTTGAGCCAGTCTGGTCGGGTCTGTAACGTCGCTTGGAAGTAACATACATTAGTACATACACAAATACAAATACTAATCACGGGATCTTCGGCATCCCGAGCTCCGCGCCCAGGGGGTTGATTCAGCAACCGGCATATCGATCATTTAATTATGATTTTTTTTTATTAAGGCCACGACATGCGACCACCCGGCTATGTTCTGGTATATTGGCACTGGTCCTCATGAACTAGTTAGCTGCTACACTTATACATCGAGCACCATCAAGTTAGATGTGCTGTGCTCCCTGTACCAGGGTGGAATGGCCAGGCAGCCACTTACCCCCCAAACAAGTCCACAGGAAGGATCGTGCATGGCCCAGTAGCCGCCGGGCAGACAGCCAGAGTCCCTCTCCTTCAGTCGCGATGTCTGAGAAATGGGAGGTTATCAAAAAAGTCCCGCGGAGACTTCATAACGTACATGTCTTTCAATCTAATTTACTGGGGACCCTACACGGGAACCGCTTATTTAAAAGTGCTGCCTGCACCAGCACAGCCGGTTCTGCAGGTCACCGGGATTAAAGTAGAGTATAAAACACCTCAAGCAATAGAAAAACCTAAACAGCGGCACGATAGGTGACGGTCCATGAGCCGCGTTGGTTGGAGGATTAGAAACGCTTGAATGGTTCGATGTTTCTGGTATTTTCATCCATGGATTTTTTAGCCATAAGAAGACAGACCGAGTGATGACTGATGATGAGCACGAGGCCCCAGATATTCTCTATCCGGAATTTTGAGGACGCACAACCTACATACTAGGATCACATCATGAGCTATTATGACTGAATAATATACAGACATTATCAAATGTCTAATAAGTCACATAACAAAATAAAACGGACCTCCGAAGTGCGACGACAATAACAAGCGGGTTCAATCTATCGGAGACAGTGCCGTCTCCAGGAAAACCCACAACCAGCTCCGGATCCACGTTCTTACATTTTATTTTTTATTGTTTAGACCCCGGTAGCGGGTCTAGATAGCTACATGTAGACACACCTCCAACTCCACCTCCTTCCCTATCCATCGCACGGGCCAGAACACCAGGGTTAGGGTTTCCGGCCCGACATTCCGTTGGCTCTTGATAGTAAATAAGCCCAGCTGGGTCGAGATATAACGTTCAGTTCATGCCGTGCGCGCGGATTACAGCTGGATACATGTATTTGATATTGAGCTCTTGGCTTGCGCGCACTGCAGAAGCTTTCAGTTCATATAGCCTATGCGAGTTTTTTTGGTCGGAGGTTAGGGGCGGGATGAGCGATGAGTCTGAGCTCTGCCGGGGATGAGAAGGTGTAAGAAACTCTGGTACCTTATACCGTGGTGAGTGGTGGTGTTGGTGGACTTTTTTTAAATTATAACGTGCCATGGTGGAATAGATGACAAGTTCAGTGACATGACAGCACTCCATAAACAACCTTGACCTATGCAAATTGTCACCACCCACCACCACCACCACCACCACCACCTTCTGGTATATATATTGCCATCACCCGCAAAACGTTAATTCCCGCGGCAGATCGAGGGAAAAAATAGCCGTATTGCGGAATGATCCCCCACACCCCAATGCCCCAAGAAGTCGGCAATACCTACCTTGCTTCTGATCAATATTGTCTGTTCTCGTCCGCTACCTACTTATATATTGTGGTGCTGCTGAGTTTCGTTGTGTAACGGGACCGGGACCAAATAAGATATACAGAACCGAGGATGGATTTATTAGAGTTTTACATGGACTGGGTTAATATCATATTATGACACCTTGGCCTCAGCCTTGTCACTGTAGCCCCCAATTTAATTTAATTATATACATTATATATATATACATGTTCGGTACCTGACAGTTTTAGGTTTTGTTTATGCCATAGGGCTCCCCTGCACGCAACATTCTTTCTTGTACGTAGAAACGAGTGAAAGTATGATAAAAAAAAAATCTGACAGCTTGTTTCAAAGTGTTCTGATCATGACTTTGGGCTACCGCCACCGCCGCCGCCGCCGCCGGCATATCTGGACAGTATGTATTAATTCAGGGCCAATTTTGCGTTCTGTTCTTGATCGCTATGTGGTAGCTACTAGGCTATACACATGTAGTACATGTATGTACGTCGTCTGCTTGCACTGGCTGTAAATATATCAGATTCACGATTGACTGGATAGCGCATGAATAGAACTGAAAGTTTTAACTGGAAAAGCCGTTCTTTTTTTTTTTTTTTTAAAAGAAAAAAAAAAAAGACTGGCCGAATCACCGAAACAGGTGGTAGTAAAATTAATCGTGACTTTACCTTACCTAACTAACCTCTGGGCCCGATATAATACTAGGTACAAATATTTTTAATCCCTAGACCGGTTTTTCCGTGCTATGTTATATACGCTTACCCCACCTAATACCCTTTACTAAATTAACAAATTACCCCTAGCTAGCGGAGTACCGCTTCATAGCTACATGTAGTACTAGATCGAGTTATAATACCCCGACCAACACTGGTCAGGCAAGATCTAGTGAGAAATAGTTCTAAAGCTGGGTCAAAATATCAGTAAAGTATCGCCTGAGTGGTTTTTTAGAGTGAGTGCGTACATGTAATACCTATTGAGTTGGCCAACCAATTAATCCCCTCATAAACATCATAGTCCATCACTCGGCAGGTGCAGCCTATTATTATTCAGCTAGTTATTACCGCATCGCCGCATCGCCGCACCCGCGTCACCTGACCGCGCCGCATCGCCGCACCGCATCACCGCGTCACCTGTATCACTCGCACTGCTGCCCCACTTGCGTAATGACTAATCTATTGGTTGATCTAGATAAGATTAGATAATCTGGTCTAGTCTAGTTTACTCTAGTCCCGATTAGTCACTACCCAGACTAGCCATCCGAGTTACATATCCTCTAATAATACACCCCCCACTAACAGGTGCATACTAACTAAAGGCAGCCACCACAAATAATTACAGCCTCTAACAAGAGTTTAGATCAGACAACATCATGGTTGGGTTGGGTGAGTGAGTGATGCGCCATGATGATTGCTGAGCCACCTCCTACTAACATCCGATCTCTGGTGCCTACATGTACACAAAATATTGGATGTCACACAAAACTCAGCAAAGTACCGTAGTTGCCCCCCCCCCCCCCCCCGAAATCATCACCACAAAGAGAAGCCAGCTAACGGCCCTCCCCCTTTTCCACAAGGCTGATCCCATTTCAGAACAGAAAGAAAAGGAGAGAGACATAGGGAACGGTCGCAGCTGTTCGCACACCGATCCCCACCCCAACCGTCGAGGAGAAAAAGTTCCTTACCGATTTGCCCATTTACCGTACCGTGAATGTGCCCGACCACGAGCACATGGTACAGGAGCTACCACTGTTCCACCTGGTAACACCCGCCATTAATTCGTAGAAGTGAATTAATTATTGTACCATGGGCCGTGGTGACACTGGAGACTTATTAGGTTCTACCAGATCGATGCATTGATTGTTGCACGAAAAATCTCTTCACTAGAGTAGATGATAAGAGTGAACATGGTATGATAAAGATAAACGACATGACGCGACACAATTACCGCCTCCCAACCGTATCTCCATTATGACTACAAGGCTCCACAAAGAGGTCCAAGGTCAAAAGGAACTTCTTTTCACGATATCTCCCGGGCGGTGAAGCTCCAGTTCTATTTTTTTCCATTCTCTGAAACAATACACTCCCAGGGGCTTCTGCTCTGCGCACAAAACATCTGCTCTTGGGTATCCTCTGCACACATGCGACCAGGTTGAAAACAGCTCAATTGAAAACTGAACTGGATTAAAAAAAGAATAGATCTCGGAAATTAAATGAGCATCTGGAATTTCTCGGTTTATATCCCTTCTCTGATCATTGTTGAAAGCTCAATAACTTGATAGCTTCCAACACCTTTTTGCCAGCGCAGAGCTTAAGGAGCTCGCTTGGCAAACAATAAGATCCAGGTGTTGCTAGGCGCTTCGTTTTTTCTTTTCTCTTGTCAAGAAAGGTCAGGAGATGCCCTTTTTTTTTGTACCAGCACGCATTAACTTGACAACCATGAGTCAAATGGTAGGTAGTGAGTTAATATCCTAGTAGTAAGGCAGAAGCGGAGAAGCAAATCCGGAGACATTTAGGACTCTCGAAAACCTCCTATCTCTTGATCGGTTCTCGGATGAAACATTTGCGCCCTGATTAAGTAGAGTTTCATCTAAAGTAAACGAGTTATCAGCTGGTTAAGCTGATCATGATTATCGTGAAATCCCAACCTCCCCACATGGATAGAATACTCTAGAAACGGATACTAGAGGTTCCAAGGCCTGCAATTTTAGCCCTGTATCGTCCGCCTTAAAGTTGAAGTACTGGTGCGCGCGCATGTTAGATTTTCGGTAATGGGACTCCGTTGTTTGGCTATGGGGAATGTGTGGGGTTGTACATGTACATATTGGCTATACTATCCTTTTCGCGTTAGAAGGCCTGCAGGGGAGAAGAAAAAAAATGTGGGAAAGGGAGACGTACCTTTTTTTTTTTAAAAAAAAAAAATTGGGAAACTCACACTAGACCTATAAACAGAATGTTGCCTTATGATCTATGCTAGAGTCTAGACCGACTAAGCTTAAAGAAGACGGTATCAACGTTTTTATCCTGATACCTTTTTTTTATGACTTCAAGGCGCCCCATTCCCCCTGAGAACCTTTTGGGGGTACTCTCAATCTTTGTTGAGAGATGGCGTGGTCGTTGTTACATGCAGGCGCATATGTGATTGATCCGTGTAGGCAACAGTACATGTAGTCATGTGAATTATTCGGTTTGCAGATCAGGTACCAGAGCATCCCGTAATAATGGCTCCGACCTTATAAACATCCTGGGCAGTGGAAACAAAGATTCCAATGTAGGAAGTATGTGGGTGTTTGCGATCCCAACCCTCAGTCAGTATGATGCACTGTTACTTATATTGACAAGGGGGCCAGTAAGCAATGACGGTCTCGTTTCAACGCGATCGTGATGGACGGTGCATCACACCACCTGTCTGACGCCATGCGCCAGTTATGGACATAAATTTGTCTATTCTAGCAAAGGAATTGAGCTAAGGCCGCGTAATGCGTATAATCGGGGGGAAACCTATCTCAACATTAAGTTTCTACTTGTATCTATTTGTATTGTTTTTGGGAGGTATACCGAAAATAAGCACGTTGTCAAGATCAGGTTTCTCACGAGCATGAAGAACCCCTAGCTCAGTTTCGAGTTTCACACCCGATGATGACTGCATGGGTACTCTTGCTATCAGGTGCTAGCGCGCTGCAGCGGCGTTTGTAAAAACGGGGGAAAGGACTGAGGGCGCTCCGTGATTTGCCTGCGGGCCTGTCAATTCTGTAAAGCGGAAAATTAGATGCGACTACCGTGGGCCTAGCTAACTACATGTAGTCCTGTCAATTGTGCATAGAAAAAAATTAGGTTCAACTATCATAGAAAATGGCGTTTGGGCATCGTAGCTCATCCCATTTCTGTTTTGTTGCCGGCCTCGGTTGCAATTGTAGCCTAGCATTACTCCGAGGTGCTCTCTTCATGCTCATCGCAATGATCGAACGTGGCTTTTGAAACGCGTGACGCGATACTCCCTCCCAAGCAAGATAATATTTGTTTTACTTCGTGGAGTATCTTAACGACGTTAGGACTTACTGAGCTGCAATTTCCTTTTGATGTGTTGGCAGGTCCTACTGTCATGGAGCACGTTTTATCTCCTTCCATGTGAACACCAATCAGAAAAAAACAAAGACAGCCACCAGCTCTCACGGCCCATGGCATCTTCAGTGTCCTATTTTTGTATTTGGGCCTTGTCAAGATTCCCATCGGTATATAAAACTCCATGTAGCCCCGGAGTCACTGGCCCTTTCTTCTCCACCCCCGCCCCCGCAAATTGCATCCTCCACAGTTAGTCGATCGTCCATCATTCAAGTGAAGAGAGCAGTGCTCAGAAGTTCTACCTATATTTCTTCGGTCAATCCTTATTTATTCCCTTGGTCCTCCCTCCCAATATACCTGGTTGTCATTGGTATCGCTTTGATAGCAAAAAAATATCCAATTGCAGGCTCCGGAAGTTTTATCTGCATCACACTTCGCCATTACCCATTCACTTACTACTTGACCCTCAAGAAAAAAAAACATCATAACGAACACTTCTGATGTCTCTCCACCAAACTTCCACCCAGAGGAACCCTACCCCCCAATCACCCCAAACCCAGGATGACAACCAACAGTCAGGCGGTGCCTCTCCTTCCGTCATGCCTCCTCCAATGTCGGTCGGAGACCACCAAGGCCGACAACTCCCTGGCAGCCTCGAAACCAGTAGGGCTGGACAGTTATCCGGTAATGGCCCCCATCGGACCCAAGCTGCATCACCACACATCAACCGCCCACAATCAACCCGATCGGCCCCATTGACACCTGCACCTACCACCTCGGATGTACACCGTGCGGATCACCCAGACTCCGGCTGCAGTAGCTTGTATTCTACATCCTCGGCGGAGCCTTCGGGATGTACATCAGGCGCACCCCCGTGTAGCAAAGAGATTATGCATCGTTTTTTCAGAGTCGATCCCAAACAAAGCCCTCTGGCCTACTTGGCTTCAATTGCAACCAAGGAAGGTGTTGTCCGAGCTGGCGAAGATATGTACGCCAGGAAGTGCGAGGAGGAGGGCTGGGGTGTCCAAAATCGAATCGAAAGCGATAGTTCTTGGACTTTAGGACGGTCTGAAGAGAACAACTAGGACATAGATGGCATAGAAGAGGAAGAGTTGACTTTAAGTAAGAGAAATGGGGGAAGCTAGAAGAAGACATTGGATTAGCGATTGGACCGGGAGTGGGGGTTCGTGGGGTTTAGAGCGTGGGGTAATTGGGCCATGGGGGCGATTGGGGGGGTAATTGGGTTATGTTTTTCTTTCCTTGTGTGATAAGGCTTTAGATATTAGAAGTTATGATGATAATGGGTAATAGTAATATTTTGGGGACGAACCTGTAGTACTACTTTTGGTTTACTTTAGCTAGTTGAATAAATACTTTGTACGACCGCGATATTTGAGACTACGCATGTTGTTAGCAATTGGAGTTCCCCACGATATATATATGTTCTTAGGAACTGACGCTCGTACTCATATAGTTTTTTTTTTCGCGAAAAATACCCGGGAGAAAATTCTCCAACGTTCGGGAGTAATTTTGCTCAACCGTCGGTAGATAGCGTCTTGGTTCGCCAGTTAGGCCTTGTGTACCTCACAGCTCAAGCCGCACTTACTTCCATCCAATGAGAGCCTCGCGGCAACCAAAGGAGACACCGGCCATTTGGTCCATGCTAACATGTAGCTAGTGACTAGAGAGGTTTGAAGGCTGAAATATGTTAAGCAAAGTGAATGTCAAAGGCGAGGTGTCTATACTTCCGGGTAAATTAAAACCCTCCCCCTTTATGAAATGCCTTATAAAACTGACGCCTGATAATAGGAAAACCTAATTAAGGGGATAACTACGACCGAAATCCACCCAATAGTTAAGTTCACATACCATACCGGATTTCAAGTTAGAGTTCAACACCGTCTCAACACCCCAACCCGATGAAAAAAGAAAAAACAGGGTTGCGTTATTAATTCCATTGCTCATAAGAATGGGGGTTCCTGGTTAGTTTTGAAAAATGCACTTACTTTTTTTTTTTTTGCACATTGAAATCCCCAAGATGTTGGGTTAGGCCAGCTGATCAGAAGAATATCCACTAAGATAAACCCTTCCAGAACAAACGCAAAGCCTCACCTTATTCCGCCTGTTGCACCAACAAACCCAGCATGTCTCTATATATCCCTTGATTACCCCCTCGTTGCTCTTGAAGAACTGCCGACACCACCCATCACTATGTGCTCATCGATACAGGGATAACTAGGTACTCTCGAAACGCGACTCTCCATACGATGTTTCATCACTCAAAAAACTATACGGCTACACATGCCTTGAGGAATTGCCGAAACCCCCTTCCCCCCAGGGCTGGTTATTTGATGTAGGTACAATATGTATGTACCGTCGATCCGGATCTTAACCTTAAGCAGACTCCCGAGTACCGGGATGGCCAGAGGACTGAGACACCGGTTCCGGGACTACCTCCGGTGAAAAGAGAAAGGTCTTCAGGATTGATAGACTAGGTGAGGCTGCTCAAAGTAGTATTTGTAGACGGACCGACCCCTCCTCTGCGATATGATGTAAGAGAGTGGGCAGTTTTCCTAACCCCTGGATACCCGTGCTTCCGCTGCAGAAGCAGATATCACGCCATGAAGCTTGCGTGATAGAAATATGGATGAATGGGTTACGAGGGGTATAACTGACTGCTCCTATAACCTCTATTTGCACTTGAAGTCTAGTGATTACTAGACTTTTGATTGGGCTTAATAGAGAGAGGCCAACCACGGCAGTTTAAATTCGTCTCTACTTCACCAGATCGACACCTTAGATTCCATTCTTGGCCGGTGATATATTCGAAGTTAACATACTCACCCCCAAAAGTTTGATGTCGTCGGAACTTCAGATGCCGTCTTTCCCCGAAATATATTTCTAGAGGACAGAGGTCATAGCTACATTCTCTTCTAATGTCACCACGGGCTGACATAGGTGTACGTATTAATGTGCCAGAACCGGGATTTTGAAGATGTTAGACCGAAACGTCTTAGATCTTTGTACCAATATGCGGCTAAAAACTCGCTCCTAGATCAAGTAGTAATGCCCGGGTAGAACGTAGAAACAGCGCTAAAGCTGAAAAACGTTGGCCAGTAGCTCTCTCTTACATTATCAGTGAGACAGTATCTATCGGTTCCACCTCACCGGTGATGCTTAAAAAAGTAATCTCGGTCTTTCAAGCGTAGCCAGATTCCCGGGTCCTGGGCAGAGCCTGAAGTGGTCCAGATCGCTCTAGAAGACAGTTTTGGCCTGGACCAGTCCTCTTAATACGATAAAACAACCGGCCAGATTAGACTGAAGCAAACCACTTTGGTCCGGTCTGGGTCATGTTCCCGGGATCTACGGTCGTCTCTGGGACATAGGGAAACTACCAAAAATAGCGAACGGGCCAATAAAGCTAGCAAAAGATGACCGAGGCACATCGACCGTCCTACATTGTTTGCTAGCACTTCGCCACGACCGGCCGATATTTCCCTATCCGCCATTGATTCAGGTTGTCCATAAATCTAGAAGGACTATTCCAGAATCTAAAGGGTAAGTAATCATGATCTTAGGTTTCCGAATCTCTTATGATATATCCCTTCGTCAGCTATACGGAGACTGAATAAGTTTCAGCGGACTATAATTATTCCATAACTTGGAGCTTGTTTCTGTCTGCTTGAGTACAAACCTTTTCCGATCATTAATCATGAAACTACTCCAACTTAAGCTTGCACGCCATGTAATAGAAACTATGCCCATGAGATATTGTGTTTCTGGAGGGATATTAAGCCGAGAAGCAGAAGCACCTAAATTTTGACGAAAGCTTTAAAGCCTTCTGCCACAAGCTAGGATAGTAGCGCTTTAAAGCCCTCCCAAATTCGGAGGTCCCAGATTAGTCTTTAACTACCGGGTGACTTATGCCCTCGATTTTCCACTGAAAATCAGACGCAGAAGTGTTACTGGTTTGTTTTTGACTCGAGACCCATTCTGGGTGATATTCACATCGAGCTCGCTAGCTTCATATCAAACCGGTCCAGACATGTTTTCAGAGCCCAATACAACCCAGAGGGCAAGTAGTATGATCCAGGTATCTCGTGACTTCAAAACTCCCCCCTGTAATTCGATGGACCCGTGCGTTCTTCACTGACCAGCATGGCCCTCCGAGATAATGGGTAGACTTGACTAATCAGTTTGTGGGCTATTTCATATCTACTCGGGGGAATGTACTCAGCTGTCCAGGCTGAAACAACGAACAACCATTTTCCAAACCCGCTTCCACGTAATCTCATATGAAGCACTCCCAAGAAAGCTATAAAATCAAAATCCATTAATAGATCCGGCAGATTTCAAACACACGAAAGCGTTCCTCACCTTTAAATCTCCATGAGTTGAAGTACACCCTCTTTACTCAGAACCACCCCGAAGTATGAAGTGCCGAGTACTTTCATGATCACTGTGAGACGGGGAAGGTATTCTCTCATCATCATCATATACACACATGTAACGGTGTGATGCAATGCAACCAACCAACCAACCAACCAACCCAACCAGTCAGAAGGCTACGGGTTAACGCGGTGGATCAACCCGTTAAAAGACCCCCACCCAGACCCAGATAGATATACGTATGCGTATACGTATACGTATCTGTAGGAAACCTACACAGTCAGCTCCTAAACCCGGCAAAAACCGTCAAACCACAAACCAACAAACCCTACCACGACTCTATCATTCGATCTAATATATGCCCTTAGTGCAAGTACATGTACATATAAGGATATGTAGCTACTAAGCGGTAATCTAGATATTGGTCACGTCATTCTGTCTGTCTGCTGTTTTAAAATATTCGCCAAACGCTTCCTGATCGAAGAGACAAACCTTGATGATTGATAACTCAACTTGAACTCACCAGCTCCCACTAGATGCCAGTTCGTACCATCTCTCATGACCAGGTTTGTATATATATATACATGTAGTCCATTTGCCTAGCAGCCAGCTACTCGAGCCCTACTTCGCCCTAATTAATATCGATATTCGCACCGCCCCAGGGCGAACTAAAGTACTATGTGCTGAAGTCTGAATCCGCCGACCCCCATAGCTAACTAGCTAGCCATACGTGCTGAAAACCTCGTATCTGCTGAAACCTCCTCAAGTCCGCTGAATCCACAAAAGTGTTGAACCGAAGCCATATCCAACCCCTAGGCAATCGAGCCAAGAAATATGTATACGCCCAGGTCAAGCTTAAGCGGCCTAGCCAGCAGACCAACCCACCACTCAGCAGTATGTCTAAGTACCAGCCACGTGCACTGCTAGCTAGCTGCCATCACCCATTAATCCGCCGTAGTCGATATCCATGTTCGCGTTTGTAGTAAAGATATTCTCCTAGAGTCGTAAAGATGCTTAGTATAAAGACCCCAAGAAAATAGGAATCATAATTTAAGGGGGAAAACGCTTGGAATAAAGACCAAACCTACATAATATTTTAAAGATCCTCAAGGCATCTCACCACAACCCCCCACCATGCGCAGAACCTCACTTCCAAAACTACACTTTCCGCCTCCCCAGCTTCCTATATATACAAACGTAACCCGCCCCCCCCCCCTACCCTCCTATGGTGTGGTTATATTTGCCATCGCCCACTGAATGGGTTCAGGATCCTCATATGCCTCACCTCCGCGGCGCCGCATGCACGTGCCGAGGGTGCAGAATTAAGAGGCTCGGTTCGCCCCCTCCCCCGCGTCCAATCAGTGGTTCTGTTTGCGACCTCCTAGATGTTTGTTTACCGTTTACCGTTTACCGGCTGGGTTAGAGCAAGCAGGGCTGGGGCTAGTTTAATTCGCGTAGTAGTAGCTCACGGATTCTCACTCGGTGCGCCACTGGTTGGCAGTTCAAGTAGTACCCGGCCGGGGGTGGGGTGGGAGGGGGGGTACACTGAAGGGCCTTACTGGTAGCACCAAATGAAGCCAATCTTATTGCACGTTGATCAAACCAAATTGCGGTTACAAGCATGTAATATTCCTTTATTTTTATTGGTACAACTACTAGTACTGCTAACTGTTAATACGACTCGCCATGCAATTGCAGATTCGATTTTCCCAAACACTGATGACCCGTTCATGCTGTAACTCCGATCGCCATGCTGCATAACAGAATACTACCCAATCATTTTCAAAAAGAATGCAATGTTAATTGGCTGCCCGTTAATTCCCCCTATCCTCCACGTTGAGATGTGAGTACCCGATGATGATGATGCCACCGCCTTAGCGGATGAGCATGCCAGTCGAGAGGCTAGGAGCGTTCCATTTCCTGGTACGCTTGGTGCCAGATTTGTTCTCGAAGATTTTCCAGAACTTGAGGTTCTCGTCGGCTGCGCAAGCTGGTGAAGAGAAGAGAGTTAGGATATTTAAATTTTTAAAATACTATTGGAGGAACTTACTAGCAAGAGTTTGACCATCTGGGCTGAGGGCCGAAAAAAGAATTCTCGACTCATGCGCCGGAACCTCGAATTTCCGAGTCAGATCAGGATAACTCCAGATCGTCAGTTGATTATCGGGAGCACCATGGGTAGACACGATCTCGCGATAGCTTAAAAGCAAATCCGTTAGTTTGATTCAGTATAAAGAATGGATAGGATAGGATAGGGACCGGCGAGCTTACCTGGAACTCCACCTCAAGCTTGAAACCTGGCTACCGGAATCGATCGACTTAATGCGGGCGCCAGTGGTTGAATTCCAGAAGTGAATCTTGCCGTCGCCATGGCCTCCTCCAGTGGCAAGAGTATTCAGTTGCCATGGAGACCAAGCAAGGGCCTTGACGGCAGCTTTATGATTGGTTTTAGTGTATCTGGGTGCTCTCAATACTCTTGCATCCCAGATGTTGACGACATTGTCATTGCCACCACTAGCCAACACGAGGCCGTCAGAGCGCCATTCAAGACCACAGACCTCCAAATTGTGACTAATTAGTTCGGTAACTTTGTGTTCTCTGATACGAAGGTCATGATGCCAAATACTCCCGGATTGGCTGCCAGTAGTCAAGGTTCCACTGAGGCCCCAAGACATTACGCCGATACGGCTATCGTGGCACTGAATTGATCGCATCCTTTTCTTCATCTCGACGTCCCAAATGTGGACCTTTCCATCAGAAGTACCGATGGCAAGAGTGTCTTCGCCGCGGGCAAACCTGACAGAGCTAACGTAAGTAGATCCAGTTGTGTGGGCAAGAAGGGAAGATTTGTTAGTAGCGGCATTCCAGATGTAAACTTCCTGCTCCAATCCAACAACAACTCTATTCCCAGCAGACCAATCGATAAGGCTAAGATAAAAGTCGTCCCTAATTCCCGGAGCATCCAGCACGCGCTCTGGGCACGACTGAATATGACGTTTTTCTTTAGTAGCAGCACTGACAAGGGGACGATTGTATTCAGCTCTCATGTCAACTGGCTTTTCCTTAGGCTTTGGTCGGAATTCAAAGACGCGGGATTCAAGGTCAATACCCAAAGCAGAAGCAAAGGCCGACTGAGCCTCAAGTGCCGCGATGTTTGGCTGCTCAAAGTCGATCCCTGGAGACTTAACTTTCGCCTGGCCATGCCCATGTCCAAAGACACCGCCCTCAAAAGCGCCGTCCTCTGGATTGAGCTTACAATTAGTGTTGTATTTATTGAGACGAGTCTGAACCCTGTGAATCTTCAGCAAACAAGTGCTACCACCAGCATTGCGGTTAGGTATAAAACGATCCTTCGGAGGGTCCCAGTTTCTCTTTGGTTTCGTATTCCTGAGTTTGAACCTCGCATCGCTCATCGCAACGAACTTCGAAGCCGAGCTGTTGACTGAGTTCAAGGTCCATTTGCTTGTCCCAAGTCCGACGCGGTGAGGAGAGGTAGACGCCTCAGCAATGTTAGATTTTGGGGAGATAGCAAACTTGCGGGGAGGGGAGGCTGGGTTTGGTGGTTTATTTTTGGTAGGTGTCTGGAAGGACTCAAAAAGGGCTATTCCATCACGACTTGTACAGGCTTCGTGGAAGTGTGACTTTTTCTTCTCGGCGTGCCAATCGGGATCATGACGAAGGACGCGAGCGGGGGTGAAGGGAGGGGTGCTGTTGGAGGCAACTCGGGCTAGAGGAGACGGCTTGGAGAGAGAGACCCGACCGCCAGCGGCACGAGTAGAGAAGAGACCGCCATGGGACTTGATGGGGGTGATGACAGCAGCGGTAGACATGATCCCCGAATTGTTTTCTGAATAGAGAAAAGGTTTTAAGGACCGGCCGACCGAATAATTTCCACAGAGGTAGTTGCAGAGAGGGAGGATGTGAAAATTGTTTGTGGAACCTTGTAGAAACGGTTGGTAGCTGACTGTGATGAGATAAAAACAAGGGAGAGAGGCAGAGGAAAAGCAACGTTGCTGCTGCTGATGATGATGATGCGGTTGATGATGAAGAGATGTGGAGAGATGGGGATGAAGGGGATGATGATTTTCAGGGTTGTGGGAATGAGATTGTTTACAGATGGAGGGATTTTGACAATGTCGGTGATGCAAACGGACGGGGGAATTTTTGTTATTTAAAGAAACAGTGGGGTTGGTGGGGCGTTTCTGCACGTCATTGTATTTTTCTCTTGGCAGGGGTAAAAATCCTCTCTGTATCCATAGGCAACGCCCGCTGTCAGAAAGCAACGCCAAGGAGCGGACCTCAGTCATAACAGGCATTTTGTTTATCTTGAGGGAAATGAATCCACCCTCGAACATTTGCCTACTTCTTATATATTCAGTGACATGAAAACACAACAAGGATTATTCAAAAAGCTGTACTTGAGCTCAATTGAACCTTTATGAATATTCAAGAATACAATTGCGACCATTTTATCCAAGTTTCTACAGCTGTTCAGAGCTTAGAGGTAGCAGGGTTAGGGTTTCTATTAGTAGTATCTACATGTATATGCAACAACATGCAGTCTACCACGACCTCAACCGTTCTCCCCTCTCTTCCCGCACTCTCGAAACAGCCCTGTCCGCTCTCCGCTCTCCGCTCTCCTCCCTCCAGCCAACACTGCCCAACTAACCCTAAATAACCCTAACTAACCCTAACTCCCACCCCCCCCTCACATTTAGATCCGCACTACCGTCCGTCCACACCCATGCCTAGTGATACCCAATTGCTTTTTTCTGAGGGCCGGGGAAGAGAGGTCTAGATGGATGGAGGGTGGAGTAGAGTGGGTGGGGTGAGCAGTAGAGTGGGTGGGGTGAGGAGAGGAGAGGTGGGAAGGTGGGAAAAGGGAGCTGAGGCGAGTACGAGATGAGTGAGGTGAAATAAGATGAGATGTGGTGTGGTGTGGTGCGTGATGTGATTTGCGTCGCTGGCGCAATTTATACCAAATCCAGGCCCAAAAGCATTACAACTCATATCCGAGCCATCCCCATCCCCATCCTCCCCCTTCTCCCTTTGAAAGCTTATCCACACGGCACTTTGTCTCGGCTTATGCAGAGAATCTTCACCTGCTCTCTACGGCCTCTGCTACCCCGAGACACGATTGCGATACCGATTGATCCTCGGCCACTCCAATGATTACTCCCATCCCCGTAGACGCCGTAAACCCGTACACTATACCATTTGCACTACAACTATACAATGACGTGCCCGAGGAATGGAATACTAAACACTACATGTAGCTGAGTAGAACCCGCCGTTTCCGCGATTCCCTTACCCCACGTACACCTTACCGCCGGCGGCATCCGACGATCCCCCGTAAAGCAGAAGGCAGAAGGCAGGTCGTAGGTAGAAATGTAAGAAGCCATGACCTCTTCCCTCCTCCTCCTCCTCCACTTATAACTCCGGCCCGGTTCATTACAGCCCAGCCCTAATATCGGCGCGTCGCGGTCCAGACGCAGCCAAAAACGTGGCCCGGGAATAGCTCCACAAATCATCTGCTAGCAGAAAAAGAAAAAAGAAAGAAAAAAGGGCCCTTTTGGTAATTTTGGGACACGAGAAGGGAGAAATTGTGTATCATCGTTTATTAATATGACACGATACGAAACGACATTATACGAAACGACACGATACGATGGTGCTCACATATGTATGAAGTTAATTTACTTTTTTTTTTTACTTGCCTTTTTGTAATAAGAGCTAGAAGGGTGAGTGACATATGATCTGCTGGGCTGCTACTGAACCAGAGTTAGTTGCAGCGAGCCATTGCTCTCGTGGGGTCTATCTTAGTTAGCTACGCAGGTACAATACATGTACATATGTATAAATCAAAGAGTAGCTCATCTCGCCTCTCCTATCAACCCAATTAGGCCCCAGAAACTCTCCACCCTTCCCGTAGGGTACATACGGCTGTTGATCCCGCCTCGGCGAGCCTCGGCGAGCCTCTCGGGGCCCGTGCGGCGCCGGGAGCCCAAAAGGAAAAAAAAAACTCTATTGAGAGAGGGGGGAGGGGGGGGGGGGATATATCTAGAGCTCGGCCCTATATCATATCACCGGTTAACCAAAAAAAAAACCCCTCTCCAATCGAGTGATCGAGCAAGTGAATGAGTGATCAATGTGAGTGAGTGACACCCCATGACCCACTCACCTACAAGGCAAACAAGCCTTCAACCCCACAGCGTGATTCAACGCCGATCCCCTCCCCGGTTCCTGCTTCCAAACTCAGTGGACTGTGTAGTAGATCTGGGATGGTGGGCGATCCCTCTAACTACTTAGTACATGTAGCTATATACTCTAACCCAGGCGGAGGGAACAGGAGGTAAGGTAAACAAAACGTATATACATACAATACTACATGTATGGTAGGTGAGAGGCAGGTATATAGGGAGTAAAAATGCCCCATTCACCGCCACTCACTCTACTCGTATAAAAACCAAACGTGTTTGTACCACAACCAGCGAGCGGCCGAGTGGGCGAGAGTGCCACAGCCGCTCCCACTCAATCAGTGTCTGAGAGCTTAATTTCGGCGCCGACCGGCGAACCACCACGTTACAGTACGGCCACCGCAGCAACAAACCCGTTAGCAGCAAGCGAGCAAGCAAGCGCTATGTGCCTCTCCTTCTCCGCAGCTGCCCACGAGTGGATGAAAAATAAAAAATAAAATATAATAAGTAACATACAGCCCGAGCTTCTGGTAAAAGGAAGTGGCAGCAGCAGCACCAGCAGCCACTGACCAATATAACGGGGGGTGAGTACAGGACATGCTGATTCACATGTGATGGGATGGATGGATGAATGATGGGTGGATGGATGCTACGGAAGTGATGGAATAGACGATGGAGCACGCAGACCAAGAGTCACAGAGTTCACAACCGGCACTATTACTGCTTCGAGCTATAGGTACTTCAAGAAAAACGTCCACGTCCGCTTCATTTTTTGATGGTGATGTCGGCACGAGCACTATTGCTACTTATGAACTGGCCTGGCCTTGGCCTGGCTGGCTGTCTCGGCTGTAATAACGCAAGAAAAGAAAATAGATACACAATAGAGCAATAAAAAGTTACTGAGAAGGAAGACAGGAAAAAAAAAAGAGTAAAACGCCCCGCTTTAAGAAGTCATACAAGTTAGATGAAAAAAAAAAAAAAGAATCAAAAGCCAATATCCAAGTCCGAATCCAAATCCACAAAACACACATCAAACACACCCCTAAAAAAGAAGCCTAAAGCAGCCATGGTCGCCTAAGCCAAATAATAAAAAAGAAAAAAATAACCCCAACCGACCAATCTCCATTTTCCCCGGTAATAAAAGATTGAAATGAAATAAAACTTTTTTTCTCCTAAAAATGTCCGTTCCGATCCTGCAGCTGCTTTTGTGTTTCCCATCTTGTAAATTCCAAAAAGGCGCAAGAAACGAGCAAGAAGAAGGAAAGAGAATATAAGAGAGGGAGGGGAAAAAGCGGATACAAACAAAATAAGCAAGATTACGCCCCCGAATAATACCCAGACTAGAGAAATGAAAAGCTAAAAAGAAAAGCAGTGGCCACCCGCTGAAAAGCGGCACTACTGGGAGATTAGCACCTCCTTGATTGCGCTATCTTCCCTGCCAGCTCTAACCCTGATAATGGTGTGGTTGAGAAGGAGTATACATCAACCGCTGAGGGCCAGTTTGCTGGTCTTGTCGAAAAATGAAAGGGATCAAAACTCCAGTCTAAAAAAAAAGCAGGAAGAAGGCTGTTTCGTTACTGTCTTTGAGAATTTGCAAGTTTTTTTCTTCTTTTTTTCTTTTTTGAGAAAATTTCGCCGAATTTTCAACGAATTGTTTACGCAGGTCTTCGTGCAATCCAGATGTGCCTATAGGGAAATTAAATGTCAGTAAAAATTTCCTCATAATCGAATTACCAGGATGAACATACATGTTGTGGTAAGCGTGAATTTGCTTGCTGTTGATTTCCTTCTGTACGGGTATCAACATGTTGTGGACATCCTCTACCGACCAGTTGAGCACTCTCGTCATGGGGCCCAATGTGAATGCCTCAAGTCCCTCGGAAAGTCCCAAATTATACCACCGTGCACACTCCTTGAGATAGGGGTCTGATGGCCATGGGCTAAGTGGTAGCTTCAAAACAACCTCCTGAACATCAACAAATCCAGCTTCCTTCAAGGTGATTCCTGTCCGCGAATCATATCGTAGTGGTTTCCCCGAGCGTTCTGTTGCCTCCATAATGTAATTCTGCCATTGCGTGAGCGTGTGGGTTGGGGTCAATGTTCCATCGTCGCTGCGGGCTTGCAAGTCGATTTCAATATATTCGATCCAGCCGTAACCAGGTTTTAGATGACTATAGTAGTTTCTTTAGTCAAAGGACGAGGCCAAGTGAAGGAGTCTGCTTACTCGAAAGCTCGCCTAAAGAGACTGAGCCAATTGGACACACTACCAACACCGATCCGGAGATGGATCAAATCGAACGAATCTTTACCAAGTGTCCATTCACTTTCAAAATCACTGATCTGGAATCTTAGATTCTTCGGTATCCTAGATTTAACCAAATATCAGCTCGACTATCCTTACCCTCCAACTACTGAGAAACCCTACTCACCATTTCGGCTGTATTAGAGAAAGGTCGATGCCAATAACCTAGGTCACTTTCGTTAGACGGATGCCTTATCGTATCTTGATTGGTTACCGAGTCTCTACCTCTGCTTCTGGGTATTGATCTGCCATGTCAATCGCCCAGATACCAGTACCAGTCCCTAGATCCAATATTCTTGTCGGCAGGTGATTCCTAGTAATTGGCGCGCGATGAAGTTCTCTACGCGCAACAGAAAACATCTTATGGTAGATGTCTAGGCGATCTTGCTCTTTCTAAGGAAAAGTAAAGGGGGAAAAACGATTAGCTATAGCTCGTATGAAGGTATCGCGTGGTGGATTGTTTAAGAAAATTAAATAAAAAAAAAAGGTAAAAAAAGGGCGTACCTCGTCATTTGGATACATGTAGGCACCACCGCGGTATCCGTGAAACCTCCTTCCGTTCTCAAACTGGTGTGTGTTCCTATTCAATTTGGCTGTGGTGAGCAAGAAATATTCTACTGCAGCCCCAAATAATGGTAGAGGGTTATCGCCTACAAGTGTGAAGCCATTGCTACGGGTGGTAATGGCACTGGGTTAAAAGGAGTTGTAGGAGGTGACCTGGTTTGTACAGGGTGTATTATAATGTGGCGGTCAAGGCCAACGAGCTGAGCTTGGGAAAGAATTTTGAAGGTTGCTTGGGGTGGTTGAGAGAAGGTGTGAAAGACGAACGGCAAGGCTGAGTTAATTGAGGGCTGGCGAAGGATTGGAGCGGGAGGGGCGGGAGGGGTGGCTTAGGAGGAGAGACGAAAGAGAAAGAGGGCAGAAACTGCTACAAAGAGTGAGGAGTGGGGGGGTAGCAGCAAAGAAGGATGCAGTTAGGAGAGAATAAATGATTATGTCTACCGGCTGTCAAATTGGAGTGGGGAGGAAGCAGAAGAAGGAGGAGAGAACGAAGGGGGAAGGGAGATATGATACGTATATATTTGCTGCTCTTCTTCTCTAGATGGGTGCTTTGAGGCCCGAACCAGTCTGCTGGGATCCTGTTGCCAGTTACTACCTAGCGCTAGGTGCGTGAGCGGGTGAAGCAACAAGGATTACGGGGTAGGTAAGGTATGCCTGTGGGTGAGGGCGTGAGTGACAGCAAATATTTAATAAGGTAGACCTAATAAGTGTTGGGTATATGTGGTCCACAGAGTCCATGATGATCTATGTCATAATGCACCAACAATTACTCCTTTGTAGTATGATTAGCACTGATTACAATTAGAGTATACTACCTCTAGAGTACAGTACATCAACCCCATGCAAGGTATTCCCTGTGTGCTCTCTCTAAGAAGGGTGTAGTGTACTTTGTGCGCCAACGCATACCGTGGTCTGGTTTGTAGGACCTTTCCTAAATAATTCTCAGGTGTTATCGGTAGGATTGATTGAAGTAGTAGGTAAGTAGTAAGAAGAGGAGTAAGTGGACCGTGGCGGTTGTGTTTAAGAAACAAGACTCGATGACGATGTGGCTCACCAATTACCTTTCCCTATTTCGTACAGTTTTGGATATGGGTACAGATGGTCTGCGCAAAGAATAGTCTATGGTGCTTTACATATCTTGTTCTTCCCGAAACTTCCTTTCCCCTCTGAGTATGCAAGCCGCCTTGCTGCATAACTCCCCATTCCTCGATCTTCTCATGTGGCTATTCCCAGCGCCCCAACTGAGTACCATATTTCTTCTTTTCCCTTTTCCCCTGGCCAATTGAGCCGTAGACTGACTGCTATTCCAGATACATAGAGTACATACATGACCGGCTCGGCATCGCATGCTGATACCTACATGTATCCATTTGGGTACGTTCCTACATGCTCGTGTCCCATGGATTGATTGACCCTTCGGAATCAGGCCGTTGCAACATAAAAGCTGTCTGGGTATCCGCAGAGTAAAAAAATCCAACCCTGGGAACATGGTGTGGTTTCTCGGGGCACAAGCGACGAAAGGGAAAGCGCAAATTCTGGGTAATTTTTCCCCTCTCCTTCGATCCCTTCCATATTTTACTTTTCCCTCTTGTCTGCGGACAAGCAATCTTGCTTCCTTTCCTCGAGCTGGATGGATGCCTGCTTAGAGAGTGAACGATGTGCATCTATCTTTGTGCATGCACGCTCCAAGCGTTACACCGCTCTTCTGGAGCTAAACAACCTTTCCTCCCCTCAGGATTTATTTTGCTTTTTTTCTGGGTTTTTTTTTTCGGAGCCCATCCCTCTTGCCTTACCCACCCTAGGATGAAATGACTAGGTGGTGGATAAGAGGCCGCAACCCAGAAGAGTGGGCCTTCGGGTCAGGCACTTACTTGGATTGGGTTGCATAGAAGCACCAGCCGGACAGGATATTGCTTGTTGACTGTCCCGACGACATTTTCGAGCGAGCTGCGTTTCGCTCAGTTGAGTTTGAATATTACCACCACAACAATTAAAACCTAGCAGGGTTGACATGTAGGTTACTCGACATGGATCCTAGAGCAGGTCTTATAGGTTACCATTGAGAATGGTTAGTAGTGGTGGTTCGCTCGCTTGAAACTGGGTTCCCCACTTACCCGCCACTAACCTCCCTTCTCTGGCTACTTTCACCCAATTCTGTCTTGATGGGGGCCAGCCTTGGTCTCGGGATTAAACGCTGGCTCTTTCAATTGCCTGCGGTTCCGCCAGCTTGGGTCGGTGTGCGGGCGATTAAAAGACCAAGCCCTGCCCAACGAACGCCATGTGGCCCCTGGGACTTCCGTTCCAAAAAGAGGGAGGCCTAGGCGGGTATTGTGGTCATTGTAGCGTCGGTCGATGATGATGATTGTGATTGTATGTAGTTGTAGAATTGATGCTGGGTACGCAGTAGAGTATGATGTATGTCGTAGTATCTAAGTATCCGATTGCACTTAACATCCGTTATGGCATGATATGATTGGCAGCGTCTGTCCCTAAGACTCGACATATAACCCCCGCCCCCCCAGAAGACTTTTATTTTTAACCCCCCTCATCCCCCTCTCTCTTCATTTCAAGGCGCACATCGGCTCACGGAGTACATGCGGTACATATCAAATCAATGATCATCACGAACCTGAACCGTGTTATCTGTTACAGAAATACGGTTCGATCATATCAGGTATACATATACATTTACTTGTAGTCTACCTCCCCGAGGATAGGAAGCCCCTCTACTAGCTGCCCCCCCCCCCCCCCCCCACATACACACACACTCTCTCTCTTTCTCCCCATTTTACACTCTTCTCAACTTTGACGGCTTCACGGTCACTCAATTTGCGCTTGCACACCCAGAGTTTTGGTACGGGACATCTCAAGATTATTTTCGCAACTGCCCGACAACACCGACTTCTGGGGAGTGGGAGGTAGTTACTTATTTTGATAATGTTCAGGGTTTATGAGTTACCGTCACCCCGCTCGCTCACCGCACTCACAGGGGGGTTAGAATGGTGGAGGAGGATAAGCGGGTCCAAAGAACTCAGATAAAAAAGCTTTGACCTTCTTGCTGTCAATTGATTTTTTTCACTCGCAAGCCTTAGACGGCCCATCGTCACCCCTGTCAAACATTAGCAATTCTCTCGCTTGCGTCCATATGAAACAGGGACGATCACCTGAGCAGCTTGTGGACGCCGCCTATGGTGATCTTCCCCATCTACCTCTTCTGTGTGGCTGGGCCGTGAACTGTGGTGGATGTTTTTCTCTGTGCTGGTCCGGTCACATTTTATTTTATTTTATTTTTTATTTTTTATTTTTTATTATTTTGCTACCCCCCCCCCCCCTCCCTCCCCCATGCTCAAGCTTCTCCTTCGGTCTTTCCGTATCGTATAGTGCTTACATACATTGATCCTCACAGGAGGAGCCCTGGCAAATCCAGAGCTGGGGTGAACAAACGTTTAAACAATCAAATCGGGGCGTTCGGGGTGGATATAAAAAAATAAAGTGGCAAGCAATGATTTTCTACGCATCTAGATCACAATACCCCCATGTCAGAGCCGAAACTGCCTTGCACAAACTGGAGTTAGTTCGTCCGCCGGCAATGATCTCTTCCCAGAAAGCAAGGGATGTCGACATAAATTATGGTTTTCCTTTCTTGGCTGCCTCGGCAATCAAATACGCGCCGCTGTGGCTACATACGCAATTATGTTTTTCTTTTTCTTTCTTTTTTTTTCCTTTTATTTTGCTATGTACGAATCATGGCTTTAGGGGCCTTATATCTATGTTGATCTTGAAAGATATCATACAACATACATTGGATCCGACCTGGAATCTACGCCGTTTCAACATGCCGCAACGGTGGTTTCCGCTCCTCGTGGTCCGTGTTTTCGTTGCGTTCCCGAGATTTACGGTCCTCATCTTTGGGGGTCGCGAGGTTTGAAGCTTTATTTCGAAAAACAACGCTTTGGCCAGCAGGGGAATTAAATCGGCTATTTAATATCATGTATCACAATCAGCCCACAAGGGCCCTTTCCTGCGGCCAGGAACCAGGTTATACCACCGTACATCTCAATTTCGAATTCCTCCACTCTACATTTTATATCCATATTATTTCCCGAGCTACTCCACTACCTTGGGGGAAATATATGGTGGACCAGCGGGGCCAGAGCCAGCAGGCGGGAATTCCGCGCGGTGTGTGGAGAATTTTTGGCGTCGGGTGCATCCGAGCTGGGTAGTTAGTATGGCTTATGTGCAAGGAAGCAGGGACTCCCGTCTGAAAGAAAATCCGCCCAAACACGGAGCGAGGAGCTAAGAAGAGGAGTGAGAATTTGAATGGAGGACGAAGGTAGGAAGGAATAGCGGTCAAGAAGGACAAAAAAAAAGAACAGAAAACGATATCGCCGAGTCTCCGATATCGCTGATTATTGCCCAAAATCGATAGTAATGGTAGGAAGAAAACAACCGACGATCGCCAAGCACAGGCAGGTAAGAAGTCAGGGAAAAAAAAAATCTCTGGTAAGGGGGGGGGGGGGACGGTAGGACAGCTGGGCTATCAACAGAGAACGAGATTCCCGGAGGTCGGGAGAAGGAGGGGGTAGGAGGTCGGTCGGTATGTATGTAGGTACCACTGTGGATTGTGACCTCCACTATGGTTGGCAGCTGGGATTGAGCAATGAGAATCAACGGGTTCAGTGCGTCGATACAGACAGGAGAAACTGGAAGGTAGGGATCGGACAAAGCCATACCATAATTGCCGATACTTCCCGTCGCCGTTGTTAATGGGCAATATTGCTTTTTATCCCTGACAGACGATGATGGTTGATGGGTCACCTATCCTCATCTACATATAGATTGTTTGAACCCTTTTGGTGGAATTTACCAGGTTGCTGGTAGAGTCCGTGACATACCACGGTGAGATATATCTAGGGTAAGCTAGTCGGGTCTGAAAGCTGAGGACCGTACTAATTCGTCTAAAATTTCAATCCTCCCAATATACTTCACAGGTCTGCCAATTATACTGGTATAAGGTAACTTACGCGAACTCGATGCCACTTCATATTCATTCTCCCATCTAGATTATCTATGTTTACATGTAGCCACGAAATCCTAAGCACACATCGATCCCATAGGTAATGTGCATGTACTTTCTACACTCCAGTCTCATTCTAGTAGGGATAAATCGATCTGGGCCCGGAAGATCCCGTAGCCGTAGTATAAATTTGATATGGCACTCTATAGCTGGGTATACTTTCAGGGGAGCAAGTATGTAGGGCACCGGTAGTGCTCCCATATTATATACTTTATCTGCATATCTATCTAGATCGCGGGGGATTGGGGGGGGGGGGGAGGGCGTAAAGTGATCACAAGTGGGATATTCAAAACTATGATATGACCTGACCTTGTCAGCGGGAGAAGAAGATCCTACAAAAAGCCCTTCCCTTCTCTCTAGTTCCCAGTTACAGCTACAGGGCATTTCTTAACCTGAAAAGGGGCGGAAGATTAGCTCTAGACATATGTTCCCGGCCTAGGCATAGTCTAGAAGGAGATGTGATATCTACATGTAGGTACTTTATGGATGATATGACTTTTCATGTCGGCAGTTTTTATGGCGCCGCCGGTCCTACGCGGCTGAATGTTAAGGTGCGTTCTTTTTTCTCTTCCTTTCCTGCGTTTGAAAGCGCTTGTTGAAACAAGCAGCCCAACTGCTATTTTGTTTTTCATTTTACTTCATCGATTCCACCCCCCCCCCCTTCTTGACATTGCCATACATATATGTACAACATGTACCTATTTATTGGGCTAAAACTGCAGTCCCGGCGTACGATACGTGCAGGATCATGCAATTGAAAGGGGAAACAATTTAAACTGGATAATGCAGATCCAAATAATGAACAAGAGTACAACGTATTTACAAGGCCGTGATAAACGTTGGGAACGAAACTATATTCTGCAATATTAATCAATTACCCTATAAGGCTACAGTGTTTTACTTTGAGGGTCGTTTTGCTGTTGGAAACACCCACCCACATATAAGCTGGGCTCAACAGGCCGAGATGATATTCAGGAATCCGTGTAGTACTCATTCTTCTCCACACATAAGCTGATCAATACCCCCTAAAACAATACAGTCTCCAAATGGCCTAATCTCTTAGTGGAGATTCGTCTTCGTAATCCCGAAAAGCCTATGAGGGTGAATTCTAGAGCTATAGGGGCAGATAAAGCCGAACTAGTATAATCAGTATGTGTATGTATGGAGGCCCGGGGGGGGGGGAGAGTAAAAAGTGTGAATGGATACGTCCGTGGAATAACTTCGATTGAATTGAATGCATGCATCTACCGAACCGAGATGAAGGGATGGGTAGCAACGTTTGAATAACGTTTTAATATAGATGGATCATGGGTGGTACCTCGGAGCGTGCGTTTCCAGGAAATCGGTGGAAAGAAGATGGCTTCCTTCCGTTGCACGATTTTTAATGACGTGATTACCGGAGCCCGTTTTAATGTCTCACTTAAGCTTGTGTGAGTTTTTATTCCGTGTGATAACTGCTTTTGGAAATTGGTGCACCATGCTTGGTTGGGAATGATCCAGTGGATATGACGGTCTCACTTGAAAGCGTTGCATGTGTGTGTGTCTTAGTCTTAGTATTTACTATATCTTAAGTTACTATTGCACATTCAATTGTGAACAAATAAAACGGACACGCATACGCTCCTAGGCCTTTCCAGCTCTCCAGGAATTCGGAAGGCGGGAATTACATAGATACCTCCTGTACTCTTGTAACCTGCTGCAACAAGCGTTTTGAAAGAGGAAAAAGGAAAAGAAAGCGCGGGTGTATGTATGTGTGTGTGTGTGGGGGGGGGGGGGGCAGAAAGGCACCGTGCCGTATGTACCCTAGAGTCTGGTTTTCAAATTTTGTTTGGCGGTAAGTTTTCTTGCAGTACGACATGGTACGTACCTCCAAATTAGTAGAGGAGGAACATCTGTGGGAACAAAATTTGGCGGGTCCCCCCTCCCTTCGACCGTACGATTTCATATTAAATTTTGAATGGGTCTGGGTAACATGATCCCGCGCGATATAAGTGTAGGCATGATCACCGAGTCTCGGAATTGCATAAGAACATGAGCCCTTTCCCTTCCATTTCAGTCCACTCGGTAACTTAATACATACATATAGATACTTTAGGATATCACCTCTTCGAATTGGTCCTGCTAGGGGTAAATCGAGAAGGGTAATGATAAAACATCCGACGGGGAAGAATATATATATGCAATTTGATTAAAACTCTACACAGTCTAAGGCCCGGAGAAAGCGACACGCGAAACGTAATGCAATGCAGTAGTTGGGTTAGGGCTAGTTAGTACCTGACATTTTTCTACGGTCAGAAAACATACCGACAGGGGTGCACTGCTTACCAGAATCCATTATCATTAGGGACGTGATGTATGTAAGTATGTACATAGAGATGTACTTAAGTATGTAGGTACATACAAAGTTGATTTGCCAACATTATTTTTTGGCGAGTAGGTACGCTGTAACGCAAGGCGGTGGCTCAGCCCATGATGAAATGGGGTAACTCAGTACTGGTGCCACATTCTTTCTTTTCTTCTGAAGGAGATACAGGCCCCGGCGACCCAGGGTATTGGAACCAGATGCATCGGGGTGTTACACGGGAAAGGCATTTGAAGGTGCGTAAAATACATCGATGAGAAAAAGTTGATTGATTAAGCGATTACGACTGCTGGAATCGGATGAAGTCGATTCTTTAGAACGATAAGTACTGTCAATTAAAAGCTTATACACACATTAATTATAAATTTATATTTATCTTTCCGGGAACTTTATATATACATGTATGTGTATATGCTCGTGAATTATATATATATATATTTGGATGTTTTGGGGTCTCGTCAGTTTTGCTTCATAGGCACTCACTCGACACCATTTCTGTCTCCAAACCTCCGCTTGATGGATAATTCGTTAGGTGCATGCAGTCTTTACACCTTGGATATTTCTAATAAACTTATAATCAACCCTGTGCCTGTACATACTATCTATGATCCTAGTTGTCACGTAGTTATAGTTAGCCGGTAGTAGCAAAAGTAAGATAACAGTCACTATCACGCTCACCAGCCACATTAGTGCACTAGAAGGATAGGATCGTTGTCACGACAAAAGCCAGTTCTCGGCCGGAAGCTTTGATCATGTTCCCACATACCTAAAGTACAACTCACTATGTAAATTTGCCTTGGCGTCTCTCCTTGTAGAAGCGAATCCACTAACAGGTCAACTGCGGATCAAGACTCCGGCCGGCATGCGATTCGTGAAGATTTTAACTGAGCCCCGTGGCCAACATGTGCAATTATTTCGCACATGTACGTATAACGCATGCTATCAGTTGCAGACAAGCTGAAACACGCAAGGCAAACACGGACCTGTGAAGTGGTGATATTTCCGGCGAAATGGAACTGCCGCCAATTCGAGTCCCGCCCAACACCTTCTCGGGTCTCGGATAATCTCTAACCATAAACTCAATATTTCGGTGATCTTTTGTTGTGGTTGTAATGGTGGTGGAGATTGCAATGTAGGTACCAGGTATCTGCTGCCATTAATTAGCCTACGGATCAATTGAAGGGATGAACCTCCTACTTTACACAAATAAAGACAGGGGACCCGAAATGATGACATTCGATCTGCAGCGTTCTGTTCAGCTAAAAAAAAAAAAAGCTTGTGATGCATGCCAGTCAGATCAGTATTAGGTCTCCCCGTTTCGCACGCGGGGGGGGTTTTTTTTTTCCTGCTCTTGACCCTTCCCGATCAGCCTGTAAGTCAAGAAAGAGGCTTATATCCTAGAATAAAAGCAAATATAAGGGTATATTTACCATATGCGGAGTACTAGGAATTTACGGCTGACTTCCCTTTCTTCCTACATTTGTGCTCCGAAAATCCAAGTTTTCATGCATGATACAATTCCAGCATATCAGGTTGAGTCAGCGCAGCATGGAAGTGGCTACAAAGTGTAAGTGTCTGCACATATTGATATCAAACATATTAAGGAGTTCCTTTCAGATCTCCCTAGTTTTTTAAAAATGGAGGGAGAAAAAGTAAAACAAAACAAAAAAACCCCTGCGCACCTGACCAGAGGTAGTAGCCCGGCTTCTACCGATGATGACGCTCTGAGAATATTTTGACTAACGATTATTTCCGCACTATTTCCCCCTAGAATCCCCTGGTCTGAGTAATCAACGTAGATTTGAATTAGGAAACCTCGGTCTCAGACTCAAGCTTGCTCACCTTTGATCAGTAACAACGCAAAGATCAGTTGACATGGTGGTTCAAGCAATGACCGTTTGGGCCCCACCAGGCAGCTAACGTCCGTAATTCAGCTATCGTTAGGGACCGGAGGGCGATATCAACCAATGGCGGGTCCACGAGTTTTGTCTGGGCCTCAGAGCGTCTACTTAAGATCTTTGGCATTGCCAGTTCTTAAGAGGTGGGGATTCGGAGGTGCTGTTTACCCAAAAGTGGGCCACCGCTGTATTTGGTCATTGTGGTCTTAGATGATATTAGTTGATATCGGTGTTGCTAGAAGCATTATAGCAACTGTGTTCTTAGTGAGGATTCTAGGCTAGCCGCATGTTTGAACTTACGTGCGGCTTTTAGGACCACATTTTGCCGACGCTCAGAGGAACGCGAGAATGCCCGACCTGATTTAACCACAGCTCATGGGTGGTCAGGTTTCAAAAACCAAGGTTTGAGTAGTTAATTACCAAAAATTGGCTGCGCATATGAGATAAAAATTACTATTAACAGACAGGACCTACACCCTTCAACCAATCGTTAAGCCGATAATCCCTGGCCGGAGATAGCCAATTTTTCGAATTTTTGCAGTACTTTATATGTGACAGAATCGAAGGAGATGGCGAATTAATGCATTATTCATATCCCCGATTACCCTCAAATTTCTGTGCTCATGATCAATTTGTAAACAGTATAAGTACAAGCGAAAGGAGCATGTGCTTGTAGTCGGGTGTGGACGGCCAATATATAACGTGCATGTAGGTAGTAAGCTTAAGTCTAATAAACCCTTCTAGAACGGGCCTGTTTTCCGCACCATTGAAACAGAGTTCAAATATCTAACACATATACATACATGTACATGTACATACACATATGCCTGGTCAACCCGCAGACCTGTTTCAGGGCCTCTTACATACATGTGCTTGGGTGTAGGGGTAAGTGAGAAGACACCACTCTGCCAAGGTTGCGTGAATTGAAGGGTGTCTTCTCACCCCTACACCCGAAGCACTACGGGTGTAGGGGTAAGTCTGGCGACAGTAGGAACTGTTGCAACTACGGCCAGTGTCGCCAGACTCTACACCCGTAGTACATCCTGAGCACTTTTGAGTTTGAATATAGTATGAAAAAACGGGGTGAGACTACTACCATATATAGGACTACGGAATTCAGTGACGGATACCGAATTAAACTAGAATCAGAGGGAAAATACTGTATCAATACCGCAGCTATCACACTCGCATTTTTGGTAATGTAAGCTAGAGAGCTAGGCCGGAGATGGACATGAAATGATTTATGTATGTAATTAAAATGTAGGAAATTCTCGTTAGATTATCACTTGATCACCGCGTCGATCAGTACGATGTGACAACATGCCATGTGTGCATTGCTATGATAATAGAGACTTTGCGCAATTGGAGCCAGCTCTATATTTCAGTTATCTGATTGACAGGCTATGGGATCGGCATCAATCAAGTTACCGGAAAATGGAGCTGGCTCCATTTGCGCAAAGTCTCTAGTATTACAATCCACAGTGTATTTTATCTTTTGCTTGATAAGTATTGTAATGACACGTCAACGTTATGTAAAAATTTTAGGCCTACATGTATGAAGATCCGGCCTTAGACTCCTCATGCACCTGGGAGGATAATCTGTGCATCATTAGGGATAAACTGGGGTGTTTGGGCAGAGCTTAAGGTCCAAGCGAGTCAAATTAAGCTCATGGTCATATTGCCTTGGTTTCGCTCTAGAGGCGTAGCTACATGTAGTCATCTGTCCCTTGTTGCTACGGTGACCTAGCCACAATTGAGGTACAATACCGAGTGATAACATATGATTCTCTGGGGTAGGCTTGAATTATTTGTTGTTGTTAAATTCACTAATTACATACGACCATGACTTGAGTGATCATGTCATTCCTAAAACGTATAATGTTTAGAAAAGGTTTTTGAATATGATAGCATGTATTTTAATAATTAGACATTATAAGTAGTTATTGAGTTACTGCTCTTTAAGAAATCATTAGTCGTGTTAAACCAACGCTAGCTCCCAACAGCATAAACTATAGTTTGTATACGAGCATTCCACCATAAGAAAGTATGTAGTACGTACAAGTAGACAAACAAAAAGTCTGTGCTAAGAAAAGATATAATTGAGGAACACGAGTATATACGTATCTCTGGCAAACCCCCTTAACTCAATTTAGAAATGTGGCGACACTACCACCCCAAATCACACCACCATCAGACCATTAAATATCCTGTTTTCTGTTCTTCATCAGCTCCGTCATCAGCGCCAAATGCTTCCTTGTTTTCAGGAATGCTACTTCTGCCCTTTTCGCTGCCATTTCCGCCTCCTCGGCAGCACACTCGGCATCACGACTCTTGCTCACAGCATCCACCATAACCCTACTCATCTGCAACAGTATCTCACGTCGAGCACTCTGAGGCTCATTGCTCGCAGCGTTGATAAGATCCATACAAACAGCAATTGGGTTCCTCTTTTTCTCGTCCTTGGAAGGACTCTTTTCGAGGCTGGGGATATTGAACGTATAATATCTTCCACCGAGAGTATTAAATGTATCCTTTTCGTCAGGAGTTTGGGGTAACTGGGCCGAAAGCTTTCTCATGAGGTTCTCAACCTCATCTTGGGAGAATCCGCCGTGAGGTGTTACGGGTGAGGGTATCTCTTTGCTCTTACTGATGATGTGATGCCTAGGGAAGTTTCCACTTTCAACATGGGAAAATTTTGATGGTCCTCTGTTAAGAGGGTCGTTAAAACCCTTAAATGGTCCTAGATCAGATCCGACAATTTCACTAGGGGTGGGTTGAGAGGAATCCTGTGGGTCATCGCCCACAAGGCGAAAATTCTCCTTCCGAGAATCACTTGGTGTAAGTGATCCAATTATAGCTCCAGACATCCCTGGAGTGCCACCGAAAAAAGCGCAAGCAATAGGCATCATCCTTGGGTTAAGGGCAGTTCCAATCTCGGTAATGTCCACCAACACGGTATTACCTGGTTTCTTGCGGTTGGTAGCAAAGATGGATGTTTTGTCAGCAGTCGGTCTGCCGGTGCCACCGGATTTGCGCGTCTTCTCGTAGAAGCTGCTTTTTTTAATAGACTCAGGAGGGACAAAAGATGTTTCGGTACCGCTATTTTCAATGGTTTCCTCCATAGACTTGGGACCTTTGCTGCCTCGGTTTTTGGGCCTAGATGGTTCCAATCTCCCATTATAAGGCAGTTTCCCCCCAAACTTAGGGGGCATTTCAGAGGAGACCGCCCATGAACCCCCAGAAAACGAAGCTTTACGAGGGGAGGAATGTGATTCCTGAAGATCCGTATTTTTGGCTAGTAGTCGTATATAATCCCTCTCCACACCAGAAGTAACGGTGTTTTTCGGGCCGGTGGTGTTTTCCTCTTTATTTGTTGCTTGATGACCGCTCCCCCCATACTCAGGTAGAGGAATACTTTGCTGGTCATTTGTATTATTAACTCTCGGCCGCGGAGAAAGTCTCGGAATATTAGAATTTTGCATGCGCTCAACCACAGTAATTTGGCCTGGAATAGACGAATGGGTGTAACCACTACCGATACCACCATGGGTGTTGAGATGGCCTTTGGAGACATTTTTAGTTAGATATTGTGCATTGGGGTCGCTTTCGTGGGTTGGGGTGTTGTTCCTGGTCTGTCTCGAGAAATTTGGTATCTTGGAGATCATGCACTCCTGTGGAGGAGCCTTCTTGATAACTTGGTTGGTCCCCTTGGCTTCACTGGTACTACCAACGGGTGTATATGTTTCAAGACCACTTATACTAACCTTAGCAGTTGGATCTACCAGAGATGTAGCGGTATCAGTGCTAGCTAGGGCTTTCATACTCATTTCAAGCCGTATTTTCCTCGCATCAATATCATCCGTAGGAACGACACTTACGGCGCCTTTGGGATTCCTCACGATATTTACGATTCTTGGTACCTCCCGGTGAGGCTCGGGACTATAATTTCGGGAGCTGTGGGACCATTTCTCGTTCCCGTATATCTTTGACTGGTATCTCATACGGTTTACTTCACTAGAAGAAGTTACCGAACCGAGAGCTGTATCACCTTGGAAACTGCTCCTCTTGGACTGCTCAGGGCCTGAACCGAGACTATGACTGATTGTAGACGGCCCAGTCACATCAATAGAAGCCGCCTTATTGGAGATTTTAGAGGCTACCCTATGCGAGATTTGTGTATCAGTATTGTTTGTATTGATTGATGATCCCGATTCCGTAATTGGAGTCCCCACTCGGGGGTAACTGGATCTTATAGTACCCCCACTTATGTTATTTTGAGCGGTGGTGTTGGAAGATTCAGCGGTAGGAGTTGGGTTTGTACCGGGGGGGTTCTTAAAGCTCTGGTGGTCTTCCTCTGCCGTATCGATAGCTACGATTGAAGGGTCACTTATTCTGGTGGTTGGCGGCAGGGAACTTTCTGCAGGCGGGGTATCTTGAGACTCTGTGATGGTCCCCCCCAGTTTCTCTTCACCCCCCTTTAGAGGAGTTGATTCTCTACCTCTCTTTAATTCGTGTCTCAAGCTCGGAAACAATGATAAATCATGCGGCAGGGGCGGAAGGGCTTTAGCATATCCCGGATTTGTGATTAGTGTTGATAGAGAATTGGGTACAGAGCTTGTAATTGGGATATTACTCTCTGGTCCGACGAACCTAGGAATTTCGGGTTTACTGATAACGATACGAACATTTGGTATTTGAGATAATTCTCTCTTCCTGTGGAGGAAAGGTAGCCGAGACTGTTTTTCTGCAATGGGGCTAGGAGTGTGCGAATGGGGTAGGCGTGGGGTATGCTCCGATCCGTTCCAAGGGTGGGAGGGAGCAACGCCAAGATGCTTATTGCGCCTAATAACTTTAAATTCCCTATTTTTCGTTGTGCTTGAATCATGAGAGCAGGCTTCTGGTTGTAGATTATCCGCTGAACCATTAGGAGGCCCAAGGTGAGTTGCGGGTGGTTCGTCGTGACGTTTGAGCCCAACGCCAGAATCAGAGTAAGCTAAGCTTGGGAGGCTCCCTTCTGGGTAAACTATATCCTTATCAGGCTCATATGTGCTCTATTGTTAATATCAGCTATCTGTAAGGTATACTTGTACGGGAATTGCGAATTACCTCTTGTTTGGGCGGAATGCTACAGTCTGTCTGATTAAGTTTGTTGGAGTTCTTTGAATGGGCAAAACCAAAGTTATCTGATAGTTTAGCAGATACATAACTGACAGCAAGATTAACTATATTCTCCGAAGAGACTGTACAATTACGATTGCCATTCTTCCTCGATTTGATGCGCTGTTCCATGTCGTAGTATTTGCCCTCAAAGAGCTACAGAGAAGTCAATTAATATTATCCAGGGATTGATGCGGAAGGGTATTGAATAGGGATGTCAAACAGTTAAGCTTCTCACCGCCTCGGTACCCCAACATAGTCCCCGCAGGATTGCAAAGACCTTCTGGACCTTGATATTCGTTGGTATCTCAGGGACCTCCGTCTGTATCTTGTTCTTTAGATCCATAAAATGGTCACCCCATTGTTTATCATCAAGGGCCTTCAGAATCTATTTTTGATAAGTTAGATAAAGCTAGTTGAAAAATGAGATCGAATAGAAATGGATATATCACCAATGAAATGTTTTTCTCTGCTTCTTCGGTGGACCCATCTTCCTTGAGGTCGTTTACAGGCATCTCAGGGTGGTTCGACATGGTGAAGGTTTATTCAATCGGCGAGCTCCCCCTTTAATGCCTAAGGGGGAAAGAAAAAAGAAAACATCAGTATAAAGCCGTTGTGTTTGCTGTGGCCCCAGAGGTGTGACAAGAAACAATGATTCATAAAAAGAAACTGGTGTACTCACTGTAATTACACCCACGGTCCTAATATTACTGGATCTGATTGAACGTAACGGGATATTCAGTAAAACACTGAGGAGGTAGGAGATTTCGATTGGAGCTGGAATATGAATTCAAGATTCCATAAAATGCAGATTATGGACAAAGATGGTGACTGGAGAAAAATAGAGGGGGAGGGGAGACAGACGGGGTGGGGTGGGGGTATTCGATCACAACTAAAAAAGTAAACACTTATGTAAGTCATTATACGTCTACACTTAATGTACCCGTATCCGTCAAAACAGGTGCTAGAGGAGGACAAGCAAACGGGATTCTGGCCACATGTATCAGTCATGTCACTGGAAGCAGAGGAAACGTGGAATATCAAATTCTCACCGCGACTTATACTTGCAATTTTCCTACGATTTATATTTGCCTACGGAACTGTACGAGATAGAAACCAATTTTTTTTATGTTTTCTTAAAGGGTACTCAACGGAGAGTAAGTACATGTATGAATTGGTGTGGTACCGTAACTAACAATGAACCTCACTACAAGGCACATGCTTTCTCGGTATCTGACCTCCATGATTGTAACTCCTGTGGTTGTTCTCAGGTCTACAGCAGTAGATTTTAGCCCTACATATATCTCGGCCGCTTGAGGTTTATCCATCATATATTATCACTCGGGAGGCTCTAAATGTACAATGTATACACATGTATGCATGTTAGGTGGAAATCGGGATAAATGAAAGTGTTACGCAAATTTTTATTTATAATTCCTTACGTTAAAGCCTACCGAAGAAACTTTATGTAACGCTTTTTTCTTTTTGCTAGTATCCTCAAAACCCACCACATATAAGCAAAGGTTTAGGGAGCTAGCCCAGCACCCAAACCACCCAAACCCTTGAAATTTTTGAGCTGATCTATTGGTTCCGGTTTCTCATCTGGTGTGATGACTATCACCTCATCCGGTGTCGCGTCTGCTTGTCTCATCTTCCAGGCCTCCTTCCTCTCAATGCTCCCATCAGGGCCAGGATCCTCCCCGTAGCTTGGTACATCGCTCTCGATCTTCTCGAGTACAATAGTTGGGGCTCTACTCCTCATCTTAGGCGCTGATATAGTTCCGCCTCCTTCTTCTGCGGAGGTAGCAGTTGTGTTTGAAGGGCCTGGGACAACAAGAAGTGACTCGGGATGTTTGGGGGCTGCTTTCTCGGAGGGAAGAGCCTCATTAACTGCGGCAGAAGCGGCCTCTTGAGAACGAATTTTGGCTAGAACCTCAGGATAGAATTTTTCGCCGACATCTTGGTGGGACTGAGATAGGTCAGTACGCCTGTAATTTGGAAATACGGGAAAGTCATTGGGGGAGCGTGAGAATAACTCTTGCGTGGGCTTTGTAGTCCAACCTTTTTTAGAAGGTGGGGTTTAGGTGTGTTCATATTCAAGGTCGAGAAACAAAAGAATAAGCCATACCTTAACCCGATTCACGAGTGTAGCCTCTCCTATTAAACTAAAGTCACCTGGTTTAGGACTTGACTCCGCATCCCCCTTTACAACCTCCCTCCTTAACCTCTTCACCTGCTCTGGAATCTCTATACTTTCATATCTCACATCGTAGCTCACACCCTGAAAAAATGGTATTGAGAAGCGGGAACCTTCTCCCGCGGCTGGAACGATCACGCGATGGGTTGTTGCAACACATACCCCGCCAGTGATCGCTTCCATCCCCTTCCCCATTGCTACCACGAACGTTCCCGGAACTGGAGGACAGTCAACCCATGTTCCCGAATAGTTTTGAACCTGTAGCCCTTTGTGATCAGATGCTTGGAGGAGGTATGAAGAGAGGTCCGAGTCTTTATGTGGCCCAACTGCGTCAAGTCAAGACGTCAATATCAAAAGACCATCATTTAAACTTTTTGAGAGGAGGGGAGAGAAAGAATGGGAATAATCACACCAACCTCCCAGAGCTCTATCACTATCCTCAACCATTAATTCTGCGGCATCTGGGTACCTAACTATCTTCAAGCGATCCTGTCGCCGTGTTCCGCTAGCACTTTCGCTGCCCTCGTAATACCTTGCAAACAAGTCCCTCTCTAACCCAAGGGCCTCCGCAACTAGGCTCAAGAACTTCTCAGAGAAGCTTCCCATCGCATCCATGTACTCTGTATACGTCTTCTTAAATTCTGGGAGGGCAGACTCAGAGGGCCATTGATTGGGACCCCTGAGCCAGCGGTAGCGAGGCTCACCACTAGCAGGGGCTGGAAGCTCGGTACTGAGATCAAATTGTTCTCGCCAATCGGTTGCACTTTTTGTTCTACGTTTTCGCCGACGATTAGTAACTATGAAGGGGGGGGGGGGGTGATAATGTGGGGAGAGGTCATGGACATGGATAGTAATCATGGATGATGACATACATTTCGTTTCCCAGGCGACTGTATCCAACAAAGTGTGGAGCTATATCAAACCTCGGGGGTCAGCATCAGCATCGATTTTCCCACAGGATACCCTCGTAGATAAATATTCAACTTTTCCGGCGATCACTTCCACGTTCCGTCACATCAAACCAAACATTTCCTTAGTCTACCTGAAAACAAACAGGACAAACTCACAATTCTTCATCTCCAACTGTAGTTTATCTTCCTCTGGCAAGTCAAAAAACGCCTTCCCGAGTCTCATAACATCATCCACAAGCATGGTATCAATGCCCGTGTTTTTGATGTAGAGAAATCCTACTTCAAAGAGGGCACACTTAAGTTCTTCCAGAAAGGCAGATTTTGTTTCTTCGGCTGTGGAAAGAGCATAATCCAGCACTGGGACTTTGGTAAAGTCGGTCATTTTCTTTGTTGTTTGAGTATGTAGTTAATACTGAAGTGGATGATCCGATAGATGGAAGGATGGGATAAGATGGGGGAATTCAGACTTGATATAGGTCGATTGTTACTGGTTCTAGAATCTTGTCCCTTCTCCTAACAGGTAAGTTCCGTGTTTTCCCCTCACTTAAAACAATAGCATAGCCCTGTTGCTGACTTGTCACAGGGCGGAGGGGTTGTCTCCATCTTAAGCTTGGTCTCGTCTTATCCAGTCACCTCCGATATCCGAACCCTTGCCCTGTGGCTTGGCGTGGGGAAGATGCCAAGATGTCAAGGAGGCTTTAAGCGAGCCAATCGATTAATTATTTAGCCACAGGGATAGGCTACGCCTCTGGCCTGTCTGTGTCAATGATAGTCGGTTGTTGCGGATTTAATTTCCGTGCCATAATGGTCACCGGAATGTCATCGGAATCCTATCAGTTCTCCTAATAAATTTAGGTACATACATAAATAAATTTTTTCTCCAGCTGCATGCATCTAGGCCATATATACGCTCCGTTTCCAGATCACTGATTCCTGCTGCTCTTACTCCGAAATTAACTGCTAACTATTTAACTTTAAAGGGCGATCTTTTTTTAATTCCAACGCGATGGGCTTCAAATTCCGTTCATTACTAGTACTACTTTCCTTTTACTCCTTTCTAGCGACATCATGCAAAGCTTCCCCAATCTTACCTGGCGCGTTGGAACATCGGGTTCCATCTTATAATTCCACACATGAAGTCCGTCCCCTCAAGATCTTCTACAGTACTGAAGGCATCTTTCACAACGACACAAGTCAATATATGCCAAATACCACGATTATTCTCAAAGGGCCAGGGGCTCTCGTAACCTTTGAGTTTGCACAAAACATTACTGGCTGGTATGTACGCCACCCATTTCAGTAGTAATCGATTTACTGCCCTATACTGACAATTGGCAGGCTCCACCTTAAGACAGACCCTGTTATTACATCTAGAAACCAGTCCATCGGTGTTTCGCTTTATACTTCTCCTGGACAACGCAAGAGCGACCGATTCCTGCTATCACGCGGTGGGACTATCATAGGAGGTGTCCCTTACGTCTTTAAATATGTCACTCTTTTTGTGCCTCCTGGCTCTTCTCCAGCATCCCCAAATACAACAGAAACAATAGCACTGCGCGATATCTGGGTTGTCTACACAGACAACGTAGGGAGTGGAGGAGAAGTATTAACGGGGGAGAAGGTTGGGGAGCAACCGGAGGCGGTACCCAAGGGAGTTGGAATATTGGGAATTAAATCAGAGAGGGTCAAGAAAGCAAAGAATAGCCTATTGGCCGGTATATTAAAGATATTGGCTGGTTCTTGGGGCGAGTAGGCCATGCGCCAGGGGCCTCGGTTCAAATCAGGAAGTTTATATATATTATTATTTTAGATTCTGTTCTTTTTTGTAAAATATACTTGATGTGTAATAATATGTATGTTTAGAAGTTATGATTTAAATACTGCAGCTGCTAGCTAGCTTTAACGGGTGTAGGAGTATTATTAGCGGTGTGGGGCCGCGAAAACTACATGTACCCGAGGAAAATAAATGGCATGATTTCGGCCCAGCTGATATGTTCATGTGACTGATGGGAGGTGAGGGGAATAAGTCGAGCCTATGCCGGGCCTGATACCATTGGTATGAAAGGTATACGATATCGTGTAGTCTCGTGGGCATCCCTATATACATATAATACAAGCGCTACATGTATGTACTACGGGGGTAGGGGTAAGCCTCCAGAACTACGGCCATGGTTGCAAGAGGCCATAGTTCTGGAGACTTACCCCTACACCCGTAGTACATGTAGTTTGTTGCTCAAAGTAGGAGGGGTTGGGATGAGCATGCGCAGAGATATCGAATAATATTTCCGTATATTTATTCATTAATTTGGCATATGTACTAACATATGCAAAATTGTTATTTTAGACCTTTTCTGGCTACGCACATGCATGTATGTACTCTTTAAATTCATGTGCTGTCACTCGCTCTTGGCATTTATGATCATGGAGGTGCGTTAACAGAGTAGATTCCCAACGTCATGTCATTCCATCCACTACATGCTACCACGTCCCACAACCACATCAATTTCGGACATTTGGTACTACGATTGTCTTTTTGTCTCGTCTCGCTTCATCCCCAAGGTTACGGTACATGCAGTTTGGTCGCACCGTTATCTAGATCCACACAATCACTATAATACGACATATTGGTTCCTACATGACTAAATGCTCATCCTTCCGTTAACTGATCACAAAATTGACCAGTGTTCCCCAGAAATGCCGTTCGTATCGGCTCCACGGGGTTCCTCCGCCGATACTCGGCCCAAATACATAAAATAATAAGTATAACTACGTCTGAAGCATAAAAAGGGCCTTGGAACCCTAGAGAAACAATTAACTAGGCAGAAAACTTGGTTTAGATAAAATAAATAAGCGAAACCAGACCGACATAAATAGACGCTTTTCACAAAGTTCTTCGGTTCTACATCATCTCACACTAATTCTCTTCTTCCGCCGTCCTGCCCTCTTCGAGTCACATATTAATTTGAGGCTCCGGTGATATAGGATAGGACGTTTTTACCGTGGAACGCCCCCCCCCCCCCCCACTACGGACAGCAGCTCTCGCAAACAATGCGTTTGCATCTTCTGATGGGCCCGCGGTTATGAAATTCCTTAAGCTATAGCTGAAGTCTTCCGGTATCGAGGCTACTTGAAATAATTGATATTGGGTTTGAATATCGTGCCGGGCGTGGGTATCTGTTGAATAGAAGCACTGGGTAGTATTCATATCGACTCCTTCAGCCCTATTGGTAGTACTAAGGGGAGTCTTGGCGACCCTCGCACACCCCCGGCAGCTCGCATGGTCGTTACTTGCTGTTTGCTGGCTCTGGGGCGACTGCATGGGATACAATGATGAGGCCATCTGTCTAGGAGAATCGGCACTTTTTGGCGGAACTGGTGAAAGGGTATCAAACAGGTTGCTGAGGGTTTGTGTGGATTCCATCCGGCTTTTCTGTGTGCTTATTTGGGGATATGTGGGTACTGAATTAGGTACCTGGGAATTGTCTAGGTGTATGAGAATGGAAAAACTGGTATGGGGCCCAAAGGATTGCGATTTAGCTTTGACGGGCGATACTTTTGATTGACCCATGGGTAGATTCTCAGGTTGAATATAGGCTCTGGAAGCAGGAGATTTACTATGCCAAAGCAATAAGGTGGTAAAGAAATGGCCAGGGGTTTAGACGGCTCAAAAATAAAGGCACGTATATTTAGGCTTCGTTATGGCTGAGATAACTAAGTTGAGGGTAGGTAGATACGAGACCTTCCTAGGCCGCGATCGAACCTTGTCTTTATAGAGGATTAAGGGTCGTAACCAGGCACAGAGTCTATAGCAGCTTCACAAATTCACCTAGCTTCCTAACACTTGTCCCACTGTTATTGTCTTCATTGGGGGGTTTAACGGCGTACCCTACAAACACTCCCATCAGCCTCCAAGAGTTCTGATAACCTAATTGATGACGGGCCGAATATGAAGAGGATAAAGTACAGACTTCGGAAAGTACATGGCATGCACATGGTGCTAAGGGGGGTATGCTAACACATGGCAATTCACACACGTATTGATGTCCCCTTCGGCATACAAAGTCAAAGTAACTAGCCGTACTTCGTGAAACCCAGATACGCAGAGGCGTTTAAACTGCATCGTTTTTCTTTTTCTTCCAATTCCAAAGTTGACATTGAACTACATGTAGCTATAGGTGCAGACTACATCGAGTCAGTATTAATATCATTACCTTTTATAGCGAAAGCTTTTAAATAACATAGTACCATAATTAAAGGTACCCTTATAGCATACATATACATGTGATATATAAGCATAAACCAGAGCAGGTCGAGAGTCTTTGTACCTAGTCTTACTATATCACTGGAGGCATATAACTTAAACTTAACTCTTCGTTGAACCCAGCTTCGAATATATACTAACTATTGTTTATCATGATCAACCCCACGCAGTTCGTAGCCTCTAGATCCATCTTTTATCGCAACTCCAGGGCTGGTGCCACAACGGGAGCTAAATACATTTCAGCTACCAAACCCCTAACTCGGTTATGGATTTCGATTATGATCCACCCTATCTCCTAGATTCTAGGCTTTCGGGTTTGTGTCTGGGAAATGGTCGAAAGGTAGGTAGAAATTAGATTGAAACAGGCGTAAAATACGGAGGCCCCGAGAATGCATCTCTAGATCCTATGATCCTTTGCTTTCAAAAAGAAACGAAAGAAACGAAAGAAACAAAGGAAACAAAAGAAACAAAAGGAATAAAAGAAATAAAAGAAATAAAAAGAAGTTCTATAATTTAATTACATGTTGTGTTACTCTACATGTATGATTCCTAGGATCCTGTAAGCCATTCCAGCAATTTATTATCAGGCTTGACACCTTGAGTTCTGAAAATGGGCATAAATTTGCACATGGGCGGCCCAGCACGGTGACTCCCTAGAACATGCCTGATTTTGCCATTACTCCGGGCCGTTTTGGCACGCGAACCAGCGGGTGCGCTTTTGGCACATTCTACCGGATCATTGGTAGGTAATATACATACCACGAACACATATATATAAACCTGCACATAGTGGTCCGGAATCCCAGATATAAGCTTTTTTCTCACCACTCATACACTAATAAGCTACAATACAAGTCCCTGTATCACGGTGCTCATATCATCCGATTCTTCCCGAGAACAGAAAACATAACACCCGGTAACCAAAAGAGAAATGTTCGACTTAATGGTAGCTACATATCCACAATTACTCCAGTCAAGTACTCCATCCTTCTGACCGTACCCTTAATGTTTGATAGGATGCATATGCTTATATATCCGCAAATAACTCTAAATCTAAGTCAATAAAATAATAAAATATAAATTAAGAAGAATAGTTCGGAGGAGCTGCGGGTTTGGGATCGACTAGTGATAAGCCATGGAGCAGACCTGGGTTCGGAGAGCAGGAAAATTAAATGTGATCATGAGGGCATGATGGGAAACGACATGTAATTTTGAAAAACCCAGCCTTTTGAAACTGCAAACTGTATGCATATCTTTTTGACAGAACAAAGATGTGACCCCGGGTGATAATTCTACTACGATTGGTATATTAATACCGGAGGCGGGGATATGTTGTGTACCTCGGTGTTTCGTCCTCGTTAGGTGTGCCGGATCGATCGCAGAGGTTACTTCTGGATGCATGTCTCAAAGCTAATGATAAAGCTAATGATACAGTGCAAGGCGAGCCATGAATCTGCCTTTTTTTTTTTTTTTTTTTTTTTTTTTGCAGGCTAGAGCTCTAGGGTAACGACACCGAAAGAAAACACGTAGCAATTAACATATATGGGCGCTGTAGTACATGCACACATTGTAGTTATGTACAGCCGCGTCCGCAAAGTTTTGGCACCCCCAGTCTCGAAGCTCATGAGTTCAAACCGTGATATAAACAACCAGATAATAGTGACTGCAATGCCAGTTTATAGTTACATATCCCTATACTGCCGTCTATCACAACCCACCGCAACCCTACCTTTCGATGAAGGGACCGAAATATTTTGTTTGTTGTAATCGCAGATGTTTTTACAGGGTGCCAAAACAGCTTTGCGGACGCGGCTATACATGCATATATTGTAGTTATGTACATGTAGCTGATTCTAAATATCCAAGCTCGGAAGTACATGGTTTTTTTTGCGGAACCACAGTAGTCTCGTGCCTAGCCCACGGTGCGATCTAGCATACATAGAACGAGGAACGAGTTGACAAAAGTCTGGGAACGAGACTAGAGCTACAGCTAAGAACGCTACTCAAATCGCAATGTAGTGCAGTTACTCCAAGAAATCTTTGTGATGGGCCGATGTAATATGATGCATGCCCTGGTCACAACTTCAAATTGACATAATTTCACAATATGTACTAGTTTGAGTAATAGATCACAATAGATGTTCTGGTTGTGATTGTTAAATGGTCGACTGTTTTGACCTTGTATGGTGAACCAGATCTTCAATAACTTCGAAACTACAGCAGACATTACTTTTGGTTATATACATGTATATTGAATATCTTAATCCTTCTCTTCCATTTCATTTGAGGGGCCTGGGGGGTGTTCATGCGCGGCTAGCTTGTGAACGAATCACGAAAACTTCTTGGTAGTACTACATGTAGTGGCTGTACGACAGCGCGAGTAACACGACTTGGTAACCCGTCCAAGTATGTAAACGAAAAGTATGTTTCCTTTGAATCTGAAGACAGCTGGTAACATACGAGAGCTCCATTTCCAATACTCTCGGCTGCAGCCTGACCAGAGCGCTACAAAAGAAGCCCCATAAAGAAAGAAGGAAAGAGAGACAAACCGCACTGCCAAACTGACTAGTAAAGTTACGTCCACTTAGCTAAGGCTCAGCCTGTAAAACTACCTGATTTGCATGTATGATCGGAGTATAAATAAATAATAGCTACCTGATTTGCCGAGGGCTGTCGAGTCGAGTGATACCTTATGAACATGAACCAACCAACTACTTAGCAGTTTCCTCCTCGTTTAATCCATTAATTACATAACTACTTAGCAGTAATAGATATATACATGTAGTGTACCGCCATAACTCGAAAAATTGGCTGTGAATATGAGATCAAAGTTACTACTAGCAGACATGACCTACACCGTTCAACTAATCATTAATGAGATAATATAACCCCTGGCCGGAGATTAGCCAGTTTTTGCGGCAATTTATTCTATATTAACCCAAGAAAAAACTCTTGTGTTGCGCTTAATCTTAGCACAGAATACTAGAGGGTTAATTCACGCAAAGGCTATACAACGCGTAGCTATTCGCTTGGAACCTCCTCTCGTTCACTCATATGATATAGTATGAAAACCCAGATTCCTGTACTTATATGTAACATCACATATACGTTAAAACTTACTCCAGGGCCTGGCTATCTCGATGACTGGTGTCCCGCCGGTACCTCTTATCTTTGGCTTTACTCTTGGTGTGTTTTATCATATACATATCATAATATATGAGTGTAGCTTGTTTTTAAGCGCCTGCCGAGAGTCTGTTTTCACAGGTGCAGTAAACTTACGAAATATTCCGTGAGTCTGGTTGCTCTATAAACGCAGGTATTTATCATGACAGCGCGCGGGCATGAGGGATAAAATTGGCAAGTTGAAGTTGACTGACACCAGGTAGTAAACCGGATAAGAACGTTGAAATTTCAAGACTGACAGTCCGCAGGGAACTACAAGGATCACAAGTTGTTCTGATTTTCCCTGCTGGGTTTCCAGTTTTAAACCAATTAGCTAGTTCCAAAACCACCCTAAACCCTGGTTTATCAACTCCAAAGGGCTACTTTTTGTATTAAATTTATAAAACCACATTATATCTACTAATAAACCATGTTTTAGTCTAGACAAACAGTCGATTAGCTGGTGCCATATCACATAAATTTTCAGAGGGCTATTAATCATGAATAAGGGTCCCTACACAATTAAATGCGTTGGTAGCTGTGTTCCGGGGGGGAGGTGGTAGGGACAGATCATTACTTGGTATTAGCTCGCTGGCTACAATTGCAACCTGCTGCATGCAGTACCCCGCCAGCATAACATACTTGTATATACTGAGCCGATTATCCAGCATTTAAATTGATAGACCCCTAAGTGTAATTTAAGCCGGTGCTTCGCCAATATTCTGTCCTACATAGGAGAAAAAAAGTGCGCAGTGGTCGATCGTGCGGGATGACATTCCACGTGCACTAGCAGTATGTGCAATTAGATACACATATACTTCACTTAATTCAGGATTCATTGAAAGGAAGCTTCCGAATCTTACAGGTAGAGCCAGAGGCTATGGCCATGGGTTGATGCAGGAAAGAGCGACGGGATTCCGAAATGTCTGTAGACTGCGCTGTTGATGCCATGCATGTGGACCCATTGCGAGACATTAAGGTTTCGGGCCTGTACAACCAGTACTATGCACTAGAATTTCCGGACACCCAAAGGTGTTTACACACCAAGTTCTTGGGTATTTGGGAACCATGTGTCGTTATACATGATAAAACCGGGACTGCCAAACCAGAAAGCGCTTAAGCCCGTCTGAGGTTTTTTCGGCCTTTTTCTGGCGCGGGTACCCCCCTAATCAGGTCCTCTAGTGGTATATGTATATATATATATATATGACCTACAAAATCCTGGAAAACCATTGCAATCACATAGGAATAAGGGACGGGCACGATTTATTGGGCGGCAAATGTACCAAAGGTAGTTTTACCAACGGTAGTAAATTATTTACCACCGGTGGTACAAGCACTGGATTTCAGTCCTGGTTCCAGTATAAACACTGAATTCCAGTCTTTACGCTGCGCTATCATTAATACAACACTTTTGAAAGTTTCCCACCAGTGATGAAACACCAGCTCATCAATGTTCACATATACTAGCATTATCTAACCCCTTTTGATCAAAAGGTCTGTGCTTTTACCATTTTAGGGTATAAAATGCTGGTATTATTTTAACCACCGGTGGACGTAAAGTAATTCACTACCGTTGGTAAAATTACTTTTGACACATTTACCGCTCCATATATCGCTCTATATATCGACAATAAACGTAAAAAAATCTACTTGGAATTAGGGCATAAAGGATAGAGATCCTACTTTGAATATACTGTAGCGGGCACTATGGGATAGGGTTTCATTCTGACACTCTTTTTTCTGAGAACAGGGTGCTCCTGATGCTGACAAAAATGCTGGAAAACAAAGGTTTGGGACAAGTGTCAATGTAAAGCCCTAGCCCTAGCCCTTTCTCGCTCCTAGCTGCTAATAAAAGGGTGACGGGACATGGGAATATGGGACAGACCCCCACTGACACTGACCAAAGCCCCGAAAGTCCAAGACAATATGATGTCGCTGACAACTGATGTCCCAACCGCAGTGTCCGCGGCAGTATATCTATATCAAATTCGTCACTCCCCACGTAAATATTAATCTGGGACCAGTCCGGCCGGTCCATTGAAGGATGGAATAGCCAGAATTACTGATTCAGCGCCAGAATTTATCCCCCAAAGACTCTGATGGTTAAGAGGGGTTTAGCAACAAACTTACATGTACTTAAACACCTGAGTTCATATATATATATATATTCGCGCGTTAATTACTTCAATTTGTAAGCCCTGAGAAATTTTGTGAGTCCGAATTCTCATGACTTAATTAACACGTGAGGACAAACCCCTGAACAAACCGTAGCTAAGAATTATAGTTGATAAAAGACTTACTCAAATAATACAATCTCTCAAGGTAGTTTTCTGGACTTGGACAGAAATGTAAACAATCATTTATATGTGGCTGTCAGTGATGAAATATCCCCTTTAAACCATTGTCTGACATGACCCGGGCCCGGCCGCGGACCCGGTACATAAGCCATTGCTATTATAACAAAAATCAGGCTGTTCTCTAATAGAGCACTCTGATCACGGATGAATGGGCTAGATGTCTATTCACGTACGCGTACCTGAAGTCTATCTGAGAATAGGCTAATATATACATGGTATTCGCTAGTTTCCCGGAACACACATGTTCACACGGGTAATACTACATGTAGTATACCGCTCTGGTCCTGATTTTTGTAAGGATAATTAATAGATATAGAGATCTAACTATCTCTCCAGAATTTCATCCTATTTTGGCCTAAGTTAGCATTTGTTTTGCAATACCTTAATGCGGCCAGCTCAAACGCAACAGCAACATTTCAGTACGAGCTAGATCTCGAGATTTAACAAATTGGGGAGAGCCATGTGACGGTGGATAAAGAATAAATCCAAAGCTATGCTGATAAGTTCAGCCACAGGTTACCACTTATCGGATACGCAGATCATTACAAAATACATGTATAAGGCATATTTCAAGGGACTATATTCTCATACATTCAGAAGCTTCGAAGATAGTCAAATAATAGCATTCCAAATTACGGCACAAGTGCTGTATATCCCTGTTCAGATTCTATCGTGCTTCCTCGAGTTAAACTCACCAGAGCCTATTAATCTCTTGGGACCCCACCTAGAGTAACCACATGTATAGTCAGGAAGCGGAAATACAATGAGAGCCAGAGTAAGCGAGTGATACCCCATGCTTCACTCGGATCCCACCAGTGTTGCCCACCTAACAAGTAGGCCTGTTAGCCACGAAGTACATGACAAGTCTGTTGATTGATATAAAGATACCTTTAGCCTTAATTTCCCAATTGAACCTCTATGTACTAATTGAATCCTGGGAAGATACATGTATGTACATGCAGGAAACGTGTATGTAGGGATATTGGAAAGTGATATATGTATGCATATCTTGACTAGCTTGGCAGCAGCACCTAAAAACTCAACAAATAACACTCTCTAGGTAGAAGTTTTAATTATAGAGTCTCTCTTCTACTCCTTAGCGTGTTCAGCTTAGATATGCTTTTGTACAAACGTTAGCCTTCTAAGAAGGAAGTAACAAAATGTATGGTAAAGAGCCCAGAAAAGAGTTAACACACATTTTTTTAAGTCCCTTGTCATGAAGATAATCTAAATTGGCTTTATTCTGCAGGTAACCTCTCTTGTGGTTGGTAAACCATTGAATGTGCATGACTTTCCGCCACCCTAGGTGCATACTCAAACACCATAGAGCGCTTACTGTATCCTGGAACCCTACTCCTAGCAACCGGACTTCCAATGATCGTGAACCTTGAAGTCTTATGTGATTATTAATCAACATAACCGCCAAGTGAAGAGTAGCAAGTGAGCAGGCTGCTTAGAGAAAAAAATTATCTTTGAAGTTACGTCATGTCTCTCGGCCATGCAGGATGAAGCAGAACCTGTGGAATAAAGTCCAAAGACAAAGAAGAGATGACGTTCCCGGGAAAAGTCAATCTATAACTGTATCAACCACGACTATCAGCTTAGATTGTTTTTGTCAAAGAGGCCGCCAGTGTGTGCACAGGATATCACTCATCCTAGCTAGGGCGCTTGTTTCCCTGGTACCAAATATCACACACGACCGCTCTAGGCATGCATAGCATTCATCAGAGCCAAGTAAAAATCGATTGGATTCCAATTCTGTTTTATTAATATGTATATATGAAAAGGAGGAGGGAAGGGGCTAGATAAGAAGGAGTATGGTTCTTGAGTACGCAGGGAGGTTTCTCGGCGAAGAGAGTGATGGTGATTACAACAATAGTAGTGGCATTGCTAATGACCTGGATGCCCTAGAAAGAGAACAACTGAATATGTAATAAGGTCGAAAAATAGTAAACTGGCCTGAATAATAGTAGCCAAAGGCATACCTTATCTGAGCAAGGATGGAACCTTGAAGTAGCCCTTCAGTATCTGCCCGCAGAAAAAGCAAACCAATATTCGCTGCCCTGATTTACACCTTAAGGCTTTCCCACATGGTCTCCGTGGAGTGAGTGTTGCATTGTCCCACCAGCGCGCGCCCAGCCTAGTAACCTCGAAAGAAATTTTGTTATCTTCAAGTATTTGCATGTGCGATTGATCCGATTGATTGATTCCCTTTGCTTGCCTGCAGTTTTTCGTCATTAAGTTAATCTCAAAACTTCATTGGCGGATTATCTCCCACACATGACCTCCGACGCGAGCTAGCGCAGGTCTGTATGTGTGACGGAATAACTACGCGCTCTATTTTACTAAGCAACCAAGTGACAAGCAATCAAGCAACCACCACACTCAGGTAATAAAATGTGGTTGTTAGCGAAGTTTGTTCAACCCTTGACGCATACATAAATTATAAATCCCCAGATTTTTTAAGACCTCACTCGATCGCACACTATATCACCGTGCTAAAATAATGTAGTAGGAAGTAAAGCTCTTACCGGTAGTTTCTGCTCTAACGTATAACTCCTCCACCACCACCACTAGTGGCTCTTGGACCACACCATGATAAATGACATCGCCGTCTGCGAAAGAGCGACAGCTAAGCTTTTCGCTTTATTCTGTGGCTCACTGACTAGTGACGTCGTAGGTAGGCGGATGCGTCGGCAGTGGCTTAGTATGAAATGATTGGTTACCATACATTTGAAAACCCGGCGATATGGTTTGTCGATTCCTGTTTTCGGGTTGTAAGAAGTATCGATCTCGGCCACACCAAAATGACGTGAGTTGAATGGTATGGGTGGGGTGATAGTAAGGAGAGGAGGAGGTGGTGAATGGTATGACATATTTGCTCTTGACCTTATGTGTATAAAGCCCTCGTGAGTGCAAGTCCCTTTTATCGCCCACAAGTGAACCTTCACAGCCAAAGATCTATACTTTTTGCCTGTCCTGAGCTAGCAGCAAAGTAAACTCGATCGATCCCCCGCCATAAACCAGCAATAATATAATAATTTTCAAAACAGAACCCACACAAAAGCGTAAAGATGGCAGGCGGTATCGCGAAGACGATCACCTGGTTGATCCGAACCCTCCAGCTCCTTTTCTCTATCATTCTTGTCGGAATTATCAGTTACATGATCCATGAGTATAAGGAATTCGGGTTCCGACCTCCTCGTGAGCTCATCGTTCCTGAAGTCTTCGTATGATTCCCTACATCTAAAGACCTCTGAGTCCACCAAATACAAACTGTATCAACTAATGTAACGTATAGTCGGTCCTGGCAATCTTGGTGACTGCATTCTCGATCATGGCCGTCTGTTTCCTTGGATACACCCTCCAGCTCGTCGCGGCCTTCCTCGACTTTGTGATTTGGGTGGGATACCTCACCTCGGCTGGTCTGTTGCGCCACAATTACCATGGTAGGAGTACCAGAAACCCAATTCGAAATACACTTGTTGGTATGAGGCAAAGTCGCGGCCTGAATCCTCGTGTACACCGTCACAACGGATTGGTGAAACTCCTTGTTGGGCTAGTCCTTATTCAACTGTAAACTCCCTTCCCCCCACCCCCTGTTTGATGAGCATATCTGACTTGAGTAGCTTCCTGTTCACTATCACTACGATCCTATCTATGTGGGTTGCGAAAAGACACAGAGATGATCGTGCTCTCCACGAGAAGCCGCGTCGCACCACTGCACACACCCAGGTCTAAGTCCGTTTTTGACTTCGGGATATTTTCGCTCAAAATATCCTTTTGATGAATTGATGATCTATGAACGCTCCTTTTTTTTTTTTTTTTTTTTTGCCTAAGCCATGGTTAGGGGGGATCGGGAAGGGGTTGCAATTTGAGGAGGAAATATATAGTTGGCGGTGTTAATTAAGTGATCCTATCTTTATGAATAGTAAGCATTATGCATGTACTTACTTGATCATGCATTGCGCCCTTGATCTACTGTAATTGATTTTGGACGTTTGATCAATGTAATTTCGGCTTGTGCGTACTTGCCTCGAGAATAAGTTTCTGTCACCACCCCTGTCTTGCAACAGCGTTTTCTCACACAGACCTGGCGGAAAATTATTCTCGCTAGTAGGTGCGTACTCTAGGCGCGTGGGTGAGTCCAGCTGGCGGTGTCTCGAGACGGCCTATCACGCAAATTCAAGCCTATAGCTAATTGAAACCAGTTATAAAAGAATAGTAAATCCCAAGGCAAAGGCTGCCACAAACCTTGGTATACAATAATTCACACGCCCACGTCTCTAGGTGTTCAGGCTTAGGCAGATGAGCCGATCTGGGTGTTTTGTTTCTTGGTGGGCTCGGTACTAGTTAGTATCTAGAGGATAGAGGACGTACAAACGTACTAGTATATACTGCGAGTGATAAGTGGTGCTGCGTTGCTACATCACGAGATCCCGCAATGGCTTAGCGGCTGGTTCTATGCCCCTCATGTTCCTCATTAGCAACAAGCAACCCAAGGTGTATCTCAGGCCTACAAGATGATTGCCTTGTTTAGAGGTGGTAATAAGATACTAAGCAAGAGCACTGGTGTGATAGCGTATTGTCCGCTATAGTCTCACCCTTCGCGAGACCTGTTAAAGATGCGCATGCAAATTAATGGAAATAAAAACTACTTTCGATCAGGAGGGAAGAGTCAGGAAAAGAAAGGCTTTGATTGTATACCGCAATTACCATTTCGATTTCTAGATGCCCTTCCTTCAAAGCCTAAGTGAGGACTAAGATCGATGACAGTCGTGGAAGTAATAGGCCTGGGGTAAAAAGCGTGTTAAATGACATAAGAGACGGCCCGGTCTTGGCACCTTTTGAAGCTTGATTTACAGTTCCAAGCTGATCTATACTAGCGAGTAAGAGCACCGTGACCGAAGGGCGCCCAAGATGGTCTGACTAGGGCCCATTTCTTTCTTCACCATAAAGCACTAGAGTACCTCCTTCTACTACATCGAGTAATGAGGACCTGTCATTCGCCTGAGCATCACGAGTTGCACACACTAAACTGAGAACATTCGAGCGGAACCCGGTGCTTAATTCACTGGTATTGAACCAGTACGCAAAAAACTGGAAAACGCATTTATGTCTCTATATATCCAATTCCCTTCTCATTTTGAGCGCGAGAAACCTGTTTGAATCGATTTTCAGGATCATAAGCTCTTTTAACAAAATGAGCACGAAGGAAAAAGGGCTCTGCGAGCTAAAACATAAGAAGCATCTATGTTACCGAGGCTATTTCCTATGGATATAATGGACCCTATTCTCTTGGTCCATCAACTTATACAGAACTTGTATCAAACCTCCCAAACCGACCACCAGCGGAATCAACTGTCCAGTTGAAAACATATCATTCACACCATCCACTTCATTCCACATAATCACACACTCCACCGCCACCACCGCCGTGAACAGTAGGATGATACAAATTGCCGGTGTCCACTTATTCAGCCTATCCGCTGACTCTGCCGCAGCATCCATGATCTCATCTATGCCCTTTTCCGTCTTTGACAGAGGTTCTGGTGCTTGACGCGGAATAGAGTGGTACACAGTGCTGAGCTTTGCCCGTGTGTTGCGTATGTACTCTGGGCCGAAGTTCCATGCACTATACCCGAAGAGGATTGTGTATATAAACGCGAAGAAACAGGCGAAAACCTTGTTGGCTGTGCGAAACCAACCCGTGAGGATAGGCTGTTTGCTGAACGCGAAGCCGATGGGGACGCAGCTCTGGTTAGGGAGCTCGGCAAAGTTATCAATCCCGGTGAACCAGAACCATACGGCGTAACAGGAGACAGCCCAGTAGACGAAAAAACGGATTATTCCGCCCCATGATGTTCCCTTCCATTCGGATTTATGGGTGGCTTTGTTGGTTATTGTGGAAGCCTTATTGATGAAGTATTGTTAGCTCAGGTTTTGAAATCTTGCTGGGCTAACTTACACTTCCGATGATCTGAATGATGATGATGAAAGGATCAATGGCATGTGGCTCCGGATTCTGGTTCGCTATAGCCATCAGAGCGGTCAACATTGCGAGCTGAAAACAAGTGTTGACGTCTCTCATTTTCGTGAGCTTTTTATTGTGGAGCCAGTTGGAAATGTAGGTCGATAGCCATTGCGAGTACAGACCAACTCTGATGCCGAGCCCGTAGATATCCTGGTTTCCCGCGAATCTACAAGGCCTCAGGGTTTCTTCGGTTGAATTAGAAGATTGTCGTTTCGATTTTGAAATGAGTGGGGATGCAGATACAGCTACGGAACCAAGTAATAACAGAAAAGGAACTACTCTGAACAACCTCGAGACGTTGGATCTGTGGGTAGCCATGATGAATATGAGGTGTTTTGGTAGGATGTTTGATAGCTAAGGGTTTGATCAGTAGTTATATTCCCCTCTTGCCCCTCTCACATTTGCTTTTTTCAGAATTTTTGTCTAGCTCTGAATAGACGGTGCCTTTAGGTACACTATTCTAGCTAGTAACATGCATGTTGATAGGCTATGTACGCATGTTTTTCCCTAGGGCCGCTGGTCCTCTAGGTTCTGCATAGATATCTTTATGGCCCTAGAAAGCCACCACCCATTGGAAACCCTGAGTAATAATGGTGTGGGGCTGAGTGGTAGTGGGGTGGTGTCATAATATGATGTTGGTGCATTTAGAGTAGAGCGCATGAAGCTTATTTATATTTAAATTTAGCGAGATCCGAACAACACACTTTACATATATCGTAGATACATTCAATTAATTCGTTAGAAGATTTTCGAGTAGGTATATATATGTTTATAATTTATCGATCTTCCGGCCCACGATTCCGCCTTCATCGAGCTGGATTGACTCGATCTGCTTATGACCCAGCTACATGCAGTTAAAAGCTTTCTACTAACTGCATGTTTCCAGACACAGATTGGTCTCAAAGCAATATCGTAATAGCTCTTAATGTATAAAACATGTAATATTAGCCTGTTCTACCTATGTGTCCAAATTTAACTTGATTTCCTGCGATATTATCGTTCTGGAGAAGGGTAGATCCTGCGCCGCATTTAAATCACTACACTTAAGTTTGTGCTTGTAGAAACTGATGCAAAGAGGGCTTATAAAGCGCCTTGCTGACACCTAAATGTCAACTCTGACTGGGGCGGGTACGTCTGATAAGGTTTGTGGCACAGCCGAAAGCTGACCAGGGTCTTAAATGATGAAGATCGATCGAGCAAAAACACCCTTTCAACTGCATCAGTGATCATGACATTAAGAATTGAGGCTCTTTTTGCTTTTTTCTTTGCAGAACCTATAAATAGAAACCATGTTAGTCATGGACCCATGGGTTCTGTGCTAATGCGGTTATCTTGTCCCTGCTTGGGTAAGTCGCCTTGTATTGGATAAGTCGCAGTGTTGTGTTAATCAATTACTACTCCATCTATGGTGGGATACATGCAACACATATACCCTCACAGAATGCCACTCGGCATGTATAAGGAAACTACCTCTTTCGTGCCTGACATAGACTGGAGTATTACGGCGTACATCAACATGATCAACCCTAAGGTAAATAGTACCTCCTTGAATCAGTAGCTAGATCTATAGCTAATTACTTACAGATCTATGTACAGCTCCTCAAGCTTTCAACCTCCACCTTCCCTTCTCTCCTGCATCAAAGAACCTAACGCCCATTACACACAAAGATGCACCTAGTAACAATGCGCCATCATAAATAATCACATTCATATACTCACTTGGCTTCCCTGACGATGATGAGGAGTCGAGAATTGCACCACCAACTGGAGAGCCAAAGAATGCCCCGATGCCGCGGACGAAATACACAAACCCATTGACGGAGGAGTATGCCTGAATCCCGTATATCTCTGCGATAACAGTTGGCAGCAATGCATTATATCCTGCCAAATCAATATCAAAGTCAAAATCCATTTTACATAAAAAAAAATCCTAAAATGAATGACACTCACCTCCTGCCATCATCCCATACCCGATTACAAATGCAATCCATACCGCCTTTCCACCACCCGCCGCCGCGGTCAACCACAGCCCCCAAACGCAACCCGCACTCCCCAGCATGCCAACCACAATCATATTTTGCCTTCCTATCACGTCCGCTAGTGCCCCCAGTATAATACGACTGACTGTATTTACACCGTTGTTCAGTGCCAACAGGATCGCCGCAAACGCACTCGAATACCCCAATGTCGTGGAAAACGTCGTCAAGAATGTCAGTGGCACAAAGTTCCCCGACGCCTGCAGTAGAGCCGCAAGCGATTGTAGAATAAACGTGGGTTTGCGCGCGAGGGAGATGTTGACGCGCGAGCGGCCCTGCGGACGACCAAAGCGCCAGGAGGCGCTAAAGGAGATGGGGAGAGTGACGACGAGGGTGATAAGGCCAAGGGTGCGCAAGGCCCAGCGGAGGCCGAGATTGTCAAGAAGTAGTCGGGTTATTGGGGATATAACGAGACCGCCACAGCCGGCGCCTGTAGTAGGTTAGTAGGCGGTAAGCAGAAGGCCTAAAGTCAATGAATATATATACCGGATAGAATGAAGCCCATGGCCGCGCCCCGATGCTTATCAAAATACTCGGGCGCCATGGAAACCATGGGGAAATATAACATTGAGGAACCGATACCGTAGCACAGCGACTGGGTAAGATATAGCTGCCAAAGCTACTCCTAACATCAGCTTCTGTATATATTCACAATAACTGCAGTTATCTCGGCGGCCCAGTCATCGACATTTTCCGAACGGAACACAAGAGACAAGGAACAAAATAAACTAGATATTCTACAATATCTTCGGGGGAAGCTTACATTCTGCGCCTCTCCCGCCGCCACTAACCCAACACTCATCATCACGCTCCCCGCAACCGTGACCCAGCGCACATCCCTCACCCGCGAGACAATCGGATTAATAAATATGCTTCCTCCCCATGTTAGACCTGCTCCCAACGTACCCACAAACGCAACCGCGGCCAAGTTCTTAGCCTGGGAGGGTGGCAGGGGTGTGGTCGAAAGCGTGGTGTAATATTCCTGGAAGATTCCGTAGGATTGATTGATCCCAATTGTCTGGAAGAACATGAAGAAGGTGGATATGAGGACTAAAGCTTGTTTTTCACGGGTGGGCGGGCTGGCGGCTAGAGAGTATGTACCAGAGGCCATATCCTCTCTCTCCTCGGAGGTATTGCGAGACCTCGGTATCCCTAGGTCTTCCGGGCGGTGGCTGCGGAGTTGAATTGAAGACATCGTAGGTAGTTAATTAAGTTCTTCCTGTAAATTGGAAGCTGAAGCGATTAACAGGCACGAGAGCAGAATTATGAATTTATAAAACCCGTCAATTCCCGCTCTCCCTCGGCTTCCACATTAGGAGTCATAATCGGCTATGCGGCAACTGTGCACCTAGGTACGTCCGTACTCTACTTGATCAACCAATATCAATATGCAGCGTTGGTCTTTGGCACACTATCATATGGCTCTGCATGCAGCATTGTTTGCCCAAACTAGCCTGATTGATCTCGGATATGTATTGTAGGGATGCATTTTATTGATTACTCTGCTGGGGTGGAAATAAGGTTGGGGTGAGGTATGCGTGCGTCTTGGCGCATGGAATGTCACTCGACGTGTGCAGGGCCTAGGATGTTTTTTTTGTTTTTTTGTTTTTTGTTTACATCAGTAATCGAGGGCCTAGGATGTGCACTGAGTCGCGGGGGTTTCTAAGTAAGTTAAAAGTCAGGTAAGGGTAGTCTCAGGAGAGGAGATTGAAGAGGCCAGTCGGGCCTGCGAGTCGAGATATCCTGAGATGTCTACGAGAAAATTCTTAGGTATCCACTAGAACCCTATGTGTTTATGCTACCGGGCAAACAATAGGGTGGTATACGGTCCAAGCTCACCAAAAGCTGAATTAAAGCGTGGACATTGTAGCCTCGGGGGGTCCTTGTGGGTCGCTTTGGTGTTGGGTTGTTGGCGGTAGCGGCACCCTACGGGAATTAAAGAGTTTGTAAATAAGTATTGCTGAGAAGAACTACTTAGCTAATTAGATGCCTTATTATGGTGCCGCGTACCTTAAAGGTGACATAAATTGCATAGCTTATAACTTTTCAACAAGATATCAAAAGTCTAACACAGCAAGTTGTACGTATAGCTGGTGTGAAGACCTTGCTATGTTAGATTTTTAATATCCTCTCTGGTTGAAAAGTTATAAGGGATGGCATTTACCCATTCCTGTACGTAAAAAGCGCCAAGACTTGGTGAAGTGGAACAGTATTATACCCATTTATACCCTACATTATCTGATTGCCCGTCAGGCCGAATTGCAATCTGAGGAACCTAATCATTTCCAGTAATCGTGATATCAACAACACAAGGAATGGAAATAGTGCTACAAACTGTCACGCATGCCAGAAACTACCACCTGTACGTTCTGGGCGCTACATTCATCACGTTGCCGTAAATGGTTAGGTTCCTCAGATTGCAATTCCGCCCGACGGGCACTCAGATAGCATGGCTGGAATCTAAGGCTCTTATTGGTTCATAAACAACTGGAGTGGCCAAGATTGTTCCAGCTGAGATACCGGCATATCACCTTCAAGACGCACCGCACCATGTATGCTTCCTTGCTGTCAGTTTTAGTAGACCTACTGCTTGATGGGTCTACCTCTACTATCCTGGGATACTACATGTGTGGGCTGGGTGGCTCCAATTGAATGGGGCTTGAGGGCCTGGATTAAGGCGAAGGGAAGAGGAGATGAGAAAACGAGGGGGAGAGAACAAGGGGTTGAGGACGCATCTCGGTTTCGACGTTTTAAACCTCGCTGCTTGTGGAAAGAACCCCGACTCTAACTTGAAAATTTCCTAGAGGGATAATAAAAGGAGAACGGTGAACAACAAGAGATGGGAGATAAGGAGTAGAAAACTAGGGTTAAAAACTCGGCCTCTAACCGCACTAGGTAGATCATCAAATGTCACTCGCTAAATAATAGCCTTCTTAACCCGTGGGATTTTTGATGTTAGTTTTCTAACCCGCCGGAGCCAACTTAGTGGCTTAGAGTCTGAGTAATTATATTACCCCACCGGACTTTTTTTGGTGAAGAATCCGAAGTTTTTGGTATAGCAACCGGGGATTTGGGAAGGCAACCAGGCTTTTGGGGGGGCTTCCCGACATGCGAGCCGGACTCTTGGCATAGCGACCTCCATGGTAAGAAAAAAAAAGGACTGGCACAAACCTCTTGGGCAAGCACACCCCGGACCGTTTCTATGTTTTCGGCCACAAACCAGTTAGGTCTGGGATTGAACGAGACTACATGTAGTCGATACTACCCTTATCTCATAGACGGTCAGTCCAAATTACAACGAGACACTTAAACCCTTTCTAGTAACCCTGATATAAAAGCACACAGAATTGAAAAGTGCACAAACTGTCACCCATGCTGGAAGCTACAACTCGGACTTACTCGGCATTAGATTCGATATTCATCACGTTGCCATAAAGGGTTTAAGTGTCTCGAGTGTAATTTAGACTGACCGTCTATCAAATAGGAGATCGTCCGGGCCCTTATCTAGGGAGGGAGGGGGGGGGGGGACCGATGGGTGTTATAGTGGTTGGTAGTAAGTCATCGGACGACCTAGCCACAATTTCTCCTTAATCGTAGGGCGTGAAGCCCGGGCTCACTTCGGGCTATTTGGGCCAGGCCTTGTGATAGATAATATTGGCCGGGCCAGGCTTCATGAAAATCAAAGCCCAGGCTATTTGGGCCCCCTCTGGGTCCACGAAGAATCAATATTTTCGGCCTGGACGCTGAAAATCATGTCATATTCTGTCATAATCTGACCTCCATATCTAGGTGTTCCCGGTCATGAATAAGATATAATATTGAGCTCTTCGGGCGGCCCTGGGCTCCGGCATGCCCGGGCGAACTCGGGTCAGGCCTAGGCAGCAACATCAGGCTTTTGGCCGGGCATGGGGTATTTCAAACCCAGGCCGGCCCACTGGAGACCCTGCCCAATCGCAGGCCCGGGCTCATCTTCTTATAGCCGGTTGTGTTGACTAACTCTCCAACTACCAATGCACTGAATATAATCATTGATGATTCGATAAGCTGTTGATTACGCATTACCCTAACCAGATTCGCATTCAATCAAACTGCTGCTGAAACAAGGTTTGTTCAACACAGGTCGCCCTCCCGTTCAATTTTCGTTCTGAAACATTCCACTCTGACCCTCTCAGTAATAACAGTAACGCAGAGACTGAGAGACTACCAAACATTAGACTGTCCATATATATCAGAGCCATTATCGTTCTTGGAGGTTGATAGTCGTATCCATCTCTCCCATCAGTTATAGTGCTTTATCTGGACGGCTACCAGTAGACCAGACACAGCTTGAACTACGGCTGATCTACTCTGCTGTCGGGGCAGCCTTTGTTCAAGCTCCAAAAAGCCCTGTATGCCACATGTGCTCGCCGGGATTGATTCCAGGCATGAGTAGCGTCGTATTGACATGTGCCTCCATCTCCACTTGAAATACACACATATAACTAAAGGACAGAGACCTCTACTGGCCAGCTTGTTCCCATGGCAATAGCAGAGCGTGACCTGGGCGGGGAAAACCAGCTAAGTACTCCATCATGTCCTCTTGAAGAAAAACAGGGAAATGGTGGCCTTATCAACCACCTCCTCTCGTCGACACCTTTACTAAACTCCACTTCCTCTCCATCTTCCTGCCACCACACAAACACTCACAAATTATAGCTTGTATTATTACGAAACAAAATGTCATCTACCCCCGCACAAATCCTCTCCTCCGCGATCGCAACCAGCGCGGACGTCGACTATATGCTGGCCTGCCTTTTCGAGTCTGGAGAGTATATCTTCGTTAGGATGAATGCCGTCTGCGAGGAATTGAATATGCTGTTCGAAAACATGTGGACGCACTTCCCCAAGCCAAGCGTGCTCTTCCCAATCAATGCTTTGGGGGACTCCCCTGATGCAGGGGGACGGGGGAAGGACCCTTATGACCCAGAGAGCCCCCACTACCTAGACGGCGATTGGGGAAGCCCTGAACGTGACATGGACTACGAGGACCCGCGTAGTCCGAGTTATAGGTCAATCTATGGTGGGGTGTATGTGCCGCATGAAGCCTCTGATGACGAGTCGAATGAGGAGATGGAGGATATAGTGATGGAGGTGGTAAGTAAGACTGATAGTGTACCAGGATACGTCTATGATGGGTATATGTACCGCGCGGTGGACGACTATGGTGTGCCTATAGAGTTTCCGCCTTGGTACAATCGACGCGACTTAGAGAATGGAGATAATATTGAAGGGGAGATGATGGATTCAGTCATGTTTAATGAGTCTTCGCAGGAAATACAGGTAGGGTAATGGCCTGGACGGGGCTCGGCGCCGGACAGGTGGGTATTTTTGTGACGTTTCTTGCGGTGGTAGAAAGGGCTCATGTGGAAATTGTAGGCTCGGTGTTGGTCGTTTGTTTTTAGCTTGATTAAATTACTACGGGTGTATTAGATTGGCGTATGGATGCTGGACGCCTCCGGATGGAAGTTGTGTTTGGCGTTACTCAGCTCTTTTTGGGTTGATATTAGAATGTGGGAAGCTAAAGGCTTAGTGGTTAAGCGCGAAGGAGTACTCTCTACATGCATGTAATGTAACAGAGTATGGAAAAAAAAATATTACCCACAAACTGGTATAAGCTTGAACATTTGACAATATATAAGATAAGACAAAAGGTCCGTGTTCTGTGATGTAATTTATATACATGTATGTTTAGTGAAGCCGCGAAAATATAGTGACCGAGTGATAGTCTATGATCCGACCCAACGCTAACGAGTGATAGGATATGACCTCAGACCATACCATGTATCCTGGCGTCATACTACGGGAAACCTAGACTAGAAGCATCTAAAATAATGAGAAAAAATAATGGAATTACGCCTCCCTGCTGCATAGTGTAGGTTACTGATTAGACTGCAGCACCTCCGGAATCGTAATGTTGGAATAGGCTTAGTCATCCAAACCTAAGCTTGGGGTGCCTGAATCTGTCTGACCCACATACCATGTAATTTGGGACCTCGTTCAGTTAGTTAAGGCGCCCCTCCCCATTTTCGTATTTGTTTTTAAATCCCTCCGCATCTTAAGGGGGAGCATATTCGGACACAGATAGTGGGACGCCTGAGATTGATCGACCTAGAGCTGAGGCGGCCTGTTGATAGGTGCGCAGGTAGCTAGCTAGCTGCTAGGTAGGTAGGTTGATTGCCTGAATCGTCTATATCCAATCCACAACGCATCATGCGGAGGGGAGGGGGGGGGGCATTGTCGAGTTATGGATCTGGGTTGGAGGAGGTTACATTGTGCTGCTGCCTTCCTGCCGTCGGGTACATACGTAGGTTAGCCCCTCAGTGCGAAGTATATGGGGGGAGGGGAGTTTTTTTTTTTTTGGCCGGGAATGGAGGGCCATGTATATAAAGAACGGTAGGCAGAGCTTCCCCGCCTATTCCCTAGACAAAAATTATATCTCCTCTTTGTTCATTCTCTTTCTCCTTCTTACCTTGTTGGTGATCTGTCCTCACTCAACTTCGTGCCATCCAACCATTGCTCTCTCTCTCCCCCCCTCCCCACTACATACACCCCCCCCCCCAAACCAAATCTCAATCTCAATCTCTACCACAATTACCACGTCCATCATTTAAAACGCACAGCCCATAATGGCGCGCAGTTTCTCCCAAAATCTTGCAGCGAACCTGTACCAGCAGCTCAGTCTCCTGGGTGAGTCTCCATCGGGCCCCAACGGCGCTGGATCTCATCACGATACCTCACTGGCCTCACAGCGGCACTCCCTCATTACAACCCCGGTATTCACAGCGGCCGCAGGCCTATTCGTAGACAAACAATGTCCCTTGGCACTAAACCAGTATGGTCTCCTTGGACGCGCATTGGAACTCGTGGACCCCCAGGACGCACGAAAGCGGAATGGTAACGGCGATGTCGCGGACCGCAGCGATGACAGCGGGTTCTTTGATGGTGGGCGCAAGCCAGAGAAGAAGGGAGATCCTAGGGTATTTCTGAACGGAAATGCGCCGTGGTCGGCCTTCATATGTGGGTTGCAGGGATCGGGGAAAAGTCACACGTTGGCGTGTATGCTTGGTTAGTTTCTTTTTTTTGTTTTTTTGTTTTTTTTTACTTCTTGTTTACTGGGATTTTGAGTGTTAATAATATGACTTGCAGAGAATATGCTCGTCAAGTCACCCATACTGGGAGCTCTCCCAAATCCTCTAACGGCGATGGTATTCCATTTCGACATCAATAATAGTGCCAATGCTCTCCGGCCATGCGAGGCCGCATATCTGGCTACTCACATGCCCGTACGGATTCTCGTCTCCTCATCCAATTACCCCCAAATGACACGCCTCTACTCCGGAATTACCTCCAAGAATCTTATTGTCAAGCCGCTAAAGCTGAAGCAATCGGATCTTAACATCGAGCGCATGCTCTCCCTCATGTCTGTTGACAAGAACTCTGATCATCCACCGCTGTACATGGAGTATGTGCGCAAGATCTTGCGCGAGCTGGCCACAGCAAGCAGTATCTATGGTTCAGGCTTCGACTATAGGCTCTTTAGGGAAATGATCTTGCAGGCGGATCTGACACCTATGCAGAAGGGACCGTTGACGCTAAGGCTGGAGATCCTGGAAAGCTTCCTGGAGATGCGGGAGGATGTGGAAGAGGTGTGGGATTTCACGCCAGGAGTCCTTACGATTGTGGACCTAAGTGATCCGTTTGTTGATGAAGCGAGCGCTTGTGCGCTATTTGATATCTGCGTGGGTCTGTTCCTTGAGAAGGACGTAAAGTACGGGCGAGTAATCGCTCTTGACGAAGCGCATAAGGTAAACCCTCTCTCCTTCTTATCCCAAAAGCCCACAGCTCACTAATAACCAACGTGAAAAATAGTACATGACATCTACCTCCCCCGCTCAAAAGCTCACCGACAACCTACTCTCCGTAATCCGTCAGCAACGCCATCTTGCCACGCGCGTCCTCATCTCAACCCAAGAGCCCACAATCTCCCCCAAGCTCCTTGATCTCTGCAACGTCATCATTGCTCACCGCTTTACCTCCCCCGAGTGGCTCGCATTCATGAAGCGGCATCTCGCAGCAGTCGCTGTCGAGTCAGACGCCAGCGCCCTTTCGCTCCTAACCCGCATTGTTGCCCTTAATGAGGGCGAGGCCTATATCTTTGCCCCCGCTGGCATTGTCTCTACACACGACTTTGAGCAGGACTTCTATGAGGAGGAGGGAGAAGAGGAAGAGGAAGAGGACACAGAGGACGTCCGGAAGCTTGGAATGGGCTATCTCAAGATAAAAGTCAGAAAGCGTCTCACAGAGGATGGTGGAAAGAGTATTCTAGCAAACTCGGCCCCCGTGGCCTTGCCCTCCCCGGTAGCAGGAACTATCCCGCAGGACGTCATCGATGCCATGCTGGCCACCAAGGTCAGTAGTCGTGGTGGCGGCCGTGGCGGTCGAGGTGGACGTGGAGGTGGAAGAGGTGGCGGCGACAGCTCGTATGGTAGACTCAATGGCCGTGGGGGCGCCCCTCCACAGCAACAGCGCCCTCCGCCAAGAGCAGCACCGCCGCCACGCTCGAACGGAAACACAAACGGCACCGGAAATAGTAATGGTAATGGCGCCCTCAATGGCGGTGTCTCTGTCAACGATCAATGGGGGGGCTACTCTGGGCCGCAAAAAGAAAGCGGAGGTAATGGTGGCGGCTGGGATGCCTACGATGGCGTTCAAGTGGACCCATATCCATCTCGAGGGCAGAGGGGTCCTCCGCCGGCACAGCGGCCAGCGCAGAGTGGCGCCGGGGGGTCGAAGCAGGGTGCGCCGGAGCCGGTATCAAACGGGAGTCTCAATAGTGGGATTATAGCGGCTGCGGGTTCGGATTGGGAATGAGGGGGAGTGGTCTGTTTGGCGTCTGCTATATATACTGACTACCTAAAACCTGCTTGCGATGCCGCCTGGTGTAGAAGTATGCGTGTAGCAGTAGGTTGGGTGGGGCGGGGATGTATGCAGGGCGAAAAGCAATGATCTTTTTTTCTGTATGTGTGTGTGTTTTTGTAGGTTAGAGTTTGCTAGATTGCACCGATCTCCTATAGCATAGTAACTATGAGTTGATTTGGCGTTTAGCTTGCTTTACTTAATTGTCTTGTTATCTTGCTGTGTGGGGGGGGGGGGTATTTGGTTATGTATCTCTCTCTTTTGTTTCATTTTTTTATTTCCTTTTGGTCCTGGTTTTCTATTATACCTTTTGTTCTATCGTCTCGTCCTCTAGCCATGGTGTTTTTTTTTTCGTCTCCCCGCCCCCTTTTTTCCCCCCGGCCCCCCTCCTCTTAGGAATATCAATTATTTCCGCGCGCGCCCATCCATCGACCAACCGATTGATCATGACTCTTAGACACAGTCTCTACAGCCTGGCCCTGGCCCTGGCATGCTAACGTGTACAGTATAGTACGTACGTACGTAGGAGGGTATGGACTGCCCGAACTATATATAGGAGCCCGGGGGCCCGCTTAGGAACAAGACCAGGGCGGGTGGGGTAGGGTGCTTGGCACCGAGTGATAGCCCGTGAAGACTATCCGCCCCCACTAGCCTAGTACGTGCTGTAGGTACAGTGGCGGACACACAGAACCGAACCGACCATCAGACCATTCTTCACCCACTAGCTGACTTTCAACACCACAACACCACCTGGAAGTCCGTCTGTAAAATAGTTCTGTTACCTACCCCCAACAGCCGCCCTAGCTAGCTAGCTATAGAAGGGATTTAATCGAAAGAAATCAAAAAACCACCCCCCCCCCCAATGGCCTCTAGGACAACTTAACTGGGTACATGCAGGTACGACGATATATACCGGGGTGCGGCGGTGGCGACCCCCCCCCCGGGGGCTACCAATTCGATCCTTACTACAAGAGCAATATACCCTTTATAGACAGGGAGGGAGGGAGGGTTTGTGTCAATATACGAAGGCGGGGGGCTTATATAAACCCTTTATCTATAAAGGTACATGTATGTATATACCCCCCCCCCCTATACTAGGGCTAGGGCTATTCGACTGTATCTATTATGTAACTGGATAACATCAGTTTTGAGAAGTTCCTGTAATATGAGTGGGGTATTTGACTAAGTACCCCAATAACAGCTGTACTAGAAGCCTAGGAGAACTTGATATCCATACTTCAAAGTACTGCAAAGACTCAAAAAATTAGCTATCTCAGCCAGGGATTACCTCCTTCACGACTGGTCGAAGGGCGTACGTAGACCAGTCTGCTTATAGCCAATTTTTCGAGTAATGGCGGTAGAGGAGCACCTACGACTGGCGGTCGCGAGGTAGTAGTCCGTACCGTAGAGAGAGGATTAAAACTTACACAACAACCCCTAGTCTCTAGCACATCATCCATCTAAAAAAAAAATAATTGATATAAAAAAAAAGCCGGCAGCAAAAGACTTATGTGAAAGAGTACTGACTCATCCCTCAAGAGCGTCGCTACCATGTCGGGCATTCTCATCACTGCTCCCACCAGGGCTTGAACCTGTCGTGGTCATATGACGAAGCCCAGTGTATTACCACTAGGCCACGCCACGGTGCTTTTGGTTGTGCCGTTGTAGCTTATGTGCGGAAAGATCTTTTCCTTGGCAACGCATTAAAACCTGTAAACTAAATTGCATCAAAGGTCAAACTGGCGGGGGGAGGCCCCATAACTAGAGGACATGTATATGATAGAGAAGAGAGCTAGAGGATTAAAACCTACACAACTCGCGGTCGCGAGGTGGTAACCCCTATAGTATAAGGCTAAGTAGCCAATCTTTAACCCCAGCGCACCCTTACAGCTATAGCTAGCGAGGTTCGGCTGTACCTCCGAACCCCCCGGGGTGGCTATGACGCTATATGTACGCTACATCGACACTGGGCTATAGATCTATCTGTTTGTGCGCTGTTTTACCCCCCCCCCCCCTCTTTTCCCGGTGGGCTCACGACGGGCTCAGGATGGGGTATGTATAGGTGCGACCTGACAACCATCCACCTTATTATAACACCAACTCAGCTGCAAGGCCGGCCCGGCCGGGACTACGTAGCTATGTGTATGTTTGGGGGCACCGCCGCCATGTATATGAGTAGGTTACATGTTCTGTACATGGACAACCCCCATGCGCGTAAATCTGATACCGAGTGACATCCCGTGATCCACACATCCACACATCCAACGACCAGATTTCATTCATTTGAATTTTTTTTTTAAAAATTTTTATTCCGCTTTCCAAACACCCACTCCATACACCCAAACCAAACCAAATCATTACACAAATAGCTAGATACACGACCTTTTTTTAAAAAAAAAAAAAACCACAAACAGTACATAGGGGTACAATGAAGAGGAAGTAAGCGACCCTAAAGTCGCCGCCCCGCAACCAAGAACCCCCATCTCCGGTCCGGCAAAATAAAATAGACAGTTGAAAGGGGAAAAAGAGAAAAGAAAAATATTACTACCCCGGTCGAAATTTAATCAATCAATCCGCCTTGATCGCGCCGTAGATCCTCCTGACAAACGTATACGAGCTCAAGAACCCAATCGTCCCCAGTAGCAGCCCATAGACAAGACACGCCAGGAACGAATAGCTAAAGAACAGGAGCACGCTGACAAAACCCTCAATGTGCAGCTTGGTCATGAAGTACCAAGCGCTGTAGAGGAAGATCCAGACCGCCGATCCGGAACCGACGAGGAATGAGCGCCACCACCAGTTGTAGTTCTGTTTTTATTGTTAATCTAGCGTCTAACGAGAATAGAGGGGGGGGGGGACAAACCTCAGAGCAGAGCTGGAAATAGGTGGTTGCGATAGTGATTTCAATAACGGTGACGACGTTGATGCCGGTGATGAGCGCGAGGAAGCCGTACATGTAATAGTACCCACTCTTGTCCTGCCACAGGCTCTTGAACACGAAGAGAAGCTCAATGAAGATAACGGCGAACGGGATGAGCCCACCCATGAGTACCGCGGGACCCGTCTGGAGATACCAAGGCTGGGCCGGGATCTGCCTCGCAATCATCGTCGTGCGCGTCGGGTGCTCCCACGGGAGCCGCTTAAAGCCCAAGAACGAACCGAAAAAGACAAGCGGGAGTGAGATACACAGCCACATCATAACCAGCGCCACCAGGGTCCCGAACGGGATGGCGGTCGACGAGGCCTGCGCCCACACAAAGAGATTGAGCACAAAGACGGAACTGAAGAGAAAGCCTGGGAAGAGTAGGGCCGTCATGAGCGCGTTTCTCTTCCAGTCTTCGCCCTTGAAGGTCTTGTAGACGCGGGTGCTGAAGTAGCCGGAAAAGACGCCGGCAAAGACGAAGAGGAAGAGGCCGAAGCTGATGAAGCCGCCGCGGTAGCTGGGGTTCAGAACGCCGACGGCGCTAAGGACGATGAGCGCAACGGCCATGGCAAGAAGTTGGACTCCGCTACCGATGATTGGGGCGAAGAGTCCGCCGGCTACTGGGGGTCTGAAGACGTCTCCGTGGACCAGTTTCCATCCCGTGATGTCGTCGAGAGATTCGTCTTCCTCTGCACCCTCGGCCGCAACCGCGGCTGCTGCTTTGCGCTTGGATTCGGGGTCACTGGCGCCAGTGTCATTATAGTTCTGGATATCCCTCGAGAGAGTGCGCAGCATGATGATTGCGACAACGACGGTCAAGAGCATCGCGATGACAAGCGAGTTGACAATGGCAAACCAGTGGATGGAAGCCGACTCGTCATCGTTAACAAAGTAGAGATCCCAGCGCGAGGCCCAGTCGATGGTGTTGTCCTCTTTCCAGTAGACAGAGTAGGTGTACGGGATGGTCAATCTCTTGCCATCATCACCACCTTGACCACCGTCCTCTCTGGGAGTCTGTGGCGGGATGTAGAGCTCGAGCGGCTTCTGGCCGTCAAGGGACTCGGGGCACTTGTCCGTCGGCCCGGCAATTGACTTTGTATAGACCTCGAAGGCGACAATGACCTTTCGGTCCGGGTCCTCAGCGGTCTTGCGCCAGCGGAGGACGAGAGTGACATGATTGTTGATGAATGCTTTCTGTGTACATGTCAGCTACAAAAAGTCAAAAGATGGTAGGGGAAAGGATTAAACAAACATCATTCTCGTAGAAACCAAGTTTGAATCCAGCAGCGTAGTATTTTTTAGTCTTATCGACGGTCACAAACGAAGTGGCCCCTGGAAGGTTATCGACGATCCTGTTTACACATAACCTAGTCAGCCCGGATCCCCCATACCCAACCAAACTATTACGCCCAACCCACTGGCCATCCAGCGAGCCCCGTGCATTCAAGCCACATCCCTGGGCACGCACATCTGGCGCACCCTCAGACGCCCAGGGGGGGTGGTAAATAAGGCAAGATCACAAAACTGGCCAAAAAAACAATGATTTGCAACCCACCATTCGACTACATAACCACCCCTCACCAGCTCCCTCGCCTTTTCGATAGCCGTCCTATCGACCTCCCTATCACATAGATGCTTGCACACCTCGTCCTGACCCACCGTGAGCTCGTAATCGCTAATTTGGATGCGATCACCCCGCAACACCTCGCCCAGGTTCAGGGCAATGGCCCGCGAGGACCCGAATCGCGATCCGAAGCCGTCCTTGCTCGCGGGACAGACGAATGGCTGCTCAGAGTAGGCGTAGGGGAGCTGCGTGGTGGGGGACGTGAGCTTGTTTGTCGAGAGAGGGATCGCGTCGCCGTCCTTGTACGATCTGATTGACCAGCCTGGACACACACACGCGCACACACACAGACGCCCAGTCAGCTCATCATAGGTTCGTGTGATATTGCAACCCTCCCACCTAACCCGATGATGATGGTGATGGGGGTTAACGGGGGGGCGGTGGGTCGGTGGGTCGGTTTGGAAAGGGGCTCTCTCTCTCTCTCTCTATCGGAAAACGGGCGGCACTCACCGGGGATGTAGAACGCCGACGAGAGGGACACTCCCGTGGCTGATAGTAACAGCAGACTTTTAGATATCCGCATGTCTTTTTTTCGGTAGTAGCAAACCTTTTCTTGCTCAGTTCAAGGAGGTCTACTTTTTGAATGGGGGGGGGACTGGGTGTGCTTTTACACGAACAGATCGAGAGTAACTGACTGACTGTCTGACTGAGTCTGTCTGTTCTATCTGTCGACGAAGGGGGAAAAAAATGGATGAGGAGGGCAGAACGGAAATCTGGCGCGATAGGGTGAAACCCGGGACCGGAAATGAATGAGGCTTAAATTGGCGGGGTTACGTAAGGTTGTATAGCTCTTTTGGCTGGGCGTTGCTGGTTGCATGTGCTGTCAAGCTGGCCATGGATGCGAGTGATTGGGGGTGATGTGATACGGATGCGGTAATACGAACGGGCGATAGGCTACTCTACGCGTAGGTATGTACTCTACCGCTGGACATGTATGTAGCGGGCAGATGAATACGAAGTGACCAGACCTATGTAATAGCCAAGTAGAGTCTCGATCTCCTCTGATGTGGGGGTAACCACGTACGGGAAGTTGATATTACAAAAATTGTCGACTCTTGGCTGCCGTTACGGTAAATATTCTTGGGGCCGTTTGGCAACAGGAGTTGCTAAGCGGGGCCCTAGTTGGTGTGTGTTATGCTCGATCTTACCCACGACGCATACACTGTAGCACGGCGGCTCTTATAATTTTGCAGTACCACATGTACCGCACACAAGGTAGCAAGTGACATGCCTGTGCCGACTTAGGTCACTTGAGATGCTTCATTCTTCATTCCAATCTCCATCATCCATTCATTCGTTATACACCCGTATATACCATCTATCCAATGTCAATCTCAAAACACACCAGATCTGGCGCTGCAACAACTTGCAATTAAATGCCGGATATCGGATATCGGATATCGGATCTCGGATGATGATGATATTTGTGAGGCTCAACTACTCAAACACTCACCCCCCAAAATGAAAAAAGAAAAAAAAAGAAAAAAAAAGCTTGTCGAAACGGCTTTCTAACTGGATGCACACTAGAGTGTCGTACCCTGTTTGGCGCTCGCTGGAGGGGTGGGCGCTGATCACCTTGGCGAGGCAGGCACATCGATATATATCGACCATCATCATGGAATATCACCAGTGCAGTGCCTGACTCCCCCAAAGCTACATAGCTGCGAAACAGATATACAACAACACCTTCTAGAAGCCCCACCAGGCATAATAAACATGCCCCAAATCCATCCATCAACACATTACCACCCCGCGCGGCACAGCTGACATAACAACCAAATCTGGCCCTGCTCCACCGGCCCCGGTAAAGCGACACCATCGCACCACAACGACAAAGACGCTCACCGTGGAAGAGTACAAATAAATGGCGGCGGCCCGCCAATTAATTTTTGGCGTGTGATGTCAACGCTGGTCGACGCTCTCGTTTTCACGTTTTTTTTTTTTTTTTTTCGTTTTTGTGGTCGTGTCGGTCATTACCTCGACTAGCTCTTAATTACGATACGGTTGTCAGTACTAGCGCTGGTGCTAGCTAGCTGAGTACATATCGCATATATCACCAACTACATACGGACAAATATCGCACAGCTATACAAACGAATAGCTCGAGGACATCAGCTATCCTCCTCATACATATATGATGGACCACCACCGGCGGCCACCCCACGTCGTCCTCCTCCCGCTCCTCCTTCTACACATCGCCCGGTCCGTCGTCCTCGCAGAGCTGTCGATTCCCGTGCCCGAGTCAATCCCATGCACGAAGCCCTGCGAAGACAAAGCCGACATATCCAACGTCCCACTAGTATGCGGCCCCAAACCCCCTCTCCAAGAAAAGGCTAACCCCCCCAAAGTGCGCAATCAACCCCTCCACCACCACCGACTCCGGCCTCTCCAACACCCTCAGCTGCCTATGCACCGACCGCCACCTCCTCGCCTCCACAATCCCCTGCATCCTCCAATCCTGCGCCACCAACAGCTCCGCCATGTACTCCCCCCCTCTCCCCCTCCCTCCCCCCTTCCCTCCCGGACACACTAACACCCAGCAGAGAAACATACTTCACACACCTGTACACCATCTGCCACACCCACGGCCACACAGAGTACCCCCCGCCGCCGCACCTCCTCCGCTCCCTCGGCATCGAGCCCCCCCCGCGCGTCCTCATCCCGTCTCGGATCGCGGGGGTGCCCGAGGGCGCGTCGTTCCCGGAGCCGGCGGCGTCGGCGGGCGCGCCGACCGCGCTCCCCACGGGCGCGCACTTCATCAATAAGCTTGCTGCGGAGGCGGCGCCGCGGGAGAGGGGGAGCGTGGGCGGTGGCGGGGCAGAGACGAGCGGGTCCGCGAGGGGCGTGGAGGTCGGGCATGGGATGGGGTTTTCGGGCGCTGGGGTGGTGGGCGTGGCGGTGGTGGGGGTCGTGGTCGTGGCGGTGTTGGTGGTCTTTTAGTGTCTAGAGGGGGGGTTGTAGATAATAGGGCTTGGGTTGTATGTAGATATGAGTATTAGAATATAACTATGTATACGCTACTACTGCCAGTGAGTATGGGACGTTACTTGCCAGAGGGACTCGGACTTGTACCCCTAGAGTAGAACCCCCATTCTGTAGCCGTCAGACACTTTAGGGCTTGATAATGCCGGATCGGCCAGAAACGCCCGACCTGCCCCAAGCTAGGTGAGAACGCACAGTCTACATGAACATTTACGAAACAGTCTTTTATAGCACAGTGTAGTACTGTGAGAATTAAGCCGTCGTAAATACTCGGGGACTGTACCGGCCCGGGGATCGAGAGTATATATAGTGTTGGTAGTGCCGTACCTATATACCTACCTCCCACAGCTGCAGTAGTAGTGGTGGTGAAGGGGTTATATCTAGGCCGCCCACCCAGCTGCGAGCAGGAACACGGCGGCCGGTCATGGGGTATCACTCGCTCGCTGCGTACTCTACATGTACCAGATTTTTTTGTTTACATCATCAATAACAACTGTCTACACGGCTCTCAGGCCGCGGAGGGTCTAAACCGCCGCCACCACCGGGAGGGAGGGAAGAAGCGGTGTTGGCGCTACGTAGCTACACAGCACAGCACAGCACAACACGGGAGCAGGCTAGTCCCGTGTGCATCCCCGTACTGTGTCGGGGGCTGGTGTGGCTGGGGAGGCAGAAAGAGGGCCCGGGGGGTCGATCTATCTATCTACTCCGCGGCCGCCACACCCGCTTTTTCACTACATGTATATATATAAGAGAGCCAGAGGCGGCCCTAAGCCCTACTACATGTAGCAAATAGAGTGCGGTGCGGTGCATGATGGCCCGCGCACGGAAAGAGTATCTGTACCTGTATACGCCGGGCGAGACGGAGCAGGGTGTGGTACACATGTAGCCCACTCGTGGGTCTGGGACTATATTGCAATGCGTCTCTGGCTCCGGCAGGCCTGGATCCGGGCTGTAGATATGTCTGGTTTCCCTACTCGGGGGGCGGGCGGGCCGTGGTGCGTATGGTTAACTACGTGGGCGCCGACTGGGAGAGTGCATACAGGGTCGGGCTCTCTATGGTGGGAAGCGTACATGTCTACATAGCTAGGTCCTTTATCTGGCGGTCAAGAGTCGCTTTCTGGCCGTACATTCACCACCACCACCGCTGGGGGGGTTGCTATACTATATTCCTCACTGCAGCCCGAGACGAGTGGCCTAGCTGCACCATTATAATTATAGCTTGACATCCTAATACATCGCCGTAACAGTATGGAGAGACCCCGGCCCCGGGGTTGATTAACTGCACGCACGCATCAAGCAACCCGTTACATAGATACATAACCCTCCGGCGAACGGGCCACTGTCGGTACCTTACGGGGGAGAAGTAAAGTATACACCCCGTGCATCCGAGAGCTACAGCCGGGAAAGATAGACGTACAGAGCACTCACTAATTAACCCAGCGGCCACAGCCCAACCCTGCGCCTGCGCTGCCTACCATGACTACACGGTGCCAATCAGTAGCCGGTAGATGTGGATGGCTAGGGGCCCTGTCCGGCTTTGGGCGCCCGGGCCGACCGCGGTGCTGGGACGGGTTCTTCTGGGCACATGTAGCCAGCTCCTTTCTTTGCGGCTTTGTCGTCTGCTACCTCTTGAAGGTACATTATAACCCCTGCCCGATGCTGTAGAGTCGGGGACACCTACCACCTACGTAGTATCAGTGATCCACACCGAGTGATACGCCATGACCCGCCGTGAACACGAACTGTGGCCTACTGGGCCATGCTCCGAACTGTGGGGGATAGACCAGCTGAGTGCGGCCCACACTCCCGTAGCTGGCTGGCTGGTAATGACAGTGTAGTTGGTAATGACAGTGTAGTGGGCGGTGTGGTGGGCGTTGGTAGGTATGTCCCCACGCCTCCCTCTGTGCGCTAGATCTAGCTTTGGTTTGGAGGCGGGTCAATGGCGGTAGGGGTGCTTTAGCCTGTTTATCTCCCGGCGGTGTCTATAGAAGGGGGTAGTTTATTGGTATATATATTGCCCAGCTGGGCGGATGGGGTGGGGTGCCAGCTGGCTATCGGAGCTGCAACGGTCAATGATCAATGCACGGTTTAATGTACCGAGATAAACACGCACCCAGCCAGCCAGCAATTACCTGCTTGAACTCCGCTATAGCCATCATCTACACATACACACCAGCCCCGCGGCCACAAAGTACGTAATTACCAGCCTGAATTCCTATCTACACACACATCCAACCAAACGCCAGCGCCGAAACAAACAGACCAAAGAGAGGGCCACCCATACATGTACAGTAACATACACCACCTACCTACCTACCCACCGCCCACCCGCATCTCCACATCCCCGCCCTCCCCCTCCTCCTCCTCCAGCACCTTCCCCCGCGTCCCCCCCGCTACTAGCATAGACACCACCGCCAGCGCCACGACCGCCGCATAACACGCCCTACGCCGCACCATTAGCCCCCCCCCCCCCACATAACGCCACAGGGGGCCACTCACAAGAGCACCACGGCGACGCCGAACGTAGCCCTGGCGATATGGCAGTACGGCCTATTAGCGCGGTAATACGCCCTGCTGCACGAGCCGACGCGGAGGAACCAGGGGCTCGGCGACGGCCGGCGCGGGTCGGTGTTGTCGGCCCCGGCCTGCGCGTGCACTGAGACGCTCCACGCCGCTAGCAGCGCGCACTTGAGTGTTGCGGCCGCGGCGGGGGGCCACAGGCGCAGGATGTGTAGTGCGGTTTGGGCAACGAGGAGCAGGAAGCTGGCGACGCTGAGGATTAGGTTGTATTTTGTTAGGCTGCTGGGCGTTAGTTTTGCTTTTTTGGGGGGGGGGAGAGGGGAGGTACGTGCTGCTCCAGACGTGGGGGGTGGGGGTGGAGGTGGCGGGGCTCGAGTTGAAGTTGTTGAGTGCGCCGTCGGCGCGGAGCTTGCTCGTGAAGGTGTCCGGGTTGTTGTAGCCGATTAGGCCCAGGAGGGTGGTGAGGAGGAGGAACTCGAGCGCGGAGAGGGACCGCAGGAGCCAGGGGTGCTTCCAGCGGGTGGTCGTGAGGTGCGCCATGTGTGTGGATATATGAAAAGAGATATTAATTATAGCTATAATACAGAGAACCAGAGACGCTCCACTGTGTTTATAAACGCAGTACAAAGGGGCCTCCCGATAATTAGTATACAGACAGCTATAATTACAGTACAGTGCCCAACCTAAAAACAGCCAGAATCATCCCACTGCGAGGACGCAGAGCACCGCATCCTCTCCTCTATCGAGGCACTTATCCAGGCGCCCAGGCGGTGTAGACCCTTGTATTGCACTGTATGTATAGCAGAGTAGGTACGATACCGTCGCTTAGCAAGTATCGTACCGCATCGTACCGCATCATGCCACTGCGAAACCCGGGCGCGGGTACAGGTAAGTACCTATATATACACACGAGCTGTGGGGTGACATGGGTTGTGAAAACCTACCTACTGGTACTACTATAGGTACTTACTGCCTGAGCTATTTCCTTGTGCCTGTGTCGGCCCATTCGCCAGATGGGCTGGCCGGTCTGCTCCAATCAACTAACGACTGACCGACTGGCTGGTCGGGCTGTGATATGATATGATATGATATGGTGGTGCCCTCCGGGGGCCAGCAGACAAGACAGAGTAATAGGTGGTGGAGTATGATAAATAAATAAATAAATAAATAAATAAATAAATACAGCTGTATGCAGACAATGATCCACCGCCGAGTGAGACGCCATGACCGACAGACGGACCGAGCAGCGCAGCTTAAGACATTGAAATATATGTATTTATTTATTAATTAATTATTACACACCAGGCCAACCAAGCCCACAATCTACGCCAAGCACCGCAGCGTCTGTCTCAGCGCCTCCGTTCTCCACCTCTCCGAGAACATCAACACCAACACCAACCTCAACACCAAAGAACAAACAACCAAAATGTCGATATCCTTCCGCGATGCCTACACAGCCCACGGCGTCGACAACTACTACACCCTCGTCTCAGAAACCTACAAGAACCCCCACGAACCCGGCGTCCAAAAAGCCCTCCGCCAGATCCTCGAGTCCATAGTCCCACGTACGTCCAACACCCACCCCCCACCCAGCAGCAGCTCACTAACCCACGCACAGCCACCCCAGCGGCCACCCCACCGCCCTACTACCGCCTCCTAGACCTCGCAGCGGGCTCCGGCGAAGCCACACTAACCGCAAAACACTGGTTCGCGCAGCGCCGGCCGCAGTACAGGCTGCTCCTGTCGGCCCACGACCCGTTCACGGCGGCGCTGTACACGCGGCGCACGGGCGGCCTCCCCTGCGGCGCGCTGTCGTTCCGCGACATCCAGACGCGCGGCCTGGCCGTGTCGCCCGGGCGAACCAGCGCAAAGAACGATGTCGTCGTCGTGAGCTTTGCGCTGCACCTGTGTCCGCCCAGCGAGGTGTGGGGGCTGCTGTGGACGCTGAGCTGCGAGTGTCGCTGGCTTGTCGTGCTCGCGCCGCATAAGCGCCCCGAGGTCGGGGCCGAGCATGGGTGGGAGAGGGTGGGTAGGGAGGTGTGTGTTGAGAGGGTGAGGGGGAGGTTGTTCCGTAGCTTGAATTTTGAGGATGTGGAGGAGGTGCTGGAGGTGGGGGATACTGGGGCGGAGGAGGCGGCGCCGAAGGAGGAGGAGGAGGAGGGGGCAACAGGAAAAGAAAAGGAAAAAGCCATAGAACCGCCAGCCTCCTCCTCCTCCCCTCAAAAAGAAACCGATAATTAAAAAATGGTAAATGATAACAATGCCCCCATTAGCAAGCAACGTGCAAGTCTTTTCAATAGGTATTTCTAGCTAGCGTAGCCTCAGCCTAGCTATATATATAGCTATGCCCTTGACCTGTCTTTATATGGTAGGAAGGTAGGAAATACCACCCACGAAAACTCCCCAGGGCGCAAGTCACGGTTTATATATGCAAGCCAGGTGCCCAAGTTAAGAAGCGGGGAAGCTATTGGTCAATTTGGTATTTACCATGACGGTCTGCAGTAATATACATGTGGGGCGGCCAAAGACAAAAGAACAGTCTGCCCGCTGAAATAATCCGTGCACCCAAATGACCCAGGGAATTGAATCGGTGTGGGGCTTACATGTATTGATGGCGTTAGCTACTGGGGTTGGTGGGCGCATATATTGTAACCCCCACCGGCCCCCGGCGGAGAAAAACAAGTGCCGTGGTAGGTATGCCCGCGGCCGCCAAAGTAAAGTCATCCTTGCGCCTGTGCAGCTGGGCTTTGTAGCAGGCTGGTGTGTGTGTCTTTTTTGCGTCTGACCGGCTGGGTGGGCGGGAGGCAGGCTTTGCCGTTATTTAGGTCAGCCCGGGTAGGGCCGGGCTCGCGATCGGCTTTCTTCCTACAACCCCACGGGCCAGGTCCCCCCAAATAGTCTACCCGGGTCATGGGGCCGAGTGATGGGATTCATCGGATAAGTAGACGATTTCACAAAAGAAAAAGTTCTGTAACCGACAGCCTGGGTCGGTGATATAGGAGACCCGACTGGTAAAGCAAAATAGCCTAGATAATTGGCCCTTGGGTCGGGCGGGTCCTTGCTTTCATTCAATGGGTTGGGCCGGCTCGAGCCCGTTGCGGAGCCGGGAGGGTCGGGGGGCGGGACGCTTAAAGGTAGTGGTATTGCCTTTTTTGGAATTTCTCGTCTGTACATACATGTAACCGTGCGGGGCCGTGGCCGGGGCAGAAGATACAACTCCCGCCTGGAGTCCGCTTCTAAAGCCTGCTGTACCCTAATTACTGGAATCTCAATATACATACTGCATGTAGGTCTTTCAAGAAATTCTCGGCCGCGGTGCATTGCATATTTGCATATTTGGAATTTCCCTTGCTGCGCGTATTTCTTAAGCCACCCCGGAAACCAGTACCAGTAGTGCGGTCGTGCGGGCGCGAGCGAGAGGCGTTGGTGCAGCATACATGATGCTGTCGGGCGACCGACCGACCCACCCGCCTGCCCGCGCACAGAAGTGTCCCGAGTGCCGCCGACGGAGAAACGCGGTTGCCCACTGCATGCGCCATAGCTGTATAGGACAGTGATGTTCAAAACCCTTTGGCACCGTAATAACTGGACGGGGAGCATTGTTAGAAGTACCGGCCGGGCCGCCCAACACATTTAGAGGTGATCCCGCCTCGACCGTACGGCCGGGTATCCGTTGCCCCCCTTGTCTCAGGTATTGGATAACTGTATTATCAATATTAGTTGGGATCCTCCCGTATCACTAGATCAAGGCCGTCAAGACCAGTAGAATAGATGGTAGATGGTACACACAAGCACCGGCCCGGCTAGCTGGGCTTATAACTTATCTCCCTGTTCGGACCTCAGCGTTAGTTCCGGTTTAATAGAAAATAGGTGCGGCAATCCTTAGCATCAGGCCCGAGGGACTGTTTGATCAGCTCGAGGGCATTGCAAGAGGACCCGGGAGGAGCTACAAAGCTTGGTGTTAAATGATCGCTGGCAGGCGACGCAACAGTGTAGATATCTCCCACGCCCCCCCCCCCTCCCTCCCAGGGGGCGCCAGCTACATCGTCCCATTCAAAAATCCCCCCGCCAGAACCAGCCTTGAAACAAAAATAAAGGTGGGGGGAGGGTCAGAAAACCGGACTAAACAGAATTGAAATAATTGACCCTTGACCCGCCGGCCACCACCAATCCATGGAACCACGGCCACCTCTCCCCACACCCACTCTTAATCGACTGCCAACAACCTCCAGTCCCCGCTAGCTAACATCACCCCGACCCCCCGCCCCGCGCACGACTGGAGGCCCTCTCCTAAAACGCCGATGGTCCATGTAAAAGATCTCTCCAAACATCCCGCGAGCCTTGCACTGTCGGGTCAGGGTCAGGGTTATGACCGAGCCTAGTTATCCTTGTGCGAGTGATTCCCTGTGACTAAGTTGTTCCAATTCGCCCACCTGGTGCTCGCCCCACGAATAGACAGGAATGATGACCAGACAATGACCCGACCCCATGCTCTTGGCGAAGAGGAGATCCTGAAAGGTGAAGTGTCTGTTTCTCCCTCCGGTGCCTGTGCCTGATATCACGTTGGACTAGATAAGTACATGTACTAGCTAGGAGCTACATGTAATGTGCTTGCAGGTTACATCGCTCCCGCGCGTGCTCGCGTGCGCCCAAACGGACGGGGTAGATCTGGACCAACTCGAGTGTGTGAGATTCCTTTTTTTTCTTCCTTCCTTTCTTTTTTTTTTGCGCGAGATGAGTTGGTTAGTTAGTTCGTGTCTTATATCGGGAGGTAGGACTCGTATTTATTGGATACGGATAGACAACAAAAGTGCGTGGCTGGCTTGTAAATAGGGCTTGTTTCAACATTGATATTCGTTTGACTATCATTGGCCTTTGGGCCCTTCATTATTCAAACACTATGCTTGCTGGGGCTGGATGATGGAAAATATCATTGGCCTTGATGGCTGGCTGACATTGATAGAGACTATCACTCATTGATCGATCGGATGATAACCAGCAGCCCGAGGGCGATTCATTCCATTCTAGCCAGAGACTTGGACGGTGGGTAGCGTAGCGGTAACTACATGTTCATTGTAGCCTGTACCGTCCCTACCGCACCAGCTTGCTGGTTTTTACCAAGACTTAAACCAAGACTTAAACGCCGACGAGATTTGGCCATCTTTCCTGTGCATAATACATGCACTTATGGGGGGATATGACAAGCCTGCCAAAGAAAATCTCCCCAGCAACGAGACCAGGAAGGAGCCAAGGAGTATTTCTAGCCAGCTACCATATCAAGCCATACAGCCACCCGCTTCACTTCCCTCCCCACAAATGGTATAGAACTCTTATAGTAAGCACCCCCTCGCAGTCCAAGTCAGTCCCAATCACGATGTCCGCGCATCTCGGCAATAAAGCTCAAAGCCGGCAACCACTCCGGAAAATCTCACAAATTGACTGCCAAGCATACAGTAAATCAGTCAGAGGGTACCGCCGCACAATCCCCGTAATGAAATACCATCCCAAACCCAGGGCCGCGTAATGAACATTGCCATCAGGTCCTCTAATCATCTCAGCCGGAAAGGGCGGCATATTTCTTATTCCAACCTACATGCCCTCTGGGAAACTACAAGCAACATCCTGGTAGTTATAGGCGTAGGCTCTGTAGCTGGTGGTAGTGGTGGTAGTGGTGGTGGTAGTGGTGGCGGTGTACCGCGCCAGTGTGAGCTATCTACCCCACAGTATCTACAATCACAATTAGCAGTATTTCTTTCGGCGTGCTAGGAAGGTCGGACTCTCTTTGATACGCATGCTCTTCCTTAGAATACCCAAGGGGGCGTGTTCTGCCAGAGTACATTTGTCTTCGCGGAAATAGACACCACAACAGTGCTGCGGAGGTCCGCAGCCGCCGGACATGGTCCAAGAAACGGCGGAGAAGGCGGAGGACATGTGTCAAATGCAGCTGGCATCGAACCATATCCCTCTCAGATGTATAGAGTACACCCCACCACGACCAGCGCTTGTGTACACAACCCCTCAAAATAAGAATGAAAATGAAAAAAATAACGCGGGCCCGGAACCAAAGAGAAAAAAAACCAGAAGCGGACTTATGAAGAGACATGAAGATTATCTAGCCCTGTTGCAGGTAGTAAGTTGAACTAGTAACTACTATGTAGGTAATGATATCCCGCTCATCCTCCCAAGAAGAGAAAATAAGCTTCGTAAGCAGATCCCAGTAGGAGCATTCCCCGCCAGTTACTCACTCTAGAATACTCTCAAAGGTAGAGTATTTATTTTAGCTCGAGTGATTACTGATGCAGGCGGTCCGTGTGGTGTCGGATCGAATTCAAATTAATTATGATAGGGAAACGGCATTCTCCACTGCGAGCGGTCGCAAATAACGGCTATTCTGCAACGGAATTCGCATCTTTGGAGGACCATAGGTAACATCTGGGGTAGTAAACAGCCTGCTGCCGTTGCTGCTAAAATAGTAATCGAGCTAGCTGGCGACCAGCAGTGTCTTGACCTTAACCCCCACCGCCGGGGTGGTTATTGGTCGTTACATGTATTGTTGAAAGGAAGCGATTCCTAGTGAGGGCGAGTAAATAATTTACTGTAGTTGGTAGATTTTCCGAAAATCCTTCATCGTGTGGGGTGGAGGGTGGACACTAGAAACGTCTCTCTTCTCTGATCTGGCAGGCAAGCATAGATTAAAGCAGACGGAAAAGCCCGATATGAATGTTTGGGATAAAGTTATCGGAAGCTTAATATCTATTCTTCCATTTACATCTCGCTGTGCACGCAACCGCATTTGAGTGATAATCGCTCGTGACAGTTGACTAAATGTATGTAGGTTAGGTTGAAGGTTCGTTTACTCCAAAATATCGAGTCTCATCTCAGTCATGAAGGTCAGTCATCATGCAACGGCGCTCCCCGCCCCCGAAAAACCCTCCCGAAGGTCCGGGTCGGATCTTTCAGTACCCATCGACGTGACATCGCTGATCGCTTGATGAGAGGTTTTTTTTTTCATTCACAGCATCCCTGGGAATATGGTGTTGTCTAGAGTAGTTGGTTTGCATGTGGTTTGTGGGCCAGGTTTGTTTTTTTCGCCACTTGAAAACACACAATGTATTACAGGACGTGACAGAGTGATTTTTTTTCTGGAATTGTTCCTTTTCCGCCCGGCCCGCGCGAGGATTTGGTTCGAATACCATGGATTTCGCCTACCTGCCTGCTTACTGCAAGATTTAGGGCGGATAGCCTGTTTTGAACCCGATGAACAGCATGCAGTGGATTTAATAATCCAGTTTGATCCTCAAAAACTCAAGGCCCAGAACATAGACACTCCTTGTAAATTTTTTTTCCCCCCCCCGAATATTACTTTAACTACGCCGGTATTGTCATACGTGGATGACACACCCAAGTACCTAGCTACACACCTATACCTCACGGATGACACCTCCGGAGGAGATTTGAACACTTGTTTAAGGATGAAGCTAGGAGAGTGTTACTCATTTTTTTTTCTTGCTCCGGTCCCGTTGGTTTGGTAGGGTTTGTTTCAACACCCAGCTCTTTTCTTTCTTTCTCGGCCATGATATGAGATCTTTTTTTTTGAAGAGGGAGGTTGGTTTCTGCATTGCAGTCAGTGTCTTCCGTGTACTCAAAGTACACCGACTTGGGGTAGTGATTGTCTCGACAATGCAGCAGCAGGACGGGTCCTGCATGCAGCACCCCCCCCGGCGACTTTTTTTTTCCGTCCGGCGTCCTCCTATTCGATGCTTACTCTTTGAGGTTGCCGTGGAAGCCATAATCTCTGGCAGTATGTTTTTACCATTTACGATCTCGTGTAAGGGTAGAGAGACAAATGAATCAGCCGGTAGGGGGCACAGTGGGGGGGTATGCCACTATGATAGAGTTTATAAAGGCCCCTATGCGGGAGCGACTTTTTGGAGGTCGCCTAGTTAGCTTCTGTAACGGCAACCACGATACGATGGACACTGCGCGGTGGATCAGATCAGCCAGCCAGCGAGTGAAGTATCTGATTCTGATGGTGCACGGATATCGATGTGTTCCTGTCACTTGAGCTCGCGCACCGGACGCGTGCAACGATGATCCTAGTTTCGTGGAGGTTGTGGATCGAAGTTTAATCATGGTGCAGAGAGATTAAGAGCAGATGGAAAGCCCTGGAATTTCCTCCTGATTTGTCCCCCAGGGGGGGTGAGCTGGGGGTGGTGAATTAAGGGTAGGTACTTTAGAGCGACCTGATTTCTCTGGATCTGGGATAGATATGCTGCGGTTTATGCAAATGCACCTAGAAGTGTTGTCTCTGCTCATGTTGTGTCAAAATAAAGTGTCTGGAAGGACCTGGGATTATACTTTTCCTCTAACCTCGAAACCAGAGCGATGAAGGGATCCCTCTCTCGATTGGCAGTGGCCGCCATCAGGTTCATCCATCGGATCTGAAAATAGAGTAAACACCATTCCCTTTAGACTTACCCTTCAACCTCGTTCGCTATCAGCCGGATTCGTCGCCCAGACCAAGCCTAAGCGAGCATTAGTAGTATTATGTGGGGTCCCCTGCCAGTTTGCTGCAGGACATGGGTGGTGGGGAAATCTACACATGCACTAGCAGTAATGGGGAAGGCACATGGGATTTGGTTGTGAGGATGCAAGAATTGTTCTAAGCCTGTAATATGGGTTGAGGTGATGGGGACTGAAAGAAGGGTGTTCTTTTTTCGTCCAACCAATTCTTTCTCACTATCATCCTCAATTTCCAGTTTTCCTCTCCCTTCTCTTTGCTATCGGGAGAACTCCTACCTCATTACATATCAAGTACTCTACTCCATACGGGTATATACGTACATTTTCCAATTAAGCATCTACCGGTACCCATTCAGACTTCACCGTCGGATTCGAGGTGCATCTCTCTCCATATTTCTTGCTTTCGAATTCCTGCCTTTCGGTTCGTTTCAGCCACAGAAAGGAATAGCTATTGTCTCTGCTATTCATCCATTCATACATCTCGAACGGCTTTTTTCCCTGGTCCCACTTCCCTGTTCATAGAGGTTTGTTTGTGGTTTTTTGAGCAATTTGGGTGACGGGTCATTATTCGCTTTCCCTCCACTCACTGTGCTGGCAGGGTGGAAACCGAAAAATCCAAGCTGGGTAGGTCGACGGTTATCTTTCCCGTCCATCATTCTTTTCTTTTCTTCCTTTTTTAGGTTGGCAGGGTAGGGGGGGGGGTGGTCCTGTCCATCCATTGCCTGAACGAACGGACACAGAGAGGCCCTCACAAATACCCCCGCTGGTTTGATCTTGATCTCTGCGTACTTTGACCCAACGCTACATGTAGTTTGTACCAGCGAGTCCTTGATCTACCCTTAGGCCTGGGTCCGATTTGTTTTTTATCTCGATTGCCTCTTGTTTCCTTTAGTTCTTGTAGGTTTGACCCGGTTAGTGGATAGGAGGTCGGGCCGCCTCTCTGGTTCGCTCGTTCGTATCTATCTACTATTATCTATGTACATGTACCTCTAGAGGCTAGGGGCCTACTATTTTCCTCGTCCTCCTCTCTTTCTACTACTACTCTAGTGTTTTTTTCTCTCTGGTGAGATCGCCAGTCTGCTTATCCTTATTCCCCATTCTCTCTACTCGGCCGTATCCCTTCGTCATATCCGGACCGTTTCACAGTCGGTCACTCACTCATTGTTCACTCATCTTCGCACTCAACCTTATCCATCATCTCGTAGCACTCCCACTGTGAATACCTATTTCCATCACCATTTCAAACTTTTTATCTTCCTTATAATAAAGTAACTAACACCCTCGTTATTAATTTTTTCCACAGCCCCATCTAGATCCCGACCAACCTTCTCCGGGTTGCAGAACTCCCCTTCACACAGGAAAAAATAATTAAAGGGAGAAAGGCAAGATTCGAATCTGCTTGCCTCGCTCAAGACAATTACTCTCTCGCTGGACCCCCAGCCCAAACCAGCTCAGCCGAGAGGAGAGGTGGAGGGTTAGGGGATCACCCACCTCACCGCGGCCATGAGAATCCGAATTCGGGAGCAGCTGTCTATGCTGGTGGCCGTGACAGCGCTCGTCGCAGTGGGTGTTCTGGCTATCGTTACTGTCAGTCCAGTTTGGCCCTTTTATTCCTCATGTTTCTTTTTTGCTTGTTACTGATAGGGGTTTTTATTATTACAAGTGGGTTCATAACTATAAACTTGTACTTGATGTCCGCTCATCGCGGTTCTCGCTTACAGCCAGTTTGAAGGCAATACAGGTCGCCCAGAGTCTCACGCTTTTGCATAACACCGTGTACGCCATAAGCACCCGTGCAATTCTCCAGAGTGCCTTAAGACGGTATCAGCAAGGAAATAATACTCGAGAGAACTGGTCTCGCACGCTTGAGGACCTCCAAAATAGTGCATCGGCCTCCACTGGTGGGTTTGGCGAGGTACTGCAGCTGGTAGTGTTTGATGAGAACCTCGGGAATGGAATGCCCGGTGTTTCAAATGGCACGGTAACCTCTGACGGCACGGTTGTGGGTGGGGCAAACTATACTGGGATAACAGCGAACGGTACAAGGCTCAACTATGGGTTTGGACTGGGAAGCAGAATGGGGCTGTTGAACGCGACGGGTGATAATGCGGCGGGGATCATACTGCCGCCCACGGAGGATAATAACGGAGGCGGGCCCATGTTGATGGATATGTCTGCAGAGCAGCTTGGGGAGGTGCAGTATAATGCTACTCATGGACTACCATATCATGATGGGTTTCCCAACGCGTTGTATCCGTTCGCGGACAGCCGTTCAATGACAAATCCGGCGAATTACTTTACCCCAAAGTATATTTATGAAAGGAGGGGTTTGATACTGGGGCCCATGATGGTTAACGAGTCGTTCTCTATGCTGTCGTTCACGATCCCGATCATCAATAACACTAGTGCATCAACGCTGTTGGGATTCCTCACAGTGGTGGTGAATGCAAAGGTTGTCCTTGATATTATCACAGATACTCGCGGCCTTGGCGGAACAGGACAGACGGTTCTAGTCGGACCGGCAACGGCTTCAAACATATGGGAGGATCCGCTGCTTTCGGGCAGGGCAGATCAATCTGCGGCAGAAGAATCAAGAGGGGGTACTAGAAGTAGGAGCATGGTAAAGCGGTCTCACAGTGCTGTGGCTGCAATGGCTGGACTTGTTGGAAGAAGCTTAGGACTGGAGAGGAGGGACGATACCGCTGTTGGAGATTACGAGTTCCGGTATCTACTCCCTCCAGGAAGAGATCAGTCCTTGGTGGGACAGGTCAGGAAGTTAAACCAGTATGATGCTGTACGGACGGTATTTGAGCACGGAGTTGGCGGAGTAAATGGTGCAGGGGATGATGGTGATGGGGGCTCGTGTGACCTAGACACTTATAATTCGGAAGGGCGGCATGTTAGTGTTGGGTGTGTTATGTTACCCCATCGAGTGATCTTGTATGACGTTACTAATTTTTCGTATCTAGATTCGCGGTTGTTGATGTGGTTAAGAATCTTACGGACTGGGCGCTGCTGATAGAACAGGAGAAGAACGAGGCCTTTCAACCTATAAACAAGTTGCGGAATATCTTGATTGCCACGGTATTTGGCACGTTTGCCGTCGTGATCATCCTGGTGTGTCCAATTGCCCATTTTGCGGTCAAACCAATCACTAGACTGAAAAGAGCCACCGAAAAAAGTAAGAACCCTCCCACGTTTTATGTTTCTCGATGCTTACCAACATGCCATCAACACAGGTATGCGTCCTCCCTCCTATACCCCCACTGGAAGCCAATCGTCTCAAACCGATGTAGATCATGACGCTGCTATTCAAGATGATGAAGAACGTGGCCGTAACCGCTTTTATGGGATGGGTGAATACATCCGTCAAAGAACCGTCTGCCGAGACAGCTCTCAAAGTGGTGGCACCGGTGGTGACGGTAGCGAGGAAATTCGACGACGCGCCTTTAGGATTCCCGGAAAAGTGCGTGAACGGCGACACATCATTCATGATGAGCTGACAGATCTGACTCGCACATTCAATGAAATGTCGGAGGAACTTGTTAAGCAATACGAGAACCTTGAAGAACGCGTGATTGAAAGGACAAAGGAATTGGAGGAGCAAAAGAAAGTTGCGGAAGCTGCTAACCAGGCAAAGTCGCTATTTGTGGCCAATATTACCCATGAACTCCGAACACCGCTTAATGGGATCTTGGGAATGTGTGCGATTTGTATGCAGGAGGAGGAGATTCCGAAAATTAAGCGCTCGCTAGGGATCGTGTATAAGTCTGGGGAGTTGCTCCTGCATCTTCTGACAGATTTATTGACTTTCTCCCGGAACCAGGTCGGTCATATGGCAATTAGCTTGGACGAAAAGGAGTTCAAGATGACAGACATCACCGCGCAGATCATGGCAATCTTTGAGAACCAAGCCAAGGAATCTGGGATCGATTTGGGGATTAGCATCAGCCCTGAGAAGAGGGTCAAGGAAATGGTATTTTGGGGCGATTCAAACCGCATATTACAGGTCTTAATCAATCTTGTTAGCAACAGTCTCAAGTTTACACCGTGAGATCATACCCCCCACTCTTCCCTTTATACAATTCTAACGAAGGCAGTGAAAACGGCGCGATACAAATCAGGATGAACCTTCTCCAAGAGGTCACTCCATTCCCTCTACCAGATGGCCCTCTCCATCGCGATCCTTCTAAAAACGGTTCCAGGAGCAACCACCGCGGAATGCAACGTCTCGGATCAGTTGCTACCTCGCCTCCTACACCTACATTCAATATCGGTAACCAAGGCACATCCTCGCACAGCATCTCAAATGCCGCAGATAATCGCGCAATACTCACGGAAAAACTCCAAGAACAACTCAATAATCCGTCCCGCCCAACCTCACCACCACCGGGAGCCAAAACCTACATGTTTGAGTTCCAAGTCGAAGACACGGGCCCCGGAATTCCTGAAAATCTACAACAGAAGGTGTTTGAGCCATTTGTCCAGGGGGATTTGCGGCTCAGTAAGAAGCATGGCGGGACGGGATTGGGTCTAAGTATCTGTCTCCAACTTGCGAAACTGATGCAGGGAACAATTGAATTGAAGAGTTTGGAAAAAGCTGGGACGACATTCACGATGCGAATTCCCCTTAAGTACGTTAAAGAGGTTACACCAAGCCTTTTAAGCGAAAAAGACCGCGTAAATCTGAGCCGGACGAACAGCATCAATGGTACTACATCATACAACCACAGCACTTCTAATAGATCTACCGAAAAGGGCGAACAAGTATTGCAAGAGACCGGTTCTCAGAAGTCTGGGAAGAGCGACGTAAGCTTTGGCAAGAATAACAAACCTAGATTGGTTGGATTGAGTCAGCCATTCTTCGCAGCTAGTATTCCCCCGACGGGCGTAGAGACACCGGGCCAGGAGATTGAGGAGATGGCGTCAAGGGCAGCTGCTGAGGATGAGGATTCCGGGATGATACGTGTACTGGTTGCGGAAGACAACAAGGTGAACCAGGAAGTTGTGTTAAAAATGCTCAAACTGGAAGAAATTTACGGTTTGTGCCCAACGGATCCGGATTCGTGGACCGAGTGCTAACTCATGATTCTCAGATGTCACTATCGCCAAAGATGGTCGGGAAGCAGTCGACCGGATCAAAGAGGCATTGAATCAAGGGAGGAACTTTCACCTAGTGCTAATGGACATCCAAATGCCCAACCTTGATGGTATCGAATCTACCAAGATCATCCGTGACATGGGCTACTCCGCACCCATTGTGGCTCTCACCGCTTTTGCCGAAGAGAGCAACGTGAAGGATTGCCTGGACGCTGGAATGAACTATTTTCTCGCGAAGCCGATTCGGCGGCCACAGCTGAAACATGTGTTGAAAACGTACTGTTCAACTATCCGCGAGGACACACAGGCGATGAGCGATGTATCCTCTGCAACCACTGTGGATAAGGTTGGCGGTGGTGGGGCGGGCGCAAGTTTTGCAGGAAGCTCGACTAGGGGTAGTTCTGTAGGGATGCCAACACCACCAATGGGAAAGGGGGGTCCGCTAGTCGAAGAGAACGAGGAGGAGTCAACAGATAAGAAAGATAACGGGGGAGGTGAGGTGCGATAACATAGTACGGCGCCTTCTCACATTGCACGAGCCCTAGAGGCTGGCCCTATAAGGACTGATGGCATCAAAACAACATCGTATCATCCCCACCCCCACATTTCTCTTCGTCTATTTTAGTTTCCTTATTTCATCAGCATCAAAAAAGGTTTGGGAGCGTGGAGTAGCCGGGGGTCCTTTATTTTTTTGTATACACATTTATCTTACCTAGTTCTAGTAACTCTTTTTCCTCTTCACTTCTCACCCTCATTTCCCCCCTCTTCTCCTTTTTTCCTTTATCATATATTTTCTTTTCCGTACATATATACATACTCCCCCTTCTAGAGGGAGCTTCTTTTCTTCTAGTCTTTTTTTTTGTGCTTTATCACTATGGGGGCGTCGTAGTGCGTTTTATTTTGTGTTCTTTCTGCCGGGTTTGGGGGTTTCTAAAATTCTATTTTCTTTCTTCCATTCTTCATATTGCATTGTGCGTGTGTGTTCGCCTAACCTGCGCTATGTAGTAAGCAAGGGGGCCGGTGCTGTAACATTTTCTTTGGAAAAACTAGGATTTCTTTTGGAAAAGATGGTTGATCGTGTTAGCTTACGGGTCTTTGTAATTGTTTGTGCCCTTACCAATTTTAGAGAAGGGCGGTTTGGTCGCCTACTACTTAGCATAAAATATCAGGAGAGGAACGGAGTAATTTCCCACGGGTTTTTTTCTCCTTCCTTTTGGAGGGGGGGCACACATACATACATACATAGGAACCCTGGGCATTCGCGTGATGAATGTGATGATGAGCCTAGCTTGGTCTAGACGTGAAGTTGGGTGAATACCATCTCCTGAAGAACGGTATGGGCCCCCCAGCGTAGAGCACTCATCACTGATCAGCCCCGAGTTGATGATGCCACAGAGTCTACATAGTAGAATTATTGTAGGAGCGCATCTTGCGTGACCCGATACAGCGAAAGCTTGCTATCCCTTCGTCTGTCAGTTAATTGCTGCCAGGTTTGAGACATCTGATCGAAGACCTACATGTATTTGTCAGTGCGTCAAGCGTAAGCCACATCTGAGCCGATTTCTTGGTGAAACCTGGCAGCTTTAACAGACGAAGGGGTAACGGTACGCTCGGGACCGGATTTTGGTGCCGTTATATAGAGATGTCACCCCTATATAAGAGGCGCTGGTGCCGGGCAAAAAGGATCTGGGGGTTCTACCGTTATAAGAAAGAAAGAAAAAAAGAAAAAAAAGTTAGTCCACCAGGGGCAGGAATCGAACCCACCCCCATGCGCGGCTGGGGAACCCTCTCCTCCACGACCACCCCATTTCCTCCACCACCACAACCACTAACCCACAGCCTCTCAACGCATGGTGGTGGTGGCCTTCCTTGCCTGTTAAACCGTCACTATAACAATACAATAGAATGGTGCTGGCCTCGCGCCAAGACGCTCTTAGCCAACGTCCCGCGTCCCGCGTCCCCTCCCTGGCGGCGACATGTACTTTACATAACATAGGCTCAACACCTCCGGGGTCGTGAGAAGTACGTATACATACAGGAAGGAGAGGTGCACTGTCTAGCCGCGCCTAGCCGCGCATGGGCGAACCTTTTATTTTTTTTTGACCCCAGGTGGGTTATCCCCGCGGGCCAATACAAACGTACATGTAGCCACAGACCCGCAGCCATGGGGAGCAATGGCCGGTATCTCAACAGCTGGCACACCCGGTACCAACAACTAGGTAGGTTGTGAGGTCCCGAGTGATATCTCATGACCGGCACACAGCACTATATTTATTTATTACTTCATAACACAGCACTATAAGTTCGTATAAGGCAAGTATGTAACATCTCCTAGAGACCACAAAGATAGATAGCGGGCGATACTATAGGTTAGTAGATAGGTACGATCATGAGATATCACTCGGTAGGATTATCAAGCTCTAACAACCAAATTTATCCTTGGGGATATTATGACTACAGGTCCATGGTGTGGGGAGAAAACTTTGGGTGGGTTATGGGAAGTAAAGTCACAGTGAGCTCTCGACAAACACTAACTAATATTGGATTGGATTGTTTTAACCTGATTACACATGAAAGACAAAAGAGAAATGGAAACAAAGACATAGGCATCAGAACACTACCCGGGGGCCCAATCCCCCATTTCTAAGCCCTGATACATCATCAACATCATCAACTACTAAACTAATCCCAGCGCATAATCTAATGCCCCGCTACGTACGCTCCATATCCAGCAGGCGCAGTTGCAGCAGGGGGTTCTGCAGCAGTCACATTGGGTAGTGCAGTCTCTTTAGCAGGCGGGGCCGCCGGTTGCGCAGTGGGCAATGCAGTCTCCTTGGCCGGTGGTGCGGTGGGGTGTGCAGTCTCATTAGGCAGTGCGGTCTCTGCGGCGGGCGCGCTCGGGTGTGCCGTCTCTGTTGGGAGGGCGGTTTGCGCTGGGGCACCGGCCCCGATGGGGGTCTCGGCGGGGATCGCGGTCCCTTTTGGCGGCTCATACGGGAGCGCAGTGCCAGCGGGTGGGGCGGTCTCTTCGGGCATGTGGATAGCAGTCTCGGTTGGCATGGCGGCCTCTGGGGCTCCAGTTTCTACGAGTGGTGCCCCGGTGCATGAGGGTTGGGCCTCTACGCCCCCGGTCTCCTTGGGCTGCTCGGTCTTTGCGGGGAGCTCAGCAGTCCCTGTGGGGTGGCCGGTCTCGACCGGGAGAGCGGTTCCATTGGGGGCATTGGTCTTTCCGGGCTCCAGGAGAGCAGTGCCATTGGCCTTTTCGGGCACCGGGAGAGCAGTGTCGTTCCCGGCCGTGGCATTCCGCAGCGGTATCTCCGTGTGGAAGCCGGTTGGCGTAGCAGCTACATCTGCAGGCGCAGTTGCAGTGGGGGACACAGTCGCATGTGGAAGACTGGTCTCTGAAGCTGCAACATTATCATCATTATCTGGGGTGTCCTGAGCAGCGCCATATGCCGCCTGGGCAGAACCCGCCGCCCCATCATGATCATTGGCATGCACGCCCTCGTGGTCATTAACATGCACAACGAGCTCCGCAATATGGTCCCTTGCACCCAGCGTCTCCTCCGGCGCAGGCGCGGCACCGCCAAAGGCAGCCTCCAGCGCCTGGACACTATCAAAGCCCATCCTCGCCGCCGCATCTTCGGGACTCGTGCAGGTCACGCTGGTGCCAACCCGGTTGACCAGCGGCAAAGAGAAGCATTGCAGTCCGCCCGCACACTGTGTGCCCGCGGAGAAGGTGCCAGCGACGCACTGTACAAATTCCCCATCGATACAGGCGGCGGGCTGGGTGGTTGCATCGCAGTCGGAGGAGGCGGTCAGTGTCTGGAAGAGGCGGTTTTCGTTAATGGCGAGAGGGATGGACTCGGCGTTTCTACCGCCGTTTTGGGGGACGGGGGAGGCGGTGGTAAACGGGAGGAGGAGCGTGAAGAGGAGGGAGTAGTGCATTTTGGCTATGGGTTATAGTATAGTATAGATGAAGAAACGAACGGAAGAGCACAGCTCTGGAGGTTAGGAAAGAAACCCGCCTAAAGAAAAAAAAGGAGATAAGAAAGGAAGTATTGATCAACAATAGCGAATGTGAATGATCTGTGTATGAAAAAAATCATATAACCTTCCGAGGGATCTAACGGTTTATAAACACCCTAGATTCTCCTGATACCAAGCTTTTTCTATAGCCTCGATCACTCCCGAAACCCTGGATAGAAGCATATTGACAAATACTTAGTTTTTAGTTAGATCCAACTGCTTTTGGCGGTTAGTACCTTGATCTCCCCTGCATCTGATGATATTCATTGGCGTCCAATCAGCTTGTAATAGCCAAGAATTTTCTGCCGAGTAACTGGACGTTACGACTTCTGGTGATGTCTCATATCCGCGCCTACCGAGGCGCATAGGGCGGTTCCTATTCTGATTCTGCGAGTGGCAACGCTCGTTGGCCATGAGTCGATGCCCCGTTCCGAACTTGATTCAGGGACCGTCGGAAGCGGTCCGGGGTTCGGAGGAATAAACACAATCCACTACCTAGTGCGACACGCCCTGTAAATCTGTCTGTCGATTCCGTTAGAATGTGAGTCAAGACAGTTTGGAGAGGTGCACAGACAAGTGAGGTAAGGGGTTGACCAATCAATTATTAGACAACCAGATAGAAAAGAAAAGCCTCGATGACATCAACCCCTACGCTCAGGGTCTCTCCTACTGAGACGAGAGTCTTATCCCTTAAGTTTTCGGTAAATGCTGACCTCCAGCAAAAAGCAAAGTTTGGTGGCTTTTGTTAATAGATCTTGTTATCTCTCTTATCAAATAACGGATTTCCCATACAAATCCTGGCCCTATAGTATAGGGGTCAGCATCGACAACTTAAGGGATAACATCGTTTGAGGCGTAAAGGGGTTTTTTTTTTACGAAGCTTCTTGTGTACCAGATACTTGGACTGACTCGCTTTTGATGAGTGAGCATCAGGAGAATTGGGTACAAGACGTCGGAGTTGCCTTTCCAAGCTAGTATGAGGGGCGTATTCAAGACAAAAAAAAATACGGGAATTTCAACGTCTTGTGTGACCGGCCGTCTATTTGAATTAATGCGGTATCCCTATATTATTGCCAAAGCCTAAGTCTCATGTCTTGATTCAATCCGTGACGATTCTGGTAAGAGGGATGATAAATAAAGTACCAACATTGAGGAGTGTTGATTGTCGTTAAAACATAATAGGTCGTCTTGTGCTTCAGATGCCGAGATCGAGAGACATTCCACATCGGGGACTCCTTGATTTGCCGAGCCGTTTTACAGGACCCGATAACCTGCAGTTTGCAAAACCGTGATTTATACATAGCCGTAGTGAATTAGAGACATGTCCGGTCCCCACCTTACTGTAGATATAAAAATAAAGTCTTTTAGATCGACCCCGACATGAGAATTTTCCGGGAACGGGTTTTGTTTCGACCCCGACAGCGGCTCAAAAGGGTCTTGATGATCAAACGTTGGAGCCCCTGCGGTAGGAGGACTGGGAACAAGCCTACATGCCCTCAGTACATAACATCATGCAGTTACCGTACATACATCGGATCTGCATGAGTTTATATTCACATATTTTGATACGTACATACATGTACTTATGTATGCACTTACATCCCCTCACTAACCCCGGGGCCTCATCTAATTTCAGTCTTTAACAGAAAGCTTCCCCCTAAAGGTCACATCTTCAACAACTACCCTTTGACTGATCTAGTTGAGTAGGCCTTATAAGCTTATATCCTCTTGTCAACTTGTAGCTAATACAATGCCCAAGGGCTCCTCGGACAGCCATACACGAACCTACGATCGACCCCTATAGCTAGCTATAGAGTGACTCTGCTTATTCTCCCTTAGACAAACCCCCAAGCTGGCCGCCAGTCGTCGACCGCCCTATATCGCCAGCGGGCCGGGTCCAACTTGCAGTCCCCGCTGCGCAATGGGCTCGCTGCTCATGGTGATAGCTCTAGTGAGCCTAGCCCCCCCGCAGCGGACCCAGTTCCCGGTCTAGCCAGCGAGTGAGAACTTGTGATGGTCTCTCAACTTGTACGGTACGTGGGTCCGGTCCGTCCCTCCATCTTCCTATCTCTCCCTATCTTTCCTATCTCTCCCTATCTTCCCCCTGGTTCCCCAGGGGGCTCGGGGTGACCCCCGGGGCGGGGAGGCAATAGTCAAGCCGTCAGTTTCCCGTTGGGGGGGGGGGGGGCTGTGTGGGTATTTAGGACGTGTACTTTTTTAGCCGTCTGGGCCTCAGTCGTGCCCCCCCCCCCGGGGACCTCCAATTTCTCCACTACTACTACCAAAACTCCACTCTACTGATTTCACTCTCATATCGATACACGGGCCCCCCCATACGCCCCCCTCAGCTGATCCAGAGGCGTATTTGGCCCTACATACAATATTAGCGAGGTACCATTTGGACCCGCTGAGGGAGGGTGGGGGGTGCCCCGAGAGCTGATGTACTACCTTGTCGTTTTTCCGCGGGCCTCACCCGTTCACCCGCGGAGCTGGACGGCGACGCCGGCTAACCGGCTTAGTGGGTCGGGGTTAGGGTCTGGGGGGCATTTCTCGGGCCGTGGGCCTGGGTCCCCGTATATAGCGCCGGCCGCCGCTGCATAAGTCATCACTCGCCTAGCGCTAGCATGAGCTATCACTCGCGCGGGGGGGACAGGGAAAAGGTTGTTTCGTTCAGAAACATATGCCTTTGAGAAAATGTCGGATCATGCCTACACATTTTATTTGGAACTAAGAGAGTGAGGGAGTCGATATCATTCATCAAATAAACGAGAGCTACATAACTAAGATATACATATAAAAAAAAAGCTATTCTTCATCCTCCGATTTAATCTCACCGCCGGCCCCCTCCTCTACTTCGTCGAATATACTCTCGTTATATAGGGAGCTTTCCTCTGTTGCTCTAGCTCCCGCAGTCCGCGGTGTCGCTTCTCGGTTTGCTTCGCTGCCCGCAGTCCGTGGTGTCTCTTCTCTGTTTGCTTCGCTGCCCGCGGACCCCGCAGGGCCCGCAGGCCCCGCAGACCCCTCAGACCCCGCAGAACCCGCCGGCCCCGCAGAACCCGCAGGCCCTACAGGCCCTACAGGCCCAGGCCTTGGTGCCATTTCGCCTCTATCCCCCCTTCTCGCCTGCACCCAATCCCCCAGTGTCTTCCAGCATTCCCTCTTAAACTCCATCGAGATACCCGCCGCCAACCCGCTCGTACTCGGGACTACATACACCCTCACTCCCTCCCACTGCCCCACCTGCCACCCCCATACAAATTCCTCCTTCCTCAACTTCCTCCCAGTCCTCGCGCGCCATATCACCTCCCAGATACCTTTCCCCACAATACACACGCTCTCCGGTCTCCACCTCCTTAGCTTCCCCGCGCACACGTTCACCCCCGTTTCCATCTCCGCCCTCGTCAGGTCCGCCTGCCCCGGCGTTGGCCGATCAACGAGGTTCGTTAAGCCAAGCGAATACACAGCCGGGAGTCGTTCGTCCATCGCCGGCGGGCACACCCGGTCAGGCGTTAGCCCGCCCGAGTGCATCAGCCGCCAGAAGTGGTTCCGAGGGTGCGCATACATGTGCCCGACCAGAGAGGTCATCACGCCAGGGTTCAGACCGATGAACACGCAGATGAGGTTCTGCGTCAGTGCATCTGGCACGCCGCGCAGCGCTTGTCCCCCCTCGCCCTGGCCCTGACCCTGACCCTGGCCTTGACCCTGGCCTTGGCCTTGGTCCTGGCCCTGGTTCTGCCCGCTACCATTGTTCTGTGGAAGCTTGCGGCGCCGGGGGCGCTTGGGCGGGCGATCCTTGCCAGTGGAGGAGCGCTTCCTGCCAGTGCCAGTGCCAGTGCCAGTGGGCTTTCGTGGGCGGGGCCGGGGGGCGGAGCTGAGGATGTAGAGCTCCGAGTCGGAGAAGTCGGATGAGTCGGGGGTGGTGGAGGCACTGTAGCCGGTATCGTCGCTATTATAGTGGTCATCCTCGTCGGGGATATCGACGATGGGAGCTCTACGTGCCGCACGGGAGAACATTGTTGTTTGTTTGTGGACTGCGGGGATGGATTGCTTTAGGCGTCCATCTTATAAACAAACAGGATCGTCGCCCATGTTCCTACTGGCGCGGATCTTTATCCGTGTTGGTGTGTTACACGGCAGGTTCTAAGAGTGGGATGGACGAGTAATATGGGAGGGATCGTCTGTGAGTTATGAATCATGGGGTTGGTATCGCCCCAGACATTAAAATCTCAAAGAAAGTGGCAAAATCGATCATTGCCAGTACTGGGCCACTAGTAACTACAGTCGCTCACTACTGATAGTGGGCCCTGCCTAATGGTTTGTTTGTGGTAGTTTGCCCTTGGCGTCCATAACCTAGCTCTATTATTAGCTTCAGATCCCTGACCGCCACCAGACAGGATCCGCCTTCACCCCGTGGGTGCCTGTAAAAGTACTAGCGAGGCGTCCTGTCTGTGGCGGTCTGTGGCGGCCTGAAATCGAGTGAGTAATTGTGAACCATAATTGGGGTTTTATATAGTCCCATAGTAGAGTATGTAACGCCGCCACTGGATAGTGAATTATAGCCATAAGAAGTAGTTATCGTACCTCTCGGAACCCGGCCCGGGCCCGATCGTACCGCGGATCAGTCCCACAGGCGGGTCGGCACGAACAAATCTGTCCCAGAAACCGGTATATCTTCGACGTTCCCAACCGCATGGTTATACTCTACTCTATATCGTGACTCATTGCTGCCCGGACATGTAGGGAACAAAGCCCCATGAGGAAGGTCGAGTTGTTATGCCAAATGACGTGCATGGCTCAAGTCTTGGGTTTGCGCTTCAGGATTATAACCTGAGTACACCGTTCGGGCCGCCGTAACTAAAATGTATTCCCCCCAATTAACGCCGTACCGCACCCCCACATCTCCTCTTGTCTGCAAAGTGAAAATAAAGACAAATGATGAAAATGAAATAATCACCCGCCCTTAGTTCGTAAAGGGAACAAATAGATCGGTCTGCCCGAGCAACTACACCCCTTACGTATAGTTGGCACCGGGAGACATCCACCCAGTCACCTCGACCAGCTAGTATGGTCCCAGGGCCTATGGCAGCGGGGGGGGGGGGGGGGCTGATGCACCCCCTTAACCCAATGCTTCCTCAGCTTGGGAATATATTTCCTTGTCCATGGGGTACAGCGGTGGGTAGTGAATAGGCCATCGGACGGAACGCCACCAGAATACGCGTTTCCAGACAAAACCATGGCCAGGCCGTTCGAAGACCTACTACATGTGCCCGCCGCTGTAGTGATGTCATGGTTATGTGCGTACAGGACCCCCGAGCGCCAAAGGTACATTGTTTGGGGGCGGAGCAGATGGAAACGGGCAGCCATGAATGATGGGGCAGTTGATTACTACATGTATTCATGTCTCTGGGATAGCAGTACGGTGATGTCAGCAGTGCCATAGTTGAGATGCAAGGAATAAAGGACAGCCACGCAACTGGATATATAGCCAGTTCTCTTCTGTTCTTCGATACATCATTTTACTTTGACCCTTCGTATCAAACAGTGACCCCCCCCCCCCCAATCAGTCAACCAACAAATCCTATTGCAGTACAAAGGCTTTTCTCCTATACGTACATGTTGGTAAATCAAGCAGCAAAGTAAAACTTTCTCCCACACTACAAACAACAGTCTAGTACATCAATACCAGCGCAGAAATGTATATGTGTGGATAGGGCGGTATCTAGTAAGAGTATAACGACTGATACCAGAAGCCTCGAGGTTCCAGAGCGTTCCCTCTTTTTTTTCCAGCCATACTCCCTAGCTAGCCCCACAAAAAGGAAGAAGAAAGAAAACAAAAGAAAACAAAAGAAAGAAAGAGAGAAATCGGGTCCTACATATACCACCCCATATCTAAATACGAACACTATGCAGAACCCTCACAATCATCAAGAGAAAGAAAGAAAGAAAAAGAAACCGAAACGGCTCGTGGATACCTTGCCCCCCACATGTATTCACACACACTAGACACATACTAAAACCTCCTCATTTTTCCCTTGCCGCCATACTCCTCTCCACAGGACCTCTTCATCCCCGCCCCCACGGCCGCCTGTGGAAGCTCCACCTCGGAGTCGGCTTCGTATGCAACCGGTGGACTACTCGGATAGCCGGATCCCATAGCCTCAGAAGTGCTACCGTTGAAATTTTCAAGTTCGGGAAGTTCCGCCGGTGGGGTGGCCCCTGGAGGACTATATGGCGGGCTGCTAGCACCTGGAGGGCTATACGGAGGGCTACTGGCTGTGGCAGTCTCACCGTTTCCGTGTGCAAGCTGAGGTGCCGAAACACTACCACCGGGCAGACCATAGGGAAGCCTATCGATAGGGGGCCTAGTAAGCAAGTACCTAGCCAGCCTCGGAGACACAAACGGGTCCTCCAAAGACGGGCTTACACTACTGGAGGTAACATAATTAGGTGGGGAGCTGCTCCGTGCGTAGAAAGCAACTGGTGAGCTCGATGCCTGGTTGGACCTGGGAGGTGGTAATACGGAAGATGTCTGGTTGAGGTCGCGGCGGGCCTGAACCGTAGGTGAGTAGAAAGATACAGGCGAGCTGCTTTGAGTTTCTGGCTCCGGCTGCGCGGTGGATGCTGATGGGACCTCCGGTGCTGGCTCCGAGATAGTGGGGGGTTGCTCGACTGCGGAGTCTTCGCACAACTCAAGGTTTTGGTCCACCTCGTTAGGATGAGTGATAGTGCCTTCCTTGGTTGGTTCCGGTGCTGCACCTTCGTTTGGTTCACCGTTTTCTTCCGGTTTATCTTCGGTACCATCCTTCGACCCCATTGACCCACCATCCCCATCCCCATCCCCATCCCCATCCCCATCCCCATCCCCATCCCCATCCCCATCCCCATCCCTATCCCCATCCCCATCCCCATCCCCATCCCCATCCCCATCCCCATCCCCATCCCCATCCCCATCCCCATCCCCACTCCCCTCATCAGGCGTCCCACCATGAGAGCACCCATCAGAGCTTCCGTCACCATCATCAGAAGCAACAGGGAAAAGGTAAGTCGTGCGATATCCCATAATGTCCATATAGGGGATCCACCTCTCCCTATTCCTCCCAACCCTTACTGGGCCCAGAACCGGGGACGAAGAAGCCCCACGATCTTTTTTCCCGTCATCACTCTCAGCCATTTTTCTCTTTTTGTTTTTTTTAGCCTTTATTGCTTCTTCCTCGGGTGGTCGATCACAAGTTCTCACTCGCGGGCGTTTTCGATTCTTTGTTTGGTTGGTTGGCTAGACAACAACAAGCCAGGGGGTTACCGAGTGAGAGTTTGTGAAGATGACGATGAAGAAGGAGAAGAAGAGAAGGAAGGAGAGATTCGAGGAGAAGCGATGACTGCTAATGAATGTGAATGTGTGCGGCTGGTTACGTAGGCTTCTTTTTTCTTTCCTCCCGTTTGGGTGCGTGATGGAGTGTACCCGCAGGAGACGGGATGGCGGGTTGGGGTTTGTGGCTACGTAGTAGTAGGTGAGGTCTTCGCGGGCAAGTTGGCGGATGTACTACTCTACAGCTCCACACCTACAGGTAGGGCCTAGGGCCCCCACTCGGGTAGAACATCAGGTCTAGTATAGTACCTATATATATATATATGCTCACGGTCCTAAACCTCCAGTTCCTACTCTTTGCAGTGGGCCAGAAGTTTAGTCTTGGATGGTTAGGGTCCTCCACCTTTCGAGCCCATTTTTGTGTCCCCCAGGTTCCACCTTGCCTCGCACCCACCACATTGCATATGCTCGTATACTTAAGTACCCGGCCAACCGTGCAACTCCCAACCCCATCCAATCGGTCTCAACCACTAAGATTATAGGTAGTAGTAGCATGCACAGACGCCCGCATACCCAATTATAGCCATGAATTTTTATTAGAAGGCTCTATTCTTACTCTAGTGGCTACATTACTACGTACTACTATTAGCTGCACTACATGCACTGTACACGCCCCCGGAGCACCACCGTCTTACAGAGTAAGTAATTGTCCAGAATGGAGCAAAGGGATAGAAAGTATAGAAAGCTGTGGGATGGATAATGAAGGATATCCGTTCACCACCTCCGCCATCTACCAACTAACCCGACCCACCGAACATGCAATAGGGAAAGCACTAGAGAGGGGGTAGGGGTGGAACTATGTTGAAGAAAAAAACATTATAAATAAGAGAGTTAGCTGGCCGTGCAGCCCGCCTAGCCCCATATGGCCCTCATTTTTGGATACGAGCAAAGCAAACAAAGCAAATGAAATGAAATGAATGGAAGAGAGAAAACTCTCCGGCGCCAGAACCTGCGCACCTGAAAAAAAGAAAACTAGCCACCTATAATAGCAAAACACCCGTCCCCACTACCACCGCCAACATCAGCATCCCCGCCCCCTGCATCGCGTCCGCCCCGGACACAACCTCTGTCCCGCCATCCGCCGTCGTCCCATTCTCCAATGTGCCATTCACCACCAATGTTCTTGTTCCATTGACGTCCACCAGCCTACTCACGGACCCGTTCGCACTCGCCGTCGCATTGGCTACCATCGCATCTATAAACGCCTTATCGTGGTTCTCGTCGCACCCGCACACCGAGTACTCCTGGCACAGACACAGCACCGGCAGTGTCGTGTTCGCGTTGCTTGTGGCATTTTGGTACACCACGGGGTTGTCATATCTATATGAGTAGATACCGCTATATAGCCAGGCGCCAGTAAAGAAGAGGGATACGGCAGAGAGGGCGATGAAGAGGGGGAGAATGCCGCTGGGAGTGCGCCGGCCGCTGGTGAATGGGACACCAGCACCACCGTAGTAGAAGCCGCTAAAGGTTTTAGGGGTGCCAGAACCAGTGGTCGTACGTCCACCGGCATTGTTGAGGCGGCTAGGTGGGGTGTTAGCGGGAGGGGCCGAATTTTGATCCCAAGAGGGAGGGGGGGAGGATTACCCGCCGACTCCGCGGCCACCACTGCTACCCCCACTACCCCCACTACCCCCACTACCCCCACTACCGCGGCCACCCCCGCCGCGACCTCCACCCCCACCTCCACCACCTTTACGTTTTGAGAGGTACTTGATGGCTTCGTGAGTAAGATCTACTTCGACGCTCTGGGTGTCACTCTCGACTAAATAGGATACGTCGTTTTGTGACGTTGTGGGGGTGGACTCGACGATATCAGTCCCCTTGTCTGCTATGTTCTCGGGGGCGGGGACTGAGCTTGCGACTGTAAGGAGTAGCAGGAGGAGGAAAGTTAGTGTATAAGTGGAACGCATCGTTGATAGATGTAGGATGTATTTTTTATGTGCGCAGTGTATAAGGTAGAGAGTGAGAAGAACGATTTGAACCAGAGTTGGTCTAAAGACAGAATTTGCAGACGGACCGCAAACAACCGCAATCTGACGCTAGAGATTATTGGCTTCTATGTAGGTTTCTTGGCTTCCAGCTCTAAATGATAGGATAGGAGGGTAAGTTAAGGAGCGAAGGAAATAGTGAAGGGGAGATAGTGAAGGAGTGTGGGGGTGTTGGAGAGATTAAAGGAAAGAAGGACAAAGAAAGCATGTACTTACATGTACCTGGCAAAAACTCCTCATCCAGCTACGGAGTATACAAACATCCCTTCGTTCTATTCGATATACATACATATACCTACATATGTGCATACTACGGATGCAGTACGGCACCCATTGCATCACCATTGTCATCACCATCGGTACCTGCATGGGCAGCTCAGCTCTGCCTCTGCCCTACGCCTGGTCAAGATTTTTTATCTGCTATATACTTGCATCTACAACCGCGCCTCCCTTCCCAGTGTGCAGGATATCGATTGACGACCGACTGCAAGCAAGCAAACTTAGACTCCAAGTTTTATGCATCATTACCCCTATGATGATGATAACCATTAAATTGCATGCTGCAAGAACGCTTCACCACCACTAGGGAGGGACAGAGAAGAAGAAGAAAACCGGTAACGTCACTGTTGCACCACCACAGGATCCATTTCTTTTTAACCAGAGCTGGTTAGTGTATGTATCTAGATTTTAGTTACTGGCCATTAACGACCCAACGACAAAAACAACCTTCCCAGCGCAGAATTCTAACCAATATCGATAAATCCCTTACATAGTCGTCTTTCTCATAGCGGAGCTTGACTGGGCATTCCGGGGGGTGCAAGCAGAGTTTGTAGACATGCAACATGACGTGTGATATGGGTGCGGCGAATACGTGGGCCGCAGTAATTCGTAGACCGTGTGTTTAGAGTAGACTTCCAATTGAATTGTATAGCAACTGGCAACTGATATAATGAAGGGGGGCGACCACCAACTTATATCCTCCAGGCCCCAAACACCCTATATTGCCTTGACCACCCCCCCCCCCTTCGCCAACTTATATTAAATCTCATCCCATTCCATCCCATCTCATCTGATGGCATCCCCTAGATCCCAGATCTTAGCAAGATAAGCTTGCAATTGAAGATATAATCTACTGTCTCTACCCCTTCAAACACACCCTTGCATGACCCTGTTTCGCCCCAAAGCCCGGAGATCAACTAGCGAATAGAATCCGCAGTGAATATTAAGTATATATACTTTATATATATACGTATATAATAGATCTAGAAGCCTATCAGGACTACATGCATGTACTGAGACTAAGGCAACCCAAACCCCATCCACGTGGGCCACTACAAATCCAGCCATCTAGGAAGTAACCACCCATCTTAAGGTTCTCAGCTCTGCGTGCAACGTTTGCGATCATTTATATTTGTGGTCATCGCTAAAATACCTCTACCACTAGCTCTACCTCTCCGAACAGCCGGCCACCAAATAGCACAAACGGCTACAACACAGCCACCCTGGAGGTTCACCATGGATCTCTACTTTAGAGCTAGCTGATCTGATCTAGCAGAAAAACCACTACCCACATAACAAAAATATCCCCCCAGGCGTACCTGAGCCCTCTACGAGATAAGTTGCACCTTTAATATTTAATCCTACAGCCCTAAATACAGCACAGTCTCGCTATAAAGATACAAGAAATGTCTCTGGATATATTCTCATAGAGCATTTATCATTATATCAAGTGCACGTGCCCATTTCACCTAAATAACCTCCCGTATCGGCCGGAGACATATACATATTGCACCGTAACCCTAACCCTCACATCAAAGCCTTGATTTGCAATTTATATGACACCATCATCATAGAGCGGTGGAGGGTCGGGCGAGAGGGAGGGTATGGCGGGGCTTGGCTCACGAATGGGAATTCTAGTAAAAACTGCCAAGCCTCGACATACCCTCCCTCTCGCCCGACCCTCCACCGCTCTATATATCGTAACTACCTTCCTCCCCCCGGGGAGCGTGCGTGAGTTTGTGAGCACAGTAAGAGACCCGTCCCCCGTTCCCTCCCATCGGACCGGATTTAAGTCCTCCGGGACCATAGTAGACTAAACGGGGTGACCATGGTATGCACGTACAGCGTTGGCGGTCGACTGTCTATGCATGCATTGAGTGGACCGTTATTCGTGTGCAGCCACATCTGCCGGCTGCAACTACAAATGGGTAAGCCTGTGACTACATATACAGTCGTCCGCCGATATAACAAACAGGTTATTCGCTATAGCAGGCAGGTTTCTATATGAAATTTAGATCCGGATTGCCGAAACCCGTTAGCAAATTTGTGGCTTTTTTGGTATTTGTTATATCGGCGGACGACTGACGTTGCAACGACGACCACTGTCTAAGACTACAGGACATGATTTCTAAACCTACCCAGTACTTTAATCCCCCACCCCTCCAATCTGAGGAACTCATGGCCGCTCTAATTTCCTTAACCAGCTCCCCCTATATAATTCACCAAAACGCAAAAAAAAAAAACCCAAAAAAAAATCTGAAGGGAAGACTGTATGAGTTGGGATGAATCCGTCTGAGAGGGCTGTTAACGCCGGCCGTAGGAGAGGGTGTTGGCCGGGATGGGTATAACCCACGCATGTATTTACACATGTCTCGCAAAATTGGACGGGGATAGCCTGGCGGTGTCTGTTGCCAGCCGGGGTGCCCGGTCCGTGGTTTATAAATTTCACCACAGTGAAAGAAAAAATCTAACAAACCCCCGTACGTACGTAGCCGCTATGTTTATACAACCCACCATTTATAGGAGAATCTGAAACTTTAAAACTCACGGGGGCGGGTTAGTCCGTTATGTTTTTTTTTTCGTTTTCTTTTTTCGTATCCACTTTCCTGGATGATCCCGAATAGACAGTGGAAAGAACAATATATAGGGTACTGTACTGTCGGTATGAGTATACCATGGCTCGCAGCTTGGTTTTGACTACAGCCCTCCTGCAACCCACCGCTCATGAAACGATACAAGCCTGGGCTCCACGCATTAAAAATTATGTTGATGAGTCCTGAGGTCGATCTGAGAATATACGGTTGAGAGCCAGGCAGCATCGGCTACTAGCGAGGGCTTCAAAGCCCTCTGCTACGGGTGATGGGATAGTTCAAAAAATTCCAGAAACCCGGAATCCGGAAAACCGTCTGGACTAGTGTGGTCCATGAGCCGGCTCGAGTCAACCCGACCTATAGGCTCAAGCTGGCTCGGCCCATAGGAGTCAGAGGCTCGTTAACTAGGTCGAGCCGGTGGTCAATGATTAAGAAAACAGGTTATCTTCTCACCTAACTTAGCAAAACGGCAGATAGAGGCTTGATTTCGACATGGTAGAATACCCTAAAAAGAGTAAACTATTTAGTTGAGCATTGAGGTAGGTAAAATTGCCCTTTTTGCCTATTTCATAGCTCTTAGGGCCTAACATAACACATGTAATTAAGGCCGGCTCGGGTTCGCTGATGGACGAGACTCGCCCCCAATGAGCCGAAAGCTCGGGCCCAGAGCTCGGGCCGGCTCGGCTCATGGACCACACTAGTCTGGACGGGTTTACCCGCTATCCTTTTCTTTGAGATACCCGTTAATGTGTGGTAAAAAGGCCCAGGGCAATAAGGTGTTCATGAGTATTTTTAAATATCCACAATGAAAAACCCCGAGGCCCGGGGGAAGAGAAGGGTGGGGAAGGTTGTCGATGAATTTACCCGCTATACGCTACGTAGTTCCTTGAGACGGGTTCGAGATACCTACTGTATTATCGCTGGATGCAACGCTAGTAAGATTCACAATTATTAAATAAAGTGTTCGTATGAGTATAATTCCACCAATACCTGATCTATCAGAATACCATGACACTACGGCATCACTACCGTATAAATGACCAAAATTATGTTTTAATCCAGAACTTCTTCACAATACCGTATTTATGCAATACCCATTACATCCCCTTTTAGTACTATATGTATTGTGTGACTGCTGGTAGAGGGTGACATGGTCGCTCGTTTGGCTTGCGGTGGTTTTAGCTGCTGGGGTAGGGGGTGGGGGGTGGGGGGGTGGGGCGACCCAGCGCAAGCAAAGCTAGCTTTAAATTGTTCTTCGGGCATTTAGTTTGCTCTTCTACTACTAATAGTGATAGCACCGGTGGTGAGCAAGGTAAGAGTGCATACAATATAGAGTTTCTAGAGTGGGGTAGTTTTAGTATAGTTATGAAATTAATTTTTTTTCCTTTTTTGCCTTTTAGATCTATTTGTATAGGCTCTTAGAAGAACGGTAGTCAGAGGTCAACTACGTACTAAGTTAGTACCCAGCAATTTCAAGACTCAAACCAACCCGGCCATATAAAACACCTAGGACACTGTCCCTTTTCGTTTACTCCGCGATCATTTCCGACCGCAAAACAATCATTACCCCTTGTGGTTGCAACAATCTTATCTGATAATCAGTACACACCTCGGTCGAATGTGATAATGCGTGCACGAAATAGGAAGTTACTATGCCCGCACTAACCGAGGCTGTCGCTCCCCCAGATTCCCGGGTTTCAGAGCTTCCTTCCTCTTTATATATCAGTAGCCAACGAGCTTTCTATCACCGTCACTGTTCAATTGAGAATTAAGAGACCATAAAAGAGAAGCACATACCTATACCTACTACTCGATACCTCCTACAAGATGAAGGGAATCCAGCTAAGCTCCTACGTCAAGGCCAGCAGCCCCCCCCCCCCTCTCTCCCCAATTACGCTAATATCCTTCTAGGGCCCCTCCGACCTCACTGTCATGACCCTCCCAGATCCCGTACCGGCCGCCGGCGAATATCTCATCTCGGTCCGCGCCGCCGCCACCAACTTCTTTGACCTTCTCCAAATCCGGGGCAAATACCAGCACGTCGGTGCCCACCCTCTCTCCCACTATATTTGTAGTTGCTGACCCGCCAGCAGCAACCCCCCTTCCCCTGGGTATCCGGAATGGAGTTCGCCGGCGTAGTCCTGCGTGCCCCGCCTTCAGCCAAGTTCCCCGTCGGCACTCGCGTCTTTGGCGCGAAGCAGGGCGCCTACGCAACACTCATCACCGCGAAGGAAGAGGTCCTTCACCCGGTTCCTGAAGGCTGGAGCTTTGAGGAGGCCGCGGGGCTATACGTTACCGTACCAACGTCCTATGCAGCGCTACTGCTCCGCGCGCGATTGGTACCCGGCGAGACGGTGCTGGTGCATGCGGGCGCGGGCGGCGTCGGTCTGGCCGCGATCCAGATCGCGAAGGCTGTGGGCGCGACAGTGATTGCGACGGCAGGCACAGCGGCGAAGCTGGATGTGTGTCGGAGGTTCGGGGCGGACCACGGCATTGACTACAGGGATGCCGGGTGGAGTAAGCGGGTACTGGAGCTAACAGGGGGGCGAGGAGTGGACGTAGTATATGACCCGGTGGGGATGGTTGAGGCGTCCCTGAAGTGTACTGCTTGGAACGGAAGGGTACTTGTGGTGGGCTTCGCAGGGGGTGTGATTGAAAAGGTTGCAATGAACCGGGTGTTGCTAAAGAATGTCAGTCTAGTAGGGATCCATTGGGGGATGTATGCGGAGAAGGAGAGAATGGAGGGGACGGTGGAGAAGGTATGGGAGGGAGTATTTAAGCTCGTGCAGGAGGGGAAGTTTAAGCCAACGGTTTATGAGAAGGAATTTGTAGGGCTGGAAAGTGTAGGAAATGCACTGGAAGCATTGGGGGGGAGAGAAACGTGGGGGAAGGTGGTGGTGAGCGTCCCTGAGGAAGGGAAGAGTCGTTTATAGGGATATATATATGTAATATTATTTACTGGCTGCAATATGTACATGTAGTTACGATGTATGTGGGAGGTTTGGGGAATCAATAGAAGATGGAGTTTCAGTATTAGAGAAATAAAGTAAACCCGCAATTACCCTCTTGAGCTCCTACCATGTTACATGTACCGTACCTACGGGCGTACCACGACCTCTCCCTTCAAGGCAGATCACTCCGCCCCATCCCACTAAACTACATGTATGTACAATAGGCCCACAACTCTCCCTTTCCCCGTTTCTCTTGCCCCCTCGACTACATGAATTTGTACTCTTCCGATCTTTACTTGGGCCAGCAATGTTACCAAATCGAGTGGTAGGGATGGGACGCACATGAAACTCTAGGTTATACCCTACATACATCTCAGTATGGCATCTTTCAAACTTCCCGGCTCAAGCCTCGAGCAAAGAGCCGACTCTCCACCCCATCCGTTAATCTCCCGCCAGTTTCTTCTCTTCTCGCCCGTTCATCCTGCGCATCCACGAGGAGAAAAGAACCAATACAGGCTAGTCAACAAACAGGGGCGTATACTATAGACCCTTCTACTATCCGTAATAGAGAAGCTGACCTACGAAGCTCTGTAAAGATAGATGGAGACCTCCCTTCCCCACTGTGCCCTCCGTCCAGGCCCCAAGGGGCACGTCGTAAGGGGAGAGCTAAAGGATATAGAGAGCCAAAACATAGACGATAACCTATCCATCATCTTGAAGCTTTCCGTGCTTGACACAAAAGCGCTGAGATACTAAGCCTAATCCCACTCTCAACCCCACCTCCGCTAGCTAGGAGCTAGGATCTAGCAAGCCGAGTGATAGCCCGTGAATGTTCTAATCCATTCTGGTTAGAAGCTTTTCAATATCCAATTTATAAGACCGGCCTCCCTGTGGTGAACACACCCTAGCTCTGGCCTTAAGAATGCAACAGTACAGACCGGATACTATTCACGGCGCTAACTGGGTAGTGGTGGACAGATTAGTTGAATACCTTGGCCGGGTAGAATCATGCACGCTTGAGCTAAAGATGTATTCTGTGGAACAAATCCGTGAGAAGATTTACTGTAATTATTTACAGTATAGCAGGAAGTTCGTTTATTTAAAACTTGGAACCTAGAGGTGGTGCCATTTCATATATATATTTAATCACCAATTATCACTCGGAACAGCGAGTTTAGGTTTTATAATTTGAATAGTAAAAGGGAAAAGAAGAGTAGCACAACTTCGTTACATTATCAGCCTTGGATACAATGGAAGTATCTTGGGTGCCCACATAAGGCAGTCACATCATCAGTACCGTCTGTATACGTATATATCTAGTCTCAAGACGATCGACCTAGCATCACCAACTTAACCTTACAGATATATTGTGGTAAGTATTTGGGGGGGGGGGCGGTATACTAATTATGCTAGCTGACACTAGTTATACATTATTAGAATCTCTCTTCTTATAACAAAGGTTTTGTTTGAGCTATTAGCTACTCTACAAACTCTCTCTGAAAAGTCCATTGGAGTGAGTGGAGTGTTGGGTAGTGTTTTGAATGCAGAGCATTACAACTAGTTCTGGAGTTTGAAACACCACCACAACCCAATCCTTATTACAAAGTTCCCGGGTGCCGTGGATCCAATAGGCGTTATGGGCACCCTTTTCATGATTAAGTATCCCTTGGGAGGGTAAGATGGTCAAATTCGCAAGAGCTGAGAAGCCGGTCATATGTCCTAGAATAGATATGATATAACATTTTGGGTAGGTCGCGAATTTGATCGTTTTATCCTATTATGGTGATAAGCTTATAAATAATTGATAGAGTTATGGATGTCTAATGACGAAAGAGATTATTCCAGGCCAGCTAATTAGACTTCGAAAGTCATGGAGGCTAGATTTGAGACGTAATACTTATGAGTGTCCATTTTTGCAAAGTATGTGTCCCTGGGAGGTGTACTTATGCAGGTGGTGAATGTAGGAATGGCTCTTAGATTGATGAAACCTAGACTTATTTGTAGTCTCATGGGCATGGACACGAAACTAGATGAAACCATTTCTTTCTAAAACTTGTTGCATCTTGCGGTTTGCTAGTACTACTGTGCGGGTTGTATGAAGCCAAGCATAGCTCTGCTTCAGGCCATAGTATGTACTCCGGTGTTAAGGGTAAGTGAGTAGAACGCGACGATGCGGTTTACGTTGCTACGTTCTACTCACTTACCAGGTACAGGCATACTGTCGTTGAGCATAGTACTATTGATTCTACTACCGCAAAGCCTGAGGGAATTAGTTACGCTGCAGCAGGGATGTTTTACACCACAAAACCTTGAATTGACGTTAAAAGACCGCCTCTGGTTGGCTCATCTATGCATATATCCCGGCAAGTTCTCTCAGACACGACCAGAACACCGGTCTCTTCTAGAGAAGAAGAATCAGGGCGGGTTATTCAATTACAGATTCAGGTCTAAACAGAGCTAAAAAGCTTAGATACATGGCTCGAATTCCTTAAAAGATATTTTAAGTGATCACGTGCTCCCTGGAAGTTGGAACCTTTTATTTTGAACCAAAGGGTGTGTGGGATTGCAATTGGCTATGGGGGCCCATCCATGTGGTTGATCCTTATCTCAAAGTGCATTCAGTTAATTTAAATTGAACACCCCTCCACGATCTTGGCACACCCAACGATAAGTACCCGTCCGCAATCTCAGCCTAGCCATTTGACGATCACTACCGTTGACCCTTACCGGCGGCATCTGCCCAGTGACTCGAACCCCAATGGCAGTCATTCTTTCATGTACTCTACCCAGCCTTTGTGAGTCACATGTAAGTAGCCGTACGGTTCTTAGCCTGAGTGAAAGAGAAGAGAAAGGTGTGGATGGAATGGGTAAGGGTAATCGCAGTTCGGTGGTCATGGTGTCTTCCCTTTTACATAACTAATATGTAAATTGACAATCATTTCCTCCAAACTGTACCTACTGCTTGACAGAGGCCTCTCTCTCCCCACCCCTTTCCTCCCCGCTCGCCCCCTATTTTGGCAGCAAGCATATGTACCTATGTTTATAGATACATGTAGTGGGGTGGAAGGAGAAATCTTCCGCGGGTGATCATACCAAGAAAGCATTACATATCCTTGCCTAACCGCTACCTTTGAGGAAATGATTTCAGAAACGTCTTGGCAGTAGCTCACAAGAATTGTCTTGGCGGCAACACCCTACATACACCCGCCGTTGGGGCATCAAAGATCACTCGTCGATGAGATCTTTTACCTGTTGCACCACCCACCATTGGTGTTTTTTGTTTTTTCTTGTTTCAGCGCCCATATCCTGGTACACGAACGCTTCCACCCGGCGAAGAAAAAAAAAAGAAGCCAACAGAACAATCATCCCATTTAAAGATCGATCGTAGAAACTGATATGTAGGTACAATAGATTGATACTCTAGATAGATATAGATATATGTATCTATCTATCTACCCGTTTGACCCCACTCCCCCTCCCCTCCCCCCCTTTCCCGGTTTGGAAGCGCGTGATCGAAACCTGAAACATCGATTAAATCTCGATTCTTACTACACGTGGAAAACGCTGCAGACCCCTAGAGCCCTCTCAATCGTAGCTCCTCCTCCTCCTCTTACTCCTGATTTTGCTTCTGGCTACCCCCTTCTCCTCCAATCATTCAATCAATTATTCGCACTCCGCCCTGCTTTTATACTAATCACATCAGGCCAGAGCTTAGGCCACTTTGCCAAAAACCGATTGTATATGTAACGCTGCCCTCGCCCGACAGTGCGTGGCCTATCATTCATGAAGAGTACACATGGAGAACCGGAAGAGCTTGGGCCACTTTATTGAAAACCGATATGTTGTTGTTGTTGTTGTTGTCGTTGTTGTCATTGTTGTTGTTATAGTAAGTAGATACATTCTCATGTACATACCTACCTCTCCTCTACATGCATATGTGGTGGTGGTCCCAATCACCCGGCGAATCGGGAATAGACCTCTATTTTTATTTTTCCTTTTTTGCCCTCGGCCCGTTTTGCAAGCGTTTTGGTATGGATGGAGTGGATGGGAAAGTTTAAATACGAGTGATGAAACAACAGGAGTCTGTTGATGATTGGCCAGTGATAGGTGCAGTACCTACATGTTGATATGGTCTCGTAATCTTTGTTTCATAAAAAACACGCAGCCAGTCCGATCCTACTGCTACCTGGTCATTTGAAGTCCAATAAGGAGTAAAGACTTGAGATTTCAAGGGCATTTGATTTACTGGGCATTATGGGCACACTGGAAAACTAGCAACACCAGACGCAACGGGCTATGATGCTACTACGAACGGGATTTCGAAGATACTCGGAAGTCCAATTAACACCGATATTCACAAGCGGGTTCTAGAAAACTAATGAAGTGATTTTTATGAATGTTAATAGTAACTATTACACCCAGATACCATAACCTAAAATTGTATAGAGCCCCTAACCCCTAAAGAAAAAGCACCACCCTATGTAAATACTCGAAAAAAAAAAAGTGATACCGGGAAAGATAAAGGCCATGAATCGTGAAAGACCATGAATCGTGAAAAACCATGAACCGAGGGGATGGAATAAATAATAGATCGCAAAGGTAAGGATAATGCAGCAGACAGAAAACAAAAAAAACGCCATCCATGGTAAATATATCCTCTAAGCCTGAACAAATTTCCCTGAAAAGATCAATGTAAAAGTGAAAAAAAAAACCGGTGAGTAAGGGTCCGAATAGAATGGAAGAGACAATACATAATACTCCAGTAAGTAAAAATACCCAACGTTCAAGTCAACTTATCAGTGTCTAGAGCAAAATATGAGGATCTAGAGTTGACTGAGAACCAAGGAAAATATATGTTGCACACTTGATCGTTAATTGGGATGAATACCCTAAAGGATCGTTAGTTCCTACAATCGTATATAGAAGGCGTCAATAAAGGTTGAGGTTAAAAAAAAACTTACAAATAAGAATCCCAAATCTCTGGAATTTAGCCTGCCAATACCCTTCGAAGCATTTTCATCAAGAGCACCTTCGATCAATTTTCTCTTCTTATCCTGCAACGCAAGAACACGATCCTCTACTGTTTTCTCAACGACAAGTCTATGAACGTAAACCTGGCGTTGTTGACCAATGCGGTGTGCACGGTCAATAGCCTGACTCTCAATGAAGGGGTTATAGAAGGGGTCCAAAATGATGACTTGTGATGCGGCAACCAAGTTCAGCCCAGAGTTACCCGCCTTGAGGCTAACCAAGATGATATTGACTTCTGCCTTATCGGTGAAGTCCAAGAGAGCTTGATTGCGATGTGTGCTCGACATTCCGCCGTCATAACGCCTATATTTCCAGCCCCTAGCGCTAATTGGAACCTCCATAAGGTCCAATAGTGATGTAAACTGACTGAAAACAATTGTCTTTTCAGTTGGATCATTTCGCTCAACACTCTCGAGAATTTCAACACATTTGTCGATCTTGGCACTGCTTATCCAGCGTTTCTGAAGGTGCTTCATATCTAAAGGATGGGTTAGCTTCTGTTGAGCTTTGCGGGGACTAAGAAGACACATACACTGCCTTTTGCTTTTAGCATTTCTCATAGCATCCTTTCTAACCTCAGCAAGAGTTCTTGGTGGAGCCCTCTCTTTCGCTTTCCCCTTTCCCTTGGCGTCCTTCTTCTTTAGAGGCCTCTTGGCAGGCTTTTTACGATCGGTAGCTTCAAAACCATCATCCGTTCCTTCTTCCGAATCAGGGACTACAAAGCCGGCGAGGTCTTCATCGCCTCCCTGCTCATCTTCATCCTCCTCCTCCTCCTCCTCGTCCTCCGTATCGAAAATCAGATCATCGTCATCCGGATTATGGTCTTTATCACCAGCCTTTAATGTCTCTGGTTGATGAACCCTACGGAAGGTGGCCAAGTTGATTACTTTGTCCATATTTAACTCGCCCCGGCATTTAGGACACGTACACCCCTGGCCTTCATTGCCTTGCTGAATGCTCGAGTCTATGTGCTGAGTGTGTAGCTTGGCAAGGCATTCGGAACAGAACTAGACTGAAATTAATGATTGAGCGAATAAAAAGGAGGGTAGGGGGTGTACCGCGTGTCCACAAGGAATAATGATTGAGGGGTTTTCATCGGCATCAAGACAAACTATGAAAATATTAGTTCAGCCACTTTGAACAATTCTGGGAGAAACACACTTGGGCACTCAAAGGCCTCAAAATCCTTAAGTCTAGCCACAGTATCTGGTGCCAGTTGCCTTGCCAGTTGAAGCATTCTGTCATCAACCGGCTCATTGTTTGTCGTCTCGGCATCCCTGATTAGATGTGGATGACAACATGCTTGCCTCAATCGGAGAAGAAGCACCAAGATGTTCGAGTAATTTCTTCCTACAGTGTTCGCGCGAAGATATTTGTTGAATGCAAGGACTGATTTGTCCTGGAGCGACTGATAGAAAGCATGCTCATCCGGACTGAAAACGGCATGCACCATCTCGATTGTCTTTTCCGGAAGTGTAAGGATAGGTTTTCCATCAATCATTGACGACTTTGTCCGGCGAAGCAGTATCGCCTTCATTAGCGCCTGTAATTTTCTGATTGCTGTATCGACGTAGATTTCGTTCTTGCCCTTGAGGGGTTTTGAGAAGTTCTATCCACATTTCTTTTTAGTAAAGACTCCATCATAATCAAGTAGATTGCTATACTCTACCTTTGAGAACTCAGGCCATTCATTATAAGGCTTGATCTGGAGGAACCGAACAAGTGAATATAATCTAAAGGATCGGTTAACAGATTTCCCATTAGATCTTAATTAGGAATACTTACTCGTCGCAGCTATTTTGCATTGGAGTTCCTGACAGGCAAAGCCGATATTCGGCATCGATAGAACAGCAACCCTTCGCGTACTGGGTATCTTTATTCTTAATGCATTGGGCTTCATCAATAATGACCCTATACCACTTGCTTTCTTCCCCGATAAAAAAGAGTCCTGGGGGAGAACCCTCGAGCCCTTCACTTTCCCATTTCTGCTTCTTTTTATATTCATTACCGACGGTCCCAAAGGTGGTTAGAACAACTAAACCAAATTTAGCATGTTATAGCAGCCTGGTTGGTGAAAATCTCACCATCAAACTTCGCAAGGTCTGCGAAAGACTTGGCCTTCTTGCTGGTACCATGGTGGATACAAACTTTCAAACCATGTTCTGGTTTCAGTTTTACCTTGATTTCCCTCTCCCACTGCTTCAACAACGCAACGGGCGTTAATATCAGGGTGGTTTTCCTGGCCGCGTTATTCGATTTTCGGGAAACCATGAGCGCTAGTGCCTGGATTGTTTTCCCAAGACCCATGTCATCCGCCAAGATTCCGCCCTTGTTACTTCCTTCTTCCATTGACTTCAACCAAGCTAAGCCAAGCTTTTGATGTTCCATAAGCGGGTAGGTCATCTCTGGAGGAGTCCCCTCACGATCCTCCGGGGGTATCTCCATGTCAGGTCGGATATTTTCCATCAAGGTCTTGATCTCGTCTAAACTTTTGGTGGGGTCGTGACGGATGTGGTCGATGTACCTATTGATTTCAGGTTTATAACGAGAATGGGAATTAGGCACAGAATAATCGTCATTATACTGCCTGCCCAAGTCATGAAGCAAATTGCCCTGGCTATCCACGATTTGCATGGATGAGTTGATGTCCATTTCGTAATCGAGTGGGTCATCGTCATAGATCCAGTGATTTTGGTAACTGTTTAGATCAGTGGCTCTGGGTTGATCATAATATGTTCCAGCTGTTCGCATGGGCGGTAGCTTTAGTCCTGCAGGGTCTCCTGCATAATAACCATTTTCGTTAACATCCTCGTCATCTTCATCAATGTCAATAATTTGCTGACTTATGGGAGCGATGGAGTTTGAAGACTGAGTATAATGATACGAGCTTCTAGCTCTCGGTGGCGAAGACAAGGGAGAATCTGCAATCTGGCGTTCTGGGCGGCCGGTTTCTCCCAAGTCGCTTGAAGAGTAATCGACATTATTATAAGGATCTTGGGGGTCGGCCTTTGGATTCCTGAATCTTGATAATAATCAGCATTAGGGAAGTAAGATAAAAGTGTATGAGCAGGAGTTAAGAAACCTTTCATTATCTACATCTCTGGGAGACCATTGTGATTGTTGTGGTAAAACATGCGGCATAGGTCTGTATAGCTGGGATTCCTGCAGACCATTGCTCGTAATTCGCCCTATCTCCTCCTCTCGGTCAACGAGGTTGTTGTAAATTGACGGAGCCCGATATAATCTAGGATCCCTAATACTAGTCAACTAATGTTACTATTGTTAGGTATAAAGATTTGTGGAATAGGGTTACTCGTTATTGAATAAATGAAATTTGTGCTACCTTAGCCGCGGAAGAACTTCATACAGGTTTCTTCCATTGCCAGTGTCCATAATCCCTGGTAGCGCCATGGGAATTGGACTCGGTGTAGTTTTCTGTGACTTGGCTTCGCGGATGCCAAGAAATTGAATGTCGACCGAATCCTCTCTATCTCGTTTCCTCCCACGGTTTTCGTTGTATCCCAACGATAGGTTTCCATAAGATGGACTAGAATCACCACTTCCACTACTTCCTTGACCCGATGAATCCATCAACTGTTCTTTCATTTCTCCCATTGGGCTCCCCCACTCAAGTTGTCTTTGGTCGTTGAGGTTATGTGGATCGATTGGATGTTGATAGAATCGAAGGCTATCGCGAAGGGCTTCTTGAGCGTTTAAGGAAGCCATGGTAGGGAAGTGCGAGGCTGTAGGCAGTCGACTATTCCGTGATGGCTATATTATTATTATTTTTTTGCTTCTTCCTAGGGAGCCGAGGGAGGTTGGAATGTAAGTAAAGACGGAAGAAAAGAAGGAAGCAGAACACCAACAGAAACAAAACCAGCTAGAAATAGAGGACAGAAAAAGGAAAGAAAAAAGAAAAAGTCGGCTGAAATTTTGTGCGTGGACCAACCAAGGCGGGTAATGGAGGGGGGGTGCAAGTATCGGTTTGGGTGAGCTGTGGGTGAAGGAGGTAGGGAGCTTAATGATAACCTTGTTTCGTCGCGAAAGTAGGTGGAGAGCGCAAGGTGTCGAGGCCTGTTTGGAGGAGATTCGGAGGATAGATAGGAACGCACTGAGGAGTGTCGTTCGTCTCAGAAAGAACACGCGCAGGACAGAGGAGTAAGTCTGGGCGGCAGCTAGGGCAACAGATGATAGAGGGTAGCCAGCGGAGTAAGGAAGTGAGAGTGATTGAAAGCGAGTGATAGACAGACTGAAAGACGCACAGAGAGGCTCAGAGTGAAGCAATCAACCAAGCAGGCGGACCCCTACGTAAAACATAAACACACTTACAGTTTGGTGAAGCTCTCTCTAGGTGCCGTACTCCTCCGCCTGCCTCTCCTGTTGTCTAGGGCGACGCGAGACCCGAACACCGAGGAGGAGTTGAGTGAGTGGTTGAGTTAAGTGAGGCTGCCAATTACAGCCCAGGCGGGCGTGGGCGCAAGCGTGGAGGGGCGTGCAGGATGCAGCTGGGTCTGCGGGTCTACCTTCCTGTGGGTTGCAAATACTCTGGTGTATGATGTCGTGCGACAGCTCATAGGATCCTCCCCACCCAGCGAGTCGCGGGGCTGGTACCTATCTATTTATTATCTCGTAGCAGTCACTCTAGAAGCACTCTAGCATTCTTTTTTCTTCTTTTCTATTTCTCTCTTCCTTCAGGGCTGGTCCTTCGGTTTTGACAGGCGGCAAGGCTGCTCAGTTTAATGGAGGCGAAAGCGGCGGCTCATGAACCAGGGTCAGGTGTCTCTTCTTTAAGTTGTGATACCCAGTTCCATGTATATGTATCATAGATGTAGCCAACAGCAAATATTTCATCTTTGAGGATCTGACCAGCTAAATAAGGTATGATATAGCTACATGGTCTGTAGGTACCTCTACATCGTTAATTGCATGTATGTATGTACATGTACCCACTCCATCATAAAGTTTATTTTAAAAAAGCATGCAGCACGACTCCCACGGATCCCTTGTACGATCAATTCTGTGTTCATAAACCACCCTAGGACTACATACATTATCTCAGGGCCACTTTTCTCCCATTCCCTTCTTTCCTTCAACATCTTCTCGGGTTCTTCCACGCGAGTATTTCTTTCCTTTTTTCCCAAAACACCATGATGTAACTATCAGTATTACTCATGCCTCCAATGATTTCCCATATTACGAAGAGATTCCGATAGTTATGAGTCACAACCCCCAACCACCACTCATGAATATCACAAGTGAGAGCAGCAAGGTATGTAGCAGGCAGGCAAGATACACAAGGTTTGTACGAACATTTCTCTACCTAGTAGCCTAGGCAATTAATCCCTGTAGCTAACTACAGGTACACTCAGTATCGTTCAATACAAACTCTACAACATATAGGCACCAACATTCGGCGTGGCAATTACATGCGCTGGAGATCACGAGGCTCAAAAAAGAATCAAGCGGAAGATTGCTGACTCTAAGCGTGTGCCCGTCTGCTGGAGTGGTATGTGCTCCACAACAACTATCATAATCATGTATACTAAATTTTTAACTAGGCTCTTAGTTTTCGCTGTGGGATTGTCCGTAGATACAGTCTTGTATTTACTTGATACTATATACCCGTCATATCCCCAAGCGCATTTGGCTACTGACAGCCAACCTTATATTCCAAGAAAGATACGTGGCTTCGATTATCAACACCAATACCATCACAATAATTTGTCAGGAGTGCCTTTATTATGGATTATCCGATAACTTGAGTCAACTCCCCCCATCTTAGACGACTGCCTGGGTCGTTTTTGGCCACCACAATGCGCCGGGGAATAGAAAGTAAGTCCGGTGAGTACACACATAACTTGACTAAGTTTACCAAGCTCTCTAAGCGCTTTGTATGTCCTGCGTCACGGCTTTTACCAGTTCTTACATAACATACTGTCAACCGGCCTGACGCGGTAATCATGCCGAACCGGAAGGAACGTCAGCAGCCGTTCTGTCAGTACTCAGTTCAGCTGCAACCCGGAATGCTAATTCCGGAACCGGGATCCTCCTGCAACGGAGTTAGGTAAACAAACGAAACTTATCCCTCCTACCCAGAGCCTTCTAAGGTACACGAATTCCATAGCAAAGGAGCAGTGTATATCTCTTCTCGGTTTACCCATAATCTTGAGAGAGGAGAGGCTGGGCAGACACAGTAAAAGGCGCGCAGAGCTGGACCCTTTTGTACCACCTACTACCCATCTGTAGGTCCTGCGCTTTTCGTGACCTCACTAAGGACGGGGAGAGAAAAATAAAATAATGAATTCATGTATTTCTTATCCCTTGCTTTATCGATTGTTTGTCTTTCGCTACTGCACATGTAAATCTTGGAAGGCTCATTGCTTTTTTTTTCCTATTGTTTTTTCTCCTTCTTTTCTTTTTGCTACCCAAAATAGATAATCCTACGATCCTCGCGCGGATTCCTGACGAACAGGTTGCCGAATGCCAACCTCAACAGATCCTACGGCTCCTCTATATGACTATTTACGTCAACACAAAAAAGCAGCACTTTTTACATAGCCTTTCAAATATACAAAGCTAAGGCATCAACCCAGAAGGAAGCAACAAGCGGGCTCAAGCTCAGTCAGTTACTATCAGGGCTTTTGGGTAGGTGACCATTACCACCAATTCTATACACGCACTTCGCACCTCAAGAATAAGAACAACGCAACAGTCATTTTCTATACCAGCCTTACCAATAAGCTTTTAGGTGCCTAATCTAAAACCACAAACAGCCACGAACTTGTTCCACTCATCGTTAAGCCTCAACGCTTGGTAATCGGAGGATAGGGCCGAAAGAAGAAGAAACATGACCGGTATCATTCTCTACTCTGGGAGGTACTATTTAATAAGGGCCACGTAATCCTCCAACGTTCTCATAACAACCACAGCCCCGATTTATATTTGAGGGCGTCCAGAGCGATCCTCGCACAAATAGGATGTTGTGGGGGAGGGCAGGGAGAAGGTCCAATTCAGATCTATGTTCAAATAACGAACGACTTGCGCGCGGATTTGCAGCGGGGCGGAGCAAAGCCGTGTCCCGCAATGTTTAGCCGTTCTGATCATCATGCCTTTGCACATTCCCGACGGCTTCTTTATTACTATGCCTTACATTGTATACCTCTCCAGCTCTTTCTCGTTTTATTTTCGTCATCTGTAAATGCTAGTAAAGAGTAGAATGAAAACCCGGTAGCTACTTAACGCCACAATCCGCCCAACCGCAGGGCTTAGATTGTCTATGGCCAGTGTCGGTGAAATATTCCCACAATAAAAATACATGCACATTACCCCGGTACTCTCAGGACTGATCCCCCCATATATCGCCCACCCCTGTCTGCTCTCGCCGTTGATTTCTATTTCCTCACTCGGTAATCCAGAGCCAATGATTTAGCGTACACGAAAAATTAAAACTGAGGCGAATAGAAAAGAAAAGAAAAAATTGGGTATATCAGAGAGAGTATCATGAAATAGTCTGGATAGGATCCAACGTAGGTAGATGGAGATAATATGTACTTTAAAACAGACCTGGTGAAATACCAACCCAGTAAGAAAATTGAAGAGAAAGACACCGTTACCCAGCAGCACCCGAACAGTGCGGGGGTACAAGCTTACCCCTTGGTTCCCAGTAACCAGAAGTTGATTTAGCGAATGCACACGTGGGTGCACCTGTCAAACATTAAACGAAACAACGATATAAAAACAATAAGAAAAGAACAACTCCCTGAGCCAATAACATGAAACAAAACTACCAGTACATATACCAACCCTGCCAAGGTGTCAACCATTCTTAAATAGTTCTTCCATAAACACAAGAGGTAGTAGGCCTGCCAAAAACGGAATAAAAAAGAGAAAAATGAAGAGAAAATTAGATGAGAGTGACTCGAGAAGATACTACAAGGAAGATAGTTACCGCCCTTAAAACATATGGAAATTAAACTAGAGCTCCACCAACGAGGGGAGAGGAGTCCCATTGGATTGCATGCCTATTCGTCCATAAAAGGACTACGCAACAATACTCGGATTGGTCGTTGCTGTAAGCCCATTGGATTTGGATGGATTTGACGTGTTCTTCACCCCCTGCACATCTTCCTCAGTCGGGTCACCTGTCTCTCGGGAGGGTGCCGAACTGCTGATGCTATCCTCCTTGCCAAGTCCTGATTCTGTCCTTTCTAGCACTTCGTCTCTTCCGTCTTCTACATCAGCCTCCTCCGCTTCTTCCGCTTCTTGCCCTTCCGCAGCCCCCAGATCTACTCCAGATATCGCCAACCCCGCGCTCAACAAGTCTGATAATGAGTTTTGGTCTTCACCTTCCCTCAGCAAATCTGGAGGGCGAGCTCTCAGCTCCCTGGCCTTCGCAAGCGATATAGTCTTTGCACTGTAGCTAGATATAACTGGTTTTGATTCGTCCCGATCAATCGTTGCTTTCATGATAGCACCCATCCACTTTTTTCCATCATCCCGAGTGTCGGTTGCGAAATAGTGGAGTTTTGGGGGTGTAAATGTAACGCCTTTGGTGGCACCAGGGGCAGGAGGGACAAGCTTAAATGTGAACCATCCCTTATCTTTTTCGACTTCTTTCCCCTTTTCTTTCGAGGGTGGGGGCGAGGTTGGTGACTTCTGTGCGCTGGCATCTGCTGTTGACGCTTGTGGAGATCCAGAGGCCGAAATAGAAGGGCTTGCGCTTGGGCTCGTTGCTGCGGCAAAAGATGCATGTAAAGACACAAGTCTGTCTTCCGTCGCTGGGAGCACTCTATGGGATGTAATGTCAATTAATCCCCTCTCCTTAGTGTCATGTTCCGAATAGAAATATGACAATCTACGACCCTGCAACACAAAAAACCTAGCTTTCCAAACACCAATTCCGCTTGACCCACGCTTCTTCATCCAGCCGCTGTAGTCCGCCGTTTCCGCCGCCTCTCGAGGGGTGACTTCACGAAGGCCTTTCTCCCAGGCACTAGTACTGTGCTTCTTTGACTTTGTACGGAGGGCGGTTCCTGATGAAACACCACGGATACGACGACCAGCGGATAATGATACCTTTGGCGGTTTTTCGGGGGTGCCAGGTGTAATAATACGCAGTGGGTCTGAGGCTACTGTTGTACTGATAGAAGGAGTAGAACCGTCCAGCGAATTGAAGCTACGACCACCAGATTCACCTTGAGGAGTTAGTTGCTCGGACAATGACCGAGAATTTGGTAGAGGGGGTGGTGTGCTAGGTGATAATGCAAAGCCTATGGTTGATTCATCAACGTTCCTTTTAGGGCTGATTATTTTATTCGACGGGGGCGGTGAAAGCCTTGGAGCATCGTAGGGAAACCCTTCCGGAGCTCCGCTGAATGAACTCATCCGCTTCTTATCTTTGCTGCTCCCGCGAGAGTGGTAAGCCTGGGCCGCCGTAACGATTGGCGAAGGTTTCCGCGATGTTTCGACTGACGAGCCGGTGCTCCCGATTCTCGATTGACGACTGTGAGCTGTACCACTTCTCAGCCTTTGTTCTTCGGTGTAGCTACCTTTTCTGGCATGATTACCCCCATTCTTCTTTTGCAAGACTTTACGTTCTCTGGGGGCGGATTCTCCGCTTGAAAAGTAGCTACGTTCTGTCACTTTGGGGGCATGGGTTTGAGATCCCGAGAACCCACTATCTGCAACTAAAACTGTGTCTCCAGTACCAATACTGTTACTCGATTTATGCCCACTCTCTGGCGCTTTTGTTCCGGCATCCGATTTAAGCCCTCTTCCGAGCGACCAATTCCTATCAAATGATCCGCCTCGTTGATGGGAGACTCCATCGTTTCCCCCAACCGCAAGTACAGCAGCACTCGCCGATAAAGCTGCACTGAGTGCAGTAGCTGGGAGTTCCTGGCTGGAAAGGCGTCTATTACCACTCGACCGGCGATAATGCCCAGTAGTATCCGCGTTTCGCTGAGGAGAGACTGGTGGGGAGCGGGGAGCCTCAAAAACACCTGCATAAGGCAACGGTATGGAAGGGTTGGTCAAATTTGTTGCGGTCATCGGAGTATGGAGAGGCCCATGCCCAAGCATATTTACATCTAATTGGTTGGCATCATGAATGTTAATATGATGCTGTGGGCGCGAAGAGACTCGGTTATGCTGACTTTGAATTCGCGGCAATACCGTTCCGCCAGTAACTGTACTACTCCTTTGGCGGGCGCTTTCTTTGCTTTTATAGTTTGACGTCGACATTCTTGCATCGCTACCACTGCGTCTTACCACTGCTGGAACAACTGTTTTCGCCTTTTTAACAAGATTCTCGATCTCTTTCCATACCTCAAATCTTTTACCAAAACTGCCAATCTCCAACTCCTTTAAGTGTGACATTTCTAGCTGTAACAATGTTGCGCCACTAACTTCCTCCTCCTCGAACTTTTGACAAGTTGGCAACGGGATGTTTCTGCTTTGGAGATATTGCGAAACCTGGTAAGGGGTCCAGGTTTTTATTTCTGTCTCAGAATGGATATATTCGTGGTTAGTTAAGTCTTCGCTCCGGTACACGTGATCACCTGCTTCGTCCTCTTCCTCGTCGTCCTCGAATTCAGAGTTTGAGTTTGACCCTATATTGTCTTGCCTAGAATATTCTGATGACGAATCCTCGATGACCTCTTCCGCGGGAGATAGAGATCGAGTAGGAACAGCTGATTGCATCGATGTATGACGCCTATTACTAACCGTGCTATTTCGACGCTGCCGTGAGTTCGAAATCTCGGTTATAGCTTCATCAATATCACTGAGAGTGTCTTCAACAACAGGGCTTCGCACGCCCTGGGGATAGCTTTGTTTATCCTCTGTGTTAGTTGTTGTAGAAATCAATCCTCCTCCGGGTGTACTAGCAGTCGGCGTATTTGTCCCCGTCGCGACTTTCTCGACAGCTAAAGGCTCTGTCTGAGCATGCGGTTCGTCAATTTCCGAGGCTGATATGTGGGAATCTGCGGGGGAAGATGGGCGAGGGGGGGTAGGAGTGTATGTTGACGATCCCTGAGCCACAATAGGTGCCGCAACGGCGGTAGAAATCGAACCTGGACCTGCCGACGGAGGAGTGACAGATGGCTGTGTATTCTTCGATGGGGACTGGAACATGGTCGTAGTCACTGGGGTGGTGTACACTTAAAGAACGCAAGTCACACTTAGCATAACAATTCCACACAGACCACATGCCACGCGCAATGATTTCCGGTTATAGTAATATCGCAGAAACAATTCACAGCGCATAGCGCAACAGTAGATGTCTCCAAGGAAATTCATATTCAAGAATGAAAGGCTCACCTTGAGGGAAAAGCCCGATTTCGTTTTTTGCAAGTGAGCGGCCCTGTCCGAAATAAGGTATTAGCGAGGTGATTTCCATCAAGATCGGAGCTCCCTTGTCATGAAAGTTATTGTCGGGAGGAATCCAGGCTGCTGGTTGGTGGGCTATCTCCCTGTAGAGTATGGCTCGCGCGTCTTGCATAGGTACAACGCAGTCGGTAATGCAATGCACGCACGATAAGGAACGCGGTGATTGAACAACCAACAAACCCCCAGCAGCGAGGTGGATATATTCTCAAGTTCTTTTTCCTCCGCCAAAGGCAGCGACGGTCAGGGGAGGGTGGGGAAGCGTTTAGAAAAAAAAGACAAAAGTCAAAGAATTCATCGAACTCACCATATACCACCCATCTCCGAATTCGTCTTTGTTGCAATGGTCAGCGGTTGAAGAGTTATGAAGAGACGCGGAGGAGCCGGTCAATTCCTACCGTCCTTTTGCAACAGCTCTATGTGTTCTCCCTTGCGCAACGTAAGCTCGTCGGGAGTGCGAGCTTCAAAATTATGCAGCACCTGCAATAGAACTGATGGTACTGGTGGTGGTGGTGGAATGGCGAGCGGTATGTGATATTGGCCATTAGTCGTGGATCCATCTCCAGTCACCGCACCGCTCCTGGCTTCAGCCATGTCGCCGCCTCACACTTCGGTCTTCCCCCGAGAACCCAACGTACTCGACCCGTTTGTAGCCTAAGTTGTTGTATGTCTACCTACCCTTAACACGTAGCTTACGAGCCTATTCGAGGCTATTCAGATGGGGGGTGGGGAAGGTTGGAGGAGAAAGGGTGGGGTTAGGGAAGTAAACCCGTCAAGCGGGAGTGTGGACACCTGGCCGGATCCGACGTCGTAGGGCGAGAACAGCTAGTTGTCGGCGTGAATCCTGTATGTTAGCTGTGGGGTTTTGAGTTTTCCCTAAATGTACTATTGAGCACAGAGAGACTCAAGGCGGGGGACGAGAGGCAGGGAGGAATAGATGAAAGGAGTTGTAATATGTAGTCGAGCTCGTATACGTAGTAGTTGTAGCAGTTTTAAGAGTGATCGTAGGACATATGTAGAATAGAGCCTCCTGTCGTCTTCACACGCATTCCCCGCCTCACTCTTCCTTATCACAGGCACTCACTGCTTGCTGGCTTTCCTTTTTCTTCTCCTTCTCCTCCTTCGGTCGCTGTTGGAGATCCTTCCGAGGCTGTCGAGAGAGATGATGGGAATAATAGCCTGTGCTACAGATCGAGAGTACCTACGCAGCAACGCCCGGGCCAACCCACTAAATGATGGCGGAGCAAATCCCCCCTGTCCCGCTGAAAGTTGCACAAAGAGTTCCTTCCCCACTTCACTTCATCCAAACATTTTGTTTTGAGAACAGATATACATGTAGCCATTCACCAGTAAAATCCAACGCATGACGGACTGATGCCCGTCTTGCCAGATCATCTCCACTGCTTTCAGGAACAGGTCAGGGGACAGGGACGGGAAAATGTACCTACACCTACGCATGCCTCCCCTGATCTACCGACTTTTTTATTGCTTGTTTCCGTACAGACGCAACAACGACTCATTCCTTTAACTTGTTGGGTCCTGTAAAAAGACGAGGAAACTCTTAAACCCCATAATCTCACAGTCAAATCAAATTTTCGATTCTGAAAGTAGATTACTGTGTCTTGGTACTATTTACATGTACTTAACAATCGGCAACTCATAGGATCACTCTCTTTCGGAGGTGCATATGTTATTGTTTCTCGGAAAGATTCAGTCTCCAGGTCGAGACATGTAACGCATACAGCGAAAGCTTGCTATAACGGTACACTTCCCGGTCCTTTTTGCCCGGCCTTCAGCACCAGCACCTCTTATATAAGGGTAATCTCTCTATAAAAAATTCCGGTCCCGAGTGTACCGTTATAGCAAGCTTTCACTGTACTCCGAGGAGTATGGTGGTCCTGGCAGGGAACCACCTGGGCATAAAACCAAGGTCCCCCACTCCTCCCTGCTCTTCGCCTCCAGCAGTAGATATCTTTGTCTGACTCGAAACCTTCAATAGACAAAGCTAGCGGAAACACGCCGCCTACACCGTTTGGAAACCGTACAATCACTTGGACAGCTGTCCATGTCTGATATACCTACTGGCCAGCGAAGGGCGAAAGGCGGGGCAACTTTAAAAATACCTAGCAAAACAGCAACGTCACCTCTACAAAATCGGGAAACCAAGCGTACCGGCCTTTAATGCGATATTCGATACACAACTCCCCTTGAATGAGCTCGTTACAGACCACGCTCGATACTCATAGCTAATTGACGCCTATAAAGAGGAATTCTTAGCGCTAGGCATTTGCCCTACCATACTACCCAACCCTAGGACACTAAGCATGACACTAAGCATAGGACCGTGTCCTGAAGTACCGACAAACGAACTCTTGTAGGGCTTCATGCCCATTTCCCTTTGTCGGTTGCATATTTGATAATGCCATCAAGCATGTGGATTCGAGTGTTGGGACAGGGGGAACTTGCGGCAGAAACCTAGTTTTACCTGTACCGTTAAAATTGTCCGGGTTTACAAGTTACAAAACGACACGCGCTGTACTTCCTGAGTCCTGACTTCCATACAGCAGCATTGAAATATTCAAAACTTGAACAGAACATTGCTTGCTATCGGATTTCGATACCCTCAGTTTGCGGTAGAAATATCCATAAAAACGCCAAGATCTTAGCTATAAAGGGAGGTACACAAATGAGGTGGACAAAATATAGAGAAACTCCGGATAAATTTGTGATGGCAGGAGCACGGGCGAGTGAATTATGACAGTCACAAACTTTCATACGGCTGATGTAAGCGAGTCCACAACAGGCGAGGATTCGCGTCGATTTACTGTTGTAGGGCGTAATTTGCTGCTGTGGCACCCTAAAATCTTGAGGATGGGTGTCTCATGTGACTACAGCTCAATTGTACTTAAATACTGAAGTGCCCACAGTAATCTCCTGTTCTTCTGAGCCCCTTGCTTCCAGATAAGAATAGCCTCCTTAATGCACACACAAACATACTACTTCTGGGGGTAACCTTTAGTAGATTCTTCATCAGGAACTGTTATCTCCCACAGTGGGGCTGCCAAGACAGCCAAAAACACATCTAAAAAGCAGATACAGCAACTGTAGTCAAGGGTGGCAAGTGTAAACTAGGAATAGAGGGAAAGTAAAAAAGAAAGGGACAACAGGGGTAAGTTTTTTCTGGGAAACAGAAAGCAAACACAACTCTGATTATGACAGGGAGAATTGATACCACATGGTTACTACCTACGACACCAGTTGGGTATAAACACATCGAGACAGATCAACTGCGCTTTTAACCACGCTCTGCACTACGATTGGTCCCCGCTCTATCGGTTGGTAACATCACCTCGAAAGTTCACATACCCATCTTTGGCCGCCACGTCAATCCGAGAATTTGGGTCTGACAATTCTGATATTGTTGACCACAAGGAATACCATAATAAGCGAGCCGCCTGCCCTCGGTCCTTTTGCTGTGTAATCAGCTGCTGATCGATCGAGAGAGCGAATTGGCAAATTGTGTTTTAAAGAGGAAGAAACAGAGCAAGGAAAAGAGAGAGACCTGCACAAGAATGATCGCGAATGGAGCAAGTATCGCATCTACCAACAATGCGAACGTTGGGGTTGGGGCTACTGGAGTGAGCTCTGTTGGAGGGGGCCAAAGTGGAGGAAGAGGTCCTGGCAAAAGAACCAGGAAGGAGTCAGTTGATAAATCAGATGCAACAGCATTTGCAGCGTGAGTTCTTATGTTCCCCTTGACTTTCTATATCTCATACACTTTTCGCGCAAAAACGCAACCCTTTGTCTGCTACATATTTCTCTGCATTCGACGCGCTTGACGCTACGCTAGTTGCTGGTAACTGACGTTTCGCCTCAACCACGTATGTCCAGTTCTGAGATGAACAAGGTCAACAACACGCTTCATGCATTCGCCGGTGGCAAGCAAAAACCCTTGTGGATGCGGAACCAAAATGCTTCTCCGACACCTAGCGGGGAACCCGTCCGAACTACAATTCGATCACAAATAAACCCCGTCCGAAGAAGGACAACGCCACTAAACAAAATGCCTTCACAACCTACAACCGCAAGACGAAATACTACTAATATCATAACCATTGACGACCAGAACCAAGGAATACCACTACTCGCCACCGTCGGACCGGGAAAATCACCCCCGAGCTCGTTATCTCCGGATTTGCGCGGCTTACCACCTACTCGGATACAAAGAATACCTAGCTCAAATATGGAGGCAGTATTGCCCTCGCCGGCGCCTAGTGATAGTCCATCAGCTATGGATAGGCGAGACGAAGAAGCGGAGGAGGGGGTAGTATCGGTAGCGGCCCAAGACACGCCAATCGGTTCACCAACCGATAGGGTGTATGACAGTGAGCAGGATCAGACGCACGGAAGAGCACAGGATAGTCAACATGTGATGGCTGTTGGTACCCGAAAAGAAACACAAACTGAGCTTTCGTCCAGTACTGCTGGCCAGAAGGATATACAAACGATGAACAACCCAGAGAATCATGGATTATCCCGGGCATCAAAAAGGGCATTCGAAACTACAGAAGAAGATCATGCCGAAAGTGCCAAGCGGCGGAAACAAGCATCAATATTACCTATATCCGAGGAAAATGCAGTCTTGCCATCGGCCCAGATCCTCAGGCCAGGCGAGCAAGGCGAGCAAGGTCCGGGGACTAATTTAAATGGTCGTGTACAGAGTCCTCTAGTAGATAGTCGACAAATTTCACCTGCCTATAACCTGCGAAGCTCCCAGTCCCCGATTGTAACATCCAATAGGATCCCAGTAATTCCTTCCAATGCATCTCCCTTAACAGCCTCTTCTCACTCACGTCCAGCGCCAACTACATCATCGCAGCCCTCCTCGGCGCCTCTACACTATTCGACGTCTCTTCCGCCCACCACCTTGTCGCCCTTGACTCAGCCTCCAATTTTGGGCTCCTTAGGTATCCCTTTGCCTAGTGCTATATCCGACCTGAATTCGTGGAACGGTTTGGCGTCAACACCACAGCTTCGAGCCCAGGGCCCAGCCTCCCCGCAATTTCGCTCACAGCAGCAGCAGCAGAAGCACTTACAGATACAGCTTCGGCGGCAGCAGCAGCAGCAGCAGTTGCAACAGCAACAATTGCAACAGCAGCAATTTCACCAGCAGCAATTTCATCAGCAGCAATTGCAGCAACAGCAACTACAACAGCAATTACAACAGCAGCAATTACAACAGCAGCAATTACAACAGCAACATCCAGCTCAGGCTTCTCAAATAGTTCAAGCTTCTCAAGCGGCTCAGACATCTCAAACAGTTTTGAGAGCTTTTCTCCCTCGAATCAACAATTTTATTCAAACAGAGGGTGGGGCTGGCCTGCGATCATTCAACGCTGTGGAGTGTTTTAGATTCAAAGTTCTCCGTGAAGCTATATCTAAAGAAGACTGGTTTTTCACAGTTATGAGCCAGGTATACGCTCTGACCTCAAACTCCGAGGACCAAAACACCTTGTTTAAAGAAACTGGGATATCTGCTTCGTTGCCCGGGTTCCAGGTGCTGAAAGAGCTTCTTGAGGATAATCAACGACTGTGTGGAAGAAGTCTCACATATCTTGCGGCATTTCCGGTGCCAATTGCGGATGCAAAACAAAGGCTGACCTTCTTCCCGAGCTTCCTTGAGGAAGTCAGGAGCTTCTTAACTGATGGGTATAAGGTTAGTTCACTAGCCTAAGGCACCTTCTCATTCTCGAATTGATCAGTCAGCTGACACCATTAGATCGTAGGAAAAATGAGAGATTATTACTTCAAGACAGGGAAAATTCCAATTGACGAGGACCTTGCACGAGACTGGAATATCAGAGCTCTGGTGTTCCGTTATATAGTCGTTCGTTACCTCCAGCATCAAATGAAAAAACTACTGCTTCACGCCGCTCCGGTAGGTACACTTGAACACCCGACTGAGCGGGGGCACCGGCAGGCTTTGCAGGGCCAACATATCCAAATGCATCAGTTACAACGTAACCATCAAATTCAGGAACAGCAACTTATGCAGCGATTGCAGCAGGTACAAGCCATGCAGCAGCAGCAGCAGCAGCCACAAAACCCTACGTCAGCCGAGGGCGTTCCAGTTCAAATTCACAACTATCAATCTCAATTAGCCAATTTACAACATAGGCATATGTCGATCAACCATCAGCCCTCGCCGCTAAGTTCCCCTACCCCAAACCATAATATACCCCAGAGTAGCCCACCAGAAGAGATAAATTCTTCCAACGCCGTAGGGATCGAGAATAGACAGCCACATCTTTCCCCGCCGCAACAACCCGCAACCCAAGGGCAAAGGCTATCAAATCCTGGTGTTGTCAGAAACAACGGTGTCTCCATACCCTTAAGCATTGACACTCAAAGAGCTCAACAATTAACTAGAGGCCAAGCTTTTCAAATCGGCTCTGTCAATAATTCCCCGGTGCCAACATACACGCCAAACTGGCTCGCAATGCCCAGTTCCCATATGCATTCCCCGATAGTTACGCCGACTGCAAACCAAGCTCCGAACGGGATCGTGAATCGAGTACCACCTAGCCCGGGCATGCAACAATACAGCCTATCAGGATTGCCATCCCCAGCGGAGACGCAGGCCCGCCGCAACTCGCGAGCTCAGCTGCAGGGACCTGGCCAGAGACGTGTGGCTTCAACGCCGGCCCAAAATGTTGTTACCCCAACACAACAAACTGTAAACACACCAATTCATCGGCAAAGCTACGTCCAAGGCCATCCGTTGGAACTTTCTGACATGGCTGTGCTCAATTCTGCGCACATCCGACAAGTTAATGATGCCAGTCAGATCACCCAGCCAATGCAACAAACGTTTCACCCGCCACGACCTGACTTCATGGCTCCAGCTGCAATGGCAAATGCGCTACCTAGCCCACGTGCTATTATCCCATTGCCAACACCTACACGAGGTTTCGCGCAGCTTCCTCAGAATGCTCTCCAATCCCATCTCATGAGTCCGAGGTTTGCTGAGCCCCCTCGAGTGAACGGAAGCGTACCAGCACGCTCCAAGCTCTATATTAGCATGAGTGGTTTTGCTTTCCCGGGGGTTGCGATCAATTCCAAACAACCATGCCAGAAAGTCGCGTTCAACATCACTGAGGATATCGAAAAAAAGCTTTCGAAAACCAGACCAGGGAATAAGCCAGGGGATGGAATGACCCGACCAATGGTTTCTCCTGGCTCACTCATATATCGATTACGATCCATCAAATGGACAAAAAGCACGCAACCTCTGAATCCAGACCAAGAATGGGTATCACAGGAAACAGATTGGCCAGTTAGTGCCTTCATCGAGGTGAACGGACACTACGTCGAGTTAAGGCGAAAACCGGCCTGGGGAAAGGATTTACCAGCGGATATTACGAGCTTCATCAAAACAGGCGATAATGAGATGAAGATCGCAGTCTTGATACCCAGAACGACTGATAAAAGTGCCACGTATGCCATGGCAGTCGAGATTCATGAGTGTAGGCATGAAGATGATATCACTAATTCTCTTTATACTGTTCCTTCTACCGACGCAAAGGCTCTCATCACGAAACGTTTGATCGGCCAGAGTGCAGATGGTGATGATCTAATGGTTGTTGACAGCGATCAACTCTCCCTCGCTGTTACATGCCCATTGTCTTTCACGCTCATGAACAGCCCAGTCAGAGGAAAGTCCTGTACGCATCTTGAATGTTTCGACTTCAAAAACTTCTTGGACAGCCGCCCACGGCGTAGAGAGTGGGAGCCACCCAATTCTGATGCTTGGAAGTGTCCTATTTGCCGTGGCGATGCACGGCCGGGGGAGCTGGTGATCGATGGATTTTTGGTTGAGGTTTTGAACGCAATCAAGGACGGTGACCTGGGAGTTCAGGACCCACGAAACATAGTCGTAAAGAAAGACGGAAGTTGGGAAATCAAACACGAAAAGGAAAATGCCGTCAACGAAAAGAGTGAGGACTCCGCCAACACCAGTGGGGCTACTGGCAGTAGCTCCAAGAAGGAAGTCGAGGTGATCTGCCTAGATGATGACGATGAATAAATATCGTTCATTCGTTTTGTTTTTATAACGAAAGTGGGGAATTTGGTGTTTCTGATTTTTCTTTTATCCTATTTTCTTGTGTTTTCAACTGATGAGCGTAAAACTAGCATAGCGGTACTTGGTTTCCCTTACTTTTTTTTTTTTAATAACCGGAGTTATGTATTTATTGAGGGTTTCTCATTCGTTTCTGGGATATACGGGCCGCGATCGCCATGGTGGCGGGCCGGCCCGATTTACCTTATTCTTACTTCTTTTTAGTCACATATTTGGTTTTCATACACTGGCGTTACTGGTAGTGGTCCTCCACTTGCATTTTCCCTTCATACATTTACGAGTCGCTTTCTTTACAGCCCGACCAGCCCTCAAAATTCCTTACATTTCACTATCATATCTCTCTACTCTTTTCTGGTGGTATACTAATTCTACGGGCTCTTCTTCCATTCCTGACGGCATGGTATATACTGATGATGCGAGATTAAGGCCATATCCCTCATTATTGCAAATCCTTTTTACGCCCTATTCTCGGGTTGAATTTGATGCTGGTGAAGGGGTTTCAGGAGAAGTATGTATGCATACAGATCATCTATTAGAAAGGATGATAATACTTTTACGAATGAAAATTGTATTTCTATCCCTGTGTTCCGTCTTATGAGATATGGAACAAGGCTTAGTAATACCAATATTAAATTTACTCTTCCAAGTATCAGTGCACATTATGAAAACTCAAATTCTACAGCTTACTGGTCCAAACCCGGCGACATTCCTTAGTTCATAGCGTCTCACTCGTATTTTGGGGGTTGTTACAGCCGACTCTCGATATAGTGATACTCGCCTGATATGGATGAATTTTGCCGGTCCCAACTTTTAGTAAAAGATAAAACTTCGCTCTTCTTCATTTCCTATAGTGATAATCTTGTTATAAGGATGCCACTCTCCGGTCCCGACCTCATAACTATATCGAGAGTCGGCTGTAATTGATAACCCATACAATGTATGGCAAAACCTTACCCCTTCGCCGTGCTTAACCTATTAATCGTGTGTAATGTACCAATATGTTTTGATATTGACCGATTGGTTGATTTATTGGGTGGTATATTTGATTTATTCAATAATTACCTATATGAGGGTAATATGCTTTGCCTTTATACTCTGGATCTATGGCTATGAGATATTGGGTACATGTAGTTAATCTCCTGTAGATGATCGCATATAACGCTTTTGTTTGATTTGCGCAGTTTGATCATATGTAGGCACAGCTGTAGAGATAGAGATAGAGTGCGCCAGAGGTGGTGAAATGCGTGTGGTTCCACTGCAGCGGTTGTAGGATAGAGTGATGGATCTCCTGATACACGACTAAAGTCAGCTTTGAAGATAGAAGCATAACGTTCGCAGCATGTTGACCGTAAACCCTCAATCGCTTGAAGTTGAAGTTTTTTTTTTAAATACATAACACCCACAAATGTGACATTATATCATTCTTCCCTCTATCTCTCTCTATCTCTCCCCCTCTCTAGCTCCCCTCTCCCCCCTCCCGGTCCCCCTCCTCCCTCCCCCTCCCCCTCCCCTCTCCCCTCTCCCCTCTCCCCTGAGTATCGCTCAGTAGTATCGCATGCCCACGTAGTGGGAACAGTGACCAGTGGCCCACTCCCCTATTTATGTCTATCACCAACAGCTATTGTACTAGGGAGTGGAGTCAAGTTCCTGGGGCGAGCAGAGAACTCCTGCAATGGTTCTCACGTAGTGAGGGAAATGTTAGCTAAATATTATAAGGATCTGCAGCTTCGTACCATTGGTAAAATTGGCTTTATTATTGACAGTGGATTGGTGCTTTAGTGCTAGGAGCTAGTAGATAATTTGTTTTTTTCCAGCTGGTGGAGGCCGTTCATTAAATGGGCGGATATTTATTGGGTGTCATTCGCGTAGCTATGCAGACCGATATTTATGTTGAAAGAACTTTGTTCATCATCCCATAGTGCTTGGAGATGATATCCTCCCAATTGTCTGGTTATAGAAGTTCGGAGGAGGAAATTACTCCATGTAGTGATGAGTTTTGAGAGGTCCTGCCTGGTGGTTGAGGGAAAGCTCTTCCCGCCTGAGTCACACTTGTAATTTCACCGCCCCCATGAACCTCCCACAGATAATATATCCGAAGAGGATACGATAGCTCCTTTCTTCGAATCTCCACGTGCACATGTACCATTGTGGTTTATAATAAAACGGCTAAAGCCGTCACGTCAGTTCGTCATCTCAGTCGGTTTTCGATCCGAAAGTATACGTATTCCAGGGCACATGCTACAGATTTCTAACCTGATACTGATATTCTTTCCCACTCAGCCCCTTCATGCATATACCGATTCATTTCGATTAAAGGAGTACAGATATCGATATCGGGGCACAGGATATGAGACGAGCTCATCACGTAAAAAACTGACGTATCAGTAGGAGCCACTCCCGACGGCCGATCAACATACGTACATCACAATTCATTCACGCCCTCGCTCATGGGTGGAGCACGGGTCAGCTATACCTTTGTGCATGTTTCATGGTCGGGAAACAAAGCACGCCGATGCGATGAGGTTGATTAAACCTACTCATGAGTCATCACTCGTGATTGCCAAGGCCTACAAAGCTTCTGGTGAACTGTCTAGTGAGCTATTTGGTGAACTATCTACAGTAGTTCTCCGCCAAATTGCCTTTTCTAGAGGTCGCATCTCGAGCGTCTACATACTATCCATCGAGTTATCATTTCCAAACTCTAGATGACTCATAGAAAAATTGTATGCAACTATGACCTCTTCAGGGGTCATATGCATATGAGCTATCTAAATACTTAGCTAGTAGAGTAGAGTGGATTTCAGATATGGATAATAAGTCCGCCCTTTCCAGACTCGACTCTACCTCCCCCACCACACACCATAATTCATTAATTCACCATTGGCCTTAAACCTGTCTCCAATATTGAGACAACTATGGCCTACGTTTATCAAGAGATCAAGTGGTCTTTAGGATCATTTTGCGCTATGGACGGAACCAATACTAGGCGGGACCAAGGTAACCCAGGGCCATTCTCCACCAGCTTTATGAGTCGGGCTTCAAGGCTAGAGTTGGTTCAGCATCAAGGCTGCGGCTCGATATATGCACCATTCCAAATACTTCCCGGGCATTTGTGGTAGTACTAGTCTCGGACTTCCCATAATTTAAGTTGAGTAGAATGGACATCCTCGTACTAACTACCCCGCACGCTAGACAAATAAACTCCCTCGGGCTTCTCCGTGGATTTTTATAAAATCTGAATCGATCACATTTACGGTGAAAAGCCTACTATGACGTTTCGAGTGCGGAGTTTTCATGTGGGGGATGAGTGATGGTTTGTGGTCAACGAGAGAAAAGCCATAGTGCCAAGGCTTCACGGTCACCTATTAGCCCCTTCGCTAGGCTACGACTACCTGCAGGGAGAGTTACTATTAGGTGAAAATAATTGGTTGAGTACCGTGAGTTGTTATATTTTGATTGCCTACCAGGTTCAAACGGCCCGGGTGAATACATGTAAAACTAGAACTAAAATTCGAGCTTTGTTGCAGGTACGGATTGGCCCATAGGCGCCTGAACTGAGAACCACGTTGGCCCATGGATCGTTTGGCTGTCCCGGCCGGGCGTAACTACAGTGTACCCTGAGATTCTTTGGTATGCAGGGTGCAGCTATAACCAAGGGTACTTATTATGGTATCGTGCCGACAAACAGTGTACTTATTTTCCTTGTATCAGTACAGAAGATTCTAGTAAATTAGGTAGGAGTATACACAAGAGTGGGGAAATGGAGGACACAGGTGTTATAGAAAGTATCTCACCTAAAAAATTTAAAGCCTCTTTTTTTTTAAAAAAAAAAAAAAAAAAAAAAAATTTGTGCCATATATATTCGTTAGGTTTGAGAAAGCCTAAACTACAATACTGTAATGTTTGAGATCCATCTATCGTTCCTATCAAATGGTCAATAATAATCAACAAAACTACCTAGGTTTTTAATAGTGACTCATATTATAACTGTAAAAAGTCCTCTTGCAACCATCCAACCACTCGCTCTTCCCCCACAAAGAAGCTCCGAGACGGGGGCTTGCTTTAGCTAATTGTTGATTACAGCTACAAGATCGATGCGCACCGAAACGGCCACATGCTCTCCGAGAATAGACCAAACTACCGAGAGAATTCCAGGCGCCATCTTCGTATTCCCAATCTCGAAAAACGATCCAGGGATCGGATTTTTCGATTTATAATCCGTGATGGACTTACCCGGACCAGAAATATCGATGCTGTTTATGTGGGGGCCGTAGTTTAAGAAATGTAAAGCCTTAAAAAACAACTCAATGGGTAATATCCAAGCAGCCGCTGGAACATGTTGCTCTGATATTACTACTCCAGAGATATGGAGGAAATGGATTTGTAATTGGAGCTCTACCCCGCGGAAATCATCATGTGCAGCTCTAGGAGGGTAAGCAGCAAGGGGTGTCATTGTGCAGAATCTCGGCAAGCCGAGCTAGATGCCAAGGTCCCGGGCTCGCTAAATTTCTACTTTGCTTGTGTAACGGTGATAACGTTTGGTTCCCCCATGAATCGCTTATGTATACGTATATTCTTTTCCTCAAAATTCTTCTCGAACATTTCCTGAAAGGTTGGATCAGATATTCTTTCGATTTGGAGAGGTAGATTTGGTACTGGAAGTTATACCTATAACTACATACTCCAGTAAGTACTGAGAGATAATGCGCTGCTACTGACTGACTACGAGTAGAAAATATCAATGGCACTCCGGGTCAATCAATATTGGTATGTATATGCACCTACTGTTAGCTAGCTGCATGACGCATACTGGCCTGGCATACATCAAGGCGTGGAAAATCTTAGATAATCGCTTCTCCTACAAGAGAGAAGCCAAACGGTACTACTATTGCGTGAGTCAATCACTTGCACACATCCATGAGAATTTCACCCACTGATGGTTTAAATACAAGGCGCACAATGTCCCAGTCCAAAAGGTCCAAGGCGCAGAGCAGACAGCAGTGTACCGTTACTCGACCCCGATATTTATTAAGTTCCCACAAAAGTCAACACTCGAAAAGTTTCAGGCTTCTCATACACCGCACATAAAAACTACAATACCTATACTACATAGCTCTACATCAACTTCCTGACAGAATAAATTTTGTAATTCCAGGTTTAAGAAGTTAGGTCGACAGCATATAGATACTTAGTCGCAACACACGCCATTGTGCTTCTTTGTTCCTTCTTATAGTTATCATACGATATAGAGACGCCTGCAGCTTCCCTTTCTACCTAGCCACGCTCCTACTTTTAGGATGTTTAGCAGCGCATCCTCCATCGCGACTCGGAACTCAGTTGTGAGTTCCATGCGTTCCGCAATGCAAGCAGGCAAGCCACACATCACGATAACTATTCAAGGTGAAGAGCCAGCCCAGTATAATGGGGGTTTGAAATCATATTCGACACTGGACACTATCAAGGGAGAGGTGACTATCATTGCGACTGCCGCAGACATCCGATTCGATGATATTCAGATCACGTTTGAAGGTAATATTTTGCCCCACAGCGAGTAGGGAGATGAAGCAACCCTGACAGATACAGGGAAACAACGGACATGGATGGACAGAATGGGGGCCACACCCGCAACATCGGGCCGGACTTCTTCGACAATCACCGTATGTCCATCACCGCCAATCAATCATTGCCAATATCATTTCTAACAAGAAATAACGCCATAGTTTCTCAAGTTGACCCAGCCCACCAATGAAGCCTTGCTACCGCACCCCCGGATCTTTGAAAAGGGAAGACAGTACACATTTCCATTCACCTTTGTCATCCCTGAGCGCCTTCTCCCAACAGCCTGCTCACACAGTCTCAAAAATGATTCAGTTCGAGATGCGCACCTGCAACTACCGCCTTCTGCTGGCGACCCTTCTCTTGCAACGGATCGAGGCTGCCTAGCCGACGATTTGTTTCCGGACATGACTCTAGTATCTTACTACATCCAAGCAAAGCTGGTGCGCCGCCGAGAATTGGATGGAAAGGCCATTATGCTTGGGGATACTTTTCGACGACTGCGGGTTCTTCCAATTGTGGAAGAGGGTCCGCCGGTCCATACAGAAGATCATCCAGGCGAATATGTTATGCGTGCGGAAAAGGATATCAGAAAGGGATTCTTCAAAGGAAAAATGGGGCGTTTGACAGCAGAGGCCGAGCAGCCTAGGTCGTTGCGGTTATCTAAAGACTCACTATGCCCAGCGACAACGATGGTACCAGTATCGCTCTGGTTTAGCCCCGCAGATGAAGCGCTAGAGCCACCAAAACTAGGGAGTTTAACGGCAAAGTTAAAGGTGTCAACCTTCTATTCAACCTCACAACTTAGTTATATTCCAGGGCCAAGCTCAAAGAACACAGACCCATCATTGGGGCATTATGGCGAATCTCTACTACTGTCATCAAGGTGTATGGAGGGTGCTAAATGGGTCAAGCAGCCACTGGCACCTGGTCCAGCGACAACGTATAAAACAGTCGTTCTAGTCCCTATTACTGCACCAAAATGTAAAGAACTTGTTCCAAGCTTTACATCATGTCTTATGTCGCGCTCTTATACACTTGATCTCTCCATATCCGTACAAGCATCCACTCATACCAGTCCTTCCGTCTCGCTGAGGCTTCCATTGCAAGTCTCACATCCTGCCACTCCTTCCTCGCCAGTCCTTACAGTAGCGAACACAAATATCGACGAATTCTTTATCCCACGTTCTATAGCTCCTCCAGAAGTAGAGCAGAACAGGTCTGGGCTGCCAGGATATTCAATACTTGCCGGACGCGGGGTTCCTGTGAGGATACCATCGCCAGTTGGGATCTCCCCTGGGTGCGGTTGAAAATTTACTCCCTTTGTTTCTTCTGCTCTCTGTTGCTGCTTTTTTCTTTCTTTTCTTTCTTTTCTTTCTTTTTGTGTTTGTTTGACTCGTTGACTTATTGTGCCCGGTTTGGTTTTATAGTGATGCCACCAGTGGTGATTCTATGCAGTGATGATTCCTGATAGTAACGACGACGAAAAGTACGATAATCAGCCTTTTTAGGCTTTTTGTTTGTTTTTCTGTGTGTATATAGATTTCTAGGGATTTTCGTAATTTTTAAAATATATATATATATATATATCTGGTAGCTACAGAAAATAAAATGGTTTGTCGGAGGTTGCAGTCGGCTGTTCATATAACTTACCCCCACAATATATAAACTATCGCATGTCTCGAATGAGGGCATTTTTAGAGATAGTGAATCTTATCATATGCGAGTGATAAAGGGTGACCCTAATGCACCATACCCTTGTTGACTCATTAATGGTATCCTACCATGCCCGAGTTCCAACATTGGTTGGGTAGAGGGAGAGAATCCTCCATTTGTCTAGGTAATACGCCCGCTAATACTGTCGTATGCCCGATTAGGAAGAAGCTGCAGCTAAGTCCGAATGATAACCCATGACGAACCCGTTTAGGCTTAGCTCTGTTAAGTTTTAAATCCTCGATGCATCTGTCTAGAAACGCCCAGAGGTGTATGTAACCCTCGGCGGGAAATAATAGCCTGTACTCTTTGTATCGCATGCCTACTCGCACAACAAGGATCAGGCTAAGAATCATAGTCTATCACTCGCACTTGCCCACTAGATATGCCGGAATATGGTTGCTTTCGTGCCTAGGAGTCATCCAAAGTGCCTGTGAACATATAAGGCCACGGTATGTCCCACTATTCGTACACAAGGCAGTATATAGCCCTGCAGTCAGTCAATAAACCAAGTCTGGTACTTTTCACAGTACAATCCCAAAACAATAAGTCCCGATAGAAAGCACCAGAGGTTGAGGGGTTATCAACAAAGACAAGCGGCTCAAGCGTTTTATTAATTAAGACCCCTTGATAACTAGTTATCCTTATAAGTGGAACCCTATGTCCGAAATCTTGGTGTGCTCGCGCAATTAAATCACCAGAGTCTTGCAGGTTCGGGGGGATCACTCTATTCTGCGTCATTTTAGATTTCTTTGGCTCCCAAAAAATATAGTAATGAGTAATATACTTTCTCTTTGTTTTGTTTTGGTGAATCATGTTGAGGATGAATCACGGTACATCACTCGGTTGTTTGCTCAAGTGGAACCGATTCATTGATTAACAAGGAGTAGTGCCTTGATTGAATCTGCCCCCTCGCCCCGTGAGCACGGCCTTCTTCTAGAGCAGTTAGTGATCGAGTTTATAACAAAGCTTAGACCACGCAAAGAAGCTCATCTAAGGAAAGCTGGCTACTTTTTTCTCCGGGGTGTGCTGTGAGTCTCGCTCCTTCCTCGCTCCCTAGGTGCTGGTCTCAATCAGCGAACCTGATCAGCACATGTTTTCGCTAGCTACAGAGATCTAGAATGTCCGGGTAAGTAGTTCGCCGCATTACTACAGTCTCTAGAATACTTAGAAATTCCATAAACTTCGCACATTGCTGCTTCGCCTCAGTCAATCATTTCCTTCATAAGCCACACTAATGCATGAGAGACATTTCGCCAGTGTCTGGTGCCTCCGGGACATAAGGTAATACGGCAATAGAGGGAGGTCGGGAAGGTATTTGCATACATGTGGCTAAGAGGGAGTGCCGGGCTGGATACAATTAATGATGTAGACAAAAAAAATAAAAAATAAGAGGGAGTGCCAAGGCGTATGATAACCCTAACCCTACTATCTCACTTTTCTGCTTAAGGCTAGGGAGCGACGAGCGGCGGTAAGTAATTAATTAGCCATATCACCACCAGACGGTTAGCTATAGGGATCGCCCAATACCAAGCTCAATAACCCTAGGTAATTCTAATGAGAGTTTTGATCATGCCTGGGGTTTCTTGATTAGAATAACCGCCTAAGTATGTACTTCTACATACCCGGATTCATCACGTGTTTGCTGTAAACTGAGGCCATAAACAATTCCGAGTGACGGCCCTACGTTTTAATCACATGGCCCTGCTTCTGGTACTTATTGATAATACTGGTGCAGTCCTTATAGTATTAAAGCCCTATCAGGGGCTTGCAATACGGGCGGTGTTATTTCTGGGGCCTCGCCTCCTTTCCTCATACTATATGTGGAGTATTGGGTTATATATAAGCTGTGCTCTATAATTAATGACTGTAGGATTTATATCTACTTCTCCCAATCGCAATCTATTTATCTACACCAATGATACACTCCTTCTTCACTACAAAGGGGAGAGCTACTAAGCCTCGTTCCTAGAGATATATCCTTGAGAGGCCAAATCCTTCTAATGACAGTGACAGCTCGATTTACAGCATGTACTTCCAGGGTTACAGAGGACGAGACCTCAAAATATGACTGCAGCCCAAGTAAAATATCACTTAAAAAGTGGTGGTTCCATAGTGAACGGGGTCTATGTTGAGACATCACTTATCCTATCACAAGTGGAAACACTGCAATTCTCCAGTACGAGTATGACAGTATAAATGGTAGAGTATTTCCTAATTATGATCGCCCCTTCTCAATGGGTAATTTCACCTCCACCCTACAGGGAAGAAACCCTGATACCATCCGCTAGGCTTGGGTATAGAAAGCTAGGTGCCTAGGTATTAGTCATATCCCTAGGGTTATAGCTATTATTGCGTATTTCACAACGCTAGTCACGGTGCCACAGAACGATGAATGGGAGTTCTAAAAGAATCAAGGAGGGTGTGAATATTCTTTCAGACATAAAGCCTACAGTCCTGACGCCAAGTTATTGATAATTGCTTGGTATTATTTGGGGCGACAAGGCACTGGGCATATTCGCGGTGCTCGTGCATACCCACTCTACTCGTACACATAAACAGGATGCTTCACTATATATGATCTATTTCGTATCACTGAAGTATCGAGGGTTTTTTTGGGCTCTTATTAAAGACAGGCAGTTAAAATGGAAACTTACATTGATAATAGTAGTATTCATTTTAAAATACCTTCTATGTATCGGAAAGGTAGGTATAAATTGTGAGGAGAAAGCTAAAGAAACAGACATAACATTGCAATCTCGCGCAGCCAACAGAGAAATGTGGAGGTTAGGGAAGAAAAAGGGAACAGTTATCATCCCCGCCTTGTAAATCAACAGCCCCCGCGCCACCAAACCACAGAACTAACCACCCAACAATTGATTGATAGCGCCCTGTACACTTCCTCCACTCCTTCTGAGAGCCTCCACGTTCCTATCGAAATCAAAGAAACCCATGTCATTAAGCTGCCTGAGTTGCTCGGCGTATCTTTCTTCTGGTGGCCTGGTATCTGCTGGTGCTGGTGCAGGTGGGGGGCCGCTAAGTGCTGCAAAAGGGTTTGCCCCTGCTCCTCCTTGTCCCATGGCACCAAGAAGAGCGTTCATAGCCGCTGGATCAAACAGTGGAGGCTGGCTACCTGGGGACCCTCCAGGGTTCATACCGCCAAGCATTCCCAGCAATGCTGGATTGTACCCAAACGGATTTGGTAGAGCTCCAGCGGCACCTGGTGATTGCGGGTTTGCCTCACCAGCAGCAGGAGGTGGTCCGAATAAAGCAGCGAAGGGATTTGGGCCGGCAGCTCCAAATGGATTGGGTGGCTGACCTGAGGCAGGCTGGTTGGCTGGAGAAGCTCCCTCTTGGCCGGCAGGGGCGGGGGTAGTATCTGTTCTTCCTGGCTCTGGGAACGATGGCGTAGGCGAACCCACTCCTCCAAAACCACGGCCACCGAGAGAACCACCCATTTGACCCATTTGACGGAGGACATCGGGGTTTGTCATCATCTGGCGGAACATATCGCTATTCATGAGGCGACGAGCCTCTGGTCCAAGCGATTGGAGCATAGGATTGGATGCGATTATGTAATCAAGAAGCTGGGGGTTTCGGAGCATTTCGTTCATTGTCGATGCGAATTGAGGGTTATTCATGGCTTGTGCAAGCTGCTCTGGGTCGGGTGGAGGGCCCATCTAGAATAATAAATATTAGCTTTGTAAAACATAGAGGATGGAGTCGATTGTGGGTGGCGAGCAGGGTAAGAGGAGAGAAGCTCACCCCTCCATCAGCTCCAAACATCTCCGCACTCGGCAACTGCACATGACCTGCATATCTTGCTCCCGTCAATCCTGCAAGTGGGTTGTTTCCAGTCCCCGCTGCAAGATTCACAGGCACACCCGGTCTGTTTGCTGCTCCTATATTCGCCGGGCCACCCGCAGCAACTCCTCTCTGCGCATTTGAAGCAGCCCCCCTGACCATATGGACAGTATGCCCAGATTGGATCTTGTAAGTTTCTATAGTTTCCTCATCCTTCATAACACGACCAGAGTAGATAAGTCTTTGTCTGTCGGCCGGGACATCAGAAAGCTCGGCAAGCATTTTCTTTAGGTCTAACACCGAAGTGGCCGGGGAAAGGCTTATAGGGAACTTATTATCATTAGACAATTTCACAGAGAATGTTATAGGCTCGGCAACGACGCCTTCTGAAGAGGAGGGCCGCTCGGTAGGTGTATCGTTGGAAGACATTCTCTTTTTTTCTTTTTTTCTTTTTGATTATAGGTTCCCGGGAGGCAATAAAGAGAGAAAAACAGGGCGTTGCGGGGTGTGAAAGTAGACTAGGGACAAAAGGAGCTTCTTATCCCAGGTATATTGAGACCTTATGAAAGCTTTAACTTTCAAGAGGTTGTTTGATGATGGCGACGTAGGTTATAGCGGTGATGATGATGATAGCAATGATGGTTGATGATTGATGTTAGAAGGGGAAGGGTTTAATACCTACGGGGGGGGGGGTGTGGAGGGGTTGACGTCGGAGGAGTGTCTTGGTATGCACGCTTTGTCGCTCGCTGCTAGGGTACTAACTACATGTATGAGACTATGAATCTACAACCTTCCATAGAGGTTCTATAGAGTACACTATTACTCGTACTTTAACACTGTAGGTACTATACCCGTTTTCACCCCATAATCCCACTTTGTAAATAAATAAATACAGTACTGTAGCTATCAAGGCGCAGTTCCTCAGTGCTTGGTTGAGTACCTGTGTATCGCTGTGATACGTAGGTGCTGCAAGAAATCCTGCAGGGCGAAATCGATTGGTGATCGTCACACACAAGGGTAAGGCACCCCGCCACTTGCTTACAAATATGGGACATGCATCCTCACCACTACTTGCTGGAAAAAAAAGTATTGTCTCAACCCGAACATCCCCGGTTGCTTTCTAGCTCACCTTGGAGACCATACTCTATTTTTCAGCAAGTAGACACTGAACGATACCTGGGCCTACCCCCCTTTCCTACTATCACCTAACCGTACATAAAAGTATACGATACCACTGATCCCTACTTATTAATATGGTGACATCACAGACTTCTTTTCATGTTCTTCAAAGCACTGAATCGGCCGTAGGTAGCTAGGCGATCGCGATGTTATGGGGGATACTTGTTGGCCGTTTACGTTGTGGTAAGGTAGAAGAGGCCTGGAGGCCATCTAAATACATGTACCCAAGTAGCTACATGTAGCTATGGCGATCTTTCCCGGACGAAAAATTGCCAATTCGGGTGTTTTGTCTTAATAAACAAATTTTTCTGGTTTGGGGAAACGGGCTAGAGTAGGATCAATCCAAGGCTACGTATACGCATACCTTCGGTGATCCCCAGAGGGCCCACTTTTAGGAGTAGCCCCCCAAAGTCAAAAGGTAGAAAAAGTAGAAACTGATGATATCAAATCCTAGATTATAATAATGTCATTAACATTAAATATAGATTTTCGTGACTGACATTGTAGGCCTAGGTTTTTCTCCATATATAGCTATAGCTAGAAAGTTCACCCTTATTATAATTACACCCAAGCTTTCATTCGATCCAGTCGATAGGTAATCTGATTTGTCCGATCCGTCTTTTCCAGCTTATAGAAAACTACCACCAAATAATCCTATATTTGTGGAGCTGCTTCCAGCTTTTGGCTGGAGTAGCTGTAGGGATATATTATATGTGGCTTAACCAGCTGCTTCTATTCATCAGCTGAAAAATCATAGCCGCGCACACAACTATTATAGGGTTTGATTGATCCAAACAATGTAGTTGGAATAATACATGCATACAATGATATTTACTGGCTGACTCAAGCTTTTGATACACTAGGGTGACAGAAGTTTTTGGCGATTACACTTTTTACAGCCAAAGTAGCCATGTTTAGCGATCCAAACAAACCACTCAACACTGGGCAAAAAATTCGACCTTTGGGCAGAAGCTCAGAACCTATCTCAAGATCATGATAAATGAGTTCCAGAATTTTAAATTTAATTATCATGAATGTGCAATTTTCTTAAAATGAAAATTTGTATGTGTTCCTATACAAATTTCTGCATGACAATGGGCTCAAGATCACAAATTACATCACCAACACTGCAGAAGTAAAATTTAAATTCTGTAACTCATCTATGACAACCCCGAGATAACCTCTGAGCTTTTGTCCAAATTCAAAATAATCTGGCCAACGTTGTGTGGTTGATCCAGGTCCCTAAACATGGCTATTTTAGCTGTAAAGGGTGTAATCGCCAAAACTTTTGTCCTAGTACTTACTATACATGCATGCAACCCGAAAGTTATGGCAAAACTGACTCAAACCAAGCTACTATGATTGATATTACTAATTAATACGGTCTGACTGAACTAACTCAAACAGGTACGTCTAGCAGATATTGTCCAGAAAGATATATAGGAAACTCAACCAATCACACCCTTCTATTATGTACTCGGCATATCTATATATACTAAGTACACCCCGCCTCGAACGAATTGTTGTGTAGTCAGATCATGGTTATTGGTTTCCGGTGCCTCCTAATAGCTTCAGTAGTGTTTCTCTGTGCTCATAGAGGGCCTAGGAGCCATTGCGCGCCCATGGATATGCGTATATATAATGATTCACTGGTATATTTGTTGATCTCACGTACGCATGATTGCATATTCCTTGATCATATCAATAGATATTTATCCTGGCCATGGGGTTAGTCTGTAAAGTAGCCAATTATAATTAGAGAGCGGCCCTTCCCCAATACCCCATTCACTTCATTCAGGGAAGCCTCTCTCGAGACCCTTATATGATGTGTAGCCCTCACTATCGCCACTATCATCTGCATTCGGTGGAAGTCTGGATAATACCGGTCATGCGCTAGGACTTATATATAGGTGTATGGCTATATAGGACCTCTTTATTGTTCTGTAGTTAATAGACTATGTAATAAAGTTCGCACTTCATACTCACCCCTGAGCGCACTACCATTCCTGTGCTCATTCTAGATGTTATAATGTACCCGAGTCCAAGAGGAGGACATTCGGTCAGTGCCTGAGTTATCGGCCGAAGTGCCTCTGATCATGACGATTGCCCACGTTTATACAATATAGTCACCCATATTATGATATAAGGCGCCCTGACTGTACTATAGTCAACCAAATCAACGAAGTCTCCCCTCACTTCATCCTATCATTGACAAGTCTCGGTCCTATGTTGCAAAATAGTGTACTTATCATAGCCGAGTGATACTTCGTGATTATATAGTGTAAACATAGCAGTGCCTTCAATCACCTGATAATATTCATAATGTTGTGCTACAGAGCTTATAACTATGAATTTCGGAACTTATCAACTCCTATGAGATAAGATCCGATTAGGGGTGCTCTATAATGCTTATATAAATAATCGCAATAGACCGAAAACCATTAATGTCATACGGTATGTAACGGACGCCGCCTTGGCTGCGCTCTTTTTTGTTTACCTACGCCTTTGCGCATGCGCAGTTACGCCTAGAGGAGAGAAGTTTTCAACAGTACCTATGAGCGAGATATCAGCGGACATATATATGGTGTTGGATACTACACGTATAACATACGTAATATAAGACCCAGAACTACATCAAATCCTAACTGATACGATATCCCATGATGTAAGTTTGCTCCATTGCCAACCATGGGCTCGAGATACCCTTTTATATAGCAATTGGAGTTTAGATCGAACTCAAATCAATTGGGTAGGCGCAGTTACCCAATACCTACATGTAAGTAGGTTTATATACCCATTACTGAATTTCTCTTGGCATATATATGCCGTCAGCCACACTGCTGGCCCCGTGGCCAACGAGACAAAAATCCCCGGGCCGCTGCATGCATATCGTTCTCTTTAGATAACGAACACAGGACCCTCCGGTCTATAGTGAAAAGAGCTTATGATCAGCCGAGTCGGTTGGTTATGATGCATTCATATGCACATATCACCAGCTTCTGAACCCGCCCAGGCCCTCAATTCTTCGATGGATCCATGGAACCCGTGGGAATAATCTCGAGAGAGAAACATGCTACGAGATATATGTGTACATATGCAGTTGGTAACGGCCACGCGTACAATGTACATGTATGTACACACACAATACCCCCACTGGTAACATCAAGCTAAGTTTATAAAGACTCTTTAATAAATGCTTACATCTTAATGATCTTGTACATTTTGTATTTACCCCGAGATATGCAGCTCCTTAGCCGGAGCTGGTGGTTCCATGGTCTTCGCCGCGGAAGTATGATCATATGAAACAAGCCATTGTGCATTTTGTACCAACAGCCAGCCGTAATGAGCATCTGCGTTCCCCATAGTGGGTGGGGCGCATGTAGGCAGAAAGTAATCAGCCGAGCGCTAACAAATTAAACTTACTGACCTTCGGCCACGCGAATTACTACCCATTACCCGGCCTCTTGGGTTTTCCCTTTCCCCTTAATAAAAATATAGAGCATAAGATGTATATTATCATTGGCATATTCCTGCAGCCTAAAAAGAGCTGCAGCTTTTCTTCTTCAACATGTGGAGATGTAGTACAGGGCAATCCGATAGCGGCCATGTCCCCGACAACCAACTATAAACCAACACCAAGATATTGGTTATAATTATATTTCACCTAAAGAAATAATCTTGGCTGAGATTTTAGAAGGGTACCTCATAGACCGTGTGCACCTGTGCCGAGCATGTACCTGTGCCGAGCAACTTCTAAGGATCTACTACAAATGATGGCCTTTATTATGTGGATTAGATAAGATGCTCGGCACAGGTACATGCTCGGCACAGGTGCACACGGTCTATAGTACATGTATTACAATATTAGCCCCGGCCCCGTTGGAGGTACATGTATTTAGGTTCATAGTACCACAAGGCAGTACGGTGGCCTAGCTTGGTTATAAAACCTTTTATCTACATGTACCTAGATATGTTGAAACAGATAGCCTATCCGAGCTTTATCAAATGACCTTGGGGGTTACAAAATTACTCACATTGTGCATGCGATCCCAGAAGGTCGTACTCCGATCATGGGTACTTCACAGTCTATCACTCGCCCGTCGCCAACATAACACCACTACAAGGTGTCTAGCTGAGCCTCGACTAATCAAGCGTAACCCAAGAGCTTTTAATCATGAGTCGCATGGTAACTGCGCACGCCAGTAGGAAATAAAAGCCAAATGTAGACAAAACCCGGGTTGTGTTGCCTCCAGTTAGCCGCTTACGCTCGTTACTAAGGTTTAACCTAGTTGAACCGGACCCCAATATAAATTCAGGAACGCTGCTTGCCTTATAACGCCCAGCGTTTAACTAAAGGCCTACAAAATGCGAATGCATGATGCTACCTCCATGGGTTTTACTCTACTACACGTTGAGAACCGCCTCACGGGGTATCCAACCTGGCCAATGACACGATACCGCCTGCTCAAACATTAGCGCCAACAAGAGTTCTAGAGAGCATGACTGGGGCATGCAGGTACTCAGGGGCATTAACGGATCTATATCTCCTGAAGATGGAGTCAATCATACATAACACGCTCTTAATGTCTCATCATGATAACGGTGCCTTGAGGCTTAGCTAAGGCAAAGTAGGTTTTGAAATCTCAGACGTTGCTTGGCACGCCACAGCACCTGAGTTTGAAGGGGCAAAGTGCAGTTGCCGTTGAATATAAGGTTTTAGGTTACGCAATATTCCGATGTCAGAGTCGTTGCGTGTTTATGATCGAACTCAAAACCTGCCGATGGCGCCCCAAACACTAAGATCCCGAGATCTTAAGCTTTCGATGCATTCCTAGTAAGTTGCACGGCTCCAAACCTGTAAGACTAACGTTTCGGTATTTGATACGGGTAAACTCTTTGACAAAAGTTATTATTTTATAATAATGGTCTCGCTACCCGCGATCCCAACTAGCTTGCCAAAGCTCTAACCTAAGACCCCCTAACCAACTAATATAGGTACAAAGCTAACTACATAACTACATGTATAAAAAAAAAAAAAAAAGAGCGTGAAGGCTAGCAGAGTCAATGGCTCCTGCCAAAACAAGAGAGATATATACAATAGAAAAGAAATCGTTCTAAACCCGACCGATAAAAAGGTTTTTGGTGAGAGAAGCGATACATACGGTCGGGCCGAAACGTCCCATGCATCGAGTTCATGACATCCATGCAAAGAAGAAGAAAGGCGGGTCTTGCACCACAATATATCTTGCCCCGCGGTCTCATCATACACACAATAGAAGAACCATCGCAAAACTCTAACACCTAAAACCGACCGGAAAACCAGGAAAAATGTCCATAAAAAGAGATAGTATAAGAAAACCAGCCACCTGGGTATCGAAAAAACAACCAATCTGCGCCTAAAGATAACATGGTTTGCCGAAGTATTGAATAAAGGAGGGAAATCTGTGGAAACGGGGCTGCCACGCCGGAATTAAGATGGCCGAAGATAATAAGCGATTTACAGTAAGGTTATCGTAATGGAAGAAGGGATAGGTAAAGGACTCTTCTCCGCTCCAGGGGGTCGAAGAGTTGATAAACGATAAGGCGGCACATATCCAGATGCGCTCGTCCAGAGGTCGGACTTATGATTTATACTTTATTGGCATCGGGCCGAGTACGCTCAGGGAGTTTCCATGGCATACAGACAGTCTGAAATATGGTTAGAATTTGCGTGGTTGAATGATAGAAATGAGTACAAACCTCGCCCTCACTATAAGCCCAAAAGTACACAGCAAGCCCAACTAGGTAGTAAATCGCGGCGTTTGTTCCTTGGTAGAGAAGAGCGGCGACAAGGATGGCGAGAGGATATAATGCGAGTCTAGCAGCGATACTTCGGTGGAAAGCGGTGTTAGGAATAATGAGGGGTAGTGGGTATTCCCAACAAACACCCATTATTCCGAATAGAATATTGAGAATCTGGAGAACTGGAGCAGGCTTGACCGCTACATCTAGAGTCCTAGATATATAATGTTAGAAACCTGCATTTTCTTTTGTATAAAGCTTGGGATCCTACTTGGTCCACATATCCCAGAAAATCTTAGGCCAGAAGATCCCGTGGACCCCAGCGGCTATCTGATAGGTAGCAGCAGTGAGGATGATGAGACGGGCAAGGTGGTTCTTGATGAGTCTTCCCATTTTGACTTGTTCGGTTTCCGGTGTTGGGGGCTGAAGAAATTGTTCGAGAAGGAGACTGACTACTTTTGCAGTAAGATAGAAAACAGCAAGCTGTTTATCTTCTCTAGAAGAAATTTAGGGTTGGGTAGCTATAGAGAGTAGTTGGTCGTTGTCCCGAGAAGTGAACCTGTCACAGACTCGGATGTACCGATGGTTATATAAAAGATGAAGGGTAGCAGCGAAGGTGTGGCACAAATAAGAGTGAAAGATTAAAAAGAAAAAAAAAGGCCAATAACCAATAGCAACCCGACGCCTTGGGATAGTAGCACTCTACAGAATTAGCCAGCGGCGGGCGGGGGCACTGACGAGATTAGAAATTTGTGGTTGGTAGGGGCAAGAATGCAACCAGTGAATCCAGAATTGAGAGTGGAGGAAAGGAAAGGACATGCGGGAGATCCGGAATAGAAAAAGACCCATCAATAGCGCGATACCCTTGGAGCCACTTGCGCATGAATCTCTGGTTTACAGGGTGTGAGTGGTCCAAGTTCAGGAGCCCGATGTGCGACGAGTGTGCAGAATCAGGTCTAGGATCCTAAAACGGAACAGCGTATGATACTATTGTAGTAAAACGACATGGGTTTCAGCGTTAATATGCCGGATAGGCGCTCTCGCTTAGCATTGTGGGCTGGGATACAGACATGGGTTTGCATATGTAAATCACTCACCATCTCCCGCAGGGTAGCGCAACGACTTCTTGTTGGTTGAGGTGGTAAATGCGTTACTGCACCATGTAGACCCTCCATCAATCACAGGCCATAGGGTCTCGCCTCCCATTATCCGACCATGCCAGGTACGAAGGCGCCCCATAAACCCTGTTGATTGGTATTTCCTTTAACTACATACTCTATCTGCTTGCCAGAATAGTAATACAGTGAGTTTTCTCCACCCCCAAAGGAATGTTGGTTCTTGGTCCTCATCACCCCGCACTCATCGGGGACGCCTATTCGCCAGTGCTCGATGAATATCGACTACTGTAGAGACATTAGAATTCTGGCAGCAAACCGATCGGGCCCGGCAGACAAAACCCGAGGTAGGACGATTGGCTTGTCCGCCCCACGCATATCGCTCGCTTCTCATGTCTGTTGGTCTCTTTTTTTCTAGGGCGAATCAAGCCATGGAGGTCCAATGAGATCTCTCGATCTACTAACAACCCTAAGACAGTAGGCTTACCCAACAGTACTGGTCTGGGCAATCATTGGGCGCTACACATCTCGAATAAATATCCCGTCATCTCATTTCATCAAGTACGCCTGCTGCGCTAGAACAGAGCCATGATGGTTCTAGAGTGAGGAAAATTACAATCAACCTTAGACAATATTGTTGACGGGTACATAACAGCCGTTGTGCCCGTATATTGTGAGACCGACGTTTTGAAATTTTTGTTTGAAGAAATAGTGTACGTGCAATCCACTTATAATTAATTTTTATCTGCGCACGAATTCAGCGGGATCTAAGGGCGGAGAAGCCACCCCCCAGGCCGCATAAATCTCGGCCCCAGTCGCTGCCAGGGGTTACTTGCAGCGTGAATTTAAACACGTGAACTGAACAATCGATGATGTCCACGGCGCTTAAATGTCTTAGCACTGTAGAGTGCTTATGTACCATGTACTTACCCTCAGCTGTCCCATGCCATAACGAGAAAGTAGCGGAGACTTTTCAATCGACGAGATTCCCGGGGTCATTATCTTTTGCTCATCTCGAGTGATGCCATCATGCACTCGCCCCCAGATTTCCTTATCAGCTAACGTTCAAATGTTGGATTTTTCATAACAAATCACAGAAAACAGGAGCGGGGGGTTATATGTGGTTGGTTATGGAGCTATGTGGGATGATTTGCTAGCTGCAGTGGTGAGATATTTCTTCTACACTTGTGAACCGATATGGAACGACTCAAATATTCCTAAGTTGTTGTAAAATCGGGGGGGGGGGGGGTTAGTAACAGGGAAGAAGAGTGATGAAGTAAAGTTGTGGTGCAGCAGTACCTACAGCTAGCCTATTCGCTTGTAAGGAACCGATTTTAGTACGACGGGACCCTCCTACCCGGCTATATTGATTTAGTCCAAATTTGGGTCATTTTGGCCAACAACCAGGCTGCAAGCCACGCGAATGAACTCCCACATGCGACCAACCTTTTCTTAGTAGCAGCTAATGGCTTTTTCAAATACCAGCGGTTCTGATAACTGTGCCTCTCTCACGCACAACTGCTGTCCACTGGTTCCCCTGTAAAGTTTTAGAGCGCTTCAACGACTCTGTTGGCCCTGGCGTCCTAGCATTTTTCGACGGCGACAAGATCATGATGCGATTGCCCCCCGTCCCCCCAGCTGCAGACCATACCGAGAGTGCACAATGCCACATTACCCCCACCTGCACCTACAAACACCAGCAAAGGAACCCTAACTCGACGTCCCTGAATCACTCATCGACTCGGAAGTCCCCTACATACTCACTCATACAAGTACTCCTGATCCCCGGGCCCTTCTAACCCGGACACAACTGTACCAGGAACACAGTATCTGGCAGTTCCGACAATCGAAAGTCTCTGCAGGTTAAGGAGATCGTTGCAGTCTCTGACGCCTTTCTTTTTCATTCACAACATCTACCCCGTACGTGGGTACTTTACACATTCGGAACCGCCTCGTCGCAATCTAGTAATAGGTTGACTGTGTCAATTCTTTTTATTGGGTTAAGGCTGGTCCAGACATCTTAAACTCCCTGACCGGGAACACCTTTAAACAACAGCCCCTAGAACTAAGTCGCATATTACTCCTGGTAGGCCCCATTCCAAATCATTCTTCTCAATATTCACCTAGCTTTCTGCTTCCTCCCTACCTTTACCTCAGGCTCTGTTCTCCCTTCTCTCTTCTTTTCCAGTCCCTCTTTACCTTCTTCTCATCGGAGATTTAGTAATAGGAACCCAAAGATCCTTTCTTTTAACCCTTTCAATCACCCTTTACATTTAGCAATTATACCTAGATTATCTATCAACATTCGTTTTTTTGTCCTGTTTTTGTCGCAGGTCGACCTTTTTAACAGGGATCAAAGCTAAACCAAAGTCTTATTTAGCGCAAATAAAGTTAAAATGGCAGCTACCGCAGCTGAGTCGTGGGTGAAAAGGGAGCTCACTGGGAGGAGATTATTATTTTGGATATTTTGGTGGGGTTCACATTGGGGCCTTTTCGCCTTTGGATGGTAAGCGATTTTGTCTATCACCTCATGATATACTTATTGAAATTTTTTTGCGTAGGTGGAAGCAAGCCGTTGACCAAAGATTGGCGGGGCTCAATACACTCACATTCTCTGTTTGGCTGTCTCGAGGCGCAGGATTAGCACTGTCCTATGATGGAGGGTTGATTTTGTTGCCAATGTGCAGAAATATTCTCAGAGTGATTAGACCACAGATCAAATGGCTACCTTTGGACGAAAGCCAGTGGTTTCACAGGCAGACTGCATACACCATGCTTTTGTTCACTATCATTCACACCACTGCTCATTATGTTAAGTAAGTAAACCCCCCCTCACATCTTCAAAGGAAACTGGCTAATGACCTTAGCTTCTTCAACGTCGAAAAATCGCAAATTCGACCTACTACTGCCATAAAGATCCACTACACTGAGGCCGGTGGTATCACTGGTCATGTTATGCTTTTATGTATGCTTCTTATGTACACCACTGCCCACCACAAGATCCGTCAGCAGTGCTTTGAAGCATTTTGGTATACCCACCATCTTGCCCTTGTCTTCATGCTTGCTCTTTATACCCACGCCGTTGGATGTTTCGTGCGTGATACTGCAGATCCGTTTTCGCCTTTTGATAGTGACAACTTCTGGAAGCATTGCATTGGGTATCAAAGTTGGCGGTTTACGCTTTGGACTTTTGGAATTTACTTCTTTGAGCGCGTATGGAGAGAAATTCGTGCAAGAAAAGAGACTGAAATCACAAAGGTGGTTAAACATCCGTACGGTACGTTAATAAGGTTTCCTCTTTACGGTGTGGCAAATACTAAGCCATGTTTAGGTGCCATGGAGCTTCAATTCAAAAAGTCTTCAATGAAGTACAAATCCGGTCAATATCTATTCTTGAACGTCCCAGCCGTCTCAAAGTACCAGTGGCACCCATTTACAATCACATCGTGCCCATCAGACCCATATATTTCGGTTCATATTAGACAAGCTGGCGATTTTACTAAGACTCTCGGTGAGATGCTTGGTGCTGGAGCAGACTCAAAAGCATTTGAGCATTTAGACCCTATGGGGCAATACGAAATCGCCTGTCAGAATGGAGCTCAGATGCCAACTCTCAGAATTGATGGACCGTACGGTGCACCCGCAGAGGATGTCTTTGATAATGAAATTGCTGTTCTCATTGGTACCGGCATCGGTGTCACTCCTTGGGCGTCCATTTTGAAGAGCATCTGGCATAAACGCAACGCGCCTGGGGGTTCCGGCATGCGTCTTCGTCGCGTTGAATTTATTTGGGTTTGCCGTGATATCTCTTCCTTTGAATGGTTCCAAACACTTCTTTCCTCACTCGAGAGACAAGGAGGTCGGGGCTCCTCCGACTTTTTGCGTATTCACACATATCTCACTCAAAGACTCGATGTCGACACCGCACAGAACATTGTGTTGAACAGTGTCGGGATGGAAGTTGACCCATTGACCCAACTAAGAACTGGTACTCAATATGGACGCCCTGACTTTCCAAAACTTTTCGCCACAATGAGAGACGGGATTATGGATCAAAGCTATATTGGGCTAGAAGGTACTCTGAAGACGAATGTTGGTGTCTATTTCTGCGGGCCTAGCGTAGCAGCAAGAGACATCAGGAAGGCATGCAATGCGGCGTCTACACCGGAAGTTCAATTTGGTTTCTGGAAAGAACAGTCAGTATCCCTTCCATTTATATTATCATTTTGAGTTGATCACTTTTGCTGACTCCTGAAATAGTTTCTAACCATTTGTCCGCTTATCGATGGCTCCAAATCTGCCTCCTCCTTTTTTGATGGCGTTCTCTTGTCTGATTTATTGTTTCCTTTTGTATGATGGTATGGGCGATACTCGGTGTTGAATTTCGGTACTTTATTTTGTTTATTATGCCGTCCTAAAGATTCGGATATATTTATTTTATTATTTTGAATTCGGAATATAGTACTGTAGTTACATTGTCATCTCCTTGGCTTTATTTATTATGTTTAAACTTTATTAAACCGATGGTTGGAACTTACCCCACCCATGCTGAAGAAGAAACGAGGGATGTATATTCACGTGATCAGAATAATAAGCGCTTGCACGCTCTTGATTTCCACTCTCTGTTCAATATAGTTTGCCTTTGTGTGGGTTGGAGTCTCGTTGTTTTTCTTTCAACATAAATTTACCCTTCATTTTGATCATCGAGCGATAGAGTGCAGGCTACTGGAAGATCGTGCAAAACAATGCTGTGTTTGTTCCTCCCGATCGAAGGGTTAGGTTTTAACCCACCAGGCCCAATCGTTGGTTAGTGCCAAGAGCCGACAGTTCGTCCAGAGACTACCAGAAAATTTTTGGTTGCCAGGCCAGCGACCACGCCCAGCCGGCGAGTCATCATACTGCTAGTTGTTGGCCTGCTGGCTTTCCCCTCCCCTTTCTCTCTTTTCCCTTGCCCTCTTTTTCTGCCCCTCACCAAACACGTCTACATAACATAACGCCTGAACACCACCCACATCGCCAACTTTCTCTTCCCTCTCTCTCTCTCTCTCTCTCTCCCTCTCTCTTCCCCATCCACCAGACAAAAGGTATCTATATTCCAAGCTTTACTAAATAAATACACCTCGCCCGTTGTTTCTTTCGGTTTGGGTTGCTAACATATCCTGTCCCTCACCAAAGAACTCATCACGACTTACTGTTAGCGCCTTCTCAAAGACAACCTCTATTCTAACTTCACGCGACATAATTTTTCCAAAAAAATGGCTACCCAAGCTTCCCCCACTACACCCCCAACCTTCAAGCTCGTTCTTGTCGGTGATGGTGGTACTGGAAAGGTATGCTCTCTTTTTTTCTTCCTTTTGTCGTAGTTGTTTTTCGCGTGCTTGTCTTCGCGGTTGTTGCCGTTCGTCATTACCGTCCCACCCAGGGACTGTAAGGCCTGCATTTCTATCACCGCTTATAACCACAGTTGATAAAGATGTCCCTAATCTAAGCATATCAAACTTTGAAATCAGACTGATCTTGGTTGCTAACAATTTTTCTTGGTGGGGGTTAGACCACTTTCGTCAAGCGCCATTTGACTGGTGAATTCGAGAAGAAGTACATCGCCACTCTTGGTGTCGAGGTTCAGTATGTCTCCCATCTAGCTCATGTTGCTTTTCGCTGGAATTTAGCGTCTTGTAACACTGTTGGGTGGCCCGATTGCTAACGCGGTTTATCTTCTAGCCCCCTTGGTTTCTTCACCAACTACGGTGAATTGAAGTTCGATGTGTGGGACACTGCTGGTCAGGAGAAGTTCGGAGGACTGAGAGACGGTTACTACATCAACGGTAACTGTGGTATCATTATGTTCGACGTCACCTCCAGAATTACCTACAAGAACGTCCCCAACTGGCATCGTAAGCTTTTCCCCCAAATTTATACACCTGTTAAGATTGTTTGAGAAAATAAGCCTTTTATTAATATTGGGTCTGCTACTAGGTGACCTTGTCCGAGTTTGCGAGAATATCCCTATCGTCCTCACTGGTAACAAGGTCGACGTTAAGGAGCGCAAGGTCAAGGCCAAGACCATCACCTTCCACCGCAAGAAGAATCTTCAATACTACGACATTTCTGCCAAGTCTAACTACAACTTCGAGAAGCCTTTCTTGTGGTTGGCCAGGAAGCTCGTCGGAAACCCCGGTCTTGAGTTTGTCGCTTCTCCGGCATTGGCTCCACCTGAGGTCACTGTTGACCACACCCTTTTGGAGGCTTACAACAAGGAAATGGAAGAGGCTGCTCAGCACCCTCTGCCTGATGAGGATGATGCGTACGTTTCTCCCCTTTTGATGTCTAATACATTCATTAATATTTGGTGTAGTGATTTGTAAACGAGAAATTCTATGAACCCAAAAGATAATGATCGGATCACGATGTCCCATGCCTTCGTCATTTTCCCCAGCGTCGCCTGCCTGTCCGATCTCGTTTCCTTTTCTTTTCCTCTATTTTCTTTAACTCTTCTCTTTTTTTTACTGGGACTAGCCAGGGATAAATGGGGGAAATGGATCTCTTGTGCTACAACAATTCGGTTGCTTTGTTCTTGTGGTTTCTAAAAGATGAGAAGGAGAAAGAATATAATCGATAAAATAAACTTAAAGTTCGTATTCTAGGGGGAACCACTTTTCCTTTAATTCTTTCTTCGGTTGTAGCGGTTTGTGAAGATATGGGTTTTATTTGGTACGGTTGGGTCTCTTTCTTTATAGTTCTCTACATAGCAGCTTCATCGCACGCTTAAGGAAAGCTTCGCATGTGCGTTCAACTGTTCGAAAGATAGATTGAATGAAATGATAGACAATAGGTTGGAATGAAATACATGCAGTGAGTTAATAAGATCTTAAAGAAAATGACAGCTTCACGCGTTTTGGTTGCCTCGCCGCGTCCTCGTTACAACACACCACTGATGCGCACCAAGTATCCCAAAATGGTGGGGGGGTGCATGTTATGGTTGGTTCCCGAGTAGGCAGTAAGATCCGAGGTGATTCTGTTTGTGTTGTGATGGGCCTCACCGGATGCTGATCTATTCCAAGATATAAACGAATAATTCCGGACAGGTCAAATAACCCCCCCCCCCCATACAACATTTTTTCAACTAGTTAGCTGGATGTACTAGAAACTTGGTCAATTTTGGCCAAAATTAGTTGCAGGGATAGTTTTGCTGGGGGGGGGGGGGGGGCAAACAGCATTTCTCCAAATTGATGCTTAGCCCAAGGTCAGTAGAGTATGTACTGCAGTACCAGGGTAAGTGAGAACGTGGCGGTGTGGCTTATGCTGCTATGATACTAAGTAACTCGTGGGGGGGTGGCCGGCCGGCCACATGTCGATTCCAGTGTATTTCTCTTTCATACCTCGATTTGGGATGGCATTCAGGGACTCGTCCAATATGACGCAAAGCTTGCGTCTGTTGACTCATGGCATGGAGAGCCAACACAGACCACTATGGGGCCCGGTTGTTTGGGTACTTGAGTCACCAGCCCGTGGGTCAGGCAGAATCTGGGCGGAGAGGGCTTAATCTTGATAGTGGGTCATGGCGTGTCACTCGTGACGCAAGGGGATCGGGGTGGTTTGATTGATGTGGCGATGGTTGTTGTCGGTGGTGATGGGTAACATTGGGTCCTGTGGACACAGTCAATGGCATGGTGGATATCTCGGCGCGTAGGGGCCTGTGGTTGGGTGCTCCCCTCTATGGGTCTGTTGGGCTGATATAAACGTGGATGAGGTGAAGTGGCGTCATAATCACAGTTATACAGTCGCACCTCGCTATCTCGTATCTCGATATCTCGAATCTCTTGCTGTCTCGTACGGATTTGAGGGACAGGTACTGCTCTTCTCAACCAAAAGCTATTTGCTGTCTCGTATATTTGCTATCGTAGGGGTTTGGCCCCCAGAATACGCTAACGACATAACGAGGTGCGACTGTATTTGTTTTGCGGTCTCGGGCGGCGGCGGGAGTAGCTGCGGACTTGTTGAGAAATGTTATTGGAAGAAGGAATATAAGTAAAGTCGTATTACCATCCAAACTAGGTAGAACCCGGTTCCAAGTGTAGAACTACATGTAAAACAAAATTAATTATAATGATGGACAGAGGCAAAATATTTTGACCCTTGAGGGGAGCCTTTTGCACGTTAGTAAGCTAAGAGGGAGTGGTTGGCGTGTATGTAGTGAGATACTTTAGTGGAGAACCCGTTGCTAGTCAGATTTTTATGCTTTCAAGCTTTTAGGTAGGGGCTTTACTTAAGTACAGAGTCTGTAGAAAGCATGGACCAAGAAACTGTGCAATAAGAATAACTGTTATAAAGGGCTAGATTGAACTTATCTTCTTTTTTTTTCTTTTTTTCTTTTCTTCTTCAAATATGCAAAATGCAAATCAAGTTAAAAGAGTAAGGAAGGTCACCGCCACCATGCGTTAAGAGGCTGTGGGTTAGTGGTTGTGGGAGGATGGAAATGGGGTGGTCGTTTTCTTGGTCTGTGCTTATAGCAGAAAATTCCTTTAAGGGTAGGACTATCGGGTCACCCAAGACCCGCGTTTGTAATATGGTTGGGGACACCTTGAGACGGAGGGTGCGACGTTGGTCCCCAGTGGAGATCACCTTCCTAATCTAGTAATCACTTGGCACGAAACTACCCGAGAATAGCCAAGACAGCGAGTTTATGCCAAGACACCAACCATCAATCAGTAACTTATTCCCAATCAGGCAATTATCTGCGAGCATAGTTCCCAATCAGGTAATTATTGACCTGGAAAGTAATTAATGTGTGACATTTGGTTGGCCTCTCACCAAAAACCCAACTTTTAGAAATTCAATAGCTCAACAACCACAACAGATAAAATTAATTGGGCTCTGTTACAGTGTTATTTACCACCTTCTCTATCATCCTACAGATCTATTCTAATTTTAATGCGTTGTGGTGGTTGGCCATTAAGCCTCAAAGTTAGGCAACTTTGACACTCCGTCTCAAGGTGTCCCCAACCATACCGCCATTACTCGAAAAATTGGCTATGCATATGAGATCAAAATTGCTATAAGCAGACCTGATCTACACCCTTCAACCAATCGTGAAGGAGGTAATCCCTGGCCGGAGATAGCCAATTTTCCGGGCTTTTGCGGTAATTCTACCAGACTCTGAAGGTCTGCTAGGCTCTGAAAAATGATCCGGGGATTGCGTGATGGGCTGATGAAGGTACCATGCGTGAAGGACCGTGCTTTGTGGGGTGCATGGAGGGCCTGGAGGAGGGGGTTCCTGTACCGCTGCTGGGATATATATTAGATGTCATTTAAAACAGGTGCAGCGATTTGATGACACCCAATGGCTTGTGGCTGCTGATAATAGCACTATCATTATATACTTGAACTAGGGAAGAATTTGTTTGTCGAACAATGCATTTGCCGTCATTCAGGGGACACGTTGTTTTCTAAGTAGCCCCACTCTTGGATTGCGGGGACCTCCCCCCGGCCCTCTTCTTTGTCTCAGTCATTAGTTTGATAGTGCGGTTGAGTAACCTCGACAAGGTTTCTCTTTCGATAAAAGAAACTGGTGGGCTCCCTCGCTATTCTTATATCAGTGCTTACTGAGGGCTCGTGGTATGTTACCGCCAGTTGGGCTACGTGCGTGGGCTTTCGAACACTGTCACTGATATGCATTACACATAATAGCACAAGAAATCTCCAAACTGCATGGTCATTTTGATGTTGGTACTTTCCTTAAACTCACAAGGGGAAGGAGAAGGAAGTTAGTTTAGGCCTAATGGCTGGAGCCCCTGGATATATACATGTAACTAGGTTTTCTAGTTTAACGTTAGTATCCTTAGTTTCGAAGCCTTTAACTACATGTACTTGTTTATTATCTCACTGACTGAATGGTCAGTCTAGATAAACGACGATCTTCTCTCATGAATAACTAAACTTCCCCCCGATATCTCGATAGGCTAAAAAGACAAAACGCCAAAACGCCAAAACATAGAAGCACCCTAGGCTCCCTAAAACTACGCCATAGCACTTTTATTAAGTGCCCTTGCTCCATAAGCATACACTTAAACCTCGCCTAACAAAGCTATGAATCACCCCCATGACTCACCCAGCTAGTAGCACACGGTTAGCGCCGTTGATCCATTCACAACCCATCACTCGCCATCTGGCCCGAATCAAATGAAAGAAACCTGGTGGCAGGTCGCAAGATGCAGGTCCCAGGTAGCAGTCTCGCGGTTCATGCCCGATAAAAGGGATAGTGGGGGGTTGTAAGGGGCTGTGAAAACTATAAGTAGGGGGTCCGCTGCCATTAATGCTCATAGCTCCAACTAACATAATATAATGGAAGTCTTTGTATTCGTAGGTGCTATAAATCCCTACAGACACTGCGCTCAACTCCTAACTCGCGGGGCTTAGGGCACAAAAGTTAAAAGCGATGACATATCTGTCTTCAACTTCACCGCTTCTCAAGTCCTGGAAACGGGTCCCGATGGCCGCACGGCACTCCACATTGCCGCCCTCCAGGGCGACCTCATATCACTCACCGAGCTCCTCCGCCGTGGTGCCGACATTAACGCCACCGACATCCGCGGCATGACTGTGCTACACGTTGCGGCCGCCACTGCTGGCGACGATAAAGCGCACATCTGCGAGCTCCTCCTGGACGCCGGGGCTGCCATAGACGCTGCTGACCACCGCGGAGACACTGCGCTGCACCATGCGGCGAGGGCCGGCGGTGCGGCGACGGTGAAAATGTTGCTGGAGCGGGGGGCGCGGGTTGTTGGTAACGGGGCGGGGAGGACGGCTAGGAATGTTGCGGTGGGCTGTGGTGTGGCGGAGCTATTTTTGGGCGAGGAGGAGGATGGCAGGTGGTGGGAGAGGGTGTTGGCGGGGTTTGGCGCCGGTGGGGCGGGGTGCGAGGGGAGGAGTGGATATGGGCCGTGTGGAGTGTTTGAGGAGGGAGGTGGGTGTAAGTTTTGTAGTGAGTTTTATGTGGGGGTGTATGAAGAGGCGGTGAGAAAGGAGGTGGACGTGAGGGTGGAGGAGGCGGGGGCGGGGGCGGGGGCGGGGGCGGGGGCGGGGGGCAGAAAGCGGAAGCGGGAAGGTGGAAAGTGAAGTTTTAATCTTTCTCTCCTAATAATAGCAGCTAAAACCTACTAAACGCAGAAGGATAATGATACGACCCTTAAATACCACTCAGGTCCCAGCCCATACTAATGGGTGGGAGGTTCACTGACAGCATTTCTGCTGGGTCTTCTTTTGATTAACCGGTATATATTTGTGATTCTTCTGTCCTGGGCTGCTGGCAATACATTGCATATATAACATTGATGTCCAATGCTTAACACTAGACGCCAACCGGCACTAGCGGAGTGTAGTACGTACATAGATGTAAATTGTTAGGGAGGCTTACCTGAGCCTGCAAGGCCTGATATGCCTGTCCATTCTTGAGCCTTTGGGGGGGGAGGGGGTGGTTAATTGCATGATACATGTATTAAATTGATAGGTTTGATTGTTCCGGACATAATAAGTGCATTCACACAGGGTAATCTGCCCGGACCTAGTCAGGACATTCATTATCTGCAACATCCAACATGCACAAGTAAACACAAGCACATATATGGGGCAATTAACCAAACCCATAGGACAACAAACACCTGACAGCCTATATCCTCCCCAGGCCCATTACCAAGGTCAAAGTTTAAAAAACTCTATGGCTGGCGGTATCGAGTTAGAGGGGACTCTGTAATCCAGTAGCGTCTTGCCGGCGCGAGTGATGGCTTATGATTGCGCCGCTGAAACTTGAGGGGTGGAAAAAAGTTCGATCGAGCTGGAGCTAGAATAATTACAGTACTAGAAACATGGCGCTTCAGGTATCGTAAGAGCGCTGAAGTCGGAAGAGCACCTTTATTGTAGTTGTCTAGCTGGGGGCGTTGGCAGGGCGCTTGAAGTAGTTGGTATTGTAGATAGGCTACGGCGGTCTTAGGCCTTCAGTATTCCTGCGTTGTCCCTAAGATTAATGACACACTGCTACTGCATGTATCTATACTCATATCCATTTCTTATACATACATACATGCAATATTAACAATATTCACAGAGGATCCCCACCTCATGATGAAGCATCACAGCTAAGATCGCCAAAGTCGGGTCCAGCAATATCTCCCCTAGAGCCCTACCTCCAAGGAGAAGGACTGGTCCGTTGGTGTTAAGCAACTGTCATTTATCCGGCCAGAAAACATGGTGTAGGTCTAGCTAGCAGTGACATATGGGGATCGCATTGTCACAGTAGTGTTGTGGTGTTACTAAGTTAGTACCGATTCTAAAGTATTCAGAATACAGAAGCGCACAGCATCATCTATACACTTATGATTACGCCACAGTGGTGCTGTTGTGTGACTTCTATCTCCCTCTTCGATACTGCGGTTATGGTGGTGTTGGTGGTTTGGGGGGGGGGGGGCACTGAGTGGCAGACAGGACACTCGACATAGAAAGTGAGTGCTCTGAGCTCTCCTCATGCATGAGAACCTCAACTCCCACACACGCGCACGCGCGGGAAGACAACCCTGGGGGCGGCGGCATTCGCGTACGTAGGAAGCCTTCTAACCCAGCTCATGGCCAACAACCCCCACCATGCACCAAGGACGGTAGCCACATACATTCGTCTATGCATGATAAATGATATCTGCTGGGTTTGACAACCCCCTATCTACCTGTATGTAGTAGGTGGGATGGAATATACATGTATCTAGACCTCTAACCATATATTATACAAGCATCTAGCACGGCGTGCCCTACCTAAGTAGCTTCCGTACTTGCAAACCACGCAGAGAATGTAATTAATGAGGTAAGCAAAAAAAAAAACCACGCAGAGCCGTTTGCTACATTTGCATCAGTAACTATCACTCGGACGCCAAGCTTGCGCACCATTTCACACTGCAAAGGGTTTTGTAGTGATATATTCACTACATGTAACCAGTAATATACATTTACATTTACTTGATTGTATCTGCTAACTACATGCCCTTTTTTGGGAAATAATACATGTCTAAATGACTGCTAGTGATGATCAAAAATAGTTGGTTTTCATTGGTATGAATGGATGGTATAGCTATATATACGCTACTAGTAAAATAAAAATATCTAAAAAAGGAGCGACCTTTTAGGAAAAAGGATAAGAAGAAAAAAAGGATAAAAAAAACTCCCTTCAAACTCCCCTTCAAAGCTTCACTCCCCCCCCCCCCCTCTCTCGCCCTTTTAGGGGGGAAAGAGTGTGCGTGGAAAGAGAGAGGGGGGGGCTTGCGGCGAGTATCCTGATCACGCCGCCTCCCCCTCCCCCTCCTCCGCCCCCCTCCCTTTCCTCCTCCCAAATAACCCCTGCTTCTCCTCCTTTTCCTTCTTTCCTCCCCCCACCGCGCCAAAAAAGCCGCCCTCCCCTTCCTCCTTCCGCCCGAAGAATCCCGCCCCTTTGCCCCCCCACGGCAACGGGCTCCCACTCCCTGCAAACCCCATCTCCGGCGTCTCCGGCGCCTCCGAATCATCACCCTCCTTCTTACTACGGCTACCAAAGAATCCGCCCTCCTTCTTCCAATTTTGCAGATTAAACTTAGACGTGGAGCCCTTACGGCTCAGCGCGCCGAGGCGCCCGAACAGTGATGAATCCTTAGGCGCACTTTCGGACGTATCCGTGTTGATGCTGATGCTCAGGCTGTCCTTTGAGAGCGCCGCGTCCGGTGTATGGCGGGCCTCAAAGGTCGGCGCCGCAGGGTTGAGCCGTGGTGCTGCAGCAGCAACGGGGGCGGCGGCGGTAGTAGCAGGCGAGAACCAGCTATGCTGGGAGGTACTCGAGGGTGATATGGGGCGCGAGCCGGTGGTGGGCGGGTATTCGCTCCACGAAGCGAGGAGGCTCGCGCGGTTGCGCGGGACGTTCATGTCGTTTGCAGTTGGCCATCCGAAGGCCGCGGAGACGTCGGATCCGGGGATGGGCAGGGCGCCGGAATTGTCGAATGAGGCGATGGAAGCGGGGCGGGAGTCGAGGAGGCGGGCGGGCTCAATGGGGTCGAAGGAGGGGTTGAAGGGGTTGAATGCTGTCCGGCGGCCAGAGTGCTCGCTGTTGGTGCGTTCGAGGCCGAAACCGCCACCACCCTTTTTGAAGCGCGAGAAGTCCCAGCTGCTGCCATGGGAGCCACTGCGGCGGCGGGTGCCGATGGGGTCTAGGCCTAGGTCGTGGGATTTAGGAACGCTGCGGGATTCAGCGTTGGAGAGAGTTCCGAGGAGGGGGCCTTCGAGGGGAATAGTTTTGCCGCGTTGGCGGTTGAAGGAGTTGGAAAAGAGCTTGACAAAGCGGCGGCCGCCGGAAACGGACTCAGGAGGGTTGGTGGAGGGTGTGTCGGGAAGGTGTGGGAATAGAGGGATGTGATTGAAGCTGCTACCGGGCGAGGAAAGGCGAGTTGAAGCCGAACCTGACGACTGCGGAGAGGCAGTGGTGAGGCCCAGACCGTCTAGGCTGGGATTGCGGTCTTCGAGATGCGGAGAGTTACCCTTGGGACTTGGAGGAGAGTCTTCAAACGAGAAGAGGTTGGACGGAAGCAGAGAATTTGCAGTGGGAGACATAGGCGCGCCCCCAGTGATACGTTCAAGCTCCATGGAGGCGGACATTGGGTCATTGCCTTGGTCAGTCGGCGCCGCACCATTGGCAATGTTAAAGAAGGGACTAGGCATGAGGGCCGTAGAGAAGGCGCTCCCCATGGGGCGCTGCAGATGAAGACTGTTGAGCGACTGGGTATCGGAGAAAACCTGGTCTTGCGATGGGAAAGAGTTCGTAGAACTGGAGAGCGTGTGCGTCCTGGACTTGCGGTTTCTATGACGACGCTGCTTGGTCTTCTTCTGGGGGACAGTATCGCTCTGGCTCCCTCTACGGCTTTGAGAAGACATGAGGAGTTCCTTGGAACGCATGTAGTCAATCTCCGCCTGTGGGCAGTCAGTAGTGGTCGAGTCGCAGGGAAATCACGGAGGGGTAACTTACAGCCTGATAGCTGTTGTAGACACTGACATATCTTGTCTCCAACTTTCTCTGGCGTACCTTCCACTCCCTCTCTTCTCTTTCGTCCTCTGCAATTCTGGCGTTCTCCTTCTCGTCCTCGACCTTCCATTGCTCTTTCTGAGCCTCCGCAGCCTTGATCGCCCCAACCAAAGACCGGATCTCCTCCTCCATCTCCATGATGCTCTTTTGGAGCGCCTTCATCTCCTCGCCCAGCACTTTCTCTCTCTTCAACGCATTCTCCTGCGCCCCCTTCGCCTCCTTCTCAACGGCACCGACCTTCTCGACTGCCGCCGCCCTCTCTTCATCCCAACGTGTAGAGTCGTCTCGCATCTTCCGGATCTCTTCTTCCTTAGCCCGCAGGGCCTTATCCGTCTTACTCCTCAGTGCCTCCGCTGCCCTCTTCGCCTCTTCTAGCGACCGCGTCTCACTCCGGAGCTTCTGGCGACTGACGTCCTCCTCGTTCCTTTTCTCCTTGAGCAAGTCCAGCTCTGCTCTCAGTAGTGCTTCCGCACTCTTAAACTCCTCCTCCGTGTGCGCCAACTGCGCATCCACATCATCCGTATCTTTTCTCACTGCCTCCAGTGTCGCCGTCAGCTTCTCTACCGAGTGCTGAGCCTGCTGCTCCTCCGCGGCGGCCGCCGTCGCCCCTTGGCCCTGAGTCTGCTGCTCCGCCGCCGCCACCGCCGAAGGCGAATTCCGACGCTGCTCCGCTGCCGCTGCACCCTTCCCGACGCGACGATGGTGGTGGCTGTGCTGCGTCTGCTGCTGCTGTAGCTGCTGAGGCTCGACGTAGTGCGAGTGGATACTAGGGAGGTCCTCGGAGGAGTCGGTCTTGGGGCCGACCGACTCGGTGGACGATGAAAGGGACTTGCGCCGCGTGCGCAGGCGGATCAGCTGGCCGGGTGCTTGGAAATTGTGCGCATTGGCGGCGATGACGCGCACGTTGTAGAGATTATCGGGGTTGAGACCGGTGACGGTCACGCTGGTCTCACCACGCTTCTCGGATTCGCCAACTTTGAGGGGGGGGAGAATGTTAGTTTTATATTACCGTAGGATATAGATAGGAGGATAGGGCTAACCGTTGATCCCATTGATCTGGATGATGTGCTTTGCCACGGACCCTGCCTTCTCGGGGAGACTCCAGTGCAGCGTGATTGTGTCTGCGGCAATTCCGTGCAGGGAGACACGCGGCGGGGCGGGCAGGTCGAGACCGAGGAGCTTAACGAGGGTCGGTATTGGGATCTTGAGCAATGTCGATGCTCTATAGCACATCCTATTCATTTGTTCTCAGTTTGGGTCCATGTTGATATGATAGATAGCATGGCCACGGAAGCGGGGGGAGTAGGAGTTGGGGAAAGGGGGGTGAGGGGGGAGAGGGGGAGAGGGGGGAGAGGGGGAGAGGGGGGGAGAGGGGGGGAGGGGGGAGGGGGGGGAGGGGAGAGGGGAGAGGGGAGAGGGGCTCTCCTTCTTACCATGCCAGGGCGACAATAGTGCCAATGATGACGAGAACCATCACGACCAGGTAACGGCTCTGTAGCCTGGCTGTCTATCTGTCTGTCTGTAGGAGGGTGATGGTGATGGTGATGGTGATGGTTGACGGTGGATGGATGGTTCACGGACTGAATGACAGGCGTTGAATCGTGATAGATTTTTTTTATTTACTTTTTATTATTATTATTAAGGGTCTGGGTCTGGGTCTGTGTGAGGTAACGTGAAACTTTATTTTAGAGTGAGGAAGAGGAAAAGAAAGGAATTGATTTTAGAGGGGCTTAGTCAGTTCTGTTTGGATTACGTTATTCCTGAGTTATCTCTTTTCTCTCTTTCTCTCTCTCTCTCTCTCCTCTCTCCGATCCCCTCCTTTTCTTTTCCCGGTCCATGTACAATACTTTCTTTAGAGTAAGTAGATACAGTATATACAAGTACCTAGCATAACCTACAGACTCTGCATGATGTGGCCAACACAGTTTTGGGGGTCCTCTTTGTTTCTTTGTACAAAGTCTTCGGACCCTTTGTCCCATTACCAGCAGGTGTACCCAGAGCATACGCGCACTATCTCCAGGATCAGGACAAGGCCAATTGGGAGGAAAGGGCTGCACCAATTGATGGGGGTGGGGGAGTAATGATTGATGGTTCAACGGCTTGATAACAAACAGGACCACCAATTCTAATAGATGATGCATACATGTGTATTTAAGGTTTGGGCTTTTTTTTCTCGATGCTGAACATCTCTGGAATATCTATGCGAGCAGTACCACTTATGCCAAGCTATATGTACCTAATGGAGTCGCGGTGTTGTGCTGGCAACAAGTTGCGTGGCTAGCGACTCCGAGTCCCAAGGAGGCTGGTAGTGCTCTCTCTACAGTCCAGGCTAGAGAGAGTAAAAGCTGTAAAACTACATGTATGCTCCGATCCGGAGATACAGTTAATACTGTAACTATACGTATAACCTCTTGCATAATATCTACCCCAGCGTGGTATGGGCAGAATTAACCCGGTCCCAGACACGGGGTTCTGACCAACAAGGTACATACCATAGGTCTGAGTATCTCCAATTATTACTGCAGTCAGACCCTGATTGGCCCTCCCCCCCCCCACCCAATTCGTGCTTACTCTACTACGCTGAGGTAGGGCGATACAGTGAGGTAAGGGTATCCCATTAATTTTAATTACCGCCGCCCTCCACGGTCTCGTGAGTGTATACAGGTCATTCGGCATGCTCTTCGGGCCTAGGTAGCTAGAAAGCTCAAATCCAGGGTTAGGGATCCTCCTTCTCATCACCCCCCTCGTAGCCGACATATCCCCTGGCCCCACAACCTGTGTGCACGGAAGGTTCTCGGACCGCCCACAACCAGTTCGGGCCGTCATTTCCTATCGGTGTAAGAAGTACCGTTTGATCGCGCTTTCTTGCGGGGTGTTGGCGTAGTATGGATAGAGAGATCGGATGGCTGTTCGTGTGTGTGGGGGGGGGGGGGGTAGGTGAGGCGTAAGGTATCCGCGAGTGATGGGATGTGATTCGGGACTCCTGGGGAAAACTTGAGGGCCGGGAGGCTGAAACTATGTATGTAGGAGATGTTGGTTCGATTGGTGCCAGTGAGATTCTGAGGGGATCTGAACCTTAATCCGCGCAATACGGGCCCTCATCGTCACGCGTCTAGAAGGTTTGAATCCATTCCACCCCATCTACTATACACTACTACTAGTACTCAGATGTGATAGAGTCGTAGAGCAGAGCAGAGGAAACTATTCGCTACCCAACGTCTCAGAGTCATCTACGCCAAAACGACACTTTCATACAGCTTCTTTTCCATGTCAGAGAGGTTATACCCACCTACTACAGGGCGCAAACAAGCAGGAAAGCCCCCCCCCCCCCCCAAAAAAAAAAATGGTCGATTGAAAAACCCTTACCCCGTGTGGGGAAAACCTAGATTTGTTCTCATCCTCATCTCCTAGCTAACCCCAATTCCCCTTCGTGATCTACAGACCTCACTCACTACTACGAGGGTTTTCCCTAGAGCAAAGTAGAAACAAACAGTAGCTTGGGGCAACCAGAATTCTCTTTGCGTCTGTCTGTCTGGCTGCCGTCGTTGTCGGCTGAGATCAGGGAACGCCTAAATTCTCCGGAGCTAGCATGTACCTGCTACGGCGGCGCAGTTCGAAACTCAATTGGAAATCTGACATCAACATAACGGTGAACGTGATGTGATTAATAAGAAGAAAAATACATCCATCTTAATTACATACTCGCACGATCAGGTGGGCGACGCCTCCCCCCTTCGCCAGTCGCCAGGTTCAGGGTCGAGACCCCCAGAAACCGGGTTTGTTTATTCGCCGTGAAGCAGTTTTTTTTCTTCTTTCGGCAGAAAAACAAATTATACTACTGAAACGAATAACGATGAGAGGGGAACGAATGCTAAGGAGTATATCATCATCATTCACCACATGGAGTCTGAGAAGCATCGTCTGACCAAATTGACTTGTCTTGCTACAGCAGCAGCAGCAGCAGCAGCTTCTTCTTCTTTTTTTTTTTTTACCCGAATCGCAGGCGGAAAAAAAAAAGTACATGTATGTAATAGACCGATGGGGCAGCTGAGGAGGAGATGGAGAGCCGCAATGTAGCGCCGTGCATATGGGATTCTCGTACATACATGCTATCTGCCTGCCATCCTGCCATGTTGCGGACATCATCTAGAGTAGATACTCTACCTAGAGTGGTGAGTAAGAAGGTACCTAGAGAAGAGAGGGAAAAAAAGAAAGAAAAAAAAGCTGTCGACCCCAACAACTTTTTTTTTTTTTTTTTTATGATGGACTGGAGGTTTTGGTTTGCGAGCGGTGGCGGTACTGGTACCACACAGCCCATGCTTCCCGACAATTTGCTCTAGGTATCCAGCGACCCAACGTAACAAAACCCACCGCTGACACCAACCCACCACCCAACAAGCCACAAGGGGGAAGAGAGTAGGAGTTGTAGGAGGGTGGTGGTGGGGGGATCTAGCAGAGAGGGGGGGAAGGGGGGAAATAAAAAAAAACGGTTTCAATATTGTGGGGGAGGTGGAGAAAGGCAGATTTTCTTTGGGGTAAGGCATGTGTATGCTCGGACGTCGGATGGGAGAATGGTTATGGATTGTCTTAGTGGTTCGGATCTCTCCTCAACAAGAAATAACTGCTCAACATCCGGGTAGGTTATGCAGCGGCCGTTGCAAGGTACCGCCGTCCATGATGTAGGTATGTGAATACCCACATGTAAGTACAAGTAGGCCCTACAAGTCTAAACTCAAGGTCTCATGTAGGTACTGTACCTAGGTACACATCTACTTAGACTAAGTCCCCTGCCCACATGTGGTCGGGTTTCCTATCTTCATATTCATCATACATACCAGGCTCTCCTTCTTCCTTTCAGTCACCACCACAATCACCACCACCACCACAATCACCAACACCGCTACTACATATTACTCACCAGCAGCTGCAACCCATCCCGCTGATAGAGAAGAGCACATAGATAGATAGAGAGCGAGATAGATAGAAAGAGCTTCATAGAGAGTGAGAAAAAGAAACCCACAAGTCTCTCTTGCCGGCAACCCCCCCTCCCCCCATTCTACATACCCCAGAATCCACATACATATACATACCTCCCCCCCCCCCCCCACCACTTTATCCTATCTACATACACCCTATACGTCTGCACGCCTTGCAGCCCTCTCTCCCCTCTTCCGCCCTTTCCTACCTCTCAAACACGTACATACCAATCATTCTGCACATAAACAAAACAAGCATATATTGGCCAGCTCACAAATCTGACAGCTACTTCTCCTATCTATAGTTACCCACCTACCATAGAAATACTACCCCCCCCCCTCTTTACTTTCCCACTCCTTGTCTCCGTCTTTCCTACTACTACCACCCTTAGTACACGGCGGCCACTATAGTTTCTAAAGTCTGAATTGACTGCGGGTCTTACATCACTACTACTACCACAATGCAGTATGTCAGGAGTCTCAGTGGTTCGGTCTCAAAGACCTGGAATTCGATAAAGTACATCCATTGCTCCCCACGCATACCCCCCCCCCCTAGGGGCTACAGTTAACGAGTCTCCTATAGTCCAGCTACACTGAGTGGTGCTATCGACGTGATTGTAGTCGAGCAGGAGAATGGTAACCCTCTACTCTGCTCCCCCGGTTACTTGGTAGGATGTCACATGCTTACCACCGAAACTACACAGGCGACCTCGCATGCTCCCCGTTCCACGTACGGTTCGGTAAATTCTCACTCCTACGGCCATCGGAAAAAAAGGTGAGTGCGGATTTCACCCCCCCCCCCCTTTTTTTTCCGCTCAGGAAGGTCTGACTGTGTACAGGTCGAGTTCCGCGTGAACGGTGTAAAAACCGACTACCCCATGAAGCTCGGCGACGGCGGCGAAGCCTTTTTCGTGTTTGAGACGAGCCATGCCGTGCCGGCGGATATGCAGACGTCACCACTAGTCTCGCCGTCGGCTAGTCCGCGCTCAATGGCCACCGTGCCAGATCCAACGACGTTACAAGAACCCGACTATTTAAATATAGGTGACGGCGGGGGTCTAGATAAGGATTTTGAGGGGGGGCTACCAATAAATCCCAGAAGGGCGCAAAGTGACCTTGGTATGTGATGTGTTAGCGGCGGGGTACTGTTGAGGCAAGGAGAACAAGAAGTAAGATATGCTGATTCTAATGAGATTTACCAGGAGGGCTCACGCCGTTAAGTTCGTCGCCTGAGGATAACCGCCCCGCGAGTGGTGATTGGGGCGGCGCCGCGGTCCACCTGGAGAGGAGTGCGTCGGAGGATATACTTCCCAGCAGTAATCGCCGATATACACTTTCCGGGAATGGGGGAGGACCGATGCGGACACGGTCCCCCCCACCGCTTGATCACGCTGCAGCGGTTGAGAGGGCGTTGGCGCTGTCGCGGAAGCTGTCGATCAGTAATATCCCCACCCATATCACGGACAGGGGTGACGTCATGCTGGATATGAACGGGTATAACCTCGATCAGGAGGAGTCGCTGCAGGCTGAGATGATTGCGCGCAAGATTCTTGCCGAGGAGCTGGACGGGGATTATGATATTGGGTCTTTGATCGCGGCCGACAGGAACGGGAACCTGTGGATCTACTCGAGCGAGGATGCGAAGGAGCAGGCGAGCCGTGAGGATGTGGGAATTTCGCACATGTATGAGGCTGTGTCCGACCAGGGCTATTCGTCGGATGATGCGAAGAGCGATTCATCCTCCGGGTATGGGAGCACGAGGATACAGCGGCTATCGACGCCGCCCTCGACACCCCCGTTACCGGGGCAAGAGACAACCGATGATTCAGTGAAGAATTACGCAAAGACACTTAGGCTCACATCGACGCAGCTGAAGAGCTTGAACTTGAAACCAGGAGCGAATGAGATCAGTTTCAGTGTTAACAAGGCGACCTGTACTGCTTTCATGTATGTCTGGAAGCATGATGTTCCAATCGTGATTTCAGACATAGATGGCACAATTACAAAGTGAGTTTTTCTCTCTCTTTATTCTCGGATGAAGATTTAGGAGTAAATGCTTATCGATATTTTAGGTCCGATGCACTGGGCCACGTCTTGACTATGATTGGTAGAGATTGGACGCATCTGGGTGTAGCAAAGCTCTATACCGACATTGCAGCAAACGGATACCATCTGCTCTATCTGACTAGTCGAGCTGTAGGGCAGGCAGACACCACCCGGAACTATCTAAACGGGATTGTACAGGATAAATACAAATTGCCAAAGGGACCGGTGATCATGAGCCCAGATCGGACGTTTTCCGCTTTGAGAAGGTGTGTTTCTGTTTCCCCGCTTGTTTGCTGTGCATAATTGATTTCTTTTTTTTTACTGACTTTTTTCCCCCAATCGTGCAGAGAGGTGTACTTGCGCAAACCCGAGGTGTTCAAGATGGCATGCTTGAGGGATATCTTAAATCTGTTTGGACAGAACCATAACCCATTTTATGCGGGTTTTGGAAACAGACTTACGGATGCGTTGTCCTACCGTTCGGTCAAGATTCCCTCAACGAGGATCTTCACCATCAATTCGTATGCCGAGGTATCACTAGACTTGCTCACGCTTACGACATACAAAAGTTCATATGTAAATATGAGGGATCTTGTGGACCATTACTTCCCACCTGTGGGGCTACTAAGCCAGGATGAGCAATACACGGATTTCAATTACTGGCGAGAGACCATTCCTGATCCGGAGGAGTTCTCGGATAGTGAAGCAGAAGATGAGGAAGAAGATGAGGAAGACGAAGAGGAGGAAGAGGAAGAAGAAGAGGGCGAAATGGGCGAGAGCTACTACGAGTCCGAGCACGGCATGGGCGAGAGCTACTACACAGAGAACGCTGAAGACGGCGATGGCGAAGAGGAATATGGCGAAGAAGAGGAAGCCGAAGCGGAAGTCGATAATGCCGAAGACGACGAGGAAGGGGGTGAGCTTGATGACGACGAAGACGTTGATAAACTCGCGGATGACCACGTTGAGGACCAAGAAGATATCGAGAAGGCAAAGGAGAGGAAGTCTATCACCTCTAAGATCCCTGGTCTGGGTCTTGGCAAGATTGGACTCAAGATGGATATAGACCAAGGGCGATTGCACCAAGCTGTCGAATTCGTCGAGAAGGAGATGGGCGGCATTGCCGATGAGGTTGTCCGCGAGATCCAGGTGCTGACGGAGAAGGAGGAGAAGGAGGAGAAGGACCCAAAGGCCGGGGATGAGAAGGAGCCTGCCGGCGAGGGTATTGGTAACTAATTAGTCGATGGGAATTAGATACCATTGGCTTGTATTTTTCTTTCCCTTTTTCTCTTTCACCTTTGCTTCTTGTTTTGTCCTTTTTGTTGGAATGCTTTTCTGTTTTATTATTTTGGATTATGGGTGTTTTTCTTTTTTACCCCTCTGCTTTTTTTTTGTCCGGAGTAATTTTTTGGGGCTGCATTATTCATTAGTATGTTATTTTTACCATCTCTCTTCCTCTTCTCTTTTTCCTTAAATCATAAGTTGGTACATTGTATTCTACATATCTCGTTTGCTATCTTTTTTTCCTTTCTTGTCTGTCCGTTTTGCATGGGGTGCTATACATGTAGATAAATCTTTGTCTCTGGTGCCAAAGGCTCCTGCTGTGGGCGTCCGTGGTGGTGGTAACGGTGGTGGTGGGTGGGTGGACACGGCTGTTTTCTTTTCTCGTTGGCAGCTACATATGTACTTACATGCAAGTATGCATGCAGCATGGGTCTGTCTGTCAGCATGGGGAGAAGTATCTATATCAATCAAATCAGTACATTGACTTTTTTTTTTCAGAGACCGGAGGGCATATCTGGACATGATCGCTCACTCGGATCACTGCCGGCAGACATGTGAAATGTGAAAACAGACAAAACATGTGATTACCGGATAGGACGGACTCTCTTGGCAGAGGAAGTGGTGTTCCCGGGTTTGTGATTGGGGGTGGGCGAGCTGCGGGAGGGAGGGGAGAGGTGCAAGTGTGATGTGTGGTGAGAGGGTGTTGAGGATCTGTGGCTGGTAGGGGGGGTGGAGATGGAGGAGGAGGCGCGTGTAACTAATACACTACCCAGATCTACCCCCACCTCCCCTAGCTGGTGACACTCCCATCCTGGCGGATGATTTGACTGTTATTATGATTAGCAGAGGCTCTTCACTTTTTTGACAGCTCTCGCTCGGGGCCGAGTTGCTCGACCCGGGTGATCTTTCTGCTTTTGAGGGGTTGTGGTGGGGGGTGATGAAAGGGTGTCTCTTCCGGGTGTCATCATGAGTTGTCACTCGGTTGCTGTGGGTCGGATTGATTGATTGATTGATGCATGCATGTAAAAACCTTTCCCCGCCGGAGGTAGGGTATAATTTTCCTCGTTAATAAAGAAATAAAATAAAAATAAAAAAATAAAGAACCACTTCTCTATTTTCCTCAACACTGTAAGCGCTTGCAATATTGTTCCCCAAAGGGAAACGGGTTTCGTCTTGCTACGTCCAGGCGCAGCAGGCGCACCAGACGCACCAATAAAAAGCGGTCTCGCGCGGCATGTTGCCCCGGGCGAGGTATTTAATAGAGCGTTTTGGCAACACCCAAATTTTCAAATCTTGGCGGGCTATCCACACCAAAAACCGGTCGCCAAGAACTAAAAATTTCGACTCAGAAGTGAATAAATACATGTAATTTACCACATTAATTGTCTAACTGCCACCGTGACGTCATTTTACCGGCTAAAAGGTGGGTCAAGGTCCTACTGCGACCCATAATCTAGCAAAAAGTAGAAGTACATATTCGGGGGCTATCAGACACCTGCTCGGTGGACTCCACGAATGATCCGTCCTCCACAGAGACAAATTTCTTCCCTGTGCCTCCTGGGCTCCATGGAGCCCCAGGGAGCACAGTGATTTTTTTCTTTCTGATGTTGCAAGCTTTTAGAAGATAGGGCCGGTGTAGCACTTCAATATATGGCAGGAAAAAGAATAATTGAATTATGGGGCGGTAAATGTGTCAAAACTAATTTTACTATAGCTGCGTACTAAAGGTAGAAAATTATTTACCACTGGTGGTATCAGCACTGAATTTCAGCCCTTGTGCTAGTATAAATGCTGTCTTTAGCTATGTTATACTATATTAGTTGTTGGTACCAGCACTTATGAAATACCTGCCACCAGGGCAGCCCAAAAGATGACATTATATATAGGTATAAATGATGGTATTATTTTCACCGCCAGTAGTAAAATTATTTTCGACACATTTACCGCTCCATATTGAATTCTCTTGCTACTGGTGGTGGAAACAATGCTATTATTCATATATACCCTATAATGTTAATTCCTATGGATAAGGTCACAGACCTCTTGGGCAAAAGGGGCTATAATGCCAAAATAACATTGTCTACTTAATGTAGTTCGCAGGTATTTCGCCACTAGTAGGAAGCTTTCAGTACTAACGATTGAAAATTTACTAATGTAATTCAGTACTTATACCACCAGTGGTAAATAATTTACTACCCTTGGTAAAACCCCCTTTGAGATATTTACCGCTCCATACAATTAAGTCGCCGAACACTTTCATGAGAGTTGTCTCTCTATAATTCTATAATACTTTTTCTAATAGCACGTCCACTCATACCTCACTTGCCACGACATAAATGAATAGTTAGTCCCCCGGTCAGGGTCTGGGGGGTCGAAATCACCCCCCCCCCCCATACACTCCATTATCCTCCTTCTCACTCACTTACTCCTAGATTAGTAGATTTGGCAAGTCGGGACCAACACCTCATCCTCTAGTCTCTGGGCCCACAATTCTGCATGTGCACCTTCACTGTGGGGGTATGTGTACTTGATAGAAGTTCCAGTGGTGTGACCGCGGGCGCACCTGACTGGCAATCTACTGAAAGGACCTCCCCATGAACATATTTGTCTACCATTACACGCGGACCTATCTACTAGAAAGCCGCGGGGAAGGTTGTTGGGGACGTCGCCTAGTAAAGGGGTTAGGGGGCTCTCTAGATTGGGGATCGCAAAGTGTTTGATACCAAGTCCGCAGCAAAGAAGTAGCCATCCTAAGTATCCGTCTTCTAGTACAAAGCTTTTGGTACCTTCCCGAGACTTTTGCTAACAATTTCCTAATAGTTTATCTCTATAATCATGAGGATGTATAGCAACAGAATACTCAAAACCCAATTGACATGGCCAGCTGCTTTTTATTGTGTCAATGTATCGTCAACTGATGGGGTATATATAGTCGGGTAAGTTAGAATCTGATATTCTCTTCTTAACATATATACACGTACATGTAAACGCTTTTCCCGATCCACTTACCGATTCGATACTTATATATGTAGTTGAGACCTTTGTAGGTACCTTTGCTGACTTCTACAAGTCCTATGTACAAGTATACATGTAGTTAAAAGGGACTGTAATGTATTATATTAGTCGATTCCGATATATGCATCTAGGGTGCACCTACACATATAAAATAGATAACAGGGCGCTTGTAAACTATAATACACCTACCAGTGCTTCCGAGGTGTGTTTAACACTGTGATATACTGCAACAATCAATGAACTAACAAGTTCATGCAGGCCTTGTTCAATTAGTGAATTAGCATAGGCAGAAAAAAAACATGTAGACTTCTGGTTTATAGGTGAGTGATGGTTCGTTATTCAGGTACGCTAGATACGGGGTAGGGCGGGGGTGGTGGCCTGAGGGTGGTGGCCTAGGCGGTTTCCTTGAAGAGGGGGTGGGAGGTCAAACTATTTTATAATTGGGTTTATGAGGTGCGGGTTAGTGCCTATTGCAATGGTGGGTCAGTTTATATAGGTTCTAGACCATTAGATCCAACGGTAGAGTCTTTTAGCATCTGGAATTAAGTAGATTGATTAAAAACGACGATTCCGGCGCACAGTAGCTCTGGGATACGGTATATAATCTGTATATGTACATGTTAAGTAGTTAGGCCATCTCGGATGGGGGGGGGGTGCTGTATTGCATTTACTTCATATCCACAATACCACCTTATATACATACTAGTACATGTAGCTTATTGTGCACAGATGAGCATGCAATGTTTTATTTTTCAACTATCACATGTACTTTAGGCTTCGCGGGAAAAGAAGAAAAAAAAAGAAAAAAAAGGAAAGGCCTATGTCAAACCTGCAATCCACGCCCCCTCCAGACCTCAGAACCAGTGAAGTACTATATATGTCATTTAGTACTAGAAAACGCCTAGGGTATACATGCTCAACTACATGTATGTATCTCACCATTTTCTTATTTAGAGTACTACCTCTCCCCGTACAATTCACGTAGTGTTGGGCACGAGCCTGTTCGAGACGAGCCTGGCCTAAAGCTCGAGCTGGCCCGGATTGTGGGAAGAAAGGCTCGATATGTTCGGGCTCCGGGATATAGCTCGAGCTTAGGCTCGAGCTCTCAAAGATGTAGTTGAAGATAGTCATATCGATATATATTTCATTTTTAGGTGATTCTCAGAGGATCTATCCTTGCTATATTTACAATTTTTGCCAATATCAACCCATTACTAATAGGTTAGATCGCTCGAGCTGGCTTGGGCTCGTGGGAGGAGAGCTCGAGGTGTCCGAGCCTAAAGCTCGAGCCTAAAGCTCGAACTAGCTCGGCTTGTGCCCAACACTAAATTCACGTACTACCCCCTTCCCAAGCCAACTATGCTCTACGAGCCGTATGTTAATGATCGGTTCTACCAGATATTATAACCTCCAAGAAATTATTCTCTTAGATCAGGGCTTTTTTTTCTGCATTCCCAGAGGTTAGAAACCCGGAAACTTTCTTCTCCATTGAATCGCGTTGTTCACCGGCCTACAAAAAAAGACGGGCGGGTCGAGTTAGGATAGAGGATGATGCATAGACTAGATCTACCCACCCATTGATTACCTACAAGATATGTCCATAACCTCTCCTACTAACTCATATCAAACAGTTGACAGGCCACAACTCACAGCGCTGACGGACCACGCCGGACAAGACACCAGACATCACTCAGCGAGCTGGAGCCGGAGCAAGATCTATACGCGACATTAAGCGATTGAAAACACAAGAGATGGATCGCGATAAGACCAGCACCCGAAGAAGAAGAAGAAGAAGGAAAAAAAAGGGTCCCCCTCCCCCCCGCCCCCCTTCTCTCTCGGAAGACATACCGGAACCGTCACCGGCCGTAGTCGCGGTCGGAGATCTGGCACACGCAATTTACTAGGATTCGTTAACTGGGGGTCCGTCTCGTCTCGTCCCGTACCATCGCAGTGGTTGCTGGATGGATGGCTTCTTTAATTCGGGGCTCCAAGACAGAGACAGAGACAGAGACAGAGACAGAGACAGAGACAGACAGAGACAGGGACAGAGAGGGCTGACGGGCCGGTCTTTCTTCAACTACTCTAGTGTATGTACATGTATGCACTGTGGGACCGAGTATTTGCACTCTCGATCGTGATCCAGGTACAGGTACAAGTCATCCTCATGATGTAGAGCGCATTACCAAGTTTCTGCACCTACTCTACTCTAGATGGATATGTGCTTCCCACAAAAAGCAATTCCTCCTCCCAAAAGAGCCCGGTGCCGGATACAAGCTTTCCTGGATACATCCTAAACAGGCATCTAACCCACACCTGCTGTGACCTGCATGCGTGAATACGAACCAGAACAGCACAGTATCTGCCGTGAAGACAGCTCTTCCGAGCCGAGAAAGGCAGACCACCGCCGATAAAGGAAGTGCAAGACAATTAATGTACTATGTACCACTTTGTTATGTATGTTTCATAGGGAGTATAGTAAAATACGCTTATTTATACAAGTACCTACGATGTAATGTATATAAGTATATTATTCTAAGTAAAGAGAAGGGGAGAAGAGGAGGAATGGACTTCAGACATGAGCGCTCACTCGCACTTGCACCCCGGTCCCGCATTCGACGTGTATTCGGCCAGCCGCAGCCACACCTCCGGGGAAAGAAAATTCCTTCACTCAGTGCCGGTCTGGACTTACATAACAGAATACCCTGTCTGCGCGTACAATCCGTCCGCCAGTCTCCGCTCACCAGAAACATTCTGAAACCTCCCCCCCCCCCCCCCCCCCAAAAAAAAAAAAAAAAGAAAAAAAAAAAAGAAAAAAAAGAAAAAAAAAACCGAAACCTTCAGCTTTGAAGGGGTGCGGCGCTGATCCGGGTTTCTCGGTCTCCCGCTCCGTTGGTTCGTCTCCATGGCACCAACCACCAACAGCCACCCGCATATGCCATGCCATGCAACGCCTTGCAACGCCCTGCAATGTACCGATCAACGCACTGCATGATTCCACAGCAAAGAAGCAATTTTGCAGGTTTCCACGCACATCCCAAGGTATCATCGGATGAAATGCATCCAACCACCACACACGTGTGACGTGGGGCTGAAAAAGAAGAAAGAGCCAATGATCACCACGGCCGCTTTGGGCAACGTATTCCCCGTGCCCGGGCTAGGGTGCGGCGATTGGCGGTGGCTATAAATAGCCTCATTCTAAGTCTCCGAATGGACAGAATAGCAGCAGCCATCATACGACACAGCTCTGCTCAACCTATTTTGTATTTTTGTAAAACCGCTTTTCGCTTGACAGACATAGAGTAGATAGATGCAATGGTGCAAGAATCGGTCTACATTCCATTCAAAGGTCCAAACAGCACTTCTCTTCCAGCAGTGAGAGGCGCATGCTCTGCTCCCGATTACAATGCAAATACCTGATTCTGGGGTGTATGCGTGCGTACGTACATACGTAGGCTACCAAGAACTCTTCTGTTTGTGACCCCATCCTGACCCACAAGCCGTGACATGGACATGGACATGGTGGGGAGGGACCAATACGCACAGCAGACATTCAAGTACATACTGCTATCGGCTCTTCCTCTTCACCGCTATCAGCTATTAGCTATCAGAGCTGAACCCGTGAGGAGTGGGTTGGTGAAAGGAGAATAAAAATAGAAATAGAAAGGGACGCCTGAGGCTGGGCTGTAATGTACGTAGAAGTACATATGCTGCGAAATGTAGATGTTGGAATACTAGTTAGAACCCAGAAAAAAGAAAGGCTAAGGCTCGATCAGGGAGAAAATAACTACATGCATAGAGTACATAGGTGGGGAGGCAGGTACGTTACAACTTTCCGAAAGATCGAACTACTCTACATATAGGGCAACTTAACCATATGTACCTACAGAATCAGCCCTGAGTCATGGGTCCTGCTGCTTTTGGTAGTTTGCTATCTGCACCTTCTTAGTTTGTAGGTTTGAATCTTTTTCGGGAATTCAGCTACCGAGGACTATTATTGAGTTCTGTGCAGGCATCCATATACATGCTCTGCTCACTTGTTTTCGAAGAGACGTTTCTGACAGCCGTTTGTAGGCGTGTGTGGTTAGGATAAAATTCTTTCAGCACCTATTTGATCCGGCATTGTTTATAGAGAGCCCTAAATTGGTACATCTCGGGATGTTAATGAAACCTCTTTAGGCAATCTCGACCGTGCAAAATTGTGCCAAATCACACCAACGCCTATTTCCTACATCTAGTGGTAGCTGATAAACATAAACAAGGGTTACAAACACCTTGCGAAAAAAGAAAAGAAGGCAAGGACGGGTGGCTAAGCCAAAGGACTGGAATGTGAAATGAAGGGGAGAGGTTAAGGAACGGGAAACAAACCAGGAATCATACCACCTAGGGGTAAATAATGCGCAGCCAGGTAAGCCTGATTCCTTGCCTACCCATAGTACATTAACTTTTTGATAATCGACAACTGTCTCCAACTGTGACCAGAGAGAGTTTCCTTCAAGAGGAAAAGGAAAAAAAAAAAAAACGAATAAAAAAGCGAATAAAAACCAACCCCGATTAAAACCTTGAGACGCCGATAAAAAGAAGCCAAACACGAAAGAGATAGTAAATGGGATGTAATGAAAGAACAGGGGTAGGACGAAAGATAATTGATGGCTACAATGGTAGCAGTGGTATGCAGCAATGGTGTTAGTACTGGGGGCGGCTTTCTATCGTGCAGTGCTTCTAGTAAAAAATCTCCTCCGAAAGGCCCCTCTCAAATTGTGATTTGAGCCCAAAACACTCCTTTTTTTCCTCTGTGTTTTCGCCGAGTTTAGTGGGGGTGACGGCGAGATTGTGACATCATTAAGAGCAGTGCTCGAAATGTCTTTCAAGCACTCCCTTGACAACCCAAATTCCGAATCTGCGATTGAATTGTTGGCTATTGGTGCATGAATATTGGGGGCCGCCTCATAAGTAGTCCTCACATCCTCTTGGGTCATTGGGAGCCTCCTCTTATCACCCTTAGAAGAAGCTGCGCTCTTACGCCAAGTGTTCTTCCAATCATTGCTGGATTTTCTTCCTGGGGCTGAAAACGAGAACGCTCTTTTCATTGGGACAGTGTTCGGAACATTTTTTAGTGGTTGCTTAGATTTAACAGAGGCCGTCATCTTTTTACCAACAGGCTCAGGCTCATCGCCATCACCGGATTCCCATGATTGAATGGATGAGGCCTCTGACTGACTCCCATAGCTCTGTAAACTGTGCATAGATTTCCTTGCGACTGTTGATACCAAGCTAACCACAGACAACCTCTTCATAAGGTTGCTTGAGTCCGCTCTTTTTCTACTCCCAGGACCCATCGATCCAAACGGTAGCATGTCCTTTGTCCAAACGTCTGCTAGCTTTGCTTCGATGCTATTCCTATCAGAGCGCTTGGGCGAAAAAATTGGCACCCGGTTGATACTCAAGACAGAAAGGCTCCTATTGATACTGGGGGCGTTTGACTGCGAACAAATGACCTCTGAGAGTGCGTGAGTATTTTTGATGATAACATTGGCGACATCCGATTTAGGGTCGCTTCCTGACCGGTGGAGAGATTGATGTCTAACCAAAGTCCCAGGGCGGCCAAATACAGTTCCGATTGGCTTCACATCGGAGTTCATGGAACCAAAAAGATCAAAATTCGTCGAGCTGTACTCTTGATAGTCTCTGCTTTCAGCTGCCGCCCTATCCAATATCTGAGTTCTCCATACCTCCTCCTCTTTCGCTGAACATGCACTAACTAATATTTCGTAGATTCGATGTCCTGCCTCGAATATAATTTTCCATGAGAATAGCGCAGAATGGCAAGTTAAGCCTGTAGTCTGGTCGTCAGTTATTGAGCTTCCAAAGACTGATAGGGAACTGACCTCGGCCCTGATTCACCTCTTCGATACGAGCAGTAGCCAGAGTTATAGCGAATTTAACGCTATACCTATTATCTGCTTTTGAAACTGTTGCCAACAACAGGTAGGACTTGTATAATAAACAAGCTAGATATTCTCCAACAATTCCCGTTTGCCGCTGCCAAACAACATGTAGCACACCACATAGAACAATATGCCCCAAAAGACGTATTGAAAACCCAGACTGTAGAAGCACCACAAAACTTGTTAGGCATAGATTCAGTTATATAAGGTGGGTAACACCAGTTGTGCTATGGGTCGGTACTACCTTTTCCTGGAAGTCTATTCGGTCTTGTAATAACCATGTCTTCTCAATCCTCTCTCGTATCCTTGGCGCCTCGCGTTTTGCTGTGTTAATCTGGTATGCCGTCTCTTCCAGTCTATAACGGACCTTCTCAAGTAATCTGTTTGTTTGAGGACAATCCATTGCTGGGGTATATTTCACTATTTCCGCAAAAAAAAGAGGATACTTGCATATCCTTTGTATGGGCTATCAACGACGACGAATTAGCAACTTGGAATCTTGTATATATTTGCCGGAAGAATGCCTCCATACCTTAACCAACATATCATCCAGCGTTAAGGCACGCTTCCCATACTCTTGTTGGTTGTCTGGGGAATTTATTGCTCCAGCCAGCATTTCGCATCCCTTCTCCCACGAGTTCCAAGACTCTCCGCGAAATTGGCTCAGGTCTTGGCACACGAGCTCGTATTTGGCGGAGTACTCTTCGTAGACAAAGAATCCTCTCATCTGTACCCTCCCCCAAAAGAATATCAGGACCAGTTGCAAAGTTACCACACAATTTACTGCTCACCATTTTATCGAACACTTCTGCCACCTTAGCGGCTGCCTCTGGGTTTGACAAAATGTGTGTCCTCTCCAATTCACCTACTTGAGGGCTGATATCAAGACACTTTCCTTTATAATTCTGGATCTGATGTGAAGCAGCAGGGAGCATGCGAAAAATTTCCGATAACAAGCTCTCATGGAGGGCAAGTATTTCGGCAACGTTACGTTTGATGGCATCCTTAACATCTGCGGATATGCACTCGCAATCATTGAGTACAGAGCAATAGAGCTTTTCACGCTCAGCAAATGAAACAATCGGCTATCTTAAAGATGCGGTCCAAGACTTACATTCATCAAAACCTTCAAATCTGCAATATAATACTCTTCTGTATTTATCAACTCTTCAAGCGCGCATCTGCGATCCCTCATTCTTGTTACAGTGGCGTCATCTAGTGTGCCGCCACTGGACTTTCTTCTGGTTGATCCTCCTGCAATAGAAAGGGAGGCAAATGTATTTGATGCCGTCTTCACGGCGGTAACAAACCTCATTGACGAAGAAGGTGTTTTGGTATCTGCTTTTGAGGAAGGCATACAAGAAACTGCATCACTATCATTGAGTGCAGCAGTGCCCTCGATTGACGGATACACGCTTTTTCGGCGAAACGAATTTATCCACTTCCGGAATTGTAATGTGTCCTTATCTTTTCGATATGGTACGCTCAGATCTTCTTGTAGAATCTCAATCGCATCAGAGGAGACAGTCGTTATTTCTTCAAATTCCTCAAAATAATCCGCGGTTTCCGTGGATTCGTTAGTCCGTTCCAATGCCAGATTTAATGAACTCCGATCTGCTTCCAACGCTTCCGTGTACACCACGGGAGCCGCCCAATCAGCGTTCGATAAATGCGAGCACGGACTTGTTGCAGAGCTAGCAGTGGATTCATTGATTGATGATGGCTGGCACTCTGCAACCCCAAGATCCGTGGATAGAACAGATAATTTATCTGTTGTTGAATGGAAGCTCTGAATTGTGCTACTTTCCCTTGAAGACTCGGCATTTGTAGATGCTGTTGTTGAGACGAAAGGTCGAATGAAATAGGGAGGTTTCCAGGACACAGGGTCTTTGAAGTATAACGAATTATTGTCTGGTTGCTGTGCTGGGATTGTCATAGCCATCTCTGCAAGAAACAATGAGATAAGAAGGAGAACAAGAGAAGAAGTGCAACTAAAAGAGCAAGACAATTAAGAACGAAAGGAGTTTAGAAGCAGGGCATGGTAAGAAGACGAGTTTAAGAACGTATTCTGTATTTACAGGTAAAGCTCAAACGCTGCTCTGTGACCAGCTGCGGAAAAACAAATAAGCCACCTGCAGGCGACGGCCGTGTGGAACAAGAGTGATTATAAATTTTTAACAACAAAAAACGAATCCGGGGGATAAAGGGGAGGGAAATACGTACCTTGGCAATGGAATAAAAGACGGAGAAATAGAGGACGAGCGAGCGAGAGAAGACTGGAATAGCCCACACCACTCGACGGATATCATATGCGGCCAACAGCTGGAGGCATGCTCATGCAGCTCGTCTGGCTCGCAGTGGTGTCCAACATGACACGCTGCTGGTTCAGTTAAGCAGGCATTTTCATTTTTATTTATTTCTATGATTGTTCCTCCCATCGGAGGCGAGCGGGTTGGGGCTTCCTAGGGGCTTTGTGGTATTCCGCTATCTCTCAAACGCAAGCATGCAAGAGCGCACTGGTTACCATATCGGTTGCTAGGAAGGTCTCAGTAAATCTTCGCCATTCAGGATTCACCCCGTGGTCCACTTCCCTACCACGATAACAGTGCAGGACAGGATCACAACCGGTCAACAGTTGACCAGGTCTTGTATTGGGGCTCACGTTTTGATTTGCGAGAGTCAAGTGCAAGGTCGCTAAAGACGCATGCACAAAATAACCAAAACCAGGCTGAAAGCTGAGCTGTCGGAACATTTTGAAAAGCACGCAATTGGATCTCAATATGCCACTACGTATACCTAAAGTAGAAGATAGCGAGCGTGCTGCCTGAATTGAATATTACGGGAATCGACATCTCCCCCCCAACCTTGGGTTGACGCGAGATCGTCGATCTCCCGGCGCAGCTCTTTTCGGGATATGACGTCGCCAAGGTTGTCAGTTTGGCCAAATTCGCCCTAGCAGCGTAATCGCCAGCACGGAGCCCCCGCTTCTCCACATCTATTACCCCACTTCCCAGCCCAGTTACCTCTCAGCTCAGCTATAACCTAACCCTCCACTCATAGAAATGGATATCCACATGCCCTCTGTCACCTCTTCCTCTAACCCTTCCGGCGTTGCGCCTCAGAACAGTCACGCGAGTGTAAAGGGAGATCTCCTAGCTTTAATGAAGGAGAGGGATAATGTAGAAGCTGAGCTCAAGGCGCTAGGAAGTATTCTAGATTCAGTATGTTATCTAGCATCCAAGAGATTGAAGTCTTTTAAGCATTCCTCCTCTTAATCGCCGAGTTTGGTGGAATGGAATAGCTAATCTGGAATGTTTCCAATTAGCATAAAGTAAATATGCAGACGCCATTGTGCACTTTCGATGGCTATCCACGTGACGACATCGATGTTGCTCAGATTCGTATCACTCGTTCACGAATAATTCACCTCCGTAATGATTATAAGGGCCTCATGGACAAGATCGAAAAGGGCCTCCATGCTCACCATGCGACCATCGCAGCCACACTTGCTACTTCAGCGTTATCCACATCAGCCTCTCCCTCCGCCGCACAACTGATAGAAGCACCCTTCGCAAGGGTCAATGCTGTTACACCAGGAAGCCCCGCTGCAAAAGCTGGAATGAGGCCAGGAGACCATATTAAACGGTTTGGTGCTGTGAACGCTCTTAACCATTTAAAGCTCTCAAAAGTAGCCGAGGTCGTCGCCCAGAATAAAGGTGTAAGTAGTACCTTGTTGTTTAAGAATCATCCTACTGCAGTTGCTGCTGGGTATATGTCGCTAATTCAGGCGAAACACCTAGAGCCCTGTCAATGTTCTACTCTCAAGAAAGGACGATTCTGACACTCGAATTGACTTGAGTGTAAGTCTAACACCAAGGGAAGACTGGGGGGGCAGAGGTCTTCTGGGGTGCCATCTCTTACCCCTATAACTACATGTACTACATGGTGCTTAGTCTTTTAATTGTACCGCGGGGGTGGGTGCTTTACATAACACGTAGGTTTGCAGCAGGAGTTTCTTGTTTCTAAATAAAGACTTCTAGGATTAACCTACTAATATAGGAATTATAATCTTAAATAATCGGAATAATCATTCAGGGTTACTGAATAATAAGTGGCAAACTCTTTATACTTATATCTTTCTAAGGTAATATATCGTAATTTATGACATTACTATATGTTACAACACTCGTACTTTCATGGCGTTTCCGAGTTTAAGTGTTATGCATCCACAGAAAAAACGCGCTAGGGCTATCTTTTTGTATGGCATGCAATATATACATGTAGTCGTCATGTTCGGAAACGTCATGAATTTACGAGTAGTATTTTGAGTGAAGAGCTGCCAAAGACATCACCACCAATTTACCTCTAATGAGAGCGTTTGTTTGTAGACTTAACCTATTTCTTTATTGACTATATCCTTAAAAGGTATTTCGGCTGGAACAATCTTGGCTACTCCGAATGCCCTTGAGCCAATTAGAGCATGGAGATCCAGCCACTTTATGGCTGGAAATCACATCTTAGCCGCAATTCTGTAATGAAGAGGGTACATATAAAGACTAGCAGTGGCCAGCTCGCGACCGCGAGTTGATCCAATAATACATTATTCCCCTTTCAATTGAGGGAACAGCGGTAGAGTTAGGGAACAGCGACAGTAAAGGGAACAGCGACAGTAAAGGGAACAGCGACAGTCTGGAGGGAACAGTGATAGGTTGAGGGAACAGTGGAATGCTTCGACCCATCCCAGCCCTGGGGACCTCCGGCCCCCCATGCCCTAGGGATCTACGATCTACTGCCCCCCCGATACCCAACCCTCCAATAGTTCTTCTGTCAGCCCTTTGGGTTTAACCACATGTACCTCCCGCCCACCTGCTCCAGCTGCTCAGATTTGATGTGTCGTGCTTAGTCAACTACCCCGTCATTAATCCCTGCCAATTTTCCCAACCGACCAACCAAACCGCCTCCAGATGTCTCAGTATTTTTGAGACATAGGGTATTGTAGTACTATATAGATATAATACTGTTCCTTTCCTCACCCTCCTCAGATTTGAATCCTCTTATCTCCCCCAACTGGAAACTCACCGACTGGGAAAAATTAACCCCAGCCCTTAGAAATTTCCAGATTTCACCCCCTCCCTCCCTGGACATCGATGCCTGGTTCGAAGAGAATCTCGAAGGACTGAATCGTATGATCCGAAAGTATACCCCCCCCAAAGTTACATGCAAGTGGTCGAAACCTTGGTGGAACCCAAATATCCAATACCAAGACTATTTTCCACTCACCAACGCCATAGAAAAGCGCCGCCATTTGAAGTTTCAAAGAATAAAAACGCTTACTTAACGCGACTTAAGATGCCAAACATTTCATCGAACCATTACAGAAGAATGCAGCACCATGGATGTCTGAACTCAAAGTTCATGAATGAGGACCAAGACCAAGATCCCCACCTCCCCTAATTCTCCCACCCCCACACTCTTAACAATAACCTAAAGCCTTTTTTTTCCTCGAGACAGACCTCATACCGACCTAAAGATGTCATCAATCGAAGAGATACATACCGTCTCTATCTACGACGAAGAATCTCAAATTTCTGCGCCCAGATACTATCCTCTACCCTGTTTGGAAAGTGATCCATCGCCAACCCCTAATCCTCACCGCTTTCTTCTCCCATTAATTAACCACGCTACCACCCCTCTCCCTAAAAAGAAATTAACGGTAATTCTACTAAACCCAATAAACCGGACTATACTTTCTCTCAAAGATACCGCAGATTATTGTTCTTCTCCAGACGATTTCAAAGATTCTGGAAAAGATCGACCGACCCAAGACGCTGTCGCGAATACGGCCTAATCCACCCCCACCAACGCGGATCGGTCGCAGGCTTTCCATCGCCGACGCCGCCACCACGCCATCCACTAAACCAAGCGCCACGCAACACGCCGCTAAAGGTCCACCACTTCTATCGGACATCAAGCGCGGTTTGACCACGCCTCAAACAACCCCCCAGATCACCCTCCGCCACACACTTTACACGACATTGGATCCTCTCGTTCCTCTCTAATCGATATATTACACTCCTTTTTAAAGGCTCCCCCAAAATTCCCACTCCTATCCAGGTAGGGGTCCCCCAAGGATCCCCTATCTCGCCCCTTCTCTTCCTCATCTATGTAAATATTTTACATCTTCATGATCCCTCCCCAGGAATTACCCTCTCGTATGTAGACGACTTCGCAATTACAGCCGGCTCGCCTTCATACGAAGATAATATTTCCATCCTTACAAACCACTACACTCGCTTAGTTCGCCACCCTGCGAATATTACTTTCAGAATAAGCGAAGACAGATTTCATCCACCTGGAGAACCCCTGCGACCGTCTCCTCCTCATGGATTATACTCGAGAGCTCCTTCCAATTCGCGTCAAGTGGATAGCCTCTTTCTCACAATCATTCGACCCAAATGTACACTTCACCCACAGATTAGAGCCAAGAACGCTCGCCGATCCAACGCTTTCTCTCACGGCTTTACGCTACTAACTGCTCCGTCTTATCGTTTATATTTACGCCATACATCTGGATCAACTGTCTTTTCTCCCCACCTACGCTTATACGGCCCTTAAGAATTTAACTCAATTATTACGCAACAGGTTCTTTAAGGCCACCAATCTCATTTCTATATCGGCGCCTCTCGATATATATACATGGAGTTCCTCGATTAAATACGATTCAAGGCGTCACTGTTAAGATCCTCAACAACCCTGGCCACCGCAAGATCACCCAAAATTTCACCCAATCCATTAATGAGATCATATTCCCACGCCGCCTCCTTAAAGTGAGACCTAATCCACCCAAAACGACTCCATCAAAAAAGCGAGCCTCCCGATCGGCGCCCTACGCGTATCTTGAAGAAGCGATCCTCCCAACAAACTCGCCTTCACGAAAGAACGCTCTCATCCTCTGGGAAGCGATCTACCCTCCCCCTGCGTACTATCCCTTTTTTCCATCGCTCACACTCCCAATTTTTACAAATCTTCACAAATTCTCCGCCTCAAGAATCCACCAAATTAGAACCGAAAAGAAATTTATTTAAGAAATTTCATAAGTGCGATCAATATCAATACGAAATCTGCCGCCACTTGAACCAGAATCCACACAAAGATGCGATTTTTGCCCAAAGAGGACGCCAGAACCCGCCCGCCTAACGTTATCTCACTTGAGCGAAATATGGAATCTCTTCCTCACCTCGTACATTTCTCCACAAAACTAATTACTCCAACCAAGCGATCTCCGTCTCTTCTCGGGATCGGCCTCTCTCTTTCTTACTCTCTTCTTCACGTTTTATAAACCTCCACCACCTCCACACTACTCAAACTCAACCATGTTCTTTCATAAAAGACTCCTATTATGGCTTAAAACCCTCCCATTAGCTTAACGCAGGATAATGGGGTTGTGTATTTTGTTTGTTTTTATTTTCGTCTATACTCTTCCATAAAGTAATTTTCTTTTGTTTTTGATGAATTTTGAATTTGTGTTTTTGAAGGGGATGTTTTGTTTGTATTTTGTTAGGGGATAGGTTTTTTATGCCATAGTCTCAGACTGCATGCAGCATTTTGTACCTAGAATTAAAATGATATGAGTTAAAAAAAAAAAAAAAAAGATATAATACTGTTCCACTTCACTAAGTCTTGGCGCTTTTCACATACAAAAATAGGCAAATGCCACCCCTTATATATTCAACCAGACAAAATATTAAAAGTCTAACACAGAAGAGTCTTCATATTAGCTATATCCTACAACTTGCTGTTAGAATTTTGATATCTTGTTTTGTTGAAAAGTTATAAGTAGTGATCCAATTTGCATTATATATTACCTTTAACGTGCGCGGCACCATATCTATATAATAAAGAATTCATTTCGTTGCTGGTGGAGAGTGAGGATCTAAATGGTTTCGGTTTCCGGAGCATCCTCACCCCTAAGTGGTTTGGTTTGTGTGGGAGTCTACGGAAGCTGGTAAAACAAATGCTTGGTTCGAGGATTGCATGATGTTTTACCGTTCACACATTTGACCCCCTCCCAGAAAAAAAAAAAGAAAAGAAAAAAGCCGAATGGCCTAGAAACGAGATTACCAATAGACATTTTTTATGATAATAGTTAAAATTAAGGGAGTCTGGATAACCGCTTCCAATTATTATTAGCTAAAATAAAATCACCAATATAAACGCCCATTGTATTTCTATTCTTGATCCAATAGTCCAATAGCCAAAAACCAACAGAGCACGAAACACTGAGCATTATTAGTACGCTCCATTAGGAATAACTTGAAATAAACGTTCTACCAAACGAAGAAAGAAAAATGAGAATATACATACAAAGATCAAGAAAAACCGTCCGCCTCAAAGAAAGAAGGGAAAAGGGAAAGAGGGGGGGGGGGGGGAATGCAAGAACGCCGAGTTTGCTTTTTCCGTCCTATGCAATAAGAGAGATACCTCCCGGGAAATGCCAAATACTCCGAGCAACACCGGGAACATAATGGAAGACGAACAAGAAAAAGAATGTTACTTGGGAAAGCAATAGGTACCGATTAATGTAAATATTGAGATTAAACTCTTATTTAATCAAGTGCATACTCGCGTATTGTTAATTAAATGATCGGATATCGTTGTAATCAAGTGCTTACTAAAATTTCCGACCTTTTAATTAACGACTGGGTATGTTGATTAGTGCACTATCCAGTACGTATTGTCTTCCCGAGTAAGATCTGTGCCTCAAGACCTACACTAAACCACCATAAACCATTTAAGGTAATGTATTGGTAAGCAAGTGTGGCTTCGTCAGTCCGGTGTGGATCTCAAGGCTCGTCGGTATCAGCGTCCTCATATATTCCGACCCCCTGTCTTTCTGCCTCTTTTTTTATCCAATTATAAACCCCAACGGACATCTCCTCTCTTGCTTTCTTTTTGCCGTAGAGATTTTTTACAGGACCAATCATGACGTCTTTAGGGCCGTTGGGCCGTCTGATGATGGCACAGACGTCGTACATCCCCGGAGTGCGTGGGTCGGGTGTGAATTTATACTCAGGTGTGTTTACACCAAGGCGAGGGCAGACAACTTCATGAATAATTGTTAGTTGTGACTCATTTTAACATGAACGAACAATTTAAGGATCAGAATATAGGGTAGTTACGATTTACAATCGCCGCCGGTTTAGATCCTCTGGGGTATGATACGTCCCTACTGACTTTACCCAGTTTTCCAGATTTCTTGCTACCGCCTGATACGGAGCCATTAGGGGATGGTGCGGGTGAGTTTTTCTGTAGCCAGATCACAGCCGCCTTGGAGGCTGCAACTTTTGCGGAACGCTTATTTTTAAATGCAACGTTCTTGTCACCAAATACTTCGTCTTCAAGACCAGGATAACAGGGATCAGCAGGAAGCTTGATTTCGCATGAGAAGCCGGCACCCGGCGTAGCATAGTCGATAAATTCCGGCCTTATTTTCCTCATGTTGCACCAATCTGTAGATAAATGATTAGCCCTTTCTACATAACGAAATAATTGAATGTTGTTTTTATTTGTGCATTGAAAATGAATAATGCGGGCTGATTTCGTTCAGATGTGGCTAAAGGGTTTTCTCACCACTTAATTTCCCAACCCAATTTGTATCATCTTTTTCAGGGTTTTCATGCATCATCGACTTTGAATTCTTCGGCAAACTCTTCAGATACTCAAGCCCCAAGCCCGCTGCTGCCTCTTTTGCATGTTTTTTACTAGGATATGGTCCTTTGGCCTCAAATTCCTGAATCCCCTCAGGCCCCGCCAGCCTCAGGATTGCGCAAAACCCTAGCGGTAGTTCTGCTTTAAATTCGAAAGAAGGCGTCATTCTCACTTGTGATTGGCAGAGCTCATGAAGATCCTTGACATGTGTTGTTGTTATTGAGGTAGAGATGATAACCGGTTCGTTTAGTAGGGGTTTCCCCTCTTTGTTCTTTTGGGATTTGGGGTTCTTCTTTGTAGCTTCTTCTTCCATGGGGTTGAGCTTGAGGTAAGTATCAGCTAGTATGAACGGATCTGTGTCGCTTTCTTCGAATGGATGTTGTTCCTTTTTGATGCATGGTGATGGACTCCGTGGCGGCAGACAAGACATTTGGGAAGCATCCTCTTCTTCAACAGACATCGCAGATTCCTTCCCGGAGTGTAAAGATTTTGGCAGAGGCTTAAAATCTGATGCGACAGTGTCGGGAATATTAGAGAATATAGCAGACATAGCGACTACTGCAGCCGCGTGGGTGAGAATGTGTGTAGTGATATGTGGGCGTGGTGATAAGAGCGAGTAGGAGTGTAGACGTGAATGTGGTGAACGATGTATGGTGAGCAATGAGATTGTGAGTTGGCGGGCTGTCTGCTATTGTAGTTTTGTAGACGAGCTGATGATTGATGATGATAATAATAATAATGCCAACGATGATCACTGTGGAGATTCAGGCAAGCAATCCAGGCGACCAGCGGATGCGGTTGGGGTGCTGGTTATAAGTAAGACGGCACATGGTGGGGAAAGCCAGAGGAATCAGTGCACAACGGACGCCTGAACCTTGCAGGGGTTGTGATCAGCCACATCTGTAAGATGTGTCTTGGGATCTCTAGGACTCTTGGACTATGTTCCTAATGAGGCACATGTAATCGTCTAGTGAGGCGTGGGCGATCCGCCTATACTCGTCCACGCGACCACAATAAAAATTAAACTCTTTATGTCAGAATGGACGTTGAGAAAAGTACAGTTACCCTACGTCCATATATTGTGACTTACTTCGTGGCTCTTACTCTCCAAAGATGAGCGAGGTAAATTTGGGTAAGGGTCTGCTCTCTTATGGTATTCCCTTGTATCCATAAGTAAAGTAGAGAGCGAGGATTTGTATGGAGATCAACTCCATGTATAGATCTATTACCAACTTTTGCTTTTTTCTGGGGGGGGGGGGGGGACAACCTAAGGGATAGTCTCGTAAGTTGCCCCTTGCATCGGCCCCCCACCAATATTTTAAAAAAAAGTTTATGATAGCTACCGCCAAATCTCTTAGAAGTGTGGCAAGTTTGGTCTATTACACTGCATATAATGTAGGTACATGTATTCAGACGTTCCGCCGTTAGTAGTACATGTATCCCTAGCTAGCATGGTTCTGATCATATCTATAGCCCACTCATATACATACATACATGTAGGTTTTCACAGGTACAACCGGGGATGTTGTCATATATATGAATGTTTTATTACATGTAGGTACAGTATGAAAAATGGGGTGAAATCACTACCATGGGACTACGGAATTTAGTGACAAATTAAATAGGCATTAGAGGAAGAGTACTATACAAATACCGTATGCTTACCGCAATGCTAGCGTACAAACGAGAATACCGTAGTGATCCCACCCCTCTTTTTGGTACATGTACATACATGTATGTGGGATCATTGTCAGTCTCCATTTGACCGGCCATCTAGCATACATACATGTACATTGTACATGTAACTTAAAACTGCAACAAACTACCCCCATCTGGTAAGTCTAGAAGACTACAACATGTACATGTAGCTATATGTAATCGTGAGAAAGAGTCAATCCCTTGATTTCTACAACTACAAACATGACTACATGTATACAAAAGGAAATTTAACGTGTTGGTAGGAAGCCGTCGATGACCAAGATGCAGAGTCGTGACAGGTCGCTGCAATTTGGGTTGTTTATGGCCTCAACAACCGTTCGTTAACCGCCGATAACAGAATCTGAGGCTGAAAGGAAAAAAATTGGAGGAGAGGAGAATTAATTGAGAAGCGATAGTTCATTATAGGAAATCCGTCTTTCTTCTCTCGGATTTCTCTTTGAGACTTTTGGTATTTCATGGGCATTTCTTGGGGATAGATTAAATGGAAACGAGCGTCAATCTTGCATCAATCGCAGCATTCTTTCAATCAGGATGAGGAAGGATGTAAAGTGAGTTGGTGTCAACGTATGGATGATTGGGGGTTTCCAGTCAGACTATCACTAGTTAAGGAACTAGCTGCCTATTTGGTGTCAAAGAGAAATGGTCCGAACAGAAAGCTTGGACAACATTGGTTAAACCGATTTTTAATAAATATTTCGAGTTAAATTTCCAAATTTAGTGGGAGAATGGATCGTGAAAGCGATGACTTAATGTCAAGAGCTATTGAATGATTATTTCAAAAAGGTAATAATACCATTCATATTTGTATTTCCAAATGCCACTATTGTATTGTCAAAACAAACTGCTAGTAAACTGTACTAACTCTTAATAGCTTAAGGAGATTATTGCAAAATATGATATCTTACCAAAAGATACATATAATATGGACGAAAAAGGCTTTATGATGGGAATGTGCGCAAAAGTTAAAGTTATATGTAGGGCTGGTCGAAAAAATCCACACTTCTGGCGTTCGGAAATAGGGCGTAGGTCATCGTTAGTATATCTGCAATAGGTATAACCTTACCTCCTATCGTAATAGATCGAGGACACTATAAAATTTGGTATCTCGAGAGGTTGGCCTTAGAAACATTACGTTCTTTATTCTCCAAAAGATTGGGGTCTAATTTAGGTGTAGTGGTTGTCTGAAAACTTTGATAAATATCTGGTAGTGTGTAAGTGAAAACTTCTTTCTTGTCTAATCTTGTAGAAATTTATCTGCATCTTAGGATTCTTGTATCTGCATCTGTTGAGAGCTAAAAGCGTAGCATATATACTCTGTTATATTAGTGCAGGAGACAGATGGAGATTATTAATCCTAGATGGATATCGTTGCGTATTCTTGGGAATTTTTGAAACCTGCGTCAACAACAAAATCGTTCATACATTTCTGCGCATTCCACTCCTCTGCCTTTGGATATAGAACATTCGATCCATTCTGAAACATTATTCAAATATTTTAAATGAGGCTATGGAACAGTCTGGGGGTGATACAGGAATTAATAAGAGAATTTTTCTAAAGTAAGTTGATTCCGCTACCCTGGGTCTCGGCGTGCCGAGCCTGCCGCATTTTCAAAATCTACTAATCCACCACATATAGGTATCTTTTTGAAGCTAGAAAAAGAACTTATACTACCCATAATGTATTAGCTGCTTGGTCAAAAGTAGGCGTAATCTTGGCTTTAATCACATGGGGTTTACATTTTATTATCATCCAAAGCACTCTTATAGTGGTCTCCGGTCTCTACAACACTAAAAAATCTGAGGATGGCTAGATCTCTTCTTAATTAATATTTGGCTAATAAGAGGAAAAAAAGTCTTAGAAATTGCGTCTGCTGTCAAACTGTCTGAAATATCTGAATATCGCTTTCTTGAAAAGAAAATAGGAGATCGTATCACTTCAGGAAATCAGTGGAAAAAAAAAAAAAAAAAATCTACTAAAGATAGAAAACATGAAATTTGGGGTTATTCTTAGCGAGGATGTGACAGATTAAAAAATTTAGAGATCGTGAGATATAAAGCGTATGAACTTTAGCTAGAGAGGTGAAGAAAAGGGCAGTAGGAAAAGGAAATAGCAAGAGAAAAACCGTTACTATAAGCGAAAATATTACTGTACACCCTATAAAATTTACTTTAGAGGCTGATGAGGTTGAAGATTTACAGGAGTGAGTTGAGATCGAGGATATTATCGTTGCGCCAGCCAAAGTGGAAATCAGTAGTAGGAAGTCATGTAGGAAGAAAACACCTTCTAGAAGGTTACAGGATTAAATCTTAAAGTTTATTTAGGGGTCACTATTAGCAATAAAATTTAATTGTATATCTTTGATGCAAATCATTAGTGCACGGCGCTACCCGTGGCAGAGGCCTCACCGTGGGTTCTCACCCATGGGCACACTCGATCGATTCTGGTCTGCGGCGCCAGATCCAAATCGTTCTGACCGTAATTTAGTCTTCGCAAGACCTATAGCTGAAACGTCTTTGACCGTGAATATAATCGATATATCTACGTATCTTTATATGTAGTTATATTGCCTTTCTTTCTTTTTTTCTTTTCTTCTCTATAAAATGGAAGTACGTGTATGTCTTACTCTAAAATTTTAACACATCTAACACATGAGATATCTTTCGTGTATATCGTGTATGCGTATAATGACGCTTTATATCATTAGTATATGTAAAGTACGTGTAGGTAAGTACAAATCTGTGACAGGTAATAAGTGATGGAACGCCCTGAGGTACAAACACCAAATGTTGGTGGCGTTTTACCAAAACAGGCATCACTGTGTTCCATCACTTATTACCTACCACTGTACATACATTATGAATTTAGTAACAAATACCGAATTAAATCCGCACTAGAGGAAGGGTACTGTATATGCCGTTGCAGTATTCTCGTCATATTACTAGCGTATTGGCGAGAATGCGGTACCCTTTTCCTTATGGGCCTAGTATTTATCGGATCTTCTGTAAAGGAGTGGCTAGGACATGTAAGTATACATACGGCTTAAAAGCTATGACAGAACTTATATGTAATCCTGTATTGTAGAATATACTATCAAATACCGTATTCTCTCTTCTCTACATATAGTAAATCTACTGGCCTTTTTTTGCATTCTTGGCGTATCGTCATATGTCTCAAAAGCGAGTTGGATCATTCGTATCTTTTCACGGTATTCCCTTCAATATAATATCGATACATAAGATTCCTTCTCCAAATTTCTGGGCTTTAACTTGCTCAATCGCTCAGCTTCTACAGAGATTTCGCCTGCTTTCTTCATACCGTGATAATAATGTTAATTAAAAGTCGAATTTTGATAAAGATTATATTGCAACGATATCCAACTAGTTAACGCTACGAAGAATTGAAACTCAGAATTGCCTAAAGCTTATCACTACAGAATAGACAGACAAAATATGTAAGAGGTTATATGCGATTCTGCTTTACAGTGCTCAGTCGAGATATGATCTGATAGAGACAAGGCCAGTTTTACGGTCTGAGATTCTACGTGCTCAGATACATTGCGATGACGAACATCTACCAGATGCACAGATATATAGTGCTTGTTTCACTTGTAGATATTTTTTCTTTCCTCTTCACGCGAACCTTCCTATCTCTGGTGAATCAGAATTCTTCTCGAAATACATCGAAGATTGCCGCCGACGGTCCCACATCCTTCGGTGAAGGACCAGACCCCATAATCCCGCCTCGATCATAGGCTTCCGCTTAACCTCCTCCCTCGCCTCAGATTCTGTCTTGGCCTCGCCCGCCTGCCTCTGCTCAACTCCGCTAGATTGTAGACTAAGAAGTTCCCGTCTCTGCATGCGACCATGATAAGGGTTTACAGATTTAGGTATCAGAATAGGCCTTCATTTGTACATCACTACAAAGCTACATGTATTTCAAAGTATAAAAAATAAAGTTAAAGATACGTAAAGATTTTACTTGAAGTGAACTTTCAGACGTATACGATACATATAATTAAAGATAAATTTTATCTTATACACGATACATTATCACGGTCCAGATAAAAATATCGCGCTGATTTTGCATAGATCCGATTTTAGTAGATGACATGAATTTTTAGATGCAGAATCACCCTCAATCTCTCCTGATTGGGCAATAACTCTGATATTTGCCGTCTCTTCAAATCCCAATCAGGCTCAATTAGAGGTTTTTTTTTTAGCGAATCTTTCATGGAGAAATAAGATTATCAACAAATCTCAGCGATTCAGGGTTAGGGTTGGGGACTTGGAGATATCACGTCTTCTACACCTTCCCTACACCTTCACCTCTACACCTTCATCTCTACACCTTCATCTCTACGGCTTCATCTCTACAGCTTCATCTTTATCTCTACAGCTTCATTTCTACGGCTTCATCTACGCTCTTCCCTCTAATCAATCATTAGGATACAAGCTAATCAGTGAATTAGCATCTAATCCAAATGGATTCAAATGAATCCAAACGAAAGATGCCGGGAATCAAGATCAGAAGACGTAATGCATTATACATCAGAGACTATACAAGCATGCAGTAAAGTAAGAAAGAGAAAGTAAAGGCAAGCACATCGTAGTAATTTTTAGACATATGTACATAGTATTAAATCATGAAATAAATACAAATTTAATCTGTAAAATTTTCCTATGCAGAACAAATGTAAATACTGGCCTACCTGCGCATTTGGGTTTTTCAGCGAGTAAAATCAGTATTATATAGGACTTCTCTATGATATCATATGATAAAAATATCAGACTGAGCCAAAAGTTAGCTTCAACGAGGCATGATAAAAAAATATCATATGAAACGCCAAATCAGCCATATATCATGTTTAACTAAGCCCTATATCAAGCTGATAATAATATGTGGACTGGCGGTAAAGTATATGCCTTCATGCCAAAAATCCCAGGGCAGACCCCGTAGCAACTCGGGGTTGCGTTGCCCTGGGACTTTTGAACAAGAATACATGTATATACATGTGTCGTTGACCTATAGAACCCTCCATTAAAAACATGTACATGTATTACATGTATGTATGTACTACGGGGGTAGGGGAAAGTCTCCAGAACTGCGGCCATGGTTGCAACAGACCATAGTTCTGGAGACTTACCCCTACCCCCGTAGTACTCCGATATCGAGGGTAAGTGAGTCAGCGAAAGATTGCTATAACGGTAGCACTTCCCGGTCATTTTTGCCCGGCCTTTCTTTACCCGCGCGTTACTTACTACATGTAGTCAGATATCGTTGCAACAAAAGTTCCCGACTTTTTAATTAACGGCTGAGTATAACAGTACCAAATTCTAGTCCTGAGCGTACCGTTATAGTAAGCTTTCGCTGTAGAATGTACCCCGGGGACGTACATGTAACAACACAAGCCACACCGCCGAGTTCTAACCACTCACCGTATATATATAACACCTCCTCTGTGTGTGTTCCAGATTACAATATAAAGAAGATCAAAAACGGAACGTAATTCATAGAGCTCAAATGCTCTAGCAGAGGTTATATGTACATGTAAACATATATGTATGTACATGTATATAAGATGTATGTAGTTCACCCACGAATACATGTATGCCAGTTAAGATTTGCAGAATTCCAAAGCTAATGCGCAACAAGTAGTTCATGTCTAGATCTATTGTTGATCCATTTTTTACTTGAGGAATACATGTTTTATGTTAGTTTCAGGTCCGGGATTCGCCGCTAAAAATTCAGGCCTCCCTTCGGAGACTCGACACCCACACAGAGTTCTTTAGTGCATGATACTACGTGTACGTATACCTCAGTTTATAACTACATGTAGCTCACGATCAGCTCGCAGTCTAACACCAGGCATCCAATTAGCACTAGGGAAGCCTGTCCTAGAACTGTGCGTGAGTATTCTTTTTGATAGATACAAGATGCTACATAAAGGCCTCCTTCAGTTAACCAGGAGACAAATTAGCTCTTAAGAACGATGTCACTACTTGATAATTGGTTCCTGCGGGCCTTGACGACTTTAATTTGATTATTTTTGTGTGGGGTGAAGCAAAACTACATGTAGCATCCAGTGCTAGGGCACTACTCTCGTTCACAGGGCCGGTGATGATGGGTACTGGGTGTTGACGGACCCCACCAGTGAGAAGCTGCCAGGTTCAGTTTATTTACTTTTATCAAAAAGCCCCTGCCCGCCAACACCCAGTATCAATCAATACATGTACCCAGTGAGTGACAGTACATGGTGTGGTGGTCTGTCCAGCGGACTCAACGCTATGGCATACACGGAGCAAGCCACCGACCATAATTGACCGTCAAGCTCGGACGGGTGCGGTCATGGTTAGCCTAAGGGCGGGGGGTAACAATGTACCTTTTTAGCGACATGCGTGGACTTTTTGTTCCATGTGTTAATGAATACTGCATGATGATGGTCGAGTGATATTCTATGAACTAGCACTTGCCTTCATGTTTATCCAATGTAGGTCTTTAAGCCGAGGGTTTTTTCGTCAACAAATAGGGACGTTGTAGGGACGCTATTCTCGTTTGGGAGCCCTATACATCAAATAAGGATCTGTTTGTTCGCTGGCGTTGAAATCTGCCGATTGGTTCATTATGCCGCCTGTAACCCGACTCGACATATGTAAAGATGAGGGTATTGGCAAGCAGCCCTCATCTCATCAGATGGCGACTTCAGGTGTCTGCTTAAGGCCGGTATAAATCGGCACTAGTGAGATTTAAAATTTGTAGCCGACACTAATAAACTTTCATTCCACGCCAGCCTTCGACTGCAAATACATCTGGTTTCTGGCACGAATGACTAAAACATACATGTATATATATAGAAGAGAGTTGAAAGAGGTACATACACGTACATGTATTGCATGAATATATATACATACCCAAATTGGGTTCATAAATGTACAACCAAGCTCTCCTAGCCGGGGTTCGGAGATTCCCCGATCAATCATAATAGAACCCAAGAACCCAAATAACCCGATATTTGTTGGTATCCCCTGCGATGGTCCCTCCACATACAGAAATAAAAACATCTACCTTTTTTCCTTTTTTCCTTTTTTTTTTTTTTTTTTGCGGTATTTGCCCTCAATCCAGGAACTATCAAGCAAAACGCCAAGCACGCAGGTTTCTTTTCTTTTGCCCAGAAAAAAAAAATGCAAGAAACATCATGAGCAAATGCAAGTTCAACTTGGCTAAAAAAACAAATTTTTCTCAAAAAGGAGACCTGACATATTGATCTCCGTGAAGCTAGGAGTAAATGGGGGTGAATGAAATTGACGGATACAGCTGGAGTGTCATCAACAATGCAGCTGAGCTCAAAGGAAAGAGGAACAAGAGTAAAAATAAGCCATAGACGATACCTGGACATGGACGGATACAGAAATGGAAACTGTACCCATACAAGAAACGCAACCAAAGAGTTTTAAACACTTGAAAAGACAAAAAATAAACATGGTTGACTGCCAATCAAGCCTAAAGGTCCGAACTGATGATAAGAAAACAAGAGGCCCCGAAGAAAAGCTAAACCCCAACCCACAGAATGGAAAAGCAAGCAAGCAAGCAAAACCCGATACAAGGACAAACACAACACGACGATACTAAAAAAAAAAGGCAACAAAGCAACAAGATTTTTTCTGAACGCCGGTGAAGTATCAACACTCCCAACACCCCTTCCCCATTTCTCCCTTGCTATCGTTCCCATTATAACTTTTGTTCGTGTTTCTTTTTTAAGCAGCGTAGACTGAGTGGTAGCCACGTGAGTCAGCTTCAAGGCGGTCCATTCTACCGTCTTTGGCTGCAAGGTACATCGTATTCATTCGCTGAATGTCGAGGGGTTCCGTGGGGTCATTCTGACCAGGAAGAGCACCAGGGGGACCAGGAGGTGGCATCTGACCTGGTTGAGGAGGTGGGTGCATATGAGCAGCATGAGGACTACAGGAAAACACAAAGGCGCAAAAAATCAGCAAACAAACATTTCCCCATATTATCACAGTTTTTTCCTTTAAGCGGTCCGAGAAAAGAGGGGGTGACATATGGGACATAAGCGCATAAGTAAGCAATGTTTGTACAAAGATCGAAGAAACTTTTGCCATGGGGAAATGAAGAAGAAAAGAAGGCAATGTGTGAATAGATACATCGAACTATAAGATATAAAAGGAAACCGTGTAACTACTTTAGTGGAGCGAAATTCGCGTAATGATGCTGGGGAGGGATTCCCATTGACGGGTAAACCGGAGGAGGAGGAGCAGGTCTATAAGGTGTTCCGGCGGGGCCGGAATTGTTTTGGCTGCGGCCCCAACTCAATCTGACCCTTGAATTCCCAATAGGATAACCCTGCATTTGGTTGATTGCCATCTCCGCTGCATGCCTTTGGACGAATTGCACAAATCCACAGCCCTTACCAGGTGGGATCTTAACATAAGTAATTTCTCCAAATCCTTGGAAAAATGAGCGGAGTTCATCTTCAGTTACATAGCCTGAAAGTCCTCCGACAAATACGGTAGTGTTGTTAGGATCAGTAAACTGGTTCATCGGCTGAGGGGCACCATAATAGCCCATAGGGGGGGCGCCCATTGAATACATCCCAACAGGAGCGGCGCCACCAGGTATCGCTTGGCCAGTGGCAGCACTCTTGTTCTTAGGAGTGGCAGTTGAGATGCGCATGGGGCGGTTTCCGCAATAAACACCTTGCATTTCAGACAAGGCACGTTGTTGATCTAGTTCCTCAGAAAAGCGAACAAATCCGTATCCACGCGACATACCGCTCACGGGATCAGTCATAATCTTGGCGGACTTGCAAGATGGGAACCTGGATTGGAAAAGAGAAACGAGAACATATTCGTTAACTTCCGGCCCGAGGTCGCCGACAAAGATGGAGAATTCGGGCCCGCGGTCATCGCTATATATAGAATATTATTAGTCTCATAACCATCGGGGTAAGAGATATAAATGAACGAACCGTCTATCAGCCAACCCTCCACCGGAAGCCCAGTTCAGTTTGAAGGGACGGGCACTACCGGGAATGGCATTGCCGTTAAGTGTCAAGGCTTTAGCTGCTGCAGCAGGACTATTGAAATCAACAAAGCAGTAACCAGCATTTCTATATTTCCAACATCAGTGTCGGAGTTCAGTAAAACAATGAAAAGTTGAGAGGTATCAAACGCGTACCCGGAGAACTTATCACGAATCATTTTGACGTTGACAGGTTCACCCATCTGGAACCAAATGTTGCGGACAAACGCCTCATCGATCCAAGGCTCAAGCTCACCCATCCTATGAAACCAAGAGTATTAGAACCACATTATATAAGAGGGCTACTCAAACGATATGTCATCGGACGTACCACAAGGTTGTCTTGGCATCAGTAGATGGTGCCCCATTGGAGGAGCCGGTCGCAGAATTATTGGGGTAAGGCGCCGGGGAGGCAGTGGGTTGCTGGGAAGCGGGCTGGCCGGCTGTAGGAGCGCCACCGGCGGAGGCACCGCCTGTCGGGGAGGCAGAGCCTTGCTGTTGATTGTAATCGTATTGGAAAGACATATTGTGCTGGTCAAGGATGGTGTTAGTGTTTGTTGAGGTCCCTCATATACAGATGGAAATTTCCGGTTCGTAGCGCCGAAAATCTTTTTGGAAGGAGAAATGCCTTTTTGACGTCTCGAAGGCCAGCAAAATCACAGAAGATTTTGTTATTGCAATGGATATTTTGTTACTCCTCTCAAAACGCTCTAGCGAAAACTACTAACGATCTGTGGAACACGGCGATGAGAGATGGACATATGACGCCTTTTCGTAGGAGAAGAGTAGAAAAACACACCTTTTACTGCGTGAAACTGGCTCGCCGGTGTGCAAGGGGAATTCGACAAATTGCAGTGAGGTCTTTAAAGATGCAAGGGCCGTGGCAAATATCGCTCTAAAAAAAGTAAGGGACGTGTCAACATTTAATCATAGAATGCTAGTGCATAGAATGATATGTAAATGAATTGAAAAAAGAGGAAGCGAGGGACATATCATGACCACATGTAGGAGCGGAAGGGGATGATAATACTATTTAGTCGTTTAGCGAGAAACGGACGACGATAGCCTTTAAATTTGTCTTAGAGAAAAATTTATCTCGTTGAGGGGGGGGGGGACAGACGTCAAGAGGAAGGGGGGTGAGTGGAGGGGGGAAGGGGATTGAGGGTGTGAAGAGAAGGGATTGGGAAAGCAGAGGGGGATGGGATGGTGGAGAGGCTAAGAGCGAGGCCGATTTGACTTGGGAGACGATGACGAAGTGCGAAGAAGCTGAAATGTGTGTGCACGGGTGGTAGTGGTTGTCGGTAGTATGTAGTAGAAGCAACAGGAAGCGAAACAAACCTTTGATTATTCTGTTCAGGTAAACCGAAACCAACGATGCTAGCTAAATAACAGGAATAATGAGAAAGGTAGATCAACCCGTGTATAGGATTTGACGATATGAGTGAGGGAGGATGATAGAGAGCGAAAGGTTTTAGAATGGAGCAGTATGCTGAGAGATCAAGGAAACAGAAACTCGGAAGGGACCAGAGAGAGACTGGGGGTGTAGAGATGGAAAGAAAATGGAAGATAGGGAAGGGTGGGAAAGCGGTGGTAGATGTATAGAGAATACTACATGTGTCCTCCATAGATGGTCATCAGCTAAAAACATTACAAAGTGCGAGGAGTCGGAGTTTAGCGCGTCACAATCAAGTCAGTCAACAGGCACTTAAATTTCAAAGGGTTTTGACGTATGTATGTGGTGATAGGCGCCGTGGTACTCATCGCCGCTCCTCTTAAGTAACAAGTAGGTTAGTACCACCCCTCTCGATAATGGACTCATCGTGCGCGCGCCTCACAAACACTTTTCCGTTATTTTATACATTCAACATCGCCCATCTTTCAATACATGGGTACTGTAGTTATCAGGCTCTCTCAGTCCAGGGTATACATACAGTTCTGTACTTACATGTGCCTGCCTGTATACTACACATAGCCGTATTAGATGTCAAGGGTCAGCGGCGGTGACCGGGGCTGGGTTGGGGTTCTGGAAATAGAGAAAGTTTAGATTTTGAATCACATCCATACCACTCCTGTGGCTTTTTTTGTTTCTTTTGATTATCGTCTCGCATATAAACAAATAAAACTTCATAATTGGAGGCGGGTTTTACTAGCAAAGTTGATACATACAGTACCGTATATATAAAGTCCGGCTGAGCTCGCTGTGTTTACATGTAGTTAGTACATGTACCTCTACATGATGTGTAGCTTGTGTCCCATTTCGATGATTGGCCATGGCCATACGGCTCCTAACAATGAAAATCGCATCGCATCCCAGTCCATGCGAGTAAAGTTACGCGTTTTGCTTGGCTTGAGCTAGCTCAACTAACGGTTCCTCTACCTCCGAGTCCGGCCCTCACCGCAAACCATCTACCGCCACATGAACTAATGCATTCCCACTGCAAATATCCGCATCTGTCCTGTCTGCTAGAGAAGTACAGATATACGGGCTTCTCTCACACATCTCATTACACCTTTGGTAGGACTTTGCACCCCGGAAGGGGATATTGTAATGCTGTGTCGGTCTAGCGCCCGCGCTGACGGCATACTCATTCCATCTCACGTGATGACATATTCTCCCCTCGTTCGGCTACTCGGGACTAAGTCTCCTCCGTTCGCATCACTTGAAATTCTTAGAGTCTCTAAGAACGTTAATTATAATATAAAAAAAATAACATCAAGACAATAAGTGTTTGTACTTACTTTAAGACATGCAATAAACATGTACTGGTAGAAGGACGATCAATGGGGGAAGGAGTACATGTAATTATATAAAAATATGGGCTGGTACAGTTCCCTCTAGATGCTCTAATTCCGTTCAGGCACACAAACACACACAGGCGCGGCTCCCTTGTCGTTAGTTGATAACGTGTCCTCGGGGTGACGAAGAATAACGAGCAGGCGGAACCAGGTTTGCGGGTAGCCACCATAATGTAAGAAAGGTCGAACCAAAACGTCTTCCTTAGTACATGTATGTACTACGGGTGTGGGGTAAGTCTGTAGACACCACTGCCAGTGTTCCTACTGTCTAGTACTTTGTACCTATCACCTACTCTAGATGATTGGACAGGTGGAGAATCTCTCTCATGCATAAATATCATGTGATCTCGATTTTGGGCGAGGGCAACAATTTGCCGCCCTTGGAACGCTTAGATAGGATATAAGATGCACACACTACTACCCTACTTTAGTCAATCACTTCTTGGATAGGGCACGCTAAGAGCTTCTCTACCTGTCTCAATCATCCGGTGATAGGTACTGTAGGTACATACATACAAGTATATACTAAAGGGTTATTTGGGTCGCAGGATTTTGATACGTATCATTTATTTATTTATACTTTTTACGTGGTTGAAAATAGTGAAAAAGAGAGATCAAAGGGCAGATCAGGTGCAACTTCTAGCTTAAGGCTGTACAACCAGTACATAGCAGGCCCATTTCCTTACGAATCACATTATCTGTACTACGGTGTCAAGGTAAGTGAGTAGAACGTAGCAACGCAAACCGCACCGCCGCGTTCTACTCACTTACCCTTCACACCGGAGTACTTCTAACGATACTACAACATGCTAAGGGTAACTTCATGTCCCAAGAACTTGGGTTTCCCCGGCCGATTAGTAGTAGGCTCTGGGTTGAATCTGCCTAATGAGGTAGACCTCCATGACTCGAGTTGTAGACCTGAAAGCCGCAAACTCTCGGGTCACTTTGGTTCTAACTTTGAATTACTGAGATTTGCTTAGTCTTGAGTATTTCCTGCTGGGCCATAATTAGTAAGGTTAGTAATTACATGTATTACTGTGAAGGTGGTGGATAAAGACATGGAACTTGTTATTTACCAGATACAAAGGTTTCGCCAAGCAGGAAGAGATGGCGTAATAAAAGAGGCCTTGCCCTACCTTTGGTTGTTCTATGTAGCACCCGAGTACATGGAGCGCGTGAAGCTACGTATCAAAGTGTTAGTGATTCGGATTTAATGACATGTTCGGCTCAAGTCAGTTATCAAACTGTGCATTGAAATGTTTAAAACCTAAAGCTACCAGTACTTAGTGGGGGCTAAAATCGATATTAGATGTTCATGGTGTTTTATTCTCTGTTATCAAGTTTCTCTAATTCTATAGATACATTTGAGTTCTTTGATTCAACTCTGTAAGCCACATTGAGCACTGACCATCTTATAAATGAATCACGGACACTTTTGAAAAATGGCTGTATGGATTGGAATAAAGTGCTACATATGCATGCCGTTGAAATTCCACATTGACCTGTTATGTTCCCGCAATCAGCTACGTGCAGTATTAGGTGCAGTGGATAAGAACAAGGCTTATATTTACGTATGACGCTACTTCCTCAAAGTCAGTTCGGCGATATCAAGAAGGTTCATGGTAATGAAAAGGTTGGCACTGTAGGCAGCAGTATTAGACTGCAGTAATAGTTGCCAAATTATGATAATAGTATATGCCGATGGCTGGCGTGAGATTGTGATCTCCAGCCACCCTAGATTGTTTAACGCCGATTTGCCCGTCATAAAAGATGATAGGTTTAGATGGAGGAGCTAAGATCTTAGTGTGGTCTTTGTCTCCTGAGAGGCTCTGCTCTTAGAGATGATATCCCGCATCACGGGCATACTACCCCTTGTATTATCGTCCTCTGGCGGCCGATGAATTGTAGTCGATGGCTCATTTATCTCAGAAGTTCTCATCTTCGTTGTAACTCTCGAGCTCTGTTGCCTTCCAGCCCATGTGTCACTCTCTCCCACCCTAGCGACATCACATTTGGCAGAGTCATCCAGGATCCTTTTTTCAACTGATTTCTTGGTCAAAACCTGAACCAGATCAGTAACATGTTGACCGCCAATGGAGGCCAAGGGGGTTGGTGATATAGGTGCTTTGGGCGGATTCAGGTTTACAGTTTCAGGGTCTAAAACGATGTTAGAAAGTTATGAGATAGATAAAAGGGCGCCCAAATTGAGACAAACAAATGATAAACCAAAACCTTGCTAAGTGCATGCTAGCTGTAAACTCCGCTTCTCTCATCTGGGGAGTTTTCTGGCTCACTGAAGCGAACCCAATCGGCTTCCATTCGTTCATTTTCTTCTCAGCCCCTGCCGGTATATAGATACCCTGTCTCCAATTCCTCCTCGGTTGGCCATCGACTTCCACATTATCTGTTCTGTGCGGAGGCCGAATAACCTCTGTAGTGCTGGTATCTCTGCCCTTAACTGATTGCTTGGACTCGAGCTTCCTTTTCGTTCCCCGGGCGTTAGCATCGGCGCTATGTTCCGACCCTTTAGGAAATTGTAGTGACTTAGGAGGGATGTAGAATGCTTCTTGTAGCACTGGTGAGAAGATCAGATACTTTTCAAGAGTGTTGTGTTTTTTCCCAACTGTGATAAGTATCTCTATGTGCGAAGTATTGAGTGGTAAACCTGAAGGTGCAGAGGGTACTAATGTTGGATCCTCGGAGTTTCGGGTGGTACTTGTCTCAGCCGTATTTGTTACCTCAATTAAGGATTTCGGAGTGGAAGCGGCGAGGCTGGTTTTAGATCTCCGCAAGTTCCGGATAGGTGATCTTAACATATAGGCCATCTCCTCTGTCCTTGCTACCCGCAGACCAGAGAATTCGACTCGGGTACCTTTAGGCCATATTTTGGCTTGTGGTAGAACCCTCCATCCACTTACCAAGCCATCAATCTTAACCTCAATTCTCACATCACCCTTGAGATCATCTATGCTATGATGGCCGTTATCCGGATCGAATTCGACTACTATGCAAAATGGAAGAGGGGAGCCAAGTTTGGCAGGAGATACAACATTGGTGCTTAGTATTGGATGTGACATTCCCTGCATCGGGTTCCACGTGATTTTGGATGCTGATTCAGGAATTTTCGAAGATCTATCCTGGAGCTCTAGAAATGCATGAATTCCGTAAGCGTAGAAACTAGGCATGGTGGCTAGGTTTGGAGTCGATAGCTTTGAAAACCAAACGATTGGATGGTTGTTAGGTGTGGTTCAGTACGGTGACCCAGTGTGCACACCTGGATGGGCTTGCATGGACGCCATGTGTGGCAACCAAAAGCATCCAGAATCTGCATAGGGAAAGAATGACGGGGGCATTAGAGTTGACAAACGCAGCAGCAGACTGAAAAATACTCAAGGACGGAATATTTAACATTAAGGGCCTGTGCGGACGGTCTGACAATCGTGATTATTGACAATAATCTAATAGATTATAAGGTTTTGAATTATTCTAATGAGTAGAGGTGTCCAGGGAGATGAATAATCTATGCTTTTTAATTTCTGCTTATTCAAATAATCAGCCAAGAATATAATTACCTTCAGAGTTGATTTTTCCTTCTTATCGCTTCCTTTCCTTTAACTATACCTTGATTGTTACATCATGACCAATATATTAGTGTCAAAGAATTTGGTACAGATCGTTTCTATAGTTGAACAGTACTAACATTGAGATATCATATTGTACCGACGTCTTGGCATCGGTCCCAATGGCTCAGTAGTCGAAGTACTATTATAGTAGAAGAAGTAATGTTTAGCAACTTGAACTTGGAGGTGATAACTCGGAGGTGAGGTGATATCACGGCGTGGAACGTACTAAGCGGTGTTGCGGGAAGAAGGATTAGTCAGAGTTTTCTGTGCAAGGGTGTTATGAGTTAACGGTATGCATGTATTGCTAATAGAAAGATTTCCTTGGGGTTCTGTGGGTTTCTATGAGATGAGTCAGCGAAGGGATTCTGAGACTATATATACGGAACTCTCTCCCTCACTTGTAGAGTTTCTCTTTCTTTCCTTTCTTCTTTACGCAACCTTCCTGTCAACTTAGTTAGTATAGACCTCAGGGCTCTTTAACCCACCCCCTTAGTCTCTGCTTCGTTCATTGTCCTATAGACCTATCCCACTCTGCTTCGTTTTGCCTCGCCCCCCACATCAGCAAGACTTGATTTGTCTCCTGTGGTCTCCTGAGCCTCATGAGACTTAAAAAATATCCAGGGGTCTCAGGAGACTCTCAGGAGACTTGGGAGACTGTTGGGAGACTCCAGTCAGAAGTTGAGTTTGCTGATGGCAGTTTCCTCCTGCTCCACCCTGCCTCGCTTCGTCTCGATTCGCTTTGGTGTTATACTATTACGGGCATAAGAAAGACAACCCGAAGACTACAAGAGGAGGACCCTCCCCATGTTACTACGCTGCTAAAAGTCTCTATGTCCCACTGGGTGCGCCAGAGAGGCACGGTGCTGCCAGTATAGAGCCCAGTGCGGAGTTGCGGAATTCCTAGTTAACAAACCTGTTTTCGACCCTGAAAATAACCCCCAGAGCGTCAAAGAGCCGGCACATTCGCTCAAGACACTGGTGGGTATATGAGGAGGCAACAGTGCGAGTTTGGAGTCAATCGGACCATATTGGATCGAATGGTGACAGTCGTAAGGAAGCTCACTCTGGTGGCGCCTCTGGGGAAGGTAAGACTACCTGACACCTCCGGTACCGATTGTTAGCAGTCCTAATGTTGAGCTATGCTCCTTGGTGATAGATAACGATGTCGGGAAAGAGTTGACGAGCGAAGTCAAGCCCGGTACCAGGATGTTATCAGGTAGGCTGACTACAAGACTCCACATGACCACTGACGAAGGCTGAGTGCATGCAGCAAACGGGGTGTTAGCAGTAAACAGAATGTATCATGAGAGATTTATGGAAATAGAGAACAGAAGTATTTTAGATGGTGGGATAGATTTGGCATTTAGGTTTCTTGGCGTATTTTCAGGGTCTTCGGGGTCTCGCACTTGTTTACTGTAGTTATAATGTTTAAATCCGCGAGACATTTGCGCGGGATATAAATACTGTGTCATTCTCCGACTTTGTTGAAATCATCAGCGACGAAGAAAGAGTTTTATCGATATAATAACTATTACTTTACGCTACCATTGTTTGAAGAGACTTTAATCCGTAAACTTGAAGACTCCACCTCGAACCATCTTTGTACTTTGGAATCGTTTTCGTACTGAAAGAACCAGCATCGGGTAACTGATATCCTAGGCTAGGTTTAGACTGAGGAGGCCTTATTCCTTTCCGCCTTTGTGGATAGCATTCTAAGCTCCGAGCTCTATACTTGACTACTCAGGTTGTTCAGTGCGACACCCTAATATATACCTTAGCCCGTCCTGATCCTACTCTCGGTAGGTGAGGTTGTCGTCACTAGGTTCTATGGGATTCTATAGCGCGGTAGATTTATAATAAAATTAGAGAAGATATGTTTCGGCTTCTTGGCATCGGTACCGACAGTCCAATAGATAAAGCGTGGGTGCGATATTTATGGTAATATTAAGCGAGGAAGGGATGTGATAAGGAGGGGGGTGTCGTCATTGAGTTCTGGGAGGTTCTATAGTATGATTGATTTGGAATGTAAATAGGCGAAATGGTGTGGAGGAATACGAGGTGTGGGTGTGAGGAGATTTTATGAGTTTCTATGGATGGGGAAAATGAGTCTTAGCGGATTGATGAAGGAGGATGTTAAATAGCGGGAGGAGACTTCTCCTTTAGTTTCTTTCTTTCTTTTCTCTTCATTTCGTCTTCCTATTATCTCGACTCATAGGACTAAACTCCTATTCATAGCCTATATTTTCTCCTCTCCAAACTTGCCTTCATAGAAGGCATCTCTATGATTATTTTTAGACTGATCCTCCGTAACGTTTTTACTTGGTTTTTGCTTTCCCTGCTCTGCCCTGTACCCTTTACCTTAGTCTTTGCACTTGCTTTTTGCCTTTGCCTTTGTCGGTGCATGCGCAGGTGTCCACCCGGCTCCCGTTCTCCCTCGTCAGTATCTTCATTGTGTGAGGCTGTGCTTCATGAGTCATCCTACGTTATCATTGTCATCCATTACGTTGCCCTAGGTTACTAAGTCATAAGATAGTGAGGAGGAATACGAAGTGTCGTTGCGACGTATTTCTATGTATTTCTACTGATAAATGTAAGAGTCATAGCAGACTGTTGGAGGGGAGTGTTAAATAGTGCAGAAAGACTTTTCTTTTAGTTCTTGCTTTCTTTTTTTCTTTTTTTTCTCTCTTGTGACGGAGTGGCCAAAAGCAACGTAACAGATAACAATAATAATGTAAGGTAACTCAAGGAGCACAGCCTTGCACGATGAGGACGCTGACGAGGACAATGAGAAATGAGAAGATAAAGCAAGCAAAGACAAAGGCAAAGAAGAGAAGCAAGAAAGCGACGAATGAACAGAGGCCGCAAGGCAGAGCAGAAGGAAAGAAAGAATCCAGAAAGACTTCAACTATGATCGAGAAAGCTATCAGGTTGCCTACTACGAATACGAATTTAGACAGAAAGAATTATAGTTATGAATAAGATTATTATTTCTATGTATCGAGATAACAGAAAGACGAGACAGAGAGAAAAGAAAGAAAAGAACCAAAGGAAAAGTCTTCCCATGCTATATAACATCATGCCCCGCCAGTCCGCCAAGACTCATACTTCCGCCCGTAGAAACCCATAGAAACCCATCGCAACCATACCTTGTAATCCTCCCCACCATCTCCCTTATTTTTATTACAAATCTATCACGCCATAAAAACTCATAAAACCTTATGATGACATCGCCTCCACTGCGCATCCCTACTTTGCTTATCCCTTCTTCAACCAACACAACCGTGCATCACCTACTAGATCGTCGGGACAGATGCCAAGACACCGGGACATCTCTGTCTCGTGTTTTTGTTATATTGGTATATAGGAATACACTCCTATCCATAGCTATAATTTCTCTTCTCCAAACTTGTTTTCGCAGGAAGCAGTTTAATACCTCCCCTGATACCCATTGACACCCTTACCTAGTCTTTGCTTCCCCTGCTCTGCCCTATGCTCTCTACCTCTGCTCTTGCCCTTGCCTCTGCCTTTGCTCGTGCTTGCGCTTGTGCCCACCTGGCTCTCTTCTCTTCGTTGCCAGTATCCTCATTATACTAGATATGCTGCTCGAGCGATCTTGTGTCATTATTATCATCTGTCACGTTGCCTTCGTCACTCTATCACAATGGGACTAGACCACCTCAACCGGACCAATACAGCATGAGCTTCTCGCATCATAGCCCGTCGTGGTTACCCCAAATACTGATGCATTTGATTATCAAAAAGTTCATGCAGATCTTGAAGGGTTCTTCATTGTTCACCCTTAAGTGGACGCCTGCAACGGAGTAGTCGAGAGTAACAGAACAGATGGTAACGATGACGCAAGCCAACTCGAGGAGCACAGCCTTGTACAATAAGAACACCGACGAGGACGATGAGGGCTGAGCGAGTGCAAGCACAGGCACCGGCAAAGTGTGCCGGAGTGATCGAGGACAGCAGGGCAGACAAAAACGATGACACAAGGTAGCGCGAGGAGTACAGCCTTATACGATGAGGACACTGACGAGGACGACGATGGCCGGGCGGGCACAAGCGCAGGCACCGGCAAAGCCAGAGACAAGAGCAAGGGCAAAGGCACGAGCAAGAACAGAGGGCAGAGGGCAGAGCAGAACAAAGCAGAGCAGGGAAAGTGAAGACCGGATGAGGTCGTCGACAAAGAGGAGAAGAGCTATGAGGAGGCCTCCTGTGAAGGCGAGTTTCATCAGCAAGCCTATTCAACCCTACCGGAGGCCCGGGAGGTGTGGGAGACGTTCGGAGACACCCGTCAAACTTTCGATCTCCAGGGGCTTACCCGCCCGTACGAGGGCCTCCTGAGCCTTTGCAGGAGCCTCCCGAGCCTTCAAGAAGGCTTAGCGGCCTCCTGATGCTAAGCGGCGCCTCTCTATCCATCTGGAGGATTGTTATTCTCCCAAGAGGCTGCGAGATATCGTAGACCTCCACACTAGTAAGAGGTTTTTAGAGAGGCTTCAGAGACGCTCTGTTATAAGCGAGGATAAGTAGCTCGTGAGGCCCTGCCTCCTGATATCTCCGGAGGATTAAGCCGAGATCTCCTGCCTCTCCTGTGATCTCGCTAATCTCCTCTCCGAGGCTGCCAAGCCCTCCTGATATCTCCGGAGACTACTGATGATTAAACCTCCGCTCTCTCCTGTAATCCCTGCCAATCTCCTGCTTTCTCCTGAGGCTCATGCCCTCCTGATATCTCCGAGAGACATCACGATGATTAAACCTCCTGCTCTCCTGTAATCCTGCCAATCTCCTGTGCTCTCCTGAGGGCTCGCCAAGCCTCCTGATATCTCCGGAGACTACTGATGATTATGAAACCTCCCAAGCCTCCTGTAATCCCTGCCAATCTCCTGCGCTCTCCTGAGGCCATGTTCTCCTGATATCTCCGGAGACTAGTGATGATTAAACCTCCTGCCTCTCCTGTAATCCTGTCAATCTCCTGCCTCCTGAGGCTTCCTAAGCCCTCCGATATCTCCGGAGACTCTTGAAGATTAAGCCAGATCTCCCATGCCTCCTGTAATCCCTGCCTATCTCCCAGGCTCAATATCTCCGAGCGACTTTCAAACTATTACTAATCTACTGATACCTCAAAATCCACTTTGATTATTCATACCATACTTTCCACGCAGCTTATATCCGCATAATTGAACATCATCCTCTTGACTTGGATATAACCTCTTTAGGCCCTCTTAACTCATCGACCTAAAAGGCTTGTTAGTATATAGATAAGGCTCTTTGAGACTTTTTTATTTACCTTCTCGCGAATTGATTCTCGTATTACTTCCAGTGTGCCTCCCTGCTTCTCCTCGCTTCTTCCCCATGCGCTTAACATCCTGTTATAGGTAGCTGGAGGTATCCAAGTCAGAAGGAGCCTTTTAGAGGGCTTGGCTTTTACTCACGATATCCGGATTCTGATGCGGATTGAAGTTCAACCTTCGACGATATGCCTGTTTTCCGCGATCGTAAGATAAACCAGATTAGGTGCAAACCAGGCTAATAAACGCCTGAGATATATCATCAATGAAACCAGGATCCCTGGCCCCACGATTTTATCACCTTGTAATATTTTAGAAATATTACTTCTACGATTTCCGGGGCCCAAAAGTGAAGCCGGCCTGTCTAGTGGTTGTCAAAGACTTTGCCAAAGGCTCATAGAACGGTGGAGAGAGCTCTACAGTATAATTATCAGGATCGCTTATAAACGGTCATTCTCGAGCGAGAAAGGACACCTTCTTACCCTTTGCCTCTGGCGCTTTCTCCTCGCCGCCCATACAAAAGATCCTTTTCGACACGCAATTCTTCATCAAAAACAAGGTGCGATCTCACCCACGAACAATTGATTTGAACCTAATGGAAGCAGTTAGCGAAGGCTCACTAAGCCTCCGAAGGCGCCATGAGACTCACGCCGCTTCCTAGCTAACTTAGTCATTGGTAGACTTAGATTAAAATTCGTTTCACTCCAAAACCGACGGACGTTAATACTAAGAGAATCAGCTTGAGTGCCAAGGCTTCTCGAAGAATGTATAACGTCCGAGAAGGTATCCCGTGATACTTGATTACGGACTTGACCTCTGCTGCGTTTTCATTAATGGAGTCAGGCTCTGGTGCCCATACTGCGACATGCTCCATATCATGGCTGCATGGCGTTCTATATGGAGATAGGGCCTACGATATTGCTGTGAGAAAGCTAGATGCGAAAGGGTGAATTTGAAGGTTGTCTCTGCTTCGCGGTCGAAATTTGTCGCAGAAGGTGCTTTGGCCGAAATAAATGAGGAACTTGTGGAGAATGCTAGCTTCTTTCGGAGGCTGCTCTGCCTTCCGCGAGTTTCCTGCCTTCGTGAATTCACGACGACGGTTTCCGATTCGTTATATCAGCGGTTTGACTGAGACGAGGGATTTAAATATCACATACCTGCATCATATTTATGCAAAGAAGAAGAAGCAATTGCTTCTGCCGCCAGTCCACTAGGTGCTCCTTCGAGTGGCTGCAAGAGTTCCTGGAGGCCATAGGCCTCTTGTTTTTTTCCAGCTCATGACCCGGTTTAATGGTGGTCGCAGAGTGGTCGTGATGGTGGTGGTGGTTGTGGTGGTTGTGGATATGGTGGGACGTGATATACTCCGCTCTGATAAAGCGATACGACGGTGGTGCATTCTCATCTCCCGGCCTCGTCTCATAGTCATCCTCATGGATTTGAACGTAGTCTTCCTCCTCCTGGATGATCATCAAAATCACTCCAGCTTTTTGGTGGGCCCTGCAACGCTCCGGCTTACTCAATATTGCTCGTCCGAAACCTTTCTAGAGGGTTCGGGAGCCATAGTAATCGGGTCAGTATCTGGTTCTGTAGTACCGAATTCCTACTGCTCGCAAAGACTAAACACTCATCGCCTCTTAGACGCTTATTAATGGAGGAGAGATCGGGCTTGCATGCTTACGTTCCTTCCTCAACGCCACGCTTGTTGATTTTTGCTCTCTGCGAAGCCAAGATGGTGGTTTGTAAGGCTGGAAGAGCCTTCATGAAGGCTCTCACTTCCACTATATATGGTTCGATTCACACCATATCACCTTTGCTTTTTCTCGGCAATTAGATGTTTTTGGCGAGAAGCCTTCCGGACGGCTCGCTAAGACAAAATCAATTCTATAACCAACCTAAATAAGATAACACGATACCCAAATAGGCAACCATACATTCCCAAACAGGCAAAATTGCAACTGCATCTCCAAAAAACAAAAACAACTGCAGTCAACATCAAACCGCTTATCAGGCCTTCTAAGCTCTAATCGCCTTCTAAAGCTCTAATCAAGCCCTCGCCTCTACTCTAAACTCACACTAGGCCGCTAGAGTCCTCGGAGACACGGTCATTGGCATTCCGCTTTCATCATCGGCTTAAACAGCTGATTTCTACCGGCCCAAATACGCTCACGATCATAGTGACAAGACTCAAGGGTAATGGCATTTGGGTAGAAATTTCTATAACGCTTCATCGAAATTTCTTCCAATCGCCACAGACTCTGAACGCCATGCACCACCGCCGAAAGATCTGGCACCCTTCATCAAGACGCATGGAGATATTCAAACCTGTTTGATCAACCTTATTCCTAAACGTTAGCATTTCTTATGCAATCTGAGAAGCACCATGAGGCAGGGTTTCCTCTGTGGTTTTGAGCCAACCTTCTCTTCAGAATCTCCGATCTGCACATATTCGGATTTGGGGATAGGGTGCCTGGTGGACACAGGAAGCGCCATGGGCTCGGAGCCAGGTGCTCGCTTATTGCAAGTCTTTCTAAATCTTGCATAGACAACCCCTAACGGATGTTAATAAAGGGATAAGCGATCCGGCCCGTACTAATCATAGTGGCGGTATATATCGCTGATGCCTGTAACCCTTTCTGGGTCAATGATATGTATGGTTATTGCCGGCCTGTAGGGTATTCCCAAGGCCTGCCAGAACTCCGGTGTGGTCTGCAGTTCGTTTGTACGGCAGCAGGTGCCCCAGAGGTGGATGTATCTTTAACTTCATCATCTGCGCTTCAAAGCCCCACCGTGGCGTTGGGCTGTCCTATTTCTCTTCTGGATAGATCGATAATGAGGCGGAGGAGGGCTGCTTGGATCTTTATAGAGTCTCTGAAGCCTTTGACCATGTGGTCTTTAGCGCCTTGATGGCCCTGTGGTCCATGCAAAATTGACACAGATTGTTGAATAATTGTTCGCCCGAGGTGACCTTATTAACCCACCCTATTCTTACCATCTCGTCCGCGAGGTCGCTACGGAGAGCCTTATAGATAGCATCTTTTCCAGTCAATTGTAGGATTCTTCGGCAGTCGTGGATTGTCGTGCACTTGTACGCAGTAGCTGGTCTCCTGCGTGGTGGCATGGTTGGAGCCTTTTCCGGGTTTGTAGGGCCTTTTTGGAGGTTTGGGGTAGGTGTTAAGATTTGAAGGGACGTTTAAAGACGCGGCTGTCAATGGCTTGAATATAGAGCTTTAGAGTGGATACTGTACCATCTTAAATACTGTATAGTAATTCAAGATCGAAGCCTTGAAAGGCCTCAAGTGGCCTGAAGAACCGTATGTTTGAAAGTGGCAGGTTTGAAAGTGGTAGGTTTGAAGATCTCGCCACACAGGAGAGCTTGGGAGGTTTCAAACCTCACTACATCATCAGTAGTCTCCAGATAAGAGATTGACAGGGATTACAGGAGAGCTGGGAGGTTTCGCTTAATCATCCACTAGTCTCCGGAGATATCAGGGGAGGCTGGCGAGCCCTCAGGAGAGCACAGGAGATTGGCAGGATCACAGGGAGACAAAAGATAAATCATATAATTATTGCTAAGACCTAAAGAGAACTCAGAAAATTAAGAACTGCAAAAACAAAAACTCCAATTCCCAAATGAAGGCTCCTCAAGCCTTCTAAACTGCCTACAGAGGTTTGGGAGTTCTATCACCGCTGCCGCTGGTTTTATCCTCTGCACCTACAGGTGGTTTCTCTCAGTCAGAATAATAAGATTAATATAAACGCTTATTCAGGAAGAGCATTCTATAATGCCCACCCGATAAGTTCATGGATAGGGTATAATCAGACCTTCAAGTTCCTAATCCAAAAGCTCTATATCATTAATATCGCCCTCACAGTAATCCCATCCTCCTGGTGAAGGCGTTAGCCTTTGTAGGCCAGCTACGATTGTCAAGGCCCATTAATCAAGACAAAGCCTTAAGGGTTTTGCTCTGTGGCCCTGAGCCAACCTTCCAGCTTTCTGATCGTCTCCGATCGGCACATATTCCGGATCTGGGGGATAAGCTGCCTGCCCCCGGGGTGCCGAATTAGACATTGTCCCGTAGAAGGCTCGAACAGCCCTATTAGGGCCCCCTGGAGCGGCTGGAGGGACTCGCTTCAGCGCGAGGGCTGTTAAATCATACATAGATATCACTTCGAGAATGCCGGTAAATAGCGTAAGCGACGCAATCTCATACCAGTCAGATGACGACGCACGATCGCTAGATGGCAGTAGCCTTTCTACCAATAACATGTACGGTTATTATGGCCTGGAAGGTATTCCTAAATTCTCCCAGGCCTTGAGTACCATCTTGTAATATCTCTCGTTATCCAATGACTTTCCAAAGCTTCGCCATCATCGCTTTGTCTATATCCTTTTCCTCTTCTGTGATAGATCTACAATGAGATGGGCTAGGGCTGCTTGGATCTTTATAGAGTCCTCTGAAGCCTTTTTTCTAACCACTTGGGCTTCAAATTCGTGAGGGCCTTGTGATCCACAGATATTCAAGACAAACGATTGAATGAAGAATCGCCCGAAATGGATTTATTCACCCACCCCGTCCTCGCTATCTCATCGGCGAGCTCTTTCACAGAGCCTTATAGATACCATCTTTATCTAAGTGCAAGATTCTCCGCAGTCGATGTGGTCTCAAGAAATGTACTTGGCATGTTTGTATCGTGCCATTTCAGGGGCCTCTTGGTCTTTTGGACCCGCTTCCTAACAGGTGGGTCTAACCTGGAGGGTAGGGAACGTCGAGTCTCAGGGGTAGGTGTCGTTGGGGGGGCGTCAGGGGCCACCGATAAGCCCTTGGTAGCCCTGGATCCTGAAGGCGAGAACGCGGAGGCCTCGACGCTCGACTTTCCCTTCTGATGCTCCGCATTCTTCCTCTGACTCGATCTCTATGTAGGATGCAACACTACTGCTAGAGGCTGAACTAAGGCTGGAGTCCGAGCTCTCACTATCAATGTACTGCCCGGGGATTAATGGTCCGACCTCCTGTTTTTGGATGCGTTTTATCACTATGGGAGGATATGCGGCTTCGCTTTTGGCCTTGTTTAGGCTTGCCGGGTGTTGTCGGGGTGTTTGGTGAGGGTGCGGTTTGGATGCCGACTTATAGAAAGAGGAACAAAAAGCCTCCTGTATATATGTCAATTGCTTGAATATAGAGCAATAGAGAGGATAAGATACCATCTTATATCGTGTATTATAAACTCTTGAAGGCTTCCAGAGACTTGGAGATAATGTAGTAAGCTTGAGCCAGTGTATTGACCCTAGGAATGAATAGGGATACAAGTAGGAAAATAGGAGAACGTGGGGTATCTTCGATCAAACTTCACTACGTCATATATTGGAGTAACAATTGAACATCATATTGAATCATATGATGTCACTCGAATATTGTGATCAGAGTGTTAGTGCGATAAGATATAATCTATCAGTGCACGGGCCCATTTAGAGTGCCAACCTCCCTGAAGCCTCCTGCCTCAGAAGCTTAGGAAGCCCCCAGGGGCTCCAGAGTCTCCAAAGCCTCCAGAGTCTCCAAAGCCTCCAGAGCCTCCGAAGCCTCCACCAATATTGACTATCAGCAATGAGATCACGATGTCCATTTTGCATACGGAGCTACGCCAATGCTGGTAGTTTCGATCGACATCTCTCAAAAGTCCACCCATCGCGGACCCGCGCGTGGTACGACAGGCAGCTTTCAGGAACTCCCATTGAGGGCTCGCTGAGCCTTCCCGAAGGCTCAGGAGGTCCCCACGAGGGTGGACAATTGAACATACCAGATGAAAGCGAATCCGATACTGAATCGAATGATGATCATACTTTGGGATCCACGTAGTTCAATCTAGCAACTACCATATACGAGGATGCAGGGGAGCCTCTTTTCACCGCAACGGGATATGATGAAGGCTCGGAAAGCCTTTGATCAACCCATGGCAGCCTTTCAAATCAGCAGAGGAATTTCGGTTATCGCGCTGGTTCCTACAATCGAATGTATCTCAGGGTCAAATAGACGATTTCTTCCGCACCGTACGCCCTCTACAAGGCTCCTACAGCACTGGTAGAGGCTTCGCACGCCTCCTCGACGAGATGTCGTCTATGGGGGGGTTAGGAAAAGAGAGCTGGATACACTCAGAGGTCGAAATGGGCAGGCAGAAAATTCCTTACTACTACAAGTGACCCTATGAATATAGTGCTTTTCTGGGACAACGCATTTAGGGAGTCCTTGGTGTATTCACCTATTATGGAATACAATGAAATGGGGAGCGGATGTATGGGGAGATGCACACGGCAGACTGGTGGTGGAGATGCAGGTTCAAGCAACACTTACTTAGAAGGCTCAGGAGCCTCCGCTAATCCCTCACAAATGTTATAGAATACCTTCCAGAAGGATCAACGGTGCCAGTAATATGTGCATCAGACAGAACATACCTCACTAATTTCAGTGGTGACAAGAAGGCTTGGCCAGTATACCTAATGATTGGCAATATCACCTCAGACACACGAAATAAACCCTCTAATTACGCGATCATACTCCTAGCTCTACTGCCAGTGCCACCAAAGGTTGGAGTGCGTACGAACGAACGCCGTTGGGAGAGCCAGATGGTCCTTCACCAGGTCCTCTCTGAGGTTCTCGAAGGCCTTCAGGGCCCTGCGGAAAGGGGTGAGCTTATAACATGCGCTGATGGCTATGTGCGCCTATGTTATCCGATACTATGTGCATGGATTGCGGATCAACCAGAACACGCCTCGCTAAACCTCAACAATCAGGCCTGCCCTAGGTGCGGTTGATTTCAAGGGCCTGGGGAGCCTTCAAGAAAACCCGCCACGATTCAGGAGCGATATATCGAAATGGTAGAGCGTTATAAGGAGGATACGCCGATACAGCACCCGTTGAATACCTGGTGTCGAAATCCTTCAAAACTCTGTACAACTTTGTGGGCCTTGCCAAGGCTCAGGTGTATGATCTTCACAAGCCAGATATGTTGCATAATATTTATCTCGCCTATTGAAACATATGATGGAATGGATTCAATCGCTTTTGAAAAACACAATCGGCCAGAGAATTTTGATCGGGCTTGCCCATTAAGCCTTACCCAGGGCTTGCTGTACCAAATAAAGCTTATCGGGCAACTACTCAATGGCAAGGTAAAGAAATGCGCTATCTCGCCGGATAGTTCTAGGAGCCTTTGCAGTTTCTTTGGAACCCCCAAAAGCTTTGCAGAGAACTTCGAGATCCTTGAGGTGTGTTCGGTCACTAATCGATTTCCACTTGATGGCACAGTACACTACGATACAAAAAGAAACACTAGACTATCTTCAAGGGTATCTCAAGATTTCCACAAGTATAAGGATGTGTTTCTGGAATTTAGAGCCAATAAACGAACAAGGAAAGAGGCAAAGGATCGAACAAAGGAGCTGCAAGGCTCGGGAAGCGTTGACGGAGGCCTGCTGCAGCTTGAGGAAATTCGCGAGGCTTCTCATTTCAACTTCATTAAAATGCATCTTCTTTCACACTTCCGGGGGCCTGTAGAGTGATTTGGTAATATTCCAATGTTTTCATGAGCGACTCGGAGTTAGCTCATAGGCAACAAATTAAGATGGCTTATGCAGCCTCCAATAAGGTCGACGCAACAGTTCAGATTCTCGATTACCACTCAAGGCGTATGGCTATAGAGATACGGGTCTTAAATCTAAAAGATATCGTTGTCAGTCTTCCAGAACATTACGAGGGCCTCCCAAGCCATCGAGAGAGCCTCCGGGGCATGTTGGAAGTATTCAAAAACGAGGACCCACAAAGGACAAACAAAAGATTCCTAGATGATGATAAACACCCAGAACCTAGGATGTCGACCCCCGACGGTGGACCCCACATATTATCTGATATCGCCGATATGATTAAAATCAATAGAAGAACACTAGCAAGAGCGGTGTCGGAATATGGTCAGGGCCTGAGCCGGGGAGAACAAGGCTTATTGAGCCTTCTGGAGTGCCCAGTGCCTACAGGTGCCAGTATCAATTTTTCAGAAGCCTGACAGTTCTGAGGTACACAATATACGTGTAATGGGAGAGCATTATTTAGGAAAAGGTCATTTCGAAATGATTGGGCATGGATTAAGGTGGCCGCAGGCCGTGGGGAGCCTTTCAGGGATGCCTACCAGGGCTTGTACGAGCAATATTCAAGATACGTGACAGTATATCGACGAAAACATATCAGCTTTGTCTTGTAGAGCTACTGGAAGCCAAGGATAGGGGTCTTCCAGACGGCTCACACGGTCTTCTTAGAGTTGCGAGGCGCTCTCGGCAAAGGTTTTGGGTAGTTAATATCAGTAGTGTTTTGGGAATGGCTCATTTGTTCGAGCTGGGACAGGGTCAATGGCTTGTGAACACGAGGATAGATTTGAGAATGTTCGATATATAGTGACAATGTCTCTGGTGGCCTGGGGAAAGGTACAAGAGGCCTTCATAAAGGCTCGAGTGACTTCAGCTGGCATAGAATGTATTTAGAATAAAATTAACATGATAGTAAACGAAACAATATGATCTAGATCGGGGACTCATGAGGGCTCCAGAACCCCTTATAAAGGCGCAGAGGGCCAGAAGCTCCCCGGCGGCGGGATAGCCATCAAGAGCTGTATATATTTTTTGCGTGAAAATAGGTTGTTGGTGGTGGCCTCCGAAAGTTACTAATCAAAGCTCGGAAGGCCTCTGGAAGGCTCAGGAAGCCCTCTGGAAGGCTCGGGAGGCGAGAAACAATTAGCGAGGTGTCAGGAGAGGTAAGGAGGGTAACAGAAGGCTCAGGAGGCTCTCTAGAAGGCTCGGGAGGCAACAAATGGTTAGCGAGGTTATTAGGAGAGACGGGAGGGTAATTGCCTTGGCAACGGCCTCCGGAGACCCAGTCAAGCCTCTGGAGAGAGTTTGAATCTTGCTGATGTTGGACGTGGGGAACTATGGCTATTGATAGGAGTATATTCCTATGTACCGAGATTACAGGAAGACGAGACAGAGAGAAAAGAAAGATAGAAACTAAAGAAGAACTCTACCCTCACTATTTAACACGGTCCTACGCCAGTCCGCCAAGACCATATATCGTCGTCCAGAGAACTTCATAGAACTCTATCGCACCCACACCCCGTATTCCTCCCCACCATCTTCCCTAACTATATTACAAATCCCTCACGCCATAGAAACTCATCGAACCCCATAACGTCATCTCCCCTCCACCACATACCTCGTTCTCGCTTATCATTACCTCAACCGCTACAACCATGCATCGTCTACCGGACTGTCGGGACTGATGCCAAGACGCCGGAACACAAAGCCAGAGACAAGAGCAAGGGCAGAGGCACGAGCAGGGCAGAGGGCAGGAGGGCAGAGTAGAACAAAGCAGGGCAGGGAAAGTGAAGACCAGACAAAGGCTTCAGCTAAAATCAGGGAAGCTATGGAAGGGCCTCCTGTGAAGGCTAGTTTGGATGAAGAAGACTATGGCTATGGATAGGAGTATATTCCTAAAATTACAGGAAGATGAGACAGAGAGAAAAGAAAGACAGAAACTAAAGGAAAGATTCTCTACTGCTATTTAACACCATCCTCCACCAATCCGCCAAGACCCCATATCATCATCCGTAGAACTCCATAGAACTCCTTAGCACCCACACCTTGTAGTCCTCCTCACCATCTCCTCTAATTATATTACAAATTCCTCACGCCACAGAAACTCATAGAACCCCATAACGTTATCCCTCTACCGAGTGCCTCTCTCTCCCTTAACACTGCCTCACCTGTTACAACCATGCATCGCCTACCCAACCATCGGGACAGATGCCAAGATGCCGAGACAACCCCTCTGCAATCGAAGAAACGAAACAAGCGTATGCTCTCCTCCAAAGAGCACACGGAGCGGCGCAGTAAGATGCCATCGACTTTGCTACCCACCACTCCAAAACTAAACAAGCCCAGACCGAGTTCCACAAAGAAGTCCAGGGATTACGAGCTAGAATTAAGAAGCTCCAGGGAGGGATAAAAGAAGATTTAGGGGAGCTCCTTGTGACGGAGTAGCTGAGGGTAACCCGACAGATGATAACGATGATACAAGGCGATTTCGAGGAAAGCCTCAGACAAGAGTGACACTGACAGACAACGAGGCGGCGGTAAGACAGAGCACCGGCAAAGCCAGAGACAGGAGCAAGAGCAAAGGCACGAGCGAGCACAGAGGGCAGGAGGATGGAGCGAAGCAGGAAAAGTGAAGCCTAGGTAAAGATCTCAATGAAGGTTAAGAGAACTATAGGCGCCTCCTGCGACATTAGCAAGCTTGCAGTTATCTGTGGGCGCATAACCCTCCGCCCTGGCACAAAGCTGTTCTCCTGGCGCAAACCCCTGCGCCAGGGCGCGGACGTCAAGGCTTATCACCTGGAGGCGCCAGGAGCCCCTGGAGATGCATCCTACCATACCACCTCCTGGCATAACCCCCTCGCCAGGGCGGAGACTCCAAGCCTTTGTGCCTGGAGCTCTTGGAGCCCCTGGAGAGGATCCTATTACCACCATCTCCTGGCGCAACCCTCTCGCCAGGGCGGAGATGCCAAGCATTATCACCTGGAGCCCCTGGAAATGGAGCCTCTGTTTGAGTCTCTGAGAAAGACCCTACCACTACCATCTCCTGTCAGTAATCCTCTCGCTGCAGGCTGATGCCAAGGCTTATCGCCTGGAGGCTTAGGAGCCCCTGAGATGATCCTATTACACCATCTCCTGGCAGAACCCTCTCGCCAGGCGGAGACCTGCCTTTTACGCCCTGGAAAGCTCTCTCACCTGATTATTCTCTCCACCCTCTCAAGTTGCATTATTGCTCGAGAGCACTCCACCAGCCGCTTCCTGAAAGATTCATCGTGCTCTGAAAGAGCATTCATCAGTGCTCAGAAAACCAACTTCAAGCTAATTATTCAGCTAAATTCATTCCATGTACGTAAATCAATCCTAGTATTTACAAGCCGCTTTCCATCAACTTCGAATAGGTGAGCCATTCCCAATACGCTTAATATTCACTACCCATACCCTATATTTCTTGAGCATCCTGAGACTCTAAGGCCATGGCGCTTATCGTGAGTCCCAGCATTCTTGCTTCCAAAAGCTCCACCACACACACGCCCATGGGACGCCTCTATTATCACGGTTTTGATTATATTTCTAGCCTACCCGAAGACGCCCTTCGAAGACTCCCTACCGCTTTTTCCTCACGATATCAAGAACCCAAATCCAATCGTTCCTTACTCCCCGCTTTCTGAATACTGCATCTCCTGTACAGCGAAGATGACGAAACTCATATACGTCTGGTCTTTGGAAAATGGGTATAGGAACCCGCAGACACTTCCACACGGTACTCACTAATGCTCTCCCAGCTTCCGGCAAAGCTCTCAAGGTATCCCGTATCTGATGCATATTCTCTCACAAGCCTGACTAGTGCCATTCTACTCATTCTAAGCGCATCCGCAATACCATATAGTCGTTTTGATTCTCGCGATGGATTGCAGAGCTTCAGAATTTTAGAGTCGAAAGATCGATAACAGCGACGCTCGCAGGTAACCTTTTTCCGCCTCCTCGGTCTCCAAGATCTCAAGTAACTCTCAGGCTTGTCGCATTGCCTCCAGAGGCTTTCACCACTACCCTCCGGAGTCCCGACGATATCTTTCAGGTTCAATATTCGTATCTCTAGTGCTAATCGTCGCCCGGCATAGTCCAGGAATTGGGTCGCCGAGTCGATCTTATTCGATGCCCTATATGCTTCTTTCGATCCTACAGATACGGGCGAGCTCGCTCATATCTGTGGAGAACATCGGAATGCTACCATTAACGACTCCACACGCTCCCTATAATGTGATAGCATGTGCAACTTAATGAAGTTTGAAGGCGACCTTCACGGATCTCGAATCTCCAGAAAGAAGTAGTGCCTGGAGCCTTCAGTCTGCTGTTTCAAGGCCTCATCCGCTCCTCAGATCATTCTTCGCCCTTGTCAACAAACTCAAGGAAGATATCCTTGTATTTGTAGAAGCCCTTGAAATATCCCTCTAAATAGTCTACGGTATCCCTTGTATGACTCCCATACTGCGCCATTAAATGAAAATCTATCAACGAACAGACAGTTTCCTACCACTGTCGCTAAGACGGCCCTCGTAGAAGAACCACAAAGTGCTTCTGCGATAATCCGCCGAAGATTCCGCATCTCATTTCCCTGCCATTGTGTCATCGCCCTGTAAGGCTTATTTGGTACTGCAAGCCCAGTCAGTCCTAGATCTAGCGTTTGCATCTACAGCAGTCAATACACTACCATCCAATTGGGCCATTGATGAAGAAGCAGCAACTTGATCAGATCATGAAGTTATTCGATTTGATCTTATATCTGATTCAATTGAATCAGTGCCTCCCCCTTCAACCGAATCTGCTCAATTGGGCTAAAGCAGATTGGGATTCCTTTCAAACAACGCTAGAGATCTCTCAACTCACTACTAATTCTTCACTCTCATCCAAATGAACAAAACCTAGAAGCAGGAGCTATCCTACTTCTGGAACTCATAACCACAGCAGCTGAACGCAATGTTCCTATCAGGAAATCCTCTCCTCGATCAAAACCATGGTGGAGTGAGGAGATCACGTAACATGTACGATATACGAAGAGTTCTCTAAGAGAATGGAAGTTGGAAAGGTCTCCTATGTTGCATCAAAGATTCAGATCGCATAGATCGGAATACTTCAAGAGTATCAGGAGAGCTAAAGAGTCCCATTGGAACAGCTTCCTTGAGAATGCTCAAGGAAAAGATATATTCACAGCCTTCAGATTCACTAAACCAAGAAAGACGGAACGTACACCACCACTCAAGAATGTTACAACTGGAGAAACCGCCACCACTTTTGTAGAGAAAGCCAATCTATATAGAGCTGCCCTCTTCTCACCTCCCCCCATTTCACCTCAAAGAGATATCCAAATGCAAGGTGACAGGATACCAAGGAAGGACTTGACGGATGATGAAATCAAGAGGGCGATTATGACTTCCTCCCCCAACAAAGCTCCAGGGCCAGATGGGATAAACTTCAAATGCATTCAACAAGCATATCTAGCGATACCTCACCATTTCAACTCATTTTATAAAGCAACCATGACTGCTTATCACCCACACATTTGGAGAGAGGCCACTGTTGTTATTATAAAAAGCCCAACAAACCAGACTATTCGATTCCAAAAGCTTATAGGCCTCTCCTTGCTTAATTGCTTAGGCAAGGTACTGGAAAGCGATAATGGCTTCAAGACTTCAGATACCTGGAGAGATACAATCTACTCCACCACTGGCAGATTGAGGAAGACCAAAGAGATCTGCTGATGCCTGTATGCTGGTAGCAAGCATAGTGGATGAAGAAAAGAAAAAGGAAACGCTGCTTCAGCACTGTTTATGGATGTCAAAGGAGCATTTGACAATGTATTCAAGGACAGACTCATACATACAGCAAAGGAAAAACGCCTGCCTGCTCAAATAGTCAGATGGATAGACAATTTCCTAAGCAACAGGAAAGCTTTGCTAGCCTTTGATGGGCAACAAGAATCTATGTCAACAATAGCAACTGGGATTCCACAGGAAAGCCCAACATCACCGATTCTTTTTCTTCTCTACCTATCACCACTATTCGATATTCTTCAATGCCACTTTCCTCATCAACAAATACCTAGTTATATTGATGATATTGGCATGATAATGGTAGGGAAAGATGAGAGTTCAAACTGCAGACACCTGGAGCGAATGGCACAGCTAGCTGTCACATGGGGTGAAGCTAATGCTCTGGCATTCGACAACCCAAAAACAGAACTACTCCACTTCCACAACAAACGAACCACAAACACTACGGATACAGCCAAGGTTAGAATGCCTCATGGTACTTTGGTTGAGGCCAGCGATACACTGAGATGGTTGGGTGTTTGGTTTGATAAAGTTTATCTTTCAAACATCATGTCAAAACTAAAGCGGCTTCAGCTATGAGGGCATTTGTTGCACTCGCCAGGTTGGGAAATACAGAGAAAAGGCTGAGTCAAACAGCTCTCAGACAGCTCTATCAGACCTGTGTCACTACAATCAGTGATTTTGGTGCAGAGGTTTGGTGGAATGGACAGATAGGATACAAAACGCAGCTTCAGAAGATACAAAACAATGCAATGAGAAGGATCACTGGTGCTTTCAGAACAACACCAATATCAGCACTCCAAGCAGAAACTACACTACTACCCATAGAGATCAGGCTTGACCTCCAACAACAGAAATATGCTTTACGCATTCTAAGCATGCCGGCCACCCACCCTATCAGCACCTTCAGCCCAGATTCATTTCCAAGTACACAGGAATCAGGAAGAGAGGAAGAACCTACCGTGACAGCTACCCCATGGCACTCTACACATCAGCAAGACTTCATTTGTCTCCTGATGTCTCCTGAGCCTCAGGAGATTCAGAAAATATCCAAGGGTCTCAGGAGAGTCTCAGGAGACCCGGGAGACTGTTGGGAGACTCCAATCACAAGTTGAGTTTGCTGATGCAGTTGCGCGGCCACAGTACCAGTCCAGATTGCACCGGATCCTAAACAAAGTCAGCGATTGGACTCAACCACAAAGTCTGGTGGAGGAAATAGATACAATTGCCTGTTCCCCATGGCATCAGAACATTATAGACATCCAGATTGATACGATGGATAAAGATACAGCAGCAAAAAATCATAGACAGACAACTCAAAGCAATTGCAACAACTTACACCATTTGGTATTCTATTCTGATGGATCCCTAGCGGAAGGAAAGGGAGTCGAGTCATGGCATTATAGAGAACTAAATAGTGGTGGAGCAATTCTACCACCTTGGAAAAGAGGTGGAAGTCTTTGATTGCGAACTTTACGCAATAGCTCAAGCTACACAGCTTGCCCGGAAAGGGATCAGAAATTCATGTTACTCCACAGATGATGTCTGGATCTACTCAGACAACCAGGCAGCGATTAAGAGAATGAAAAAACCTGAAGCGTTTCCAAGCCAACACTGCGAGTTGGGTAATGAAGGAAGAAGTGTCCTCTTGGTGGCCATTAATATCAAGACGGAGGATGACTTTCTGAGTGAGCTTTTCCGATTCGTTAGGTTTACCGTCTATTACATCTATATGGCGAGGTACTTGTAGGGGGATTGTAGTGAGATTTTAGTGGTATACGAAGTCTTAGTCTATAAAAGCGTATCCTGAAGCACCAGTATCAATGATGGCATATGATGGGATAGAAGAATCTTTATTTTGCGAAATTGAACACGTTACAACTAATTGATTCCCATCCATATCAAACCCCGAAAGCGACAATTTAAACCAATCCTTAAACTGTCCTTGGAGTGAGTCACTCACTCCAGGGAAAAATCATTTAACGCCTCATCGCCGGAGGCTTCTTCATTCTTTTCATTCTTTACATCAACCCTGGCTCCCCTCATCCTGGGGGCTGAGTTCCTGGGGGCCGGCACCTGCGGGCATTCTCTAACAAGGTGTCCTACTTGTCCACAATAAAAACATCTATTTTCCACACGGCGGGCCTCTCTCTCCTGAGGGTCCGGGCGGGCACGACCGAATGACAAATCCATAGGAGCCACTCCTTCAGGCATATGGGATGGGTGGGCGGCTGCAGGTGGGTTGGGGCAAGCAGAAGCTTGGTATCGGAGAGCAGGGGGAGCAGAGGCTTGGTAGCACGGGGTTGAAACAGCAGGAGCCTGGTAACAGGAGACGGCCTGGCCGGGGGCAACATGATAAAGTGCGGGGTGATCGGGGGTGACAGGATCTTGGTAGCGAGGATGGTAGCAAGCAGTCAGCATCTGCTGCTTGCTGTCCAGGTGTTGGAGAATGTGAGCAAGTTCATGGACAGTAGCGGGGGTTTCCTCATGGACCATAAACTTAGTAAGTTCCTCACTTAGCTCTTCCATGAATTGGCTGTTTCTACCATTCCAGCCTCGACAGCGTAGTAATGGGACTCAGTGAAGTATTCCGAGAAGAAACGATTGAGTTGCTTGATCCTTCTGAGAGCGCGACGGGTGGTGCTTACTTGGTCCGGATCCCGAAATGCTGTATCAAAGATTACAAAGAACCTCTCCATGGATGGGGGGTTGATCCCGGTAGTGGTAATATAGTGTATAAACTGTTCGGCGGCGGGGCCTTCTAGGCGAGAAATGGCATAGGTCAACTGGTTTTGCAGGGTGGGGTACCGGTCGGTATTGCCCAAGAGCTTGAGTTTCAACATATTCTTGAATTGGAAGAGTCCCTTCCTGTTACCACAGTATTTCTCCGGATCCAGAAGTTACTCTGTCCTTTCAGCCGGTGGTTTCTGGGTATGAACAAGGCCTTCTAGGAGGTGGTTTCGACGACGTGAGGGTGGAGGAGGAAAAGGGTCAATTACTGTTGGTGGAGGCGGAGGGGGGAGCGTGGCCCAAGAGGCGAGTGCTGCTTGGGTTTCTTGGGTTGCTTAGTTTGCCATATCAACTTAGTTTTAGAGGGTAGTTACCTAGGCTTTCAGGGTGTAGATTTCTCCTTCCAGCCCCATGTTTTCGCTTCCTAATTCTGTAATTCTTTTGGTCCATTCTTCTTTGGCTTCATCAACATTCTCCTCCTCCCTTTCCAGATCTTCCTTATATTGTAGTAGGCCTTGTCGGCATTTCCTGAATAATTGATAGGTTAGGAGAGTATCGGAGTTGTTTTCGTCTTCGGGTATGATGGGATTCCGCCGGAAGAAGGAGTTTAACTCCGCCATTAGCCTGTCTTGGTCGAAGGTTTCAGTCTCCATCGGGCTGGCAGACATGTTCGGGTTCTTTTGGTAACAAGGTTGAGTGTGTTATAGGTTGGCGTTGAAGACGCAACTTTAGTATCATGAAACAAAGACGGGCACAACACCAGAATAACACGAAGCGATGCGGTCCGAAGTGAAAGCTGAACGAAAGGAGAGAGCTGAGAGATCCGAAGGTCAGCGAGGAGAGACAAAGCGGGGTAAGTTCACAGAGAAAAGGAATGAAGCGAGAACTAAAGGGTGGACTTATAAGTTCCGAGGTCTACGTTGACTAAGTTGACAGGAAGGTTGCGTGAAGAAAGAAAAGAAAGAGAAAGTCTACAAGCGAGGGAGAGAGCTCCCTATATATAGCCTCAGAATCCCTTCGCTGACTCATGCCATAGAAACCCGTAGAATCCTAAAGAAATTCTTCTATTAGAAATACATGCGCACCCTTGACTCATAGAACCCTTGTAACCGAAACCCATAGAACACCATAGAAAACCCTGACTTATCCTTCTTCCCACAACGTCGCCAAGCATGCTCCACGACATGATAGATTGATGTGATTGATGAAAGACCTATTGAATCAGGGAAGGTGACAAGAAAGGTAACGTTGGAGTTGGAAATTCCATCACCAAGCTTTACCATTTGTGACTAGAGTCTCCTGAGTCATCTGACAATCTCCTGAGTCTCCTGAGATTCCAGTAATCTCCTGAGACTTGTAAAATCTTGCTGATGTAATGGACATGTGTAGGAATGCCTTTACTTTGATACAAAGTTGGGACATTACTCGATTGTGATGAGAATACCATAGATGAGGAGGCATGGAGTCTTGACTGATAGTGGGGGAATGAGATTCGCTTTCAGTTAGCAGTATGTCTTGAGCACTGTATAGCCAATTACAAATCTATTGTGGCTCGAGGTATCTCAACATCACTACTTATCACGGCTCCGACCCCTGCACCTCGCCTCCCACCAAGATGTTTTCGGAATAGAGTTGTCGGATAGCATCAGTCGATGTCAGAAGTAGAACGATGGTTTAGGAAGGAGGTCGGGTAATGGAACGTAAGCGCTAAGAAGGATGGGGTAGTAACAGGAGAGAATTAGGGGTATCGGGAATAGTATGGGTGATACGGGAGTGTGGGAGGTTCTACTTGCCGTGAGAAAAAGTCCTCGACCGGGAGCCATGACAACGGTTGAGGGAGACCTTTCCCCAACATCAGTGAATCCACAACTTGAATGCAAGACTCGGACTCCCATGGCTCCTCAGGCTCAACAAGATAAGCGAATCAACCTCGCTCCCAGACGAAAGTCAGGCACCCCCGAAAATTTGACGAGGCTCAACGCCAGATGGTTATTGAATATGCGACACGGGATAGGGCCTAAAGAAGAAAACCTTGGAGCCGAATTGCAAAAGAGCTGCCATTCGTTATTCACAGAACACATGTCGAAAATATTTTGCATGCAGCTGGATATTCCAGATGTATTCCTGAGTCAAAGCCAAAACTTTCCAACAAAAACTTACAACTTCGAAACCTTTTCAGTAACGAATGGAAGGATCGGGCTGTAAGAGTACAAGATAGCCAACCGGGAGAGCCTTCTGTTGATGGTTGGATTTATACAGATGAAATGTACTTTATAGTTGGAGAACATTACGGGCCAGAAAGAGTAACACGCTTGGGAAATGACAAGTATCATGTCGATTGTATGAATGAAGAATGACCAGGGCAGCCACGGGTTATGTTTTGGGGCTCGATTGTTTACGGTGTACCTTGTGCGGAATGTCCATACTTTATTTGGGAGGAGGAAACAGAAGGGGAACGGAAAACTGCGCTTGATCATCTTGCTCATGAGAATCAGATTGCGGAAGAGGAGGCTAAAAATGCTGATCCAGACTGGAATATCAAAGAGATGGCATGTCGGAAAACCTTACCAAAAGGACAACGACCTTGAGGATGCCCTCCAAATCCTTACAAAGTCACAAAAAAAACACGAGGAAAAAAGCTAAAAGGTGGAATTGATTGGTTTCGCTATCGGGAAAATGTTTGTAACAACAAACTTTATCCATTTTATTACAAAATAGATGAATCAGCTAAGCGACACGAACGTGGACCTATTTTTTCAATAGAAGATAGTGCTGGCCCCCACCGTGCTCTACATTTCAAAGCACACCATATTATCAACAATATCAACAAAATTGACTGGCCGGCATCTTCTCCTGATCTCAATCCTATCGAACAAGTCTGGAACTACATACGGGCTAAAATCTGTGTCCGGAAACCTTTCCCTAACACCAAAGCGGCTATCAAAAAAGCATGGGTAGAGGAATGGAAAGCTATTCCAGTAAAAGTTATCAACAAATTTGTTGAAGCTCTACCAAGTAGAATGACAAAGGTAGCACATCAGAAAGGTGGAAATTTTTATAACGGGTGAATTTGTAGAATAGCTATTGAATTAGTAGGCGTCGTAATTGTTGTTTTCCCCCGGGCCGTTGTCATGGCTCCCGGTCGAGGACTTTTTCTCACGGTAAGTATGGGATTCTACGATATGAGCCATTGGTGTGAGGGGATAGTTGTATATATAGAGTTCATTCTTTCCTATGTTTCTGCCTCTCTAGGCAACGTCTTCCTTCTGCTAGCAATTTACTACTTTGGCTTCAGCCCTCCTGTCCCGCATTACTTCCGAGACCCAGACCTGAACCTGAACCCGAACCTGAATCCGAGCTGAGTCTGAACTCGCTTCGCCCTGGTATAGTCCGAGCCGAACCCGCTCCGACCCTGGTCTATTCTCCTGTCCCCTGAACCTGACCCCGTCCCGTTAGACTACGTTGCCTCCGCCTTTAGCTCCCACCATACATTATGACGTTCAACCCTGACCCCACCTGGAGTCCACCCTTGACGCAAGCACAGTTCGAGGATCAGTATGATGAGGATGCTTCCCTCCTCTTCCAACGTATAACCTACCTGGTGGCCAACCAACACACCCAACGCGATAAAGCCTGAGCACAGGTAGCCAATCTCCAAATGGAAAGGGATACTGCGGTCGCCGCATATCAGGCTGCTGAAAATCTAGTCTCTGCCATCCCCGAACTCAAACGACAGGGCACTGACCTGGAACGACAGCTGGCGGAAACCCGTCAGTTGAATACTTTGCTCTCTGCCCGACCTGCTCCTCCAAGAATTCTCGCCAGGTTCACTTTGAAACGCTCCGGTTAACTCCCGCCCGTCGCCCTCTTGTTACTCCCCATGGACCCTTCTTAGTTCCTCTGCTGCCTCCGAGAAGGTCCCTGACCTCCCTAAGTTCGATGGCAAAAGGGAGGAACTTCGCCCCTTTGTTACTCAATTAAGCCTGAAGATGCTCGCCAATCATGATCGTTTTCCCGCCGCCCAAGCCCGCCTCGCTTATGCCATTAATCTTCTCTCGGGCCGTGCCCTTGCCCAGGTGATGCCCCTCGTGGGTGGAGGACGCATTGACATAGAAGACATCGAAGCTCTGATTACTATTCTGGAAACCACCTTCGGGGATCCAGACCGCGTCGCCACTGCTGAACGAGAACTTGAGCGTCTTAATCAAGGAGGCTGGCATTTTTCCACCTACTTCGCCGAGTTCCAGCGCTTGGCTGCTGCGGTTAGGTGGAACGATGAGGCCAAAAAGCACGCTCTTACTCAAGGTCTCTCTCGCGAACTCCGCTCTGCTATGATCCACCATGACGTCCCCGCCGCTACTTTCGAGTATGTTCTCTTGTTTCAGAAATTGGACAATAGGCTCCGAGATGCCCATACCAGGGACCGCTCTTCCCCTTTTGCCGCTCGCCAACCCTTTGCTTCCCCTGGTCCTGCTCGGGCTCCTGGTCCTGCCTCGGCCTCTCCCGCTCCTCACCCCTCCTATGCCCCAGGTGGTGCGGTGCTACCTGGTGCCCGCCGCCTCACAAGGACCCGATAACCTCACGAACGCAGACGCCGTACCAAGGACTCTGTATGTATTGTGGAAGTCCTGGGCATTTTGCCGCTGAATGTCCTGCTTGCCCTGTTGCTCGTCCTGCTCGTGTTGCTGCTACTTCTGAGGTCAGCGTACCTCCGGTTATGTCTGGGGCCGGCGCGCCCCCTGCTATTAACAATGCTTCTTGCCCTTCTTCCTCTCCTGGTTATGCCTTTGGGTTTCCTTTTGGTTCTTCTTCTTCTTCTTCTGACTCCGGTTCTTTGGGTATGGGTTCTCCTGGTTCAATTTCTGCTGTTGCCCAGGATCAGCCGGGTTTTCACGAGGACCTGTCTTAGGTGGCTTATGCCAGGTCCGTCCTTTGTCCTTGTCTGCTTCTGCTGCTTCTGGTGTCTCTGGTGAGAAGGGTTTGGATAACAGTCATCTTGTTGTTTCATGTATCGTATCTGATGAGAATAAAACTGTCAAAACCTACTCACTTGTTGATACTGGGGTTTCTGCATTCGCATTCATTGATGAGTCTTTTGTACGCCACAAAGAAATCCCCACGACTCTCCTTCCAAACACCCGCGCCCTTCATGTTATCGATGAAAGAGAAATTTCCTCCGGTAGCATTACTCATATTGCCCACCTTTCTCTTCGTATCCAAGGCCACACTGAAGGATTTTCCGCCTATGTTACGTGCCTGGGACATTATGCATTGGTACTAGGAATTCCTTGGCTGCGCCGACATGATGTCACTATTAATTTTGCTGATAATTCGTTGACCTTTAGGTCCCCTTGCTGCCTCCGTCAATGCAATAATGATCAAGTCCCTGTCTATATTAAGGGCATTGCCTCGCCACTTCCCGCTACCCATGACTTTGAGATCGTTACTGCCGCCACCTTCGCCGAAACCACTCAGGGACTTACTGTTTCTGCCTTATTCCTCAGTGGCTCTACTGAATTGATTCCTCCGGAGATTGCTGTCTTGGTTTCTTCCGAACATCACCATTTCTGGCAACGGTTTGGAAAGGAAGGGCCCCAGAAGTTACCTCCTCACTGCCCCGATGATATTTGCATTAATCTGCATGAGGGAAAGGAACTTCCCTTCGGTCCTTTATACAGCATGTCCCAGGATGAACTGGCCGCATTGATTGAGTATATCGACGACATATTGAAGAAAGGATTTATTGAATCCAGTTCCTCCCCTGCTGGATCCCCCGTTCTGTTTGTGAAGAAACCTGGTGGTGGACTCCGGTTCTGCGTGGATTATCGAGGTCTGAATGCCATTACCGTGAAGAACCGTTATCCGCTGCCGCTTCCTAAGGAAAGATTTAATTAGCTCTGCAAGGCCAGGTAGTACATCAAGTTAGATTTGAAGAATACCTATAACCTGGTCCGCGTTGCAGCTGGAGACAGATGGGAAACTGCCTTCCGCACCAGAGTCGGCCATTTCCAATATAAGGTGATGCCTTTTGGACTGACCAACGCTCCTGCCGTTTTCCATGCATTTTATTAATGATACCCTTCGCCCCTTTTTGGACCGCTTCTGCACGGCTTGTCTTGATGACATACTTATTTACTGTGAGGATCTGGAGTCACATCGCGATCATGTTAATCGAGTCTTGCAAGCCCTCACAGATGCCGGTCTTTACTGCTCCCCCGAGAAATGCGAGTTCCAGGTTAAGGAGGTTAAATACTTTGACATGATCGTTACTACTGAAGGCCTTAAACTCGACACTAAGAAGATCGAAACAATTGTTAAGTGGGCTCATCCCTTGAATATTAGGGATATACAGGTATTCAATGGCTGGGTGAACTTTTATCGGCGTTTTATCAAGAATTATTGAGGGATTGTCCACCCCCTCACTATACTCACCAAAGAGAATGTCTAATGGAACGAGGTCGGGTTCAAGGGTGAGGCAATGGGAAGTCAGGAATCCAAGGCGGGGACAGGGTCGGCTCGGAATATACCGGAGGCGAGGCAGGCTCAGGTTCAGGTTCAGGTTCAGGAGCGAGGTAGACAGAAGGGCCGAAGCCAAAGTAATATATTGCTAACAGAAAGAAGACGTTGCCTAGAGAGAGAGAAACATAGGAAAGAACACGCCATATATATAGAACTATTCCCCGTACCGATGACTCATACCATAGGAGCCCATAGAAACTCCTACGCTCCTGTGCCACACATACTATCCCCGTTATCAGCCCATCTTTCCTAGCGCTTATAATCCCTTACCTGAACTCCTTCCTAAACCATTATTCCACGTCCGACATCACCTGGTACTATCTGACAACCCTGTTCCGAAGACGTCTTGGCGGGAGGCGAGGTGCAGGGGGCGGAGCCGTGATAGTTGCCCTCTCATTAGGTTCGAGCTCTGCGAGAACTCCGTCAGATCTCGGCTTGGTAGGGTAGGCGGTATGGAAGCGAGATAGCAGACGGGGGACGTTAGTAAGGTTCTCGGCATACTCCCAAGTCGGCGCATCATAGTCCTTCCATTTAACGAAATACTGCAAACGCGAGTGGCGGAGGCGGGAGTCCAGAAGTTCATCAACTTCCCATTCATCATCACTATCAACAATTACCGGAGGTGCAGGAGGAGGAATATGTCCTGGCAGGGGGTCTTTGGCGCAAGGCTCTAACTTCGAAACATGGAAAACGGGGTGTATTTTCATTGTAGAGGGGAGATCAAGTTCGTAGGCATAGGGGCTAATGACCGACTTAATCTTGAACCTGCCGAGTCGTTTCCAATGTAGTTTCTGGGAGGGTCTGGTGGTCTGAATATTCCTGGCATTAAGCCATACTTCATCACCCACTTTATACAGGGAAGCGGGAACTCGACGGGTATTGGCATTACTCTCCTGTCGATCTTGAGCATAGCGTATTTCAGCTTGCAACTGATCGTGGATCTCAGCCATCTTTTGAACAAGAGCATTAGTAACTTGAGGGCGGTCAGTAAGTGGGGGCAATGCCAGGTTCTTCGTAAAGCGAAGGTCAAATCCGTAGTTGGCCATAAAGGGGGAGACCTGCGTCGTATCCGATGGGTGATTATTCGAAGCAAATTCAGCCAATGGTAACCAATTCACCCAGTCGTCCTGTTGATAGGAAACATGGATCCTCAGATACTATTCTATCACGGCATTAATCCGTTCAGTCTGGCCGTCGGTTTCGGGGTAAAAGGCAGAAGACATCGCAACACTAATCTTGAGGGCCCTGCACAGAAAATTCCAGAATCGAGACGTAAACTGGGTGCTACGATCGGAAACTATACTAGTAGGTAGGCCATGAAGTTTCCAAACATGGTCGATAAATAGGCGTGCGAGATCTTCAGATACAGTAGTAGTATTGCAGGCAATATAGTGCCTTATCCTCGACAGACGATCAACTACCACGACAATTGCATCCTTTCCCTTGCTCTTGGGTAATCCCGTGACGAAGTCCATGAAAATATGTGTCCAAGGTCTCTGGGGAATCGGTAGGGGGCGAAGAACTCCATAAGGGGCATGACGAGAGGTCTTACTTTGACTACAGATATGACAATTCCTCATGTAGCGGTCCACTGTACTACGCATTCCGGGCCAATAATACGAGCAGGCGAGGAGCTGAAAGATCTTCGCTTTCCCAGGATGGCTTGCGGACGGGGCGTCATGATGCTGTTGAAGTAAGTGCAAATGCAGAGTCGTATCATCTGGAACAAAGAGCTTTCCGCGGTAGGTCAGGAGACCCTTTCTGGTTGAACATTCTGCCAGGTTAATCTCACGGGAGTGCCTGGCCCCATCTCGGAGGAGTGCTAAGATTTCATTCGGGAATGGGTCAGTGACATAAACTTGTTTAAAAAGTTTTTCTAGGGGTGACTGTCCTCGGACAGCCGGAATGGCTGCCAACAAACCCAGATTCTGGGACTTCATCACTGTCTGACTCTGCTGCGTCAGGCATTCATCCCCCTCTTTAGGCAGATCTCCTGATCTCCTAGTCAATGCATCCGATTTTCCCCCTTGCTTCCCAGGTCGATATGTATCATAGCTTCACCTCCTGCACCTTGCCTCCCGCCAAGACGTCTTTGGAACAGGGTTGTCGGATAGTATCGGTGGATGTCGGAAGTGAGATGATGGTTTAGGAAGGAGGTCGGGTAATGGAATGTAAGCGTTAGGAAGGATGAGGTGGAGACGGTATAGGACTGGAGTTATTGGGAATAGTATAGGTGGTACGAGAGTATAGGGGTTTCTATGGGGTTCTATGGTATGAGTCATTGGTGCGGGGGAAATAGTTGTATATATAGGGCTCGTTCTTTCCTATGTTTCCGCCTCTCTAGGCAACGTCTTCTTTCTGTTAAACAATCTATTACTTGGGCTCCAGCCCTTCTGTCCTGTCTCGCCCCTGAACCTGGACCTGAACTTGAACCTGAACCTGAACCTGAGCTTGAACCTGTTTCGCCTTTGGTATAGTACCAAGCCGACCCCGCCCCGACCCCGCCACGTTAGTCTAGGTTGCCTCGCCCTTCGGCCCCCACTATACACTATGACTTCCAACTCTGATCCCACTTGGGCCCCCTCTTTGACACAAGCACAATTTGATGACCAGGTCGAGGTAGATGCTTCACTCTTGTTCCAAAGAATAACCCACCTAGTAGCCAATCAGCGCACTCAACGCGATCAGGCCCGAGCACAGGTAGCTATCCTACAGACGGAACGGGACACGGAGGTCGCCATCCATCAAACCGCTGAAAACTTATCATCTGCCATTCCTGAACTTAAACGACAAGTCGCCGACCTGGAACGACAGCTGGCGGAAACCCGTCAGTTGAATACGTTGCTCTCAGCCCAACTTGCTCCTCCCCCAGTGGCTCCTCGCCAGGTTCGCTTTGAAACGGTGCCTCCAGTTAAACCGCCTCCTGTTGCTCCTTCTGTTGCTCGTCCTGCTCGTGTTGCCGCCACTCCCGAGGTTGGCATACCTCCAGTTATGTCTGGGGCTGGCACGCCCCCCACTATCAATAATGCTTCTCATCCTTCTTCCTCCCCCGGTTATGCTTTTGGGTTTCCTTTTGGTACTTCTTCTTCTGGTTTGGGTTCTCCTGGTTCCATGTCTGCTGTTGCCCCAGATCAATCGGGTTTTCACGAGGACCTGTCTTAGGTGGCTTAGGCCAGGTCCCTCCTCTTTCTTTGTCTGCTTCTGCTGCTTCTGGTGTCTCTGGTGAGAAGGTTTCGGATAACAATCATCTTGTTGTTTCATGTATCGTATCTGATGAGAATGAAACTGTTAAAACCTACTCACTTGTTGACACCGGTGCTTCTAGATTTGCATTCATTGATGAATCATTCGTACACCACAAAGAAATACCCACTACTCTCCTACCCAACCCTCGTGCCCTTCATGTTATCGATGGAAGGAAGATCTCCTCCGGTAGCATTACCCATATAGCTTATTTTTCCCTTCATATCCAAGGCCATACTGAGAAAATTTCCGCCTATGTTACTTGCCTAGGGCATTATCCGTTGGTGCTAGGTATCCCCTGGCTTCGCCGACATAATGTTGCTATAAATTTCGCCGATAGCTCGTTGACCTTCGGGTCCCCTCGCTGCCTCCAACGTTGCAATTATGATCGAGTCCATGCCTATGTGAAGGGTATTACCTCCCTGCTCCCCGCCAACCACGACTTTGAAATTGTCAGTGCCGCCATCTTCGCCGAAACCACCCAGGGGCTCACTGTTTATGTCTTGTTCCTCGGTGGCTCTACTGAATCAATTCCCTCTGAAATTGCTGCCCTTGTCCCTCCGGAACATCATCACCTCTGGCAACGGTTTGGGAAAGAAGGTCCCCAGAAGCTGCCCCCTCACCGCCCCTACGATATTCGTATCAACCTCCACGAGGGAAAGTGTTACAGGCATAGGAAAGAGAACCCGAGGACTACAAAAGGAGGACTTCCCCCCCCCAGACTGTTAAAATCTCTATGTCCCACTGGGCGCGCCTGAGAGGCACGGTGTTGCCAGTATGGAGCCCAGTGCGGAGTTGCAGAATCCCTAGTCAACGAACCTGTTTTCGACCCCTGAAATAACCCCGGAGCGTCAAAGCGCCGGCACAGTCGCTCAGGATACCGGTGGGTATATGAGGGGGCAACGGTGCGAGTTTGGAGTCAATCGGACCATATTTGATCGAATGACGAATGTCGTAAGGAAGCTCACACTGGTGGTGCCTCTGGGGAAGGTAAGACTACCCGACTTCTCCGGTACCGATTGTTAGCAGTCCTAATGTTGAGCTATGCTCCTTGGTGATAGATAACGATGTCGGGAAAGAGTTGGCGAGCGAAGTCGAGTCTCGACATCGATGTTATCAGGTACTGCGCTAAACTCAAGACTCCTACGACCACGACGAAGGCTGAGTGCATGCAAGAAACGGACGTTACCAATAAACGGATAGAGCGTGAGGATTTTGGGGAATAGAGGATTTTAGATGGGATGATAGTTTCGCTTGGTTGTGCCAAGATTTTCAGGGTCTTCGGAGTTTCGCACTTGTTGTTTGTATCTATAATGTTTAGTCCGCATGACATCTGCGCGGGATATAAATACTGTGTCATTCTCCGACGTTGTTGAAATTATCAGCGACGAAGAAAGAGTTTTATCGATATAATAACTATTACTTTACGCTTTATACTTGTCTTGAAACAACTATCGAGTGACCTGGAAATTCCACCTCGAACCATCTTCGTATTTCAGAACCGCTTATGTACTTGAAGGACTAGCATCAAGCGATCGAGACTCTATGCTGGTTAAGACTGAGAAGATCTTGTTCCTTACTGCCTCTGCGGTTAGCGTTTCAAACTCTAAGCTCTTTACTTGACTACTCGGGTTGCTTGGTGCGACACCCTAATAGAAAGGAACCACCCTTCGGTCCTCTATACAGTATTTCCCGAGATGAATTGGCCAAATTGATCGAATACATAGATGATATGTTGAAGAAAGGCTTCATTGAATCTAGTTCCTCCCCTGCTGGATCCCCCGTTTTGTTTGTTAAAAAGCCCGGCGGCGGACTTCGATTCTGTGTGGACTACCGAGGCCTGAATGCTATTACCGTGAAGAACCGCTATCCGCTGCCGCTGCCCAAGGAAACGTTTAATCAGCTATGCAAGGCCAAATAGTACACCAAGTTGGACTTGAAGAACGCCTATAACCTGGTTCGAGTGGCAGCTGGAGATGAATGGAAAACCGCGTTCCGCACAAGGGTCGGCCATTTCCAGTACAAAGTTATGCCCTTTGAATTGATCAATGCCTCCGCCGTTTTCCAGCACTTTATTAATGATATTCTCCGCCCCTTCTTGGATCGCTTCTGCACAGTCTACTCTGACAATATTCTGATTTATAGCGAGGATTTGGAATCACATCGCGATCATATTAATCAAGTCCTGCAAGCCCTTACCGATGCCGACCTCTATTGCTCCCCCAAGAAATGTGAGTTTCAGGTTAAGGAAGTTAAATATCTAGGTATGATCGTTACTACTGAAGGCCTCAAGCTCGACCCCAAGAAAATCGAAACCATTGTTAAGTGGGCTCGCCCTCTAAATGTCCGGGATATACAGGTCTTTAATGGTTGGGCGAATTTCTATCGACGCTTTATTAAAATTTACTCTAGTATTGTTCGCCCTCTGACCATACTGACGAAAGGGAATGTCCCCTTTATTTGGTCCCCCACCTGCGAGGAAGCCTTCGAAGGTCTTAAAACCACCTTTACAACTGCCCCGATCCTTCGTCACTTTGACTTCGAATATCGAGCTATTGTGGAAACGGATGCGTCGGATTATGTTTCAGGGGGGACTTTCTCTCAGTACAGTGATGAGAATATTTTACACTCCGTTGCTTATTTTTCCGGAACCCACTCCCGAATGCAATTATGAGATTTATGATAAGAAACTGTTGGCTATTATCAAGTGTTTTGAAGAATGGAGAGCAGAGCTCATGGGCGCCGCCGAACCCATTGAAGTCTTGAGTGATCACCGGAATCTGGAATATTTTAAGACCAAAAGGAACTTGAATCGACGACAAGCGCGGTAGTCAGAGTTCATTTCCCGCTTTAACTATTTGATTAAATACCGACCTGGGAAGTAAGGGGGAAAACCAAATGCATTGACTAGGAGATCAGGAGATCTACCTAAAGAGGGGGATGAGCGCCTGACGTAGCAGAGTCAGACAGTGTTGAAGTCCCAGAATCTGGGTTTGTTGGCAGCTATTCCGGCTGTCCGAGAACAGTCACCCCTAGAAAAACTTTTTGAACAGGCTTATGTCACTGACCCATTCCCGAATAAGATTTTAGGACTTCTTCGAGATGGAGTTAGGCACTCCCGTGTGATTACTTTAGCAGAATGTTCGACCAGAAAAGGCCTGCTGACCTATCGAGGGAAGTCTTTCGTCCCGGATGATACAGCCTTGCATTTACATTTGCTTCAGCAACATCATGACGCCTCAAGACTTTTCCAACTCTCGCCCGCCAGATATTGGCCTGAGACAAGAGCACGGTTGATCGTTACGTGAGGGATTGTCATGTTTGTAGTCGGAGTAAGACCTCTCGCCATGCCCCCTATGGAGTCCTTCGCCCCCTACCGATTCCTTAGAGACCTTGGACGCATATTTCCATGGATTTTGTTACGGGATTACCGGAAAGAAAAGGAAGAGATGCGATCCTCGTAGTAGTCAATCGTCTATCCAAGATGAGACACTACATTGCCTGCAATATTACCACCGGCTCTGAAGACCTCGTATGTCTGTTTATTGATCATGTTTGGAAACTCCATGGTCTCCCAACTAGCATTGTTTCTGATCGCGGTACTCAGTTTACGTCTCAGTTCTGGAAGTCCCTCTGTAAACTATTGAAAATTAACGTCGCCATGTCCTCCGCCTTCCACCCCGAAACTGACGGTCAGAGAGAACGGATTAATGCGGTGATGGAACAGTACCTGAGGAGCTACGTCTCCTACCAGCAAGTTGACTGGGTGGATTGGTTACCACTCGCTGAGTTCGCCTCAAATAATCACCGTTCGGAGACAACTCAGGTCTCTCCCTTTATGGCAAATTATGGCTTCAACCCACGATTTACGGAGAACCTTGCACTATCACCACTCACCGATCATCCTCAAGATACTAATGCCCTTGTTCAGAAGATGGCTGAGATTCAAGACCAGCTACAAGCAGAGATTTGCTATGCCCAAGACCGTCAAGAGACTAATGCCAACGTTCATCGAGTTTCCGCCCCGGTTTACCATGTTGGGGATGAGGTATGGCTGAATGCTAGAAATATTCACACCACCAGACCCTCCCGGAAACTTGATTGGAAACGACTCGGCAGGTTCAAGATTAAGTTGGTTATTAGCCCCTATGCCTATGAACTTGATCTTCCCTCTTTGATGAAGATTCACCCTCAGGCTGTCTTCCATGTTCCGAAGCTGGAACCCTGCGCTACCGATCCCCTACCGGGACATATTCCCCCCCCCGCACCTCCGGTAATTGTTGACGGCGATGAAGAATGGGAAGTTGATGGGCTCCTGGACTCCCGCTTTTGGTACTCACGTCTGCAGTACTTGGTTAAGTGGGAGGGTTATGACGCACCGACGTGGGAGTATGCTGAGAATCTTACTAATGTCCCTCGCCTTTTGTCCCGTTTCCATACCGCGTACCCTACCAAGCCGAGACCTGACGGAGTTCTCGTGGTACTCGGACCTAAAGAGAGGGCAACTATCACGGCTTCACCTCCTGCACCTCGCCTCCCGCCAAAACGTCTTTGGAACAGGGTTGTCGGATAGTATCGGTCGATGTCGGAAGTAAGATGATGGTTTAGGAAGGAGGTCGGGTAATGGAATGTAAGTGCTAAGAAGGATGAAGTAGAGACGGGATAGGACTGGAGTTATTGGGAATAGTATAGGTGGTACGAGAGTATAGGGGTTTGTATGGGATTCTATGGTATGAGTCATTGGTGCGGGGGAAATAGTTGTATATATAGGACTCGTTCTTTCCTATGTTTCCGCCTCTTTAGGCAACGTCTTCTTTCTGTTAAACAATCCATTACTTGGGCTCCAGCCCTTCTGTCCTGCCTCGGCCCTGAACCCGGACCCAAACTTGAACCTGAACCTGAACCTGAGCTTGAACCTGTTTCGCCTTTGGTATAGTACCGAGCCGACCCCGCGCCGACCCAGATCGCTTCCCGGTTACCCTGAACCCGACCCCGCCCCGTTAGAATATGTAATCACATAATTAAAACGAGAAAGGAACTCTGACCATCGCGCCAGTCGCCGATATAAGTCCCTCTTGGTCATAAAATACTCCAAATTCCGATGGTCGCTCAAAATTTCAATAGGTTCAGCAACACCCAACCTAAGCCATTACAGCTGGAGTGTCCTAGCGTCTTGGCACCTGTCCCGACGACCCGGTAGACGATGTATGGTTGCGACAATTGCGGAAAGGTTAAGCGAGGTAGGAATGTGCGGGAGAAGGGACGATGTTGTAAGGTTCTAAGATCTTCTATAGCCTGATGGATTTGTAATGTAAATAGAGGAGATGGTGTGGAGAAATACGAGGTATGGTTGCGAGGGAATTCCATGAGTTTCTATGGGCGGCAATAGGAGTCTTGGCAGGTTGGCAGAAGATGGTGTTGAATAGTGGGGAGCGATATCTCCTTTAGTCCTTTCTTTCTTTTCTCTCTGTCTCGTCTTCCTGTTGTCTCGTTACATAGGAATATACTTCTATCTATAGCCATAGTCCCTCCCATTCAAACTCGCCTTCGCAGAAGGCCCTTGTAGTTGCCACATTTTTAAGTTTAGGACGAGATATAACCAAAAGTTGGGTGGCAACCATCCTAAACTTGAAAATTTGACAAGTAATTCTTCTTGTTCTCACTGAAGTCCTTACTTGGTCTTCACTTCTCTTGCTCTTCCTTGCCCCTTAGCTTTTGTTTTCGCTCGTGCCTTTGCCTTTGTTCTTGCCCTTGCCTCTGCCGGTGCCTGCGCTTGTGCCCACCCAACCCTCGTCGTCCTCGTCAGTGTCCTTGTTGTGCGAAGCTGTGCTCCTCGAGTCAGCTTGCGCCATCGTTATCATCTATCTAGCTACTCCTGGTTACTTAGTCACATGTAGGCCTCGGCACAAACAGAGTTGGTCAAGAACCCCAGGACAGCACTACAAGCCTACATTCCCGGCTGTGAGCCTGCCTGGCAAGATCAGAACATCCAGAGATACCGATCTTTTGTCCTTCCCCATCTCTGGCGGTTGAAGGTGGAAGTGAAGGCAATATTCCTCCTCCTCCGGTAGCCTAAGGTAGTGCCTCCGAAGATGATCCAAATAGCTCAGACACAGAACCAGAAGGGAATGCCAGTGACAGGAGAGCCTGGTGGAGGTACCTCAAGAAGAACCTTGAGAAACAGCAGAGAGATCTGCTTGCCTTCTTGGTCAGTCATCGGCCACTCTTGAGCACCCCCATCCTCCTCAATCAATCAAGGCCCGGGAACCTAAGGCCCCTCCTCCTTCCAATTTCCAAGGTCAAGTGGAACAGGTAGAGACCTTCCTCCAACAGTATGAAAATGTATTCTCTATTGAGAGTCAGTCCTTCCTGGCAGATGAGACTAAGATCCGGTATGCCGGGAATCTCATGAAAGTAACGGCAGCAATCAAGTGGTACGAAGCTTATCACAACTCAATAGATCAGGCCCCTGCCAACCGGATAGCTGGAAGGAATGTAAGGCTAGATGAGCATTGGAAATTGTGGGATTCCTTTGTGGAAACTTTTAGAGCAGCCTTGGGTGGAGCCATCTCTAGGGATTAAGTGGTAGTCCAATGGAATACCCTGACCCACACCAAGAAGGAAGGAATAGACTCCTTCCTGAATATGATTATTCAGTTGATATGGAAGACTGGCTACGAAGGACAGCTAGTAGATGACAAGATCCAAGGCTCTCATCTACCGGAACTAGGTTTAAGTTGAGCTCTTTTTAACCCCAAGCCTAGATCCTTGATTGTCACGGCATGTCTGGTATGTTTGGGATTCGGTGAAAAGGAGTTAGTAATCGCGTCGGGATTCTTCGGGTTGGGTATATCGGGGTTTAGTATGTAAATCGGTTGTGGCTATGGGGTGTTTTCTCTACGGGGTTCTATGGGTTTCTGTGACACGAATTAGTCATCGGTGGAATGATATGTTATATATACGGGCTGGGATTTCCTTTGTCGTTCTCTTTTTCTTTCTTCTCTAGGCAACCTCCTGTTATCAACCTTTTCCTTTAGGTTTCTGTTCTCGTCCTCAACTTGGTTCTCTTTTCTATAGTGATAATAAAATATACTTAGTTCGTTACTTTGCCGCGCCCTGTCTTCGGTTGTTCTTTAAGCACTCGCTCAACTCCGCCGCTTAACCCTCAGCCTGTTTCGTCGCCCCGTCCATGACCGCTGTTCGAGCCATCTACTGGTACCTCCGCCTTCACGTATTCCTCAGAGATAGTCTGTGGACGCTCTGCCCAACCCTACTCCTCCTCGGTTAGACCCTTCGCCCTAGTACCCCGACCCCGCCCCGTAACATTGATGGAAAGGATCATAGCTCTTAGAGAACTGGGGCACACCCATGAGCGGTATCAGGTGGCAGCTGAGAAGGCTCCAGCCAGGACCCAGAAGGAACCCAGCAATGCTAAAGCCTGACAATCCAAGGGAAAGAAAGAAGCCTTAGGCTCTTATGCACCCAAAGAGACAACCGGATCCAAGGACAAAGCTGAGGAACTAAAGAGCATCCCGGGTGATATTCTGGAAGAAGGAAGAAAGGCTGAAGTATGTTTGAAAGTAAGACCTTCCAGTACTCCCCTGTGAGGTAGAGTGTATAAACTGACTTGTGCAATAGTGCGGTAAGTCCAGACACAAATGAACCTATTGTTGGTCCAAGGAACCTACTACTGTCCGAGTTGCAGTTGTGAAAGTACAAAGAAAGCGGAAAAGAGGATTTGGCTCTGGGGATAAAATCCAGCAACCATCTGAAAAGAAAGCTAAGGTTGCTGTAGCGGCAGAACAACCCTTCAATGTACTTCCAGAGGTATTAGAGGATTTTATCTTTGAACCCGGAGCAGGGTCAGATGATGAAATTATCTGGTAGTATCTGTCTATAAATTTATGTATACTAGAGTTTCTTCATAAAAATTTGTTGGGTTTTGTTTTCTCTATATGGAATATATATATATATATATTTATCTTGATCATGTTCCCGGAAGTGCAGAGAATGATAAGGAAAGAGATTGCTATATAGCATTGCCTCTTTGCCTAATAGGTATAAAGAGAGCAGCAGCTGCCGCATTCTTTCTTTATCATGAGAGAACCCTCAAGAAAAATATTCATATCTATTTGCCATACCCACTCTATAATGCACAGCCTAAAGAGAACTAGAGAAACAATCTCTGAGAAAACCTCCAAGCTGTTACGGACATAGAAGATGGAACCCGAAGACTTTAAGAGATAAAACCCTATGTTACCACACTAGAAACCTCCATGCCCCATTGGGCACGCCAGAGAGACACGGTGCTGCCAGTATGGAGCCCAGTGCAGAGTTGCGGAATCCCTAGTTAAGAACCCGTTTTTGACTCCGAAAATGACCCCCAGAGTGTTAAAGCGCCGGCTCAGTCGCTCAGGATACCGTTAGGTATATGAGAGGGCAACAGTGCGAGTTTGGAGTTAATGAGACTAAATTGATCGAATTGCGGAGGTCGTAAGGAAACTCACACTGGTGGCGCCTCTGGGGAAGGTAAGACTACCCGACTCCTCCGGTACCGATCGTTAGCAGTCCTAATGTTGAGCTATACACTTTGGTGATAGGTAATGCTGTCGGGAAAGAGTTGGCGAGCGAAGTCGAGCCCGGTACCAGGATGTTATCAAGTAGGCTAACCTCGAAGACTCCTAATGACCACTGACCAAGGCTGAGTGCATGCAGCAAACGGGACGTTATCAATAAACGGAATAGAGCGTGAGGGATTTTCGGAAATAGAGGTCAGGGGTATTTTAGATGGTGGGATAGATCTGGCGTTTGGTTTTGTTTTGGCGTATTTTCAGGGTCTTCGGGGTTTCGCACTCGTTTATTATAATTATAATACTTAGTCCGCGAGACATTTGCGCGGGATATAAATACGGTGTCATTCTCCGACTTTGTTGAAATCATCAGCGACGAAGAAAGAGTTTTATCGATATAATAACTATTACTTTACGCTTTATACTTTGTCTTCGAGAATCTATCAAGTGACCTGGAAACTCCACCTCGAACCATCTTCGTATTTCAGAACCGCTTATGTACTTGAAGGACTAGCATTGAGCGATCGAGACTCTAGGTGGCTGGTCATGACTGAGGAGACCTTGTTCCTTACTGCCTCTGCGGTTAGCGTTTCAAACTCTAAGCTCTTTACCTGACTACTCGGGTTGCTTGGTGCGACGCCCTAATAGTAAGACTACCCGACAATCTCCGGTACCGATCATTAGCAGTCCTAATATCGAACTATGCCCCCTGGTGATAGATAATGATGCAGGAAAAGAGTTGGCCAGTGAAGTCAAACTCGGTACCGGGATGTCGTCAGGTAGGCTGACCCCAAGACTCCATATGACCACTTACGAAGGCTGAGTGCATGCAGCAACGGGATGTAACATGAGGTATTTTTGATAATAGAGGATATAGGTATTTGAGATGGTGGGATAGAATTGGCGTTAAGGTTTCTTGGCTTGTTTTCAGGGTCTTCGAGGTTTCCCATATAATTGTTGCAATAATAGTCTTTAGTCCGTGGGACATTTGCGCGAGATATAAATATGGTGTCATTCTCCGACTTTGGGAAAATCATCATCGACAAAGAAAGAGTCTTAATGATATAAATCTATTACTCCTATACGTCCTTAAAGTGATTCTTGAAACATCTACCTGCACCATCTTCATGTTAAGCATTTTCCAACTCTAAAAGACTTGTTTACTCCTCGGACTAGCATCGGACATCAGAGATTCTAGTTACGTTTAGACTAAAGTGAACTCATTCCTTTCTGCCTCTGCGTTTCGGACTCTGAGCTCTTTACAATACTACTCTATTAGTCCGGTGTGACACCCTAATACAAGCAGAGAAGGGAGGAAGTAAGCCTTCTGCCCCTACCGGTGCACGGCAAGAGACCCGTTCTAGAAGCCAAACTGCCTTAGACAGTTAAGGGAAAGGTTGAAGGCTCCCAAGGGAAATTCCTTCTAGACGCCGGGTGTACAGGACCTATCCTGAACCAGGACTTTGTCAGAAAGAATGGAAAACTATTACAGCTCCGCCCCCTGCACCTCGCCTCCCGCCAAGACGTCTTCGGAACAGGGTTGTTGGATAGTATCGGTTGATGTCGGACGTAGAATGATGGTTTGGGAAGGAGCTCGGATAATGAAATGTAAGCGCTAGGAAGGATGGGGTAGTAACGGGAATAGTATGGGTGGTATAGGAGCGTAGGAGTTTCTATGGGGTTCTATGGTATGAGTCATCGGTGTGGGGAAATAGTTGTATAGAGAGGGCTCGTTCTTTCCTATGTTTCTGCCCCTCTAGGCAACGTCTTCTTCCTGTTAGCAATCTAATACTTTGGCTTCGGCCCTCTTGCTTTGCCTTGCCCCTGAACCTGAACCTGTGCCCTGAACCCAATCCCGCCTCGCTTCTGGTATAGTACCGAGCCGACCCCATCCCGACCCTGATCATCCCCAGTTACCCTGAACCCGACCCCGTTCCGTTAGAAAAACCCTTAGTGCGGAGGAATCAACCACTGATAATGTATGATGCTTAAGGAGATGTCATGATGGTAAGCGGAGGATACTATATTCACCCGATCCACATGAGCATGGGAGATCATAAGGAGACTCTCCGATGGGAGGTAGCCTCTTTGGAAGCTGGAATCTCCGGTTACCTGCCAATTGCTTGGTCAAGGAAGCATAACCCGGACACTGATTGGGAACTCGATACCATAAGCTGCAGGAGTGACTACTGCAAGCAGAATTGTCTCCCAGCGGCTATTACTGTGGAACCCATCTCTATCTATGAAATGTTAGAAGAGAAAGAGGTATACCACTTGGTAGCGGGTGTTTGGCATGAGAATAGTGTGAATGTGGAAGTAAGAATTCCTGCATAGCATTGGCAATAAGTACACGTATTCAGCAGAGAGAAGGCAGAGGAGTTACCTCTGCATTCTGCTAATGATCTAAAGATCAAGATCCTGCCTGATTCTACAATCCCATTTGGGCCGTTAAACCCATGTTCCGCTCCTGAATTGAAGGCCCTCAAGGAGTACCTGACCAAACAGTTGGCTACAGGAAAGATCTCCAGATTTAATAGCCCGGCAACGGCACCCATATTGTTTATACCCAAGAAGGATGGCAAGTTAAGAATGTGTGTTGACTGCAGAGGCTTGAACAAGGTTACTGTAAAGGACAAGTACCCACTACCTATCATGAGTGAGCTCAGAGATAGGATGTTCAAGGCCCAGGTATTCACAAAGATAGACCTAAAGAACGGTTTCAATTTGATCAGGATGGCTGAGGGAAATAAGTGGAAAACCGCCTTTAGAATCCGCTATGGCCTGTATCAGTATAATGTAATGCCGTTTGGTCTATGCAATGCTCCTTCTGCCTTCCAGACTATGATCAATGATGTCCTAAAAGAACTACTAGATGTAGGAGTGATTGTCTATATTGATGATATGCTCATCTACTGGGAGACCATGGAAGAAATGTTGATGTTGACAATAAGGTCTTACAGCGGCTATCAGAGAATAAGCTATATGCATCTATTGATAAAACCTCCTTCCATGCCCCGGAGGTAGAATATTTGGGCTATCACATCTCAGAAAAGGGAGTGTCAATGTCAGAAGAGAAGGTTGAGGCAGTTAGGGAATGGCCGGAACCCAAGGATATCAAGGGGATCCAAGCATTCCTGGTTTCGCCAACTTCTACTGGCGCTTTATTGAAGGCTTCAGTAGATTTTGCAAGCCCCTAACTGATCCCCTTCAAGATGGCAAGAAGAGGCATTGGACCGCAGCTTGCGTACAGGCCTTTCAGGATCTGAAGGACCGGTTTACTAGTGCTCCGGTGCTTGCTCATTTTGACCCTACTAGGAGAACAGTGGTTGAAACTGATGCCAGTGACTTTGCTAAGGGAGCGGTGCTCTCCCAGTATGGAGATGATGGCAAACTATATCTGGTAGCCTTCTATTCTAAGAACTTGAAGTTCTCTCCTGGTGAGATCAACTATAACATTCATGCCAAGGAAGTGGGAGCAATTGTAGCCTCTTTCTGGGAATGGGAGCACATGCTGAAGTCTTGTGAGCATGAAGTCACAGTTTTCACAGAAAACAAGAACTTGGAGCATTTTAATTCCATCAAGGTTCTCACTAGACGGCAAGCTAGATGGTCAGAAGATCTAGTAGGCTACAATTCTAAAGTTATCTACAGACCCGGAGAGAAGAATGGCAAACCTGATGTGCTATCTAGGCGTCGGGATCACCGCCTTGGAGAGAGGAGTGAACCACTGCGCCAGAGCCACAGATGTTTCTTAGGCCAGGTCAATTGGTTCTGGATACCACTAGACTAGTGGCAGCAAAAGCCAACTAGTTGCAATTTTCATTTGTGGACCGCTTGTATGAGACAGTCATATTGGATAAAGATTAGCAGTTAGTGCACCGCTCTCTGACTGAAGGAGAACCCAATATGCATCAAAACCTGTCTGCTAAGGTCTCGTGGGAGCGAGGGGCGAGGCAGGATCACTCCTGCCTGGTGCGTATGGCTGTTGTGTCCAGGGGGCTCACTTGTGAGGTTCGGGGTGGCGACTTGCGAGGTGCAAGTGTCAGGAGAGGGGAAGCAAGGGAGGAGGTGGAAGAGGACCCGTAGGCTCCAGTCTCTGATATCTCTTGCTACTAGCTACGTATACAGCATAGGGAATATTCATCCTATGTGTTGGGCGTAATCACCTCTTGCTAGCTAGCACGTTACCCAGGGGGTGAACCCCAGGCCAGAAGTGACTGATAGGTAGACGATGGGAGTGGACTACTGGTCGAGGAAGACGAAAGAAGGAGGAAGAAGACCTCGTGGCTTTTCGGCAGAGGGACAGGCCTGGCTGAAGCGTGACAAAGCTTCAAGGCAGAGAAAGCAGCGATTCATATTGAATAAGGCCTAGCCCTACCTCCCGAAGGAGAGAGAGGCAGGGCTTAGGCGAGGGTGGAGGTGAAGAGAGAACTCTAGTAGCGTATAAAGATTGTATTAAAGTATTTACTAGAGTTCAGGTGAAGACGCTATGAGAGGAAAGCGAAGACAAGCATGGTCTCATGCCCTTTATAGTCCCTCCCTACTTACAAGACATCAAACCTTCCTCACGTCAAGAAAGGAAACAGAAAGATATAGGTACGATCCTCGAGCTCAAGTGGCCTAATCCGAGGACAACAGAAGGAAAAGAAAGAAAAGAAGAACATCGAAACTATACAAGGGTCTTCGGGACGCAAGTGGTTAAACCGAAGACGAAAGGCCCAATGAACTATCAGCAACGTCTATCTGGCGTAAGCATTACAGACTGGCCCAAATTTGACAAGACCGCAGTTCTCAAAGGAGAAGAGAGAAGTCAAGAAAGAGATAATGAAGAACATACATTGAGTTTTCTAACCGGAACCCATAAGCGAGTACGGTCAGGGGGAATACAGGTAAAGGAAAGATAAAACATTAACGCCGAACAAAGGAAACCCCGCACCGAACCACCGCACCGATCAACATACTAATCCCCGATCTAAAGGTGAGATCGCCTAACAGTTCTCGTTGTCGCCCCTTGTCAGGCGCTGACCTCCATGCATCTTCGCAAGGGGGAGACCCGTGACCTGCCAGGTCCGTTGGATCCATGACATAAGGATGACCTCATCTTCTACAAAAATAGATGGTACATTCCTAATGACAAGAAGCTCTGGATGGATATCCTGACCGATACCCATAACTCTAAAGTGGCTGGACATTATGGTCAATTTAAGACACTAGAGCGGGTGAAAAATAACTTTTTTTGTCCTAAAATGGATCAGGATGTGGAAGAGTATGTCCATTCCTGTGACGGTTGTTAGAGGAACAAAACATCTCGACACAAGAAGTCTGGTATGCTCCAATCTCTGGAGATAGCCTATCGGCCATGGACTTCCATCTCTATGGACTTCATTGTAGGATTACCAGAGTCTAAGGAATTTACTAAGATCTGGGTAATAGTGGACCGCTTTTCCAAGATGGCTCATTCCATCCTGCTGCCTACTCTCAATAAAACAGAAGATATGGCTAAAATGATCTTAAAGGAAGTCTGGAGACTCCACTAAGCACTGACGACAGAGTCCTCGACAGAGATAAAGAAGTTTCTCTGCTTCTGGCAGTCTCATAAGTTCTCCTCAACGCTGTTTTAAAGATGTCTACTTCCCCCCACCACTAGACAAACGGCGAAACAGAAAGAGTTAACCAGACCCTGGAACATTACCTTCGGAGTTATTGTTTATATAAACAGGATGACTAGGCAGATCTCTTGCCTTTAGCGGAGTATGCTTACAACTCCAGCGGTCTCTTCGTCTACTCAAGTATCGCCTTTCTACGCCAACTATGGTTATGAACCCAGAACCAATTGGTCAGCTGCCCGGGAAAGTAGTGAATTTAGCAATCCAGCAAGTGAGGTCATGATCTCTCAATAGGAAACTATCTGGCAAGCTATGCAAGAAAGTTTGGGCAAGGCTAGAATCAGGATGGCCCGGTGGTATGATAAACATGCACTAGCACCTCCAGATATCAAGCCAGGAGATGAAGTAATGTTAGACTGTCGCAATGTGCAAACAAAGTGGCCAATGGGAAAGCTAGATCGGAAGAAGATAGGCTCTTTCAAGGTCATTGAAGCTATAGGCACCCATGCTTATAGGCTTTCTCTTCCTCCTCAGATGGCTATCCACTCAATCTTTCATGTCTCCCTCCTAGAACCCTATAGAGCACCAGTAGACCCGGAAAGAAGAGTTCCTCCCCTGGAACTAGATGAGATTGCAGGAGAAGAGAACTGGCAGGTCCGGGAATTAGCTGATAGCTGGGTCAATTAGGCCCACTGGCAGGAGAAGAGTGGAATATCTGGTATTATGGGAAGGATATGAGAATGAAGATACTATATGGGAACCCTATAAACATCTTCGGGAGAGCGCTGAGGAAGCCATCTGGGATTTTCACATGAGGTATCCCACTGGCAGGAAACCCAGGGACAAATGGCTCTGAGGAACTGGTTCTTGAATTTTGGATTTGCACATAGTCACGGCAGTTCTTGTATAATAAGGTTGAATAGAATTTGGTTATTGAATCTTGCAGACCAAGATCCTGAGAGAGGGGAGTAGTATAACAGAGCCGCATCAGCGGTTAGAAGAATAGTTCTCACTGGGCCTATTATTGTGACAGAGTGACCGGAGGCAACAAGGCAGATGATAACGATAATGCAAGTTGACTCGGCGAAAGACAGCCAGACAACGGAGGACACCGACGACGACGAGGCCAAAAAGATAAAGATGACGCAGCAGAGACAAGAAAGAAGCAGACGAGCGAGAACCGAGAACAGGAGCGCAAAGTAGAACAAAGCAGAGCAGGGAAAGTGAAGACCAGATAAGGACTTCAACGAGGATCTAAAGAGCTATAGAACGGCCTCCGGTGAAGGCGAGTTTGAGCGGGAGAAACTATGGCTATGAGTAGGAATTGATTCCTATTTACTGAGATGACAGGAAGATGAGACAGAGAGGAAAGAAAGAAAAGAACTAAAGGAAACATCTCCCCCTACTATCTAATACCATTGTGACGGAGTGGCCAAGGGCAACAGGGCAGATGAGAATGATGACGCAAGGTAGCTCGAGGAGCACAGCCTTAGACTATGAGGACACTAACGAGGACAACGAGGGCCGGGCGGGTGCAAGCACAGGCACCGGCAAAGCCAGAGACAAGAGCAAGGGCAAGGATCCAGGCAAGAAACAGGAGCAAAGGGCAGAGCAGAACAAAGCAGAGCAGGGAAAGCGAAGACCAGATGAGGTCGTCGACAAAGGGGGAGAAGAGCTATGAGTAGACCTCCCGTGGAGGCGAGTTGGGACGCGTGGACGATGACTACAGAGAGGATCTTTCTATGTACCGAGATTACAGGAAGACGAGACAGAGAGAAAAGAAAGAAAGAACTAAAGGAAATATCTCCCCACCCTATTTAACATTATCTTCCACCAGTCCGCCGAGACTACATAACGTTATCCATAGAAATCCATAGAAACCCATCGCACCCACACCTCGTATTTCTCCCCACCATCCTTCCAGTTATATTAGAAATCCATCACGCCATAGCAACTCCTAGAACCTTACAACGTCATTCCTCCATCATACGTCCCCACCTCGCTTAACTTTTCCTCAACCGTCGCAACCATACATCGCTTACCGGATCGTCGGAACAGATGCCAAGACGCCGGGACAACCATCCTACACCAGTCCGTCAAGACCACATATCGTCATCCATAAAAATCCATAGAACTCTATCGCACCCACATCTCGTATTCCTTCCCACATCTCTTCTAACTATATTACAAATCCCTCACACCATAGAAACTCATAGAACTCCATAACGTCATTTCTCCATCACCCGACTCCTTCTCGCTTAACACTCCTCCGTCCATCACAACCCCACATCGCCTACCGGACTATTGGGACACATGCCAAGACGACGGGACAGTGGTCGACCTGAACGATACCGATTTAATGGACTTCCTCTAATTCTTGCTTGGGAATATATCCACTGACATGTCCGAAAGTCTACTCCTACCTATCCCTTGGGCTGTCAGGCCGGTTCGAGATTGTGCACCAACGATATCTAAGACTGACTTATACATACCCAACCTCAACCCAAATACTGCGCTAGAGCAGACTAACAAAGCATACGACTCAACACAATTATCAATGCCGTCAAAGAGGAAGCCTTTCAGTAGAAGGTATGTGAGACAGCGCCGAGCTTTTTTCCGAAAACTAATTGGAATTTAGACACACCCCATCGGGCCCTAGCAGAAAGAGGAGGTCAATTGAGAGTGATGGTGGCGAAGTGCCAGAAGGAAATGATGAATCTGCCAATGGTACTTCACTCGGTTCTGAAAGAGAAAGGTATATTGAAGCTTTCTATTGCAATGAGAAAGCGCCGAGACCTTTTATAAATGCTAGATACTAAGATTATATTAGTGCTATTCTTCGTCTATTGGATTTGCTACGGGAACAGGAGAAACCAGTGGAAAACACAAGGGAACCATTATTACCCGCTGCTGATAGGAACTGTGGTTTACCTGAAGTACCCGACTTTGAGCCCTTTCAATCATACTTTCCTCCGCATACGGCACAAGTCAAAAATACCGATGCAATTACCCCACCAGCGCTGTTCAAATTATTTTTTACCGATGAAATATTTGAGGAACTTGCAATAAATACCAACAAATATGCGGAAATAAAAAGACAAAAATATAGTTCATCCAATCCATTCAAGTTATTACAGCGGTTAGTCCTCAGAAATAATGCATAAATAAAATTTTCATGGAGATATAGATCTATACGAATCAACCGTATTTACCACCGACGACCACTGCAAGCGTAAAAAGAATCCAAAATTGAAGCGGAAATTTTTGAGCGTACGCTATCATCTGTCAGACCATACCAAAGGATATTATAACATATCCTGTGCAACCCACATCCTAGGAATGACTCGGTTTCAACAATTGAAGCGATATTTCCATGTTTCCGATCCAAATTTGTCACCATTGAGCGATCAAGAATGGTATAAGAAGGTTGAACCATTATCAACTCAATTACGAAATTCATTTCAACACTATTTCACTCCCGGTACTAAAGTATCAGTTGATGAAATGATGATAAAGTTTTTTGGGAGAACAAAGCATACAGTTAAAATGCCGAAAAAACCAATTAAGCAGGGCTATAAAATGTGGGCTCTTTCCGATCATGGATACACTTATTCCTTCCTCTTTTACTCTGGGTTAAAAGGTATCGGTACAGCTGAAATTACGACTATTGATAATCTTTCACCTACGGCTTCTGCGGTTTACCACCTCGCGAAAACATTACCATATGAGTATAAAAGATTTGAAATATTGATGGACAACCTATTTACTAGTGTTCCACTTTTAACAACCTTACGAGATCATTTTAATCGTGAGATCAAGACGCATAAATGCACCATTTTTTCCAGACATTTTAAAGATTGAAAAAGAAAAAGCAAGGAAATTATTACAATGGGGTCATCTCAGCGGAGCAATTGTCGAAGGTATTTGTTGCTACCATTGGCAGGATAATAGTTCAGTCAAATTCATGTCCTCCTATCACGATTCTAAGCAGTCAATTTTACGAATGCGACGGAAACCAAAAGATACAAGCACAAACAGCACAGCAGTACGAGATATCTTTGGCCAACAGTCTAGGAAATTGCTACCTATTCCTGCCTTCATTGACGACAATAATTTCAATATGGGTGGTGTTGATATTGCCGATCAACTGCGCAGCTATTATTTGACTCAACCAAAGATACGCCGTAACTGGCTCCCATATTTCTTTTGGCTTCTTGATATTGCTCTTGTAAATGCACATCAAATGATTTGCACACGTTATCCACCTCTCCGGAGAAGAAAAAGTTTCCACAAATGCTTTCGCTTGAGTGTAGCACGCAATCTACTCTCTGAAGGACGAAGGGCTCTTAGACAACCAACGCCGAGAAACGCCGAGCATACCAAGCGCCCCTCACCTTCTCGTCCCCTGCCGAAGTGTTCCCCTAAACCTTCAGTTCATACTATGGAGAGTCGGCCTACAAGAAGGGGTTGTCTATATTGTAGATGGAAAAGAAAGAGTGACAAAACTGTTAGAGTCACATCAACATCAAGCGGGTGTAAAGAGTCTGATGTTACACTCTGTCATTCTTGTTTTTCTTCCTTTCATAACCTGAATTAGAATCAATATAAGACCATATATTTGCTCCCCTTAGCCATTATGTCCGGTACCCACAAGTTCCAATTTGATATTCACTAGTCTATACCCTACCCCAAACCCCGTTAGTGCATGATTTCGAGCAGGCCTGACAGCCCAAGGGATAAATTAAATTAGTTACAACCAATTGAAGGGAATACTAGTACTCTTCTGGGGGTCACCTCTTGAACAATATTTTTCCATGTCATTTGAGGCTTTGAACTATCACGTAAAGTAATAATTCTCACCTACTCATCTCTAGTAGTTTCTTTCCCCTGGATATTATCGCCATAGTAATGCTTGTGTGTTCATTTTGATTTTATCGTTGTAGTCACGGTTCTTGAAGAGTAAAGTTGAAGGGCCTGGTGGCGTCAGGTTACTATGACATCGCTAAATCTTGGCAAAGCAACCATGCCCGCAGTTCTGGAGACTTACCCCTACCCCCGTAGTACCATGAGATAGAAAATTGATTTCCTTTTTTATTCCCATCCCTAGTAATTAGACTAAGATAATGGTAGTTAGTAGATCGCTGATCCAAACCTCGCCACCAGACTAAAAGTGCCTGAATTCTCACCCACCACGCGAAGGGATTGCTTCTAAAGTTAGGCGCTAGTCCCCACAGTACCCGTCGCTGGTAACGATGGTCAATATTCTTGGGCCTCTTCTTTCCGGGTACAAGGCTCTAGGGTTAAGTGAGTGATCTAAATAGAGTCGACTCACTAAATCCCAGAGCTTTGTATATGAATCGGTGGGTGGACTGAAAAACCGGTGCAGTCAAGTCTATTAATACAGAGTTCATCCCCGAGTCCCTAGGAAGGTGATCGATGTGGGCTAGCGGAGGTTTGGATACTTAGGGCTAACGGGTCACAAGTCGTCATCGTAGCTAGTACAGTGGCGGACACACAGAACCGACCACCAAACTATCCTTCACCCACTGACTTTCAACACCACAACACTTGTCCAGGAAGAAAGTCCTTCTGTAAAATAGTTCTGTTACCTACCCCCAACAGCCCTACAGAAGGGATTTCGAAATAAATAAAAAAACCACTTACCTATTGCTTCTAGACCAACTTAACTAAGGGTCGGTTTTGAGTGTCCGCCACTATACATTTGGGCATCTATGTTATCTGTTTCGCAACTCCACTTTATTTCAACTATCCACATTATAAGATAATAACTTGGAACTATGAGTGGCATTGTCAATTCATACTAGGCTTGTACCCAGTCATCCTACGGCTAGCAACAAGCTAATTCGCGCTTGAAACTTTCCAAAGATGTCACCCTAGCTAAAAACCCAAAAAAACATTTAAAATAATAGGATATTTACAATATGATTATATTCTATAAATTTATTTATTTTGAGTTTACTCAACCGCCTTGAAGCTTTCTCCAAGCTTCACAATGGAGCGGTCATAAACCCTTGAAACCTCAATTTCTAACTCCTCATCATCGAGGGACTCTCCATATCCGTCAACCTCTGTCTCCATTTCTGCGTCGAGGTCTGTTTGGGCGCCTTCCTCGCCAAGGACCACCGCACTCTTCATGGGCGAATCAGGCGCTCCCATCCCTCGCTCCAATAGTTTCACCACATGTAATCTTGTTCTCTCAATTACGCTTTTTAGCCGTACCTTTTCTGTCATGTTCATTTGATGTGCTGGAGATACGTGGAGAGTCATAGATGGGTCCACCGATGATCCAGCTATAAGGTTGTAAAAGCATCTATCAAATGTGTCCAATAGACACAATGTGGCTTTGAGATCAGTGGGAAACGATGCAAGGTAATCGTTGAAAGAGTTCGCCATCTGAAGGATATAATGTATTTGCAGAGTTGCTTCACCAGGTGATGTAATTAGCAGAGCTTCTATGGAAATATGTCTCCTAAGAACGAATTTGGAGCGTAGTAAGAATGAAATCGAGAGACAGACGAGTCGAGGAAACCCAAAGTACATCTACCAACCTCTCAAGATCTTGGGCGATTGTTTTTATATCAAAGTAGCCACCCTCATGAAATTTTTTAGCATGTCTGCGGGAAACTTCAAGGAGCTGAGCATCGAGATATGCCATTAGATTGGATTCGGGGCGAGAGCCCGGCTTTAGCGGACCGGATGGGCGGGGACGTGGTAGAGTGTGATATGAGATTGTTGAAGCGGTTGATAGAGAGGGTGAAGGCAGCGGTGAATACATGATTCCTTGCAGGGTGAGGGACTCCTTAGAGGGGGTGGTGCATACGCATTTGTAAATGGAATTATCATGATCTAGGGAAGGGTCTAGGGCTAGGGGCCAAGATTTTATTCTATTCAAGTGTACCGGGTGTGCACCTTAAATACCGCAAAAACTCGAAAAATTGGCTATCTCCGGCCAGGGATTGCCTGCTTCATGATTGGTTGAAGGGGGTAGATCAAGTCTGCTTATAGCAATTTTGATCTCATATGCATAGCCAATTTTTCCAGTAATGGCGGTACCTAGACACCTGGATTGATTGGACCGTAGATTGGTATGGGCGCCATGTGTGGCAACCAAAAGCATCCAATGAATTTTGGCCTTGGCTGAAAGATTTGTATGAGGAAAGAAGTACGGAGACACTTCATATATTTTCATTTAAAAAATCTAAACATTTTCCTAAAAATACAGAAAAATAACTGCTGAATAGCTGCGCTCAATCTCAGCTTCATCTGAATAGTAATTTGTAGTAATAAAAAAGCATTTTGGTGAAGTTCGAAAAAAACGATAGTAGAAAAGAGGTCGAAGAGGGTGTGTTGTAAGAACTGTGGGACAAACTATCAAATACCTACTTGGCTACTAAGTGTTCATCAGCAAGACTTCATTTGTCTCCTGATGTCTCCTGAACCTCAGGAGACTCAAAAGTTACCCAGGAGTCTCAGGAGACTCCCAAGAGACCCGGGAGACTGCTGGGAGACTTCAGTCATAAGTTGAGTTTGCTGATGTTATTTTTTCAAGACGTTATATCATCTGCTCAACCAGATTGTTTTGCAGGCCCTCACTTTTGTAATTCTCTAAAATGTTCATCTCAAGATTTTCCTTCAGAACGGAGCGACTGGAGAAAGAATATGACTATCACGCAGAATATGAACGGCGAATGCCGACACCCGGCGCAAAGACGGCGAAATGGAACGGCGCTGTCGTCAAGATTACGACGGCGACGAGACTATGGATAAGACTTGCCCTCGTGATTCTAACGGGCCAGAACCGAAAGATCGAAAGAATAGAATTCTAAGGACCACAAGACTCCTAGAGATAGGAAGGTTGCGTGAAGAGGAAAGGAAAGAAACTATCTACAGGCGAAAACCCGAATCCCTATATATACACCCCATACCCCTCCGATGACTCATCGCTACAGAATCCCATAGAATCCCCCAAGACCCGTAACTCCGAGCCTAACCTCATTCCTTATACCCGAACCCCTATCCCCGATCCGAACCCCTGACATAGAAACCCAAAGAACAATCAGATCCCCGACTAACCCTCTTCCTCAAGAACACTAGACCACGCACCACGCCGATAGATATTAGGTCCTCTCGGCGCTAAGCCTCTTAGCCATGCAGATCGTCGCGGAAATCTTTAATCGTTCAGAGAATTATCCAAGCCACCGTAGGGTCATGCATGACAATATCGAGTTCAGATACCGAACCAGATATTCCAATCTCCCGCGTCGTTTCCGTGAATCCAGGATCGCATCAACTTCCCATTCTTGTTCACCCTCGATCTCGCGCGCATTTGAATCTGTCCTGAACGATCGGTCATTGCCAAAGAACTAAAACATAATACGCGACTTTCATAAGTGAGCGTAGTTTCAGAAAGATAGGGACTAATCACACGGGAAATCGAATAGGGTCCAATTTGTTTCCAGTCTAACTTCTTCGACGGTCGTTTGGTCAATAAATTCCGCGTAGACAACCATACCTTATCCCCGATCAAGATACCGCTGCAGACGACTTTGCATCGCCGACTCTTCCTGTATCCGCGGCTCTAAACATCTCCGCCGGAGGAAGTCAAACACTGACACGTTCGCACCACGGTATTGGCCTGATCCTCGCGAGTAGTAAGACCATATCAGGCCAAAAGTCACATGACGGCCGAATTAGCTTCGGCATGAGAAATTGATTCGAGACGTGGTTATTCAGAATAATTCTGCCATAGGTAGAACAGGTGGCCCAGCTTATCCTTGGGTAGTCCACATACTTCGCAGATACTGCCCATAATAGCATTTATCCTTTCTGACCGTCCGCTTGAGGATGGCGCGAAAGAACGCGAGATTTCAAGGCACTCGTGATAGTGATTTCCAGAAGTCCGAGTAAACTGAAGATCATGATCCGATACTACCTTTTCCGAAGCCCATGTAGTTTCCATACGCTTTTCCAAGATTCTACCACGCCCCTACCCCGATTCTTCTAAGATACATGAACAAAGTTTTCATTTTTGTAAGGCGATCCACGACCACGGCGATGGCAGATTATAACCATTGCAAGAGGCTCAGAACAAAAATCCATCGAAAGATCCGCCACACGCGCTTAGTGACGAGAGTGCTGAGAACTCAAAAAGATTATGATTTCGCTTTTACTGCACATAAACATTAGTTCATAACATAACGGTTCAGATATACTTCCGAATATTCGCCAATAATATTCTCGCCAAGAATTCGAGGGTCTTGCTTTACCCGTTTTCTGCCGGCGCTTTATCGCAGATTCCCGGGCGAGTCTGAGTTGGAGTTCCTACGTTTCAGACGAAGAGTTTGCGGCGGTATAGAAGAAATCCATTTTCACTTTCTGCGCATTCGGCGAGCGAAATTTGTTTCGAATGTTTCGTGCCGTTTTTAAGCATCGTAAGTACCTGGTTTGGGAAACTATCTTCCTGGTAAGCCTTTATAAACAACTCCTGAACGGTGGACATTCCTTCAGCGGGTTCATTTGTCAAAGAACCCGCCAACAAACTTAGCTTCTTATCTAGGTTTTTCTTCTTCAACACTGTCTGATATTGGTACGCAAGGCGTTCATCCCCCTCCTTTGGGAGATCCCCTGATCGCCTGGTAAGAGCATCCGGTTTGCCTCCTTGTCTACCTGGACGGAATTGAATAACGAAATCAAAGCGTGATAAAAACTCTGACCAGCGGGTTTGTCGACGGTTCAACAACTTCGTAGACATAAAATACTCAAGATTCCTATGATCTGTGAGGACCTTGATAGGATACGAGGCTGTCTGCAGGAAATAGCGCCATTCTTCGAACCCCCGAATAATCGCTAGCAACTCCTTGTCGTATATTTCATAACCGCCGCGCGCGAGGTTCGCGCGACGCCAGTAGATCCCTTCATCGCCACATTGACATAACGCGTCAAACGTAGTCCGGCGATCCGCTTCGACTATAATTTCGCGTCGCCGGGTTGCTTCAAGAATCGCAAATGCAAACTTAAGATCCTGGAACGCTTTCTCCGTCTTATCTGTCCATTTGAATACCACTCCTGTTTTGGTCAGAGCGGTTAACGGAGATACTACCCTTGAGTACGCATAGATAAATCGTCGATAAAAATTTGCAAACCCTAAGAACTCCTGCACGTCTTTCAAACAAATAGGGGTTTCCCAGTTCCTAATGGTAGCAACTTTGGATTCATCCATCTTAATCCCCTCAGGTGTAAGAACGAAGCCCAAATACATTGTTTCTTTGACATGCCATTCACACTTCTCGGGCTTCAAGTGGACTTGATTCTCGTCGAGGATCCGGAGTACCTTGTCGACGTGTTCCTTATGTTCCTCCAAGGTATTTGAGTATATCAGAATATCGTCGAGGTAGGCGGTGGCAAAGTGATCAAGGTAAGGGCGTAGCATATCATTAACCCAATGTTGAAATGCGGCGGGGGCATTGGTGAGCCCGAACGGCATAACAGTATATTCAAAATGACCGTAACGGGTGCGAAAGGCCGTCTTCCACTCATCTCCTTCCCTGATTCTTAATTGGTGATACCCATTGCGAAGGTCCAACTTAGTAAAGTATTTGGCAGAGGAAATACCCATAAAAGTCTCTGGTGTTAATGGAAGAGGGTGCCTGTTCTTAACCATTACCGCATTTAACTTTCTATAGTCGACACAGAGTCGGAGGGAGCCATCAGCCTTCTTAACGAACAATACTGGAGAACCTGCGGGGGAGGTGCTATGTTGAATCCGTCCACTGGACAAATACTCTGCTAGATAGTCTCTAAGGGCCTGAAGTTCCAGCCGGGTCATCCCATACATAGGTCCAAACGGCACAGTCTTCCCTTCTTGGATCTCAATGGATAGGTCATATCCCGAACGATGGGGGGGCAACTTTAATGCGTCGGGTTCGTTGAGCAGATGCAGGTATTGATGATGTTCGGTGGGTACTAGAGCTCGAGGATCCTTGGGCATTTGGACCAGTAGATCATCGAGGGCTTTGAGAGTAGTGGAGTAAAGTTTCATTCCTTTTCTTTTCTTGTTGATAAGTCTGTGAAATGCGTAGGAGGTAATTACCGAAATATTTGTTATTGGTTTGGCAGGGGGTTCAATAGGTATACCCCTAGCAATGACCTTGGTGTGGAATAAAGAGCAGCGCTGTATGCAGACAGGGGAGTCAAAATGTATTTCATTGACTGCAGGGAGAATCCTAATTGCATGACAAATAAGATCCAAGCCCCATCACAATCGTAGTCTTCTGGGCTTGAGTAACAAAAGGAAAGATCCTCCCCGCGCCATTGATATCGATATCGAGGATGACTTGTGCGACCTTTCCTGATTCAATAGGTCGGCCATCTATTACGTCTATGCGTGGGCGATAAGGAGTAGTTTTGAGTTTGGCAAGATACTAAGTCCTTATCTATGAACGCCAGATCCTGGCGCCAAGTATCAATGGCAAGATATGATGGAATAACAGAATCTTTATTTTGAGAAATTGAACAAGTTACGACTAATTGATTCCCATCCATATCCTTCTCTGAAACCGAAAACCCAGAAACCGAGATCTTAGAAAAATCTTTCAACCGTCCCCCTGAGCCCACTCACCAGGAAAAATCTTTAACGCCTCATCGCCGAGGCCTCTTCCTTTCTTTTCTTTCTAATATCCACCCTAGCCCCTAATCCCTGCACGGAGCTCAAGATTCTCAACAAGCGACCTCCTTGTCCACAATAAAACATCCATTTTCCACCTCTCTCTCTCCTGAGGTCCGCCACGGCTAAACGATAGATCCATAGGGCCATCCTCGCCAGATGACGGACATGGTACAAGGAATGCTGGTTGACGGGGCATGGAGGGAGCTGCATACCAGGGAGGTGCGGAGTTCGATAGCGCCATGGCGAGGCAATATATCGAAAGGCTACAGACGGGGCTGAGATGGCGGTAATGAAGTGATATCTGCTGCTTGTTGTCCAAGTTGGAGAATGGTGGCCATGAGCTCGCTAACAGTGGCGGGGTGCTTCACGAACCATGAAATGGAGTTCTCGCTCAACCCTTCCATCGCGCCACCATTGGCGTTCCCCATTCCAAATTCCACGCGATCGAATCTCGGCAAGATTCCAGAATCCATGTTAAGTTTAATTCTTCGAGGGCGATGTACTGCATTTACCTGGTCTGGGTCCCCGAAGGCTGTATTTAAAATCTCAAAGAACCTCTCCATACAGGTAGCAGAATATAAGATAAACCTGCTGGCGGCCTTCCGCGCGAGAAAGATAAAATCAACTGGTTTTGCAGGGTGGGATACCTATCGGCATTGCCCAGGAACTTGAGTTGCAACATGTTTTTGAACTGGGGAAGTCCCTTCCTGTTACCCTCAGATTCTGCCTGAGTTTCTCCGATCTTTCTACTTGATTCTTTGCTAAACAATGCCTCCAAAAGGCGATTGCACGACGAGCCTGGAGGGGGGGGACGACAGGATCTGCTGGGCGGAGGTGGTGGCGATGATTTGGGCAAGAATGTTCAAAGATCCCGGACCGCCATGACAGCTGCAAGCCAGTTTCCAAGATTGACCTCAGGTATACGGCTTGCTCTCCAAGCTCATTATTCTGGGTCCCGAGTTCTGTAATCTTCTTGGTCCATTCCTTCCGCCATCCCCATCTTCTTTTTTCTTCCTCCGCGCCTCAGAAATGAGAGACCGTTGATCGCAGAATGGCGTCGAGATTTCTTAATATCCTCACCCAGATCGTGAGCGACTTGAGGGTTCATGATGAATTGCTTTAGGTCCCACTTCGAGGGCTTTACTGACCCATATTTGACCTTCCATGGGGCCTGCTTCATGTATATTTACGAAGACTTGGAGTTATATCGCCAGAGAATAGAGGCTGGCCGAGACGAACCTTAAGATCACGAATATGAACGGGGCGTACCAAGACACTACCGGCGCAAGACGCAGATAGCGAACGGCGCTAAGTCAAGATTACGGACGAGACGAGACTATTGAGGCAAGACTTCGTTCGTGATTCCCAACGGGCCAGAACCGAAAGATCGAAAGAATAGAATTCTAAGGACTACAAGACTCCTAGAGATAGGAAGGTTGCGTGAAGAGGAAAGGAAAGAAACTATCTACAGGCTAAAACCCGAATCCCTATATATACACCCCATACCCCTCCGATGACTCATCGCTACAGAATCCCATAGAATCCCCCAAGACCCGTAACTCCGAGCCTAACCTCATTCCTTATACCCGAACTCCTATCCCCGATCCGAACCCCTGACATAGAAACCCAAAGAACCCGATCAGATTGCCGACTTAACCCTCTTTCCAAGAACACCCTAGACTACGACCACGCGATAAGGACAGATGATAGAAGATGACGAAGCGCGACTCGAGAAAGACAGCATTAATGAGTAACACCGATGGTGACGACGAGGCCAAGACAAGCAGAGTACCAGGAGAAAGGCAAAAAGCAAGGGCAGGCACGGGATAGAGGTTAGAAAAAGAGCAAGAAAGCAGGAAAACCGAAGACCAGGTAAAAACTTCAACGAAAGTCGAGAGATTTTATACAATTGCCCCTACGAAGGCAAGTTTGGACAGGAGAAACTATGGCTATAGATAGGAGTATATTCCTATGTACCGAGATAACAGGAAGACGAGACAGAGAAAAAAGAAAGAAAAGAACAAAAGGAAGAATCCTCCCCCGTTATTTAACACTATTCTCTGCCCGTTCGTCAAGACTCATATTACTCCCCATACAATCCTCATAGAATCCTGTCGCACCCACACCTCATATTCCTCCCCACCATCTCTCCATTTACATTACAAATCTATCACGCCATAGAAACTCATTGATCCCCATGATGTCATTCCTCCACCGCGCACTAGCATCCCTTTCTCGCTTAACACTCCCTCACCCATTCCAACCACTGACATACATCACCCACCAGACTGTCGAGACAGATGCCAAGACACCGGGACACCCTTACACCCCGGTACCTTTGACGAGTATGCATTTGTGCCAAGTATCTAATCTGATGATCTCTCGGCTGGGCCATTGTTTGGGTTAGGATACTCAAAGGGGGGCCATTACAGACCCATTCATATCATTCATGGAACAAGGGGGATCTAAAATATGATGGAAAATCGTTTTTAGAGTAGTTTTGCACCAGGAATTGTGACGGAGTAGCCGAGGTGCAACGTAACAGATGACAATGATGGGACAAGGTGAATCAAGAGGTATAGCCAGACAATGAGGACATTGATGAAGCAGAGATGAAGGCCAGGTGGGCACAAGCATAAGTACCGGCAAAGGCAAATTTATTTATTTATTTATTTATTTCTTTATTACTCATACTGCTTGCATCCGAACCCAGATATGGCATACAAAGAAAGAACCCAATCATCACGGTCATATACTATCCTTCATAAGCAATTCTCCTCCCGACCGTATTCCTATCAACCCTCTTCCAAGGTTATCATGCGTGTTGTCCTCCCCATTCCAGCTCATAACGATAGGTGCAAGCACCTTGGTGACTATCCTTCTCCTTCTCTATCTCCTTCTTCCTCAAGTCTCCTCCATCCTACGTGTTCTCCTCTATCTCCATCTCTCTCCCCTAGTATCCAGTTTCTAGTAGCGATCTGAGATGGTATAAAGAATTTATCGATGGTTGCCTGAAGTCCTTTGTCTGTATGCATGGCGGTCATCCAGTTGAGTGGCATTGGTTTGATTATGGCGGTAAGATCTTTTCTGAGTTCTGGTAGTGGATGTTGTTTACAAGAAAGAAAGCAGGTGAGTTGGGGTTTCCTAAGTACCCACACCTGCATTATCAGATCAATATTTGCTGTTGTTATTCTGGATAGAGGACTTTTACAGTATCCATGGCCTGTTCGTGATTACAGAATTGCGCTTATGTAGTTTCAGATGTTTCAACGGGGCTGCCGACATCTTGGAAGACCTCTCAGAAATCCTTCCTTTCTTCATATAGTTTTCCAGTTCTCTCTCCAAGAGAAATAGATTGCTCCTTGATTTCCTTCAAATGGGTGTTGATACACTTGCATCTGGCTCAACCCTTTCACCTTACGCCTCTTTTTGCTAACCTATCTACACGTTCATTGCCATTCACCATACGTCCTGGTACCCAGTGGATATGCTGTTTTGATGTTTAGCGCCTTCAAGTTCTAATTGGTTTGATCTTGCTAGTTGAACCCAGTGTTAGCCTGGAAATGCTTCAGGTTTTTTCATTCTCTTAATCGCTGCCTGGTTGTCTGAGTAGATCCAGACATCATCTGTAGAGTAATGTGAATTTCTGATCTCTTTCCGAGCAAGCTGGGTAGCGCGAGCTATGGCGTAAAGTTCGCAATCAAAGACTTCCACCTCTTTTCCAAGGTGGTAGAATTGTTCCACCACTATTTCGCTGTTCTAATGCCAACGACTTCGCCCAGCTTTTCCTTCCGCTAGGATCCATCAGAATAGAATACCAAACGGTGTAAGTTGTTGCAATTGCTTGGTTTTTGCTGCTGTATCTTTATCCGCCACATCAATCCTGGATGCCTATAATGCTCTGACGCCATGTAACAGGCAATTGTATCTATTTCCTCCACCAGACTTTGTGCATGAGTCCAATCACGACTTCATAGGATCCGTGCAATCTGGACTCAGATCGGGTCACAAGAACTGCATCAAGAACTCAACTTCAGGATTGGAGTCCCAACAGTCTCCTCGGCCTCCTGAGACTCTCCTGAGACCTTTGATATTTTCTGAATCTCCTGAGTCAGGAGACATCAGGAGACAAATGAAGTCTTGCTGATGCAGAGAGTGCCACGGTAGCTGTCACGTAGGTTCTTCCTCTCTTCCTGATTCCTGCAGACTTTAAATGAATCTACTGAAGGCTGATAGGTGGTCGCATGCTTAGAATGCCAGAAAGATATTTCTGTTGTTGGAGGTCAAGCCCGATCTCTATGGGTAAGAGTGTAGTTTCTGCTTGGAGTGCTGATATTGGCGTTGTTCTGAAAGACCAAATGATCCTTCTCATTGCATTGTTTTGTATCTTCTGAAGTTTCCGCGCTTTTGTATCCTATCTGTCCATTCCACCAAACCTCTGCACCAAAATCACTGATTGTAGTGACACAGGTCTGATAGAGCTGTCTGAGAGCTGTTTGACTCAGCCTTTTCTCTGTATTTCTAACCTGAAATAACAACAATGCCCTCATAGCTGAAGCCGCTTTTTAGTTTTGACATGATGTTTGAAAGATAGCTTCTATCAAATCAAACACCCAACCATCTCAACAGTGTATCGCTGGCCTCAACCAAAGTACCACGAGGCATTCTAACCTTGGCTGTATCCGTATCCGTATTTGTTCGCTTTGTTGTGAAGTGAGTAGTTCTGTTTTTGGGTTGTCGAACGCCAGAAAGCATTAGCTTCACCCCATGTGACAGCTAGCGCCATTCGCTTCCAGGTGTCTGCAGTTTGAACTCTCATCTTTCCTTACCATTATCACGCCAATATCATCAATATATATTTTGTTGATGAGAAAGCCGCATTGAAGAATATCGAATAGTGGCGATAGTGAGAGAAGAAAAGAATCGCGATGTTGGCTTCCTGCTGGAATCCCAGTTGCTATTGTTTACATAGATTCTTGTTGCCCATCAAAGGCTAGCAAAGCTTTCCTGTTGCTTAGGAAATTGTCTATCCATCCGACTATTTGAGCAGGCGCTTTTCCTTTGCTGTATGTATGAGTCTGTCCTGAATACATTGTCAAACGCTCCTTTCGACATCCATAAACAGTGCTGAAACGACGCTTTCCTTTTTTCTTTTCTTCATCCACTATGCTTGCTACCAAAGATACAAGATCCACAGCAGATCTCTTTGGTCTTCCTCCAATCTGCCAGTGGTGGAGTAGATTGTATCTCCGCCAGATGCAAGTCTTGAAGCCATTATCCTTTCCAGTACCTTGCCCAAGAATTAAGCAGCGAGACGGCCTATAAGCTTTTGGAATCGAATAGTCCTATGCTTTTTTATAATAACAACAAATGGCCTCTCTCCAAATGTGTGGGTGATAGCCAGCAGTCATGGTTGCTTTATAAAACGAAATTGAAATGGTGAGGTATCGCTAGATACGCTTGTTGAATGCATTTGAAGTTTATCCCATCTGGCCCTGGATTTGTTGGGGAGGAAGTCATAATCGCCTCTTGATTTCATCATCCGCCAAGTCCTTCCTCAGATCCTGTCACCTTGCATTTGGATATCTCTTTGAGGTGAAATGGGGGGAGGTGAGAAGAGGGCAATTTATATAGATTGGCTTTTCTACAAAAAGTGGTGGCGGTTTCTCCAGTTGTAACATTCTTGAGTGTGTACAGACGCTGGCCTTTCTTATTTAGTGAATCTGAAGGCTGAATATATCTTTTCCTCGAAAGATTCTCAAGGAAGTTGTTCCAATGTGACTCTTTAGCTCTCCGATACTCTTGAAGTATTCCGATCTACGCGATCTGAATCTTTGATGCAACATAGAGACCTTCCAACTTCCATTCTCTTAGAAAGACTCTTCATATATCGTCTATGTTTCATGATCTCCTCACTCCACCATGGTTTTGATCGAGAGAGATTTCGATAGAACATCATGCTCAGCTGCTGGTTAAGATGAGTTCCGAAGTAGGATAGCTCCTGCTTCTAGGTTTTGTTCATTTGGATGAGAGTGAAGGAAATTCCATCGAAAGGCTGAGTTCAGAGAGAGATCTCTAAGCGTTGTTTGAAAGGAATCCCAATCTGCTTTAGCCCAATTGAACCGTTCGGTTGAAGGGGGAGGCACTGATTCAATTGAATCAGATATAAGATCAAATGGCTATGAGTAGGAGTATTATTCCTATGGATCGAGACAACAGAAAGACAAGATAGAGAAAAAAGAAAGAAAAAACTAAAGCAAAAGACCCCCCGCACTATTTGACACCATCCTCTGCTAGTCTGCTAACTAACATCCACACCTCGTATTCCTCCCTACCATCTCCTCTAACTATTTTACAAATTCCTCACACTATAGAAACTCATGGAACCCGATAATGTCATTACTTTTCCGCACATCCCTATCTCGCTTGACACTTCCTTAGCTGTCACGACCATGCATTGCCTACCGGATCGTTGAGACAAATGCTAAGACGCCGGCACAGAATGAAGGAGCTGCACGACTATCTACGGATACAATTAAGAATGGCTCAAGATCAACAGGAGAAGTCTGTAAATGCGAAGCACACTCCCGCCCCACGGTACGAGGTTGGGGATATAGTGTTTGTCTCAGCAATGAATATCCATATGGCACGAAAGTCAAGGAAACATGATTGGAAAAGATTAGGACCATTCCCGGTTCAGGAGGTTATCTCCGCTTGTACTTACCACTCAAATCTCTTCCGCTCTATAAAGATGCATCCTGTCTTTCATGTCTCACTGATTGATCTCACCGCTGTCGACCCTGTATTAGGCCAAAGACTACCGCCACCACCACCTGTTATTGTAGATTAAGAGGAGGAGTACGAAGTAGAGAAAGTTTTGGATTCGAGGTACCATGGGAAGCAAGGACTCTAGTACTATATTAGGTGGACAGGATACATTGACCCTATGTGGGAACCCGCAGAATATCACGAACAAACTGCCGTTGTTGATACTTTTCATACACCCTACCCGAATAAATAGGGGCCAGGGGAGGTCAAGGCTCGCATGACCTCGCGTTTGAAGGGGGGGGCTACTTTCATGGATACGCTAGGGCCAGAAGGTTGGAAGGATTGGCAAGGCTAGGATTATTGTACGTTAGAAGTTAGGAATGAATCAGAATAGGTTCTATGGGTTTCTGTTACACGAAGGAGTGAGCTATAGTTGGGGTTATGCGAGGTTATAAGTCAGGCCTAGCTACGGAAATGGGGATATATTAGGGAGGCGACGTCATCTCCTCCGGTAAATTCTTTCCTTTCTCTTTTCTCTTAATGCAACGTCTTCTATTATATCTACCCGTAAATATATTAGAGTCTCTATTTCTACTAGTAACTATCACTGTCCCTTCTATTTTCCTCCTTCATACTTCCCTCTCTCGGGAGGTGACAGGATACCATGGAAGGACTTGACGGATGATGAAATCAAGAGGGCGATTATGACTTCCTCCCCCAACAAAGCTCCAGGGCCAGATGGGATGAACTTCAAATGCATTCAACAAGCATATCTAGCGATACCTCACCATTTCAACTCATTTTATAAAGCAACCATGACTGCTGGCTATCACCCACACATTTGGAGAGAGGCCACTGTTGTTATTATAAAAAAGCCCAACAAACCAGACTATTCGATTCCAAAAGCTTATAGGCCCGCTTAATTGCTTAGGCAAGGTACTGGAAAGAATAATAGCTTTAAGACTAGCATACCTAATGGAGAGATACAATCTACTCCACCACTGGCAAATTGTAGGAGGACTAAAGACATCTGCTGTGGATGCCTGTACTATGCTGGTAGCAAAGATATAGTGGATGAAGAAAAGAAAAAAGGAAACGTCGTTTCAGCACTGTTTATGGATGTCAAAGGAGCATTTGACAATGTATTCAAGGACAGACTCATACATACAGCAAAGGAAAAACGCCTGCCTGCTCAAATAGTCAGATGGATAGACAATTTCCTAAGCAACAGGAAAGCTTTGCTAGCCTTTGATGGGCAACAAGAATCTATGTCAACAATAGCCACTGGGATTCCACAGGGAAGCCCAACATCACCGATTCTTTTTCTTCTACCTATCACCACTATTCGATATTCTTCAACGCCACTTTCTCATCAACAAATACCCAGTTATATTGATGATATTGGCATGATAATGGTAGGGAAAGATGAGAGTTCAAACTGCAGACACCTGAGCGTAATGGCACATAGCTGTCACATGGGTGAAGTTAATGCTCTGGCATTCGACAACCCAAAAACAGAACTACTCCACTTCCACAACAAACTAACCACAAACACTACGGATACAGCCAAGGTTAGAACGCCTCACAGATTTTTGGTTGAGGCCAGCGATACACTGAGATGGTTGGGTGTTTGGTTTGATAGGAAGCTATCTTTCAAACATCATGTCAAAACTAAAGCGGCTTCAGCTATGAGGGCATTTGTTGCACTCGCCAGGTTGGGAAATACAGAGAAAAGGCTGAGTCAAACAGCTCTCAGACAGCTCTATCAGACCTGTGTCACTACAATCAGTGATTTTGGTGCAGAGGTTTGGTGGAATGGACAGATAGTGATACAAAACGCAGCTTCAGAAGATACAAAACAATGCAATGAGAAGGATCACTGGTGCTTTCAGAACAACACCAATATCAAGACTCCCCAAGCAGAAACTACACTACTACCCATAGAGATCAGGCTTGACCTCCAACAACAGAAATATGCTTTACGATTCTAAGCATGCCGCCACCCACCCTATCAAGACCTTCAGCCCAGATTCATTTCCAAGTACACAGGAATCAGGAAGAGAGAAGAACCTACCGTGACAGCTACCCCATGGCACTCTACACATCAGCAAGACTTCATTTGTCTCCTGATGTCTTCTGAGCCTCAGGAGACTCAGAAAATATCCAAGGGTCTCAGGAGACTCTCAGGAGACCCAGGAGACTGTTGGGAGACTCCAATCACAAATTGAGTTTGCTGATGATGCAGTTGCGCGGCCACAGTACCAGTCCAGATTGCACCGGATCCTAAACAAAGTCAGCGATTGGACTCAACCACAAAGTCTGGTGGAGGAAATAGATACAATTGCCTGTTCCCCATGGCATCAGAACATTATAGACATCCAGATTGATGTGACGGATAAAGATACAGCAGCAAAAAACCATAGACGGACAACTCAAAGCAATTGCAACAACTTACACCGTTTGGTATTCTATTCTGATGGATCCCTAGCGGAAGGAAAAGCTGGAGCCGGAGTCGTTGGCATTAGAGGCAACGAAATAGTGGTGGAGCAATTCTACCACCTTGGAAAAGAGGTGGAAGTCTTTGATTGCGAACTTTACGCCATAGCTCGCGCTACCCAGCTTGCTCGGAAAGAGATCAGAAATTCACATTACTCTACAGATGATGTCTGGATCTACTCAGACAACCAGGCAGCGATTAAGAGAATGAAAAAACCTGAAGCATTTCCAGGCTAACACTGGGTTCAACTAGCAAGATCAAACCAATTAGAACTTGAAGCGCTAAACATCAAAACACATATCCACTGGGTACCAGGACATATGGAGGTGAATGGCAATGAACATGTAGATAGGTTGGCAAAAAGAGGGGCATAAGGTGAAAGGGTTGAACCAGATGCAAGTGTATCAAACACCCATTTGAAGAGGGAAATCAAGGAGCAATCTATTTCTACTTGGAGAGAGAACTGGAAAACTATGAAGAAAGGAAGGAGCTACAGAGGTGCACCTTCTTCCAAGATGTCGGCAGCCCTTCGTTGAAACATACCAAGGAAACTCGCAAGCACAATTACACAAATGCGAACAGGCCATGGATACACCAAGTCCTACCTATCCAGAATAACAACAGCAAATATTGATACAGCGTAATGCAGGTGTGGGTACTTCCAGGAAACCCCAACTCACCTGCTGCTTTACTGTAAACAACATCCACTACCAGAACTCAGAAAAGATCTTACCGCCATAATCAAACCAATGCCACTCAACTGGATGACCGCCATGCATACAGACAAAGGACTTCAGGCAACCATCGATAAATTCTTTATACCATCTCAGATCGCTACTAGAAACTGGATACTAGGGGAGAGAGATGGAGATAGAGGAGAACACGTAGGATGGAGGAGACTTGAGGAAGAAGGAGATAGAGAAGGAGAAGGATAGTCACCAAGGTGCTTGCACCTATCGTTATGAATGAATGGACAACACGATGATAACCTTGGAAGAGGGTTGATAGGAATACGGTCGGGAATGACCGTGATGATTGAGTTCTTTCTTTGTATGCCATATCCGGGTTCGGATGCAAGCAGTATGAGTAATAAATAAATAAATAAATAAATAAATAAATAAATAAATAAATAGAAACTGAAAAACCCGAAATAGAAAACACAGATAAAGAAGAATCCTTTGAAGGTCCCTGGCAAGGGCCATGATACTGACCAGGGACTACTGAAAACCCGAAGCACCAGAAGAGGAAATAACATCCGTGGGAGAAGAAAAAGAAAAAAAAGAAGAAGAAGAAGAAGAAGAAGAAGAAGAAGAAGAAGTCCCACAGGAAAGAGCAGAGGAGGGCAGATAGGCTGCACCTCTCATAGCTGGAGCCACGGGCGATTACCTGCAATTACGAAGACGCTGATCGTGACAAGAGACATGCGCCATTTTTCCATCCTCCATTTCTTTTTCAGCATAGAGTTTGTCGATGGCCATGGCTATCGTATATCGCTCTTCCGTGGGGCAGAAGGCGAGCTTGAGCCGAGAGGTCATAGGCCAGATGCTGGGATGTGATGCGTGAAGAATGACGAAATTGCCCCATCGGATTTCTGTTGGCCTTATGGGCATCCTTCCTGGCCCGAATCCTATTGTCCATGGTCATGAGTCTCCTCACGTAGACATCAAACCCTTCCGAGGTAGTGTCCTGATATATCATGGCATCCTTCAGGTCGTCCGACAAGCCATTTTCCAAGGCATCCTTCTTTGCCTCCTCGTTGTAATCCAGTTGTCCCATGATGCGCAAAAATTGTGTGAGGTAAGTCGCGAAGTCTCCTTTGCCCTGGCAGAGGTTCTGGAGTTCCCTTCTGGCGGTGCCTTGGGGATCTGGATCCCCAAAGGAGGCTTCAAAGAAGGTAACAAAGGTAGCGACCGAGGCGAATGGGGGAGCGTCTCCGGTGACCAGGTGAATAACTTGGTCCAAGGCCTTCCCTTCCAGTCGGGAGACCGCGTAGAACACCTTAGCCTCTGCATTCAGGAACCTATCATGGTTTACCCTGAGTTTGGTATGGAGGAGGTTGAGGAACCCGGATAGCTCCTTATGGGTCCCACTAAATCTCGGGGGGTCTGGGAATTTCTCTGAGCGGAAGACTGGGGGTGGGTTATTAGCGGGTGGGGGAGGTGGTGGTGGTGCAGCTCGAAGTTGAATTTGCGTGCTAACCCGAACTTTGGCAGATCGGTATGGTTATTCGCCGTGAGAATGGCCCTCACGCTGTCAACTCCAGTCTAGTTTGGGCGTGTAGGGCTCAGGTAGCATCTCGTTCCGCCTTCCATCGATCTCCTTGGTTAGGAGGTGTACATAGTGATAGTGTAGATCCTCCACTGCTTCAAACTCTGCGAAGGTTTGGGGGATCTGGTAACTGCCGTCGAGGGTGACCCCATCCACGATGGTGGCTGGGGGAGGGGGTGGAGGAGCGGGGGCTGACATAGTGGTGTACGGTGCAAATGACAACGCAACGTAATCTCAAGGGGGTGTCGAGGGTGTAGCTTCGTTCTGCAGGGCACAGGGTAATAACAACGATACGTCCCGAAGGGGAAGTATAAATAGAGACAGCGGGGCGGCGATAGTCAACTAATAGAAGTAGAGATTATAATGTATATTGTAGATAGGTACAGAAGACGTTGCGTAAAGTGAAAAGGAAAAAAAAGAAAGTACAGGAGTAGGCCTCGTAGCCTCCCTTATATACCCGGCACTCCACCCCAAGTCCGACTCATGCCCTCATGTAACCTTAGCTATGACTCACTCCGTCTTATAACAGAAACCCATAGAACTTACTCTGACTCATATCCGTCTCCCAACGCACAGTAATCCCAGCCCTGCCAATCCCTCCAACCTTCCACTCCTAGCGTATCCATGAAAGATATACCGGAGGCCAGGCGGGTTCGGGTTCAGGTTCAGGTTCAAGTTCAGGGGCGAGACAGACAGGAGGGCCGAAGCCAAAGTAATATATTGCTAACAGAAATAAGACATTGCCTAGAGAGGCGGAAGCATAGGAAAGAACGAGCTCTATATATACAACTATCCCCTCCTACCGATGACTCATACCATAGAAACCCATAAAACCTTCCCCACTCCCGTATCACCCATACTATCCTCGATAACCCTCATTGTATCCCGTTACTACCCAATCCTTCCTAGTGCTTACATTCCATTACCCGACGTCCTCCCTAAACCATCATCCTGCATCCGATATCGACCGATACTAACCAACATTTGCGTACAAGGAAAAAGTTGGCCGTGATAATTATTTAGGAAAAGATCGACTCGAAATGATTGGGCATGGATTAAGGTGGCCACAACGGAGCCGTGGGGAGCCTTTCAGGGACGCCTACCAGGACTTGTACGAGTAATATTCAAGATACGTGACAGTATATCGACGAAAACATATCAGCTTTCTCTTGTAGAGCTACTGGAAGCCAAGGATAGTGGTCTTCAAGACGGCTCACACGGTATTTGCGGCGCTCTCGGCAAAGGTTTTGGGTAGTTAATATCAGTAGTGTTTTGGGAATGGCTCATTTGTCCGAGCTGGGATAGGGTCAATGGCTTGTGAACACGAGGATAGATTTGAGAACGTGGAATGAGTTCGATATATAGTGACAATGTTTGTTGGCCTGGAGAAAGGTACAAGAGGCCTTCATAAAGGCTCGAGTGACTTCAGCTGACATAGAATGTATTTAGAATAAAATTAACATGATAGTAAATGAAACAATATGGTCTAGATCGGGGACTCATGAGGGCTCCAGAACCCCTTATAAAGGCGCAGAGGGCCAGAAGCTCCCGGGCGGCGGGGTAGCCATCAAGAGCTGTATATGTTTTTTGCGTGAAAATAGGTTGTTGGTGGTGGCCTCCGAAACTTACTACGGAAGCCCTCTGGAAGGCTCAGGAAGCCCTCTGGAAGGCTCAGGAAGCCCTCTGGAAGGCTCGGGAGGCGAGAAACAATTAGCGAGGTGTCAGGAGAGGTAAGGAGGGTAACAGAAGGCTCAGGGAGCCCCCTAGAAGGCTCAGGAGGCTACATACAATTAGCGAGGTGTCAGGAGATGTAAGGAGGGTAACAGAAGGCTCAGAAGGCTCTCTAGATGGCTCGAGAGGCTATCGGGAGGCTCGGGAGGCAACAAATGGTTAGCGAGGTTATTAGAAGAGACGGGAGGGCAATTGCCTTCGCATCACGGCGTGGAGCATGGTTTAGTGGTGTTGCGGGAAGAGGGATTAGTCAGGGATTCTCTTATGTTCTTTGGGGTTCGGTGACAAGGGTTCGGATCGGAGATATTGTTTCGGGAATAGGGGATAAGGAGGTGTAAGCTCGGCGATAGGTTGCGCGGATGTCTTGGGAGGTTCTATGGGATTCTGTACAGGGTAATTTGAGTTAGTCATCGGGCGTGGTGGTGTGATATATATATAGAGGCGTTGTTCTCGCTTGTAGATAGCTTCTTTCCTTTCCTCTTCACGCAACCTTCCTATCTCTAGGAACTTGTAGTCCTTTTAGAAATATATCTTTAGTACTCCTCGTCTCGACGGCCCTCTACCACCCAGGAGAAGGATCGAACCCCATAGTCCCGTCTCATTCATAGTGCCGCCTCGTTCGTAATCCCGCGCCTGACCCTGCTTAGCTTCACCCCTACCTTTCGCATCCCTGTCTCTATCTCGCCCCACCTCGCCGTTTCACCGTGCCTAGATTGTAGACCTTGGCAAGCTGCACCCCGCCTCCGTACGACTCCGTGATACTAAGGTTGCGTCTCCAATGCCAACCTCTACAATAAACCATAGTTAGACCAAAAATGTCCGCCATGGATACCGACCGGACAGATACATCTGCCTTAACGGTAGAACTCAGCACCTTCTTCGACAATAACCTCCGTCCCTCCTCCGACCCTGCGAACCCAGGCAATGAAGCCATATATGACCTAATTCTGAAATGTCAGAAGGGTCTCCAACAATACGCCCTGGACCTAGACGAGGAAATGCAGAATGAGAACGAAGCAAAGGAAACTTGGGAGGTCACGGAAACTAACCTCCATCATGAGATCACAGCACTTCAGGCCCAAATTACGGGTCTGAATACCCAGGTTACCACCCTCTAGGACCAACTCGCCACCGCCAACCAAGCCGCCCGAGATGCTGAAGCTACCCTGGCCACTCACATTGCACTCCCGCCTCCACCTCCACCACCAGCAGTAAACCCTATTGCTCCTCCCCCTCCCCCTCATCGTCGTCGCAATCGCCTCCTGGAAGGCATTGTACATATCCAAGCACCAAGGACTGAAAGGTCGGAAAAGCTCCCAGACCTGGAGAAATACCGTGGTAACAGGAAGAGACTCCCCCAGTTCAAAAATATGCTACAACTTGAACTCAAACTCTTGGGCAATGCCGATAGGTACCCCACCCTCCAGAACCAACTCACCTACGCCATCTCTCGCCTGGAAGGCCCCGCCGCCGACCAATTTATGCCTTATATTACCACCACCGGAATCAACCTTCCCTCCATGGAAAGGTTTTTTGAAATTTTAAATACAGCATTCGGGGACCCAGACCAGGTAGGTACTGCCCGACGCGCCCTCAGAAGAATCAGGCAACTCAATCGCCGTTTCTCGGAATACTTCGCCGAGTTCCAACGATATGCCGCTGAGGCTGGTATGGGGGAGACCGCCAACGTAGAGGCCCTTATGGAAGGCTTGAGCGAGGAACTCACCAAGCTCATGGTACACGAAGAGACCCCCGCCACAGTCACCGAGCTCGCTACCATCCTACAACGCTTGGACAACAAGCAGCAGATAATCACTGCTCGCTATCGCCCTCGCTACCAAACCTCCAAACCCCAGGCCGCATTCGCCTCACGCCCGCTCCCCCCCGCACTCACCAGGCCCCCATTGCGCTCGACTCGGTACCCAGCTTTCGCCCGCTTGCCTCGTTACTGGCCCCGCCGTCTCTAACCCTCCAGCCGCCCATCCGTCCTATACGCCCGGAGGAGTAGCCCCTATGAATGTGTCGACTAGTCGTGGCCGCCCGGACCCTCAGGAAAGAGAGGCCCGTCGTGTGGAAAATAGATGTTTTTACTGTGGAGGTGTAGGACACCTCGTTAGGGAATGCCCGCAGGTGCCGGCCCCCAGGAACTCAGCCCCCAGGATGAGGGGAGCCAGGGTTGATGTAAAGAATGAAAAGAATGAAGAAGCCTCCGGCGATGAGGCGTTAAATAATTTTTCCCTGGAGTGAGTGGCTCTCTCCAGGGACGGTTAAAGGACTTTTCTAGGATTTCGGTTTCTGGGTTTTCAGTTTCGGAGAAGGATATGGATGGGAATCAATTAGTCGTAACTTGCTCAATTTCTCAAAATAAAGATTCTTTCATCCCATCATATGCCCTCATTGATACTGGCGCCTCAGGATATGCGTTCATAGATAAGGACTTCGTATGCCACCACAAACTTAAAACTATCCCTCTTATTCTCCCACGACACATAGACGTAATAGACGGAAGACCTATCGAATCTGGAAAAGTCACCCATAAAGTTATCCTTAGTCTTGATATCAACGGCTACAGGGAGGATGCCCCCTTCTTTGTCACGCAACTAGGACACTACCCCATAGTCATGGGCCTCCCCTAGATGCGCCGTCATGCAATTACCATTCGGCCGGCAGTTAATGAGATTCATTTTGACTCTCCTGACTGCATTCAACGTTGCTCTCTCACATACAACAAGATCGTGGCTAAGGGTATCTCTATCGAACCCCCCGCTAAGCCGATTACCAATATTTCCGTCGTTACCTCCTATGCATTTCACCGAATCCTCAACAAGAAAAGAAAAGGGGTGAAGCTTTACTCCACCACTCTTAAAGCCCTCGATGATTTACTTGTTCAACTGCCAAAGGATCCCAGAGCTCTCATTCCTCTTGAGCACCATCAGTATCTTCATCTGTTAAGTGAGCTCGACACATCCAAGCTACCCCCTCATCGTGCTGAATACGATCTGTCCATCGACATACAAGCAGGGAAATCAGTACCCTTCGGACCCATGTACGGGATGACCCAGCTAGAACTCCAGGCGCTCAGGGATTACCTAGCGGAGTATCTATCCAATGGGAGGATCCGACATAGCACTTCCCCCGCAGGCTCCCCGGTAATATTTGTTAAGAAGGCTGATGGCTCTCTGCGTCTCTATGTCGATTATAGAAAGTTAAATGCAGTAACAGTCAAGAACAGATATCCTCTTCTGTTAACACCCAAGACTGTTATGGGTATCTCCTCGGTCAAGTACTTTACCAAATTGGACCTTCGCAATGGCTATCACCAGCTACGAATCAGGGAAGGGGATGAGTGGAAAACAGCATTCAGGACGCGGTACGGACACTTCGAATATACCGTTATGCCCTTTGGGTTAACCAACGCCCCCGCCGCATTTCAACATTGGGTCAACGACATGCTCCGGCCTCATCTTGATCACTTTGCCACCGCGTATCTCGACGATATCCTCATATATTCGGCTACCCTCGAAGAACACAAAGAACATGTCGACAAGGTCCTCCGGATTCTTGATAAAAATCAGGTTCATCTTAAGCCTGAGAAGTGTGAATGGCATATTAAGGAAACCATGTATCTCGGCTTTGTCCTTACACCTGAGGGAATTAAGATGGATGAATCCAAAGTCGCTACCATTAGGAACTGGGAAACCCCGGCTTGTCTGAAAGACGTGCAAGAATTCTTGGGGTTTGCAAACTTCTATCGGCGGTTTATCTATGCGTACTCAAGGGTAGTATCTCCGTTGATCGCTCTAATGAAAACAGGAGTGGTATTCAAATAGACAGACAAAACAGAAAAAGCGTTCCAGGATCTCAAGCTTGCATTCACCACCGCTCCAATCCTCAGACATACCGACCCTGACCGCGAGATTATTGTGGAAACAGATGCCTCTGACTACGTCTCAGCCGCTATTATGTCTCAACGTGACGATGAAGAGATATTGCATCCAGCCGCCTTCTTCTCCAAGAAGCATACACTAGTAGAGTGCAACTATGAAATATACGACAAGGAACTACTAGCAATTATCTGGGGATTTGAAGAATGGCGCTACTTCCTAGAAACAGCTTCGTACCCTATCAAGATCACAGGAACCTTGAATATTTTATGTTCACCAAGCTGTTAAACCATCGACAAACCCGTTGGTCAGAATTTTTATCGCGCTTCGACTTCGTTATTCAGTTTCGTCCAGGTAAACAAGGAGGCAAACCGGATGCACTCACCAGGCGATCAGGGGATCTCCCTAAGGAGGGGGATGAACGCCTAGCATATCAGTATCAGACCGTGCTGAAGAGGAAAATTTGGATAATAAGCTAAATTTGTTGGCGGGTTCTTTGGCAAATGAGCCATTGAAGAAATGTCTCTTTGTTCAGGGAGTTATTTACAAAACTACCAAGAAGATAGTTTAAAGTAAAGGTCTACGATCTTAAAAACGGCCTTGAAAGCAATCCAAACAAATTTCGCCATGAATCTGTTGAGAAGCGAAGATGGGCCTCTATTTCTACCGGCCTTATTTCTTTGTCTTAGAATCTGAGGCTACAAACTCAGACTCTCAGGAATATCGCGACAAAACCGTATTGGTCGTCCGGATGGGGCAGAAAACCCTCCAGTTCTTCGGTAAGGGAATATTCTTGGCCAAACGTCACGGAAATCTGGCGGACGTATGTTATGAGTATCGCATCTGTCGTCGAAGCCAAAATGCAAATCTCTCGAGTCCTCCGTCCTCTCTCAGTTCCCAAAGCACCATGGACAGATATCTCGATGGACTTCGTTACCGGCCTACCTCTTAGCAATAATTACAATGCCATTCTCGTTGTCGTCGATCGTCTCACAAAAATGAGACACTTTATTCCATGCACCGAAGAATCAGGAGCTAGGGATGTCGCCCGCATGTATCTAGAAAACGTATGGAAGCTACATAGACTCCCAGAGAAGATAGTATCGGACCGCAGCACTCAATTTACTTCGAACTTTTAGAAATCATTATGCGAACGTCTTGAAATCTCCCCTCGACATTCGATAGCCTTTCACCCTCAGACAGACGGCCAAACCAAGAGAATTAATGCCATTATGGAACAATATCTTGGTATATGAATTTATCAATAGGACAAGCTGGGTTCGTGTTCTGCGTGGCGAGTTCTTTGCTACCATGTCGCGTTCTGAATTCACCATTTCTCTCTGAGGCGCTTCTGATCGTCATCCTCATATGAAACTTTGGCCTCTGACAACGGCATGACCGTGCGAGGGCCGCTAACGCTATGGCAGAGATATGTCAGAAGTGTTTGAAACTTCCGGCGGAGATGTTTAGAGCTCAGCGGATCTGAAGAGTTGATTGGCTAATGCAAATCGTACTCGGCTCTGTGGCAATTGGAGATAGGGTATGGCTATCACATTTCGAAATTTATTAATGGCGTCCGTCGAAGAAATTTGGACTGGAAACAAGTTGGGCCGTATCCCATCTCTCTCGTCGATCACTATCTTTCTGACTCGCGCTGCCGTCGATGAAAGGTTCGTCAGTCGTTAAATGTCTCCATTTCTTTCTGCATTAAGCGATTCGTCGTCTGGGGCAAATATAATTACACACTCCAGGTTGAAATAAGCGAACAGGAATAGGAAGTCGATCTTGTCTGAATTTCGCGGAAAGCAACCGGAAGGCTTAGTCGCTGTTCGATCTGTTTGGTTATGAATGACCCATCGTAAGCGGCGTTATGTCGACTTGGATAACTCCCCTAAGCTAGTCAAAGATTTTCACGAACGGTACCCACGCAAGCTTAAGAGGACTTAGGCCTCAGAGGGGGACCTAATATTAATCACGGCGTGGAGCATGGTTTAGTGGTGTTGCGGGAAGAGAGATTAGTCAGGGATTCTCTTATGTTCTTTGGGGTTCGGTGACAAGGGTTCGGATCGGAGATATGGTTTTGGGAATAGGGGATAAGGAGGTGTAAGCTTGGCGATAGGTTGCGCGGATGTCTTGGGATGTTCTATGGGATTCTGTACAGGGTTATTTGAGTTAGTCATCGGGCGTGGTGGTGTGATATATATAGAGGCGTTGTTACCGACATGTAGATAAACTTCTTTTCCTTCCTCTTAGCATATACTATCTCTAGGAACTTGTAGTCCTTTTAGAAATATATCTTTAGTACTCCTCGTCTCGACGGCCCTCTACCACCCAGGAGAAGGATCGAACCCCATAGTCCCGTCTCATTCATAGTCCCGCCTCGTCCGTAATCCCGCGCCTGGCCCTGCTTAGCTTCACCCCTACCTTTCACATCCCTGCATCAGCAAGAATTAATTTGTCTCCTGATGTCTCCTGAGCCTCAAGAGACTCAGAAAATATCCCAGAGTCTCAGGAGAGTCTCAGGAGACCCAGGAGACTGTTGGGAGACTCCAGTCACAAGTTGAGTTTGCTGATGTGTCTCTGTCTCGCCCCGCCTCGCCGTCCCACCATGCCGAAATTGTAGACCTTGGCAAGCCGCGCCCCGCCTCCGTACGACTCCGTGATACTTGGCAACGGCCTCCGGAGACCCAGTCAAGCCTCTGGAGAGAGTTTTAATCTTGCTGAAGTTGTCAATGTCTTCGTCATGTTCGCTATGCTCCTTGAGTGCTTCTGAGTTATGTGACGGAGTGGCCGAAAGCAACAAGACAGATGACAACGATGACACAAGGTGACTCGAGTAGTACAGCCTTGCACAATAAGGACAATAGCGAGACACGAGAGTCGGCAGACGTAAAGCGGTAGCACGGTGAAGATAGAGACGAAGCGAAAGCGAACTCGGCGAAACGAGGTCGGGAGCAGGACAGAGTAGGGAAAGTGAACACCAAATAAGGACTTCGACGAAGATTGAGAGAACTATGAGGGTGTCTCTTGCGAAGGCGAGTTTGGAAGCAGAAATATGGTATGGGTGGAGTGTATATTTTCTATGTCTTCGAGAATCTGAAAGGCGAGACAGAGAGAAAAAAAGAAAAAAAGCTAAGGAAAAAATCACGCCGCTATTTATTTCATCATCCCCCACCAGTCCGCCAAGACTCATACTCCCACCTGTAGAAACCCATAGAAATCTATCGCAATCACACCTCGTATTCCTCCCCACCATCTCCCCTATTTACATTACAAATCCATCACGCCACAGAAACTCATAGAACCTTATGATGACATCTCCTCCGTCACGCATATTTACCTCGCTTAACATTTCCTTAACCAACACAACCGTGCATCGCCTACCGGATCGTCGAGACAGATGCCAAGACATCGGGATAGTTATCATCGTCTTCCGCTACCTTGTCTTTCGGTCACTTCATTATATTTTCCCTGCTTTGTTTTTGCTTGTGCCTTTGCCTTTTTCTTTGCCTTTACTGCTGCCTTACGTTTCCGTTAGCCCTAGCTGTGTTCCTATCATCTTTATTTGTCCTTCTGGTAGTTTTAGTTACTCCGTCACAAAACAGGTTGCCACTTACACTGCGGCCCTGTGTCCGGTAAACAAAAAGTAATAAAAATACCTCCCTAAACACTTTGCTGAATCCGCCTATTGACTAGTAGAGCAGGTAATCTATTAGCACTAAAAGCACATGTCTTTGTTAGAGACTCTCTTTGGATACTCTGTCCTCCTCTTCTGTTGTGAGGCCTTCCGTTTAGTCCTGGTCACTCCGTCACACTTCTGATTTTGACTCGCAAAACACCATGTAATTGAAACCTATAAAACCCAATAGAAACTTAATAAAAAATTCACTATACCTATCTTCTTTCAAGGAAAATAGCTTAATATTATCATATCTCGTCATAATATGGGGGATTTCAGATTACTACATGTAGTTTTAATGGTATTACAGCTTATAAGCATAATTTTGACCGCACTTGCAGGAGCAGAATGTCATATATAGGATGACGTTCTGTAACCGCTCATCTTCCATTTGCTCATTAGGGGAACTTGGAGGTACCTCAATTCTGATGCCTGGTTGCTTAGCAGATCTTGATGCTGATGACGCGCCGCTACAAATAGCTCGATGAGTTAAACGCGGATTTTCGGGAACCAGCCATACTCCTGCGACCGATTTAACGGCTCTTTCCTGCAGGAGCCAAAAGGGAGCTGTCTGCTGCCGCCCTCAAAGGTCCCTCCACCTCCCATTACTACTCATCCACACTACCACACGATATACAGCCAAAACTTCCAGTGCCCCTCAACTCAACAATTATTTGACAACGTGATTCCACTCTTTCTCTAACCTTTCAACATTGTACCATAATTGAATAATGCCACCACCGCCTCCCCCAAAACGCAGGCCCACTGTCCTGGTACGATAGCCTTTGCCCCCATCACTTGAGTCTGAATGTCCATCATCTAATTATGTTCCGTGTTTAATGTAGGTAACAGATTCTAGGGATCCTGGCGCCCGTGGCCCACAGCGTAGGACATCGGCCGCTACCTCAATCCCTTCAATGGCCCGTTTTATTAGCGTTGATTCCGTTCTTCAGAACTCCTCCGAAATTCCATCAGGTCAGAGCAGAAACCCTCTGGCAAATCTCCAGCATTCCCGCGGCCCTGTGTCCCCCTCTACTTCTAGATCCACCGATCCTCGCCGCTTTCTTGGCCAAAATCTTCCGGTTCGTTCCTCAAAGCTATCAGAAAAACTAGTGCTGTTACCAGAAACCCAGGAAGAAGGCGATCACTGGGATTATGCTGAGGACGATAATGATGATACGCCTATTAAAGATGATGAAGAGGAATGGAGGAATAGACTTGCTGAAGAGGACAAGTCTCCCGAGCAGCGTCCGAGAAAGAGTTACGCAGAACGACTACCAAAGTCCCGGAGAGCCGAAAAGTTGAGTCGTGTCACTGCTTATTGCACCGCCGATTCAAATAGACTGAATGCAACCTCAAAATTTTTAAGGGAGAAACATTCGGCAAGGACAAAGCTCTATGATGAATGCTTGTACTGCGCATATCATCTACCTTTGATGCCTGGTAGTGACGGCTACAGGGTTCGCTCATCACCAGTCCTGAAAAGCCCAGGGGGTAAAGCAGTCTTAGATGTTCAGATTGAAAGGTCAGAGCAAAGGGATTATCGCGAAGGGTATTTTGAGAATGCCTATTCAAGAACTAGGCGGCCGAGTGGTGATGGGATGGACGGGGAGGAGGAAGGTGATCAAGGGCAGTCGAAGTCACCCGAAAATACGCACAATTTCCTTGACCACAGAGATTCGAGAGATGAAGAGACTTATAGGCCAGAGAGCCCACGAGAATCACAGATGGAGATGAAGTCTTTTGCGGAGATATTCGTGTTTAGTTATGGAGTAGTAGTATTTTGGAACCTAACGGAGAGACAAGAGAAGGTAAGCCAGGTGTTTTGCTGTCGGGCATAACTACAGTTAGTTGATAAAGGCAACAGGATATCTTAGCAGATCTTACTTTCGCGGGAAATGATCTAGGCACACCATTAATAATGGGCCCAATGAAAGAAGAGGATTTTGAGACAGAGGAGTTTCATTTTCAGTACTCATCTCATACTCGATCGCCACGCGTATTTAACACCCCCCTCTTGTTCTACTACCTTGAAACAGTCAGAGTCTGACCTTATTTCACCTTTATAGATATACAATGATATGATTACGCTGAGATCGGGGGATATAATGATCAAGCTTGCTATCTCGCATGCGATAGCACAGTCTACAAAACTTTGCCGATTCGAGGAGAGAATGAATTCGACTATGCTTGGTGTCCAGCACATACCGAAGAAACTTGCACTTACAGGAAACCTTGGCATGAAGCGAGAAGAAGTCGTTAAGATGAGTGGTCGTCTTTTTAAGCTAAGGGTAGATGTCAACCTATGTATGCATCCCAACCAACAGTTTATAGGTAAGCCTTCATACTGATAGTTCGATAGCTAGCAATGTTCTTGATGTACCCGAGTTTTTCTGGGACTCGGAGCCAACGCTTCATCCATTGTACGCAGCGGTTCGAGAGTACCTTGAGATAAAACAGCGCATTTTGGTACTAAACGAAAGATGCAGAGTTTTCTTAGATCTTGCAGATATCCTCTCGGATTCAATTGCAGATAGTAACATGTCTCGGATCACCTGGATAATTATCATCTTGATTGTACTGTCAATATTTGTGACAGTAGCAGAGGTGGCTATAAGATTTGGGATTTTGAAAAAGAAAGGCACAACAGGTGTAGGGGCTTTAGTGGAGCTATAAGCGTAAATTTAATCCAGTAATATGAATTTGGTGATAAACTCTGAGAACTGTACAAGTCTCTTCCGATATGTATGAGTAGCCCTTATTTGTCAGGTTGTTTCTTTGGGCGAAAATCTCTCTGATTCTTCTGCGTTGCTTTCAGTGTGCACGAGATTGATTAGCCGTTCGTGGACAAGATCGCATTTTGTTTTTCCTACTTGCTTATGCTTCATCGAATCCTTTGGGGATAGCTACTTTACATGTACGGCCGGCAAGGCCGAGGTGGTCACAGAATTGCGGGTTAGAGTGTGTTACGCAAAAATTGGAGTACTCGCAATTTCATAACGTTGAAGGCTTGTGTGTGTAAAATAGAGGTTTGATTTGTTTCTAATAGGAGGTGGAGGTTTTGATAGATTACTGTTCACCTGCTTGATAGAACTGAACGGAATGGAGATTGAGGGTGATAAATATCAGACGTAAATGGTTTCTTTAGTTTCCTCTCTTTCTTGCTCCTCTAGTTCGTGTTCCTGCTACCCCCAAGATAGGGAATATACTTCTGTCTTTCGTCCCTGTATGTGTGTATTCCGCATCCCTGACGGTTGCGTCAACACAACTCTATCATAACTCAAGTCTCCCCCCGTCTTGTCGGTCTCCGTCTTCCTGCCCAGGAGACTATTGCCTTAGTCGCTGTCTTCTTCCCTATTTAAACTGTTGCCATTATAACGGAGCCATATCAAACTATCCGGTGTATGAGTACACATGGGGCCCATTATATGTGAAGAGTCAGTGTTAGAAGCCAATTGGTATAGTAGTAGGAAAGTTAAAACAGCGAGGTTCACTACCTGCTGTGAAGATACGGACCTCCTAGCCAACTAGGGCAGAAGAACTATTCATGGAAAGTCTTGACTGACAAGTCCACTACTTTGTCAGTATCTAGAGAACCAGTCAGAGCAAGATGTTCCAGTGTCTTGACATTGGTCCCGAGAATTCAGTAGTCATAGTATTGTTGTGGTTAATGAAGTAAGGTTAAGTGGAGAGGGGATGAGATGAGGCGAGGTTTACGTTAGTAGTTTCCATGAGGTTCAATTGCAAAGAGGATTGGTAATCAGATTTGATGAGATAATGAGGAGAAATACGAGGTGTGGTTACAGTTGGTTTCTATGAATTCTAATGGGCTGATGTATGAGTCATACTGGACTAGGAAAAAAAAATATTAAATAGTGGACGTAAATGCCTCTCTTCTTTTTTTTCCCTCTCTATCTCGTCTTCCTATTATGTCAATACATAGAAATCCACTCCTATCTAAAGCTATATCCCAACGTCTTGACTCTGGTGCCAATGTCTAGGCGTCTTGGCGATTGTCCCGACGATCCAGTAGGTAATGTACGGTCGCGACGGTTGGGGAAAGGTTAAGCGAGTTGGGATGCGCGGTGGAGGAATGACGTTGTAAGGTTCTAGGAGGTTCTATGGCGTGATGTATTTGTAATATAATTAGAGGAGATGGTGGGGAGGAATACGAGGTGTGGGTGCGAAGGGGTTCTATGGGTTTCTGTGGATAACGATGCGTAGTCTTGGCGGACTGGCGGAGGATAGTGTTAAATAGCACGGGGGGAGATGTGTCCTGGCGTCTTGGCATCTGTCCTGACAGTTCGGTAGACAATGTACGGTTGCGATGGTTGAGGAAAGATTAAGCGAGGGAGGGATGTGCAATGGAGGAATGACGTTATAAGGTTCTAGGAGATTCTATGGCGTGATGGATTTGTAATATAAATAGTAGAGATGGTGGGGAGGAATACGAGGTGTAGGTGTGATGGGATTCTTTAGGTTTCTATAAATGACGATATGGGGTCTTGGCGGATTGGTGTAGAACGATGTTAAATAGTGCGGGGAGGGGTTTTCTTTAGTTCTTTCTTTCTTTTCTCTGTCTGCGTCTTCGCATTAGGCTGATGCATAGGAAAATCTTTCTATTCAGCCCTGGTTACGCGTCTAAAGCTTCGCGCCCATGAGAGGCCTCTTAAATAACTTTCCATCTTTGTTGGCGACCTCAACCCGGTCTTCGCTCTCTCTGTTCTGCTTTGTTCTGCTCTGCCTCCATTCTCCGCTCTTGCTTGTGCCCTTGATCTTGCTCTTGTCTCTGGCTTTGCCGGTGCCTGTACTTCTTACCGCGCCGTCGTCCTCTTTGGTGTTACTCCTCTGCAGCCATTATCTTTCGAGCTACTTAGCATCCTGCATTTTAGATTCGTTCTGTTGTCGCCGATTCTTTCCGTCGCGAATGCTTCCTTTAGTTCTTTCTTTCTTTCTTTCTCCTTTATGCTCGTCTTCGCATTATCTGAGTACATAGGAATTTCTTTCTGTTATAATAGTCTCTGGCGTCTTCGCTTCGCCGCAGGAGGCCTCCTTATAGCTCTTGCCATCTTTGTCGACGACCTCACCTGGTCTTCGCTTTTCCTGCTCTGCTTTGTTCTGCTCTGCCTCCTGCCCTCCGGTCCCGCTTTTGTCTCTGCCTTGGCTCTTGTTTTTGGCCTTGCCGGTGCCTGCGCTTGCGCCCGTCTTGCTTTCGTCTTCCTCTTCAGTGTCCTCCTTGAATAAGGCTGTGCTTCTCGAGCCACCTAGCATCCTCGTTTTCGTCCATCCCGCTGTCCTCGGTCGCTCCGTTACAATTCCACACTCAGATCGATGGGTAAACAGAACTAACCAATGCGATTATGGAACAGTATTTACGCAGCTATGTGTCTTATCAACAGGATAACTGGACTGACTTCCTTCCACTATCACGGTGTACCACGGACTTTGCAGAGGAGGAGGATATTTGGGAATGGGTTTTTTAGTTGCGATGGTTTTCTTTGGGTTTCTATGGGTTTCCGTCATACGAGGTTATGAGTAATGACTGTGCATGAATTAGATGGGTATATATACGTGTTGCTACGATCTTTCCTTTGTTCTTTTCTTTCTCTTTCTTTCCTTACGTGTTCTTCCTGTTATCAACCTTACAGTTTAGTTACGCTTTATCTTGTGTGTCTTTAGTTCTGAATAAACAACGTCATAACCATAGCCCCTGCCAAGACTCCTTTGGGTCTTTCATAGTACCTTGCCTCGTCCTCGTCTTTGTCTTTGTCCTCGTCTTCGCTTTGTCCCCGCTTCGCTCTGCTTGTCTTGACCATAACCCATGACCGTAGTCCGTATCTGAGTCGTCTACTGGTATCTTCGTCTCCACGTCTTTGTCAGAAAGGTCATCTGGACCCTCTGCCCTACAACCTTGCTTCTCGGTTAGATCCTCTCGTCGCCGCTCCTGTCCCCAACCCCGTCTCGCCTCGGTTGTGTACCTAGGCTCTTTTCATTGTCATCTTCATCTTGCTCCGTAACATCCACTGACCGAATTTGCTACCAATAATCACCTTTCTGAAACTACTAATATATCTCCCTTCCAAGCAAACTATGGGAGACACCCCCGAATGACGTTTGGACCGCTATGACAAGGAAAAACGGTGAACAAAGATCAGGCTAATGGATTAGCGAGGGAAATGTCTCAAGTATTTGATTTCTTGAAGAGTGAGATGTTTAGGGCCCATAAGATATAGGAGGAAATGGCTAATTTATATCGAACCCTGGCACCTCAATTTACCATTGGCGATTCCGTCTGGCTTTCGACTCGAAATATTGAAACAAAACGACTCTCGAAAAAGATCGATTAGAAACAGATTAGGCCTTACTCGATTAAGAGAATTGTGAGTCCTTATGCCTATGAGCTTACACTCTCCGCTTCTATGAAAGTCCACCCAGTTTTTCATGTTTCACTATTATCGCCGGCGGTCAACGATCCTGTTCCAGGGCAAATGATCGAACCACCCCCACCTGTAGAAGTTGAGGGAGAGACTGAATGGGAGGTGGCGGAAATATTGGATTCGCGGAAAAGGGGGCAGCGGGTGGAATATTTGGTTAATGATATTGGATATGAAGAACCTTCATGGCAGCCATCAAGTGATTTTGAACATAGCCCCGACCTTCGACAACTGTTCCATAGTCAATATCCCTCAAAACCTCAGCCTAGCAGGAGCTAGACTCTTGGAGGGAATCTGATCTGTCTCGGCGTCTTGGCACCTGTTCCGATAATTCAGTGGATATTGTATGGATGCGACAGTTGAGGAAAGCCTGAGGTTAAGCGAGATAGGAATGTGCTAGGGAAGGGGTGACATTGTAAAGTTCTAGGGGTTTCTATGGCGTGATGGATTTGTAATGCAAATAGAGGAGATGGTGGGGAGGAATACGAGCTGTAGTTACGATGGAGTTCCATGGGTTTCCACGGGCGGCAATAGGAGTCTTGGCGGACTGGCTGAGGATAGTGTTAAATAGCTTGAAGGGATGTTTTCTTTAGTTTCTTTCTTTCTTTTCTCTCTGTCTCGTCTTCCATCAGCAAACCTGTAGATTTCATGAGGCGCTCCAGGCGTTCAGGGCGCTGAGGGCGCGCGGGATAAAAACTCATTCTCCTGAGAACCTTGCCAAACCTCCGGGCGCTCCGGGCGGGGCTTTCAGCGCCCTGAGCGCCCTGAACAAATCACAACCTCGGTTAGCGCCAGGAGTTAGGTTTTCTCTCAGGAACGCCCCTATCTCCCCTGGTAACATACTTTTTATCATTCATCGCGCCTGGGTGTCCCTGGCGCGCACACCTAGCTCCTGGTGCTACCTGGTGCTTTTCATGTATTTATTCACTTCACGATAGCTTTCAGAGATCTCTTCTATTCCTCGAATGGTACGGATATATTCACGTAGTGCCATGGCTATATATGATTATAATAATACATATTACTATCTCTACAGACTTCCCCATACCTCTTAGAGATCTTGTTATTCCCTTAGTTATTGTGGCTCTCGTCTTCTGTTGTTTCTCCACCCTCCTCCTCCACTATTTCCTCTATCTCCTCCTCTTCTTCCATTAGGTCCGGCTCTCCATCCGTACCATATTCAAGCCCGTGTGGTGGAAGGTAAGTTTGGCCGGGTTTAGATTTCTGGCCTTGATCTCCCCGAGCACTCCTGAGAGCTTCCAGAGCTTCCGCCAGAGCATCATCGTCCTCGCTAAAACCCTCAACCGGAATATCCTCGACCGTAACCCCCTTCTTCTCTTGTATCTACAAATTATCAGTTTGGGTTATAGTCGGTAATTAAGATCGAATTTCTTCTGTCTCAAGATTGTCGCTTTATCAATTTCAAGATTCCTTCCTGGTTGGAGCGACTACGTGATCTCCAAGTGTTTACTATCCTCGTGAAGGTTTCTAGAGCGTTAAATAACATCTTGGTTAGAAGCCGTAACCTCCAGGGGTATGAAATCTTTCTTCACTATCTGTCATTTTGAGTCTGGAAATTTTGCGGTATCACATAATTCTACGTGGATCATGCGCGAATCCCATGCCAAATGACAGTTGCTATCAGGCATATCAATATATGGTTTATTCGATTAGAAATCTGGTTCACGGAATCTCGCCTCCTCTGGCCCATCAAAAACCTATAATATAAAACGCCGATGATCTCGGAGCTAAGAATTTGCAGCTGCATGCTTTAAAGGCTTATTAGAGCTATCGTCGTCTTCAAGAATTTGGATATCGCCATAATCTTGTTGGATGGTGATGAACCGATCGTTCCTCGAAAGATAGTCATTTCTTTCGGCCCTCTCATTGTATCGCGAATTTTTGCAATTCCGTTAATCACGCAGAGTCTGCTAGCCGTTCCTTCATTTCTTATTTCATCAAGTGTGACCGCGGGAGTCTGAAACTTCTAACCTGTGGGGCTCCTCGATTCACTAGGAGCTATCATGGGATCTTCGGGGACACTCAGCGCATTTTATAATAACCGTCGATTCTGTGATTAAAACTTCTGTTTGCTTGTCATATTCACCACCAATACTGAGAAGTCTTGCAGGGCTTGGAAAAATTTCTTCAAACAGTGTGTGATCGCTATCAACATACTACTGTTTTTCTCAATCCTTTGAGCAAGGAAGCACCTTATTTCTAGAGTTTGGAGCAGGTGTCTGAGGTATCTGGCCAGCAGAAGCGATGAGAGCTTTCAGGGGTTTGGTAAGAATACCTGTCATCGTGGTAAGTAAAGAAGGTGAAAGGTGACAGATAGTTAGGGTTATGCTGTATCGTTATTAGGGTGGTCTCACTGGTGGGGATGGCTCCATTGTTCGAGGCATTCGAGCTAATCGCTCGGAGAACCGCATATCATCGACAGTGGCATGAATCAGGATTCAATGCCATTGGTGTTGGTGACGATTCTCCTAGCACTAGAAGAGGAAGGGGGATCTGAAAAGATGAAGAGTAATTAAAAGCACTCAGTCTCCTGGGGGTAGCAGTAGGAGCCATGACTGGGTCCACAGGAGTCATCGGCGGTCTTTGTGGAGCGCTTGATAGGTTGTTCGTTGGCTTCGACGATGTACGATTTCCCTTCTAAGATTTCTTTCATCTCAGTCACTTATCAAAAAAAAAGACTGGGGTTAATTACTTGAATAACGTTAATTTCCACTTCTGACATATAGCCGCAACCGCGCGGTGGGCTTTCTCCTGGCACTCGCCATACCCTTGGCGGTCGTTACCTGACTACTCGGAGGTCTCTTTCCGGCGACTTGCGTACCCGGGGGTCTCTTATCTCCGACCTGCGTACCCGGGGATCTTTTGTCTGCGAACTGATGCCTCACGCTTTGTTCGCGTAGTACTGGAATGTCTAGGTCATCATCATATTCTGAAGAACTGGTTGTAAAGCTCTTGAACCTCTTGCTCTCACCGGACGGGTGTCTTTCGAGGTTAAACTCTCTTCGGCCGGATTTTCTAGATTTTTGTTCTGTCGAGAATGGCTTTTAAGAGATGATTTGGGGACTCGCAGGGCTTTGGTCAAGGCTTTGGTCGATCTTTGGTCGGCGGGCGCTCTGAAGTCAGGTAGGTCACTCATCCGATGAGATTTCATTTGGGGGCCTAAAGCGTTTACGAGAAGAAGTACTCCTTTGGGGCAGCCACTTTCCTTGAGCTTTCTTCGTGATTGTGCTGACTCGTGAGAGTGTTGGGAGCTTTCTCGGGTACAGCCTCACCCTCGTTCGAATCTTGCTCTGTAGTTTCCCCATTGTGGTCTTCAGGTCGGGGAGAACTGCAGTGGATTTGGTCGTTTCGGCGTTGAGGAATGACTTTGCTTGAGCGCATCTTGATGCCTGTGAGGGAAGGCTGTCACTGATTTCTAATCAAAAAAAGTCTTGACGTGAAAAATTTTCATAATCTAAAAGCTAACCATCATACAGACAAAATTAGGTGAATTAGATGGGAATTTGAGCTATCGCGGCGTCTTCTGGACTGTCTTGAGGAAGGAAGGATATTCGGGAACGGGTTTACGGTTGCGGTGTTTTCTTTTGGGTTCTTGGGATTTCCATGGGTTTCCGTTACACGATGTTATGAGTCATGAATGTGCAGGGATTAGATGGGTATATATATGTGTTCTTCACGATCTTCACTTTGTTCTTTTCTTTCTTTCTTTCTTACGTGTTCTTTTCTGTTATCAACCCACGGTTTAGTTTAAACCGTTTTGTGTCTTTAGTTCTGAATACATTACGTCATAACCATAGTCCTCGCCAAGACCCCTTAGGGTCTTCCATGTTCCGTGTTTACTGCTACCTCGTCGTCACTCCTCGCTTCGTTTAACCGCCTGCCGTCTCGCTTCGCCATAGTCTATGACCGTAGTACGTATCGTCTACTGGTACCTTCGTCTCCACGTCTTCGTCAGAGAGGCCATTTAATTTCTGCCCTACTCTCTGCTTACCGGTTATTTCTTACGTCAGCCGCCGTCTTCGTCGCCGCTTCTCGCCGGTTGTGTCGCCCTCTTGTCGTTTTGTCTCCGTGTTCTTCCAGTAACACTAAACACGCCTCATCCGCCGACCTCAACACTCGCCCAAGACCTCGCACGGTCATACTTGTAACCGGACCTCAGCTGGATGTCGTACGAATACAACCCCTGTGTTCTTCTCCCCGTCCCCTAGAGTGCTTTCTTAGGAAAGGAAGGGGTACTGCCACTATCTTGTCCCTCAGTCCCGCTGGTTCGGCTTGGCACAACCGCCGGTTCGGACCCGTTCACTCCGTAGTCTGCCTCGCGGTCTCCAAAGCGTCTTAAGCCATTGGTAAAGGCCACCTTCTCTAACCTGCGGGGAAGCTCCATGTAAGAACCCACCACCGATAGTCCCACCCACAAACTGAAACTATTCGTGGCCTCAGAATCCTCCTCGCCCAAGCCATTGGCCGCCTCAGATGTCCCATCCCACGCTCCTTGCCGAAGACTATGAGTTCTTGGAAAACTTTGGCGTTGAGGAGGACGGTTATGAAACGCTCATCACCTAATTACCCAGCCCCCGCCCTCAACTCTGTTGTCCCCGCCACCGAAGAACCTGCCGTATGCACGGCCCACGATGAGGTTATTACAAACCTCAACTCCGAACTCGAGGCCGCTGAGGACAAGGCCGCCGACCTCTGGCAACGCATGTGCGAGGCCCAGGAGGAGTCAGCCGAGGTCATTGAGGACCTCCAGGAAGAAGTCGCCTCCCTCAAGGCTGAGAAGGAGGAACTCCGTTACCGCCTGGCCCTGCACCAGGAAGCCCTCGCTGACGCCGATGCTACTATTGGCAACCTCCGCCGCCGCCTCTACCCCTACTGGGTACCTTGAAGCAAGCCGCCGCGCCTCATACGACCAAACCTCGCTACCTACGCCCCGTACCCAGGAACCCCGTACCCTCGACAACTGGCGTAAAACCCCAGTTGAATCAGCGACCCCCAAGCCGGCGTTAAAAGGTCAGCCCCTTTGGTAGAAATTGGCACACCAAAGGGGCTAGTCCCGCCACCCACCTTTGTTCTTTCCGCTGCCGCCGTCTCCGAGGACAGGATGTCCGAGGAATCCCTTGTCGTCTCATGCTCCGTTTCCCAGGAATCCGTTGACCCTATCGCCACCCACACCCTGATAGATACAGGTGCCTCGGGCTATGCTTTCGTCGACCAAGGGTTTGTCCTGCAACATGGCTTGGTTCCGGTCCCCCTGAAGAAGTCACGCCTGCTCGAGGTAATCGACGGCAGGCTGGTAGAGTCAGGAAAAATCACGCACATGGTAAAGCTATTGTTGGACATTAATGGCCACCAGGAAACCGCCCCGTTCTTTGTTACCAAGCTGGGACACTATCCATTGGTCATGGGTATCCCCTGGATGAGACATCACGACCTAGCCATCCGACCAAAGACGAATAAGATCATCTTTGATTCGGATTTCTGCGTCACCAATTGCTCCCGGTCATGCGCCCCCGTTACGGCTAAAGGGATCTCGGTCTCGTTCCCGGACGCCCCGGCTATTCAGATAGCAGCCATTGGAGCTGTTCCCTTTGTGGGTCTCACTCGGCGCCGACAGAATAGGCTATTTTGCGCCTCGATTCGAGCCATTGATGAAGCTCTTGCCGGGAAGACAACCCAAGACCCCCTCGCTCATGTGCCCAAGGACCTCCAGGAGTTCATGTCGCTGTTTCAGGAAAACTCAGCCACCGCCCTGCCCCCGCACCGTCCCCACGACTTGAAAATAGTCCTCCAGGATGGAAAGGTTCCCCCGTTTGGCCCGTTGTACGGTATGTCCCGTCTGGAGCTACAGGCCCTTAGGGATTACATTACGGAAAACCTGTCGAAAGGGTTTATCCGTTACTCGGAATCTCCCGCCGGCGCCCCCGTTCTGTTTGTTAAGAAGTCCGATGGTTCCCTCCGTCTATGCGTGGATTATAGGAAGCTTAACGAGATCACGGTTAAGAACCGTCATCCCCTGGCCTCTGATTCCCGAAACCCTGTCCCGCCTCTCCAAGGCCAAGTACTACACCAAGTTGGACCTTCGCTGGGGATACCACCAGATTCGGATACAGGAAGGCGACGAGTGGAAGACTGCTTTCCGGACCCGCTATGGCCACTTTGAGTACAACGTGATGCCATTCGGGCTTACTAATGCTCCCGCCGCCTTTCAACACTGGATTAATGATCTCCTGCGCCCCTATTTGGATAACTTTGCTACGGCTTATCTCGATGATGTATTGATTTACTCCGAGACCCTAGAAGAGCATAAGCAACACGTCCGGGAGATCCTAAAGGTGTTCCAGATCCACGGCGTCCACCTCAAGCCCGAGAAGTGCGAATTTTATGTTCAGCAGACCAAGTATCTGGGATTGATTGTGACCCCCGATGGTATCCAGATGGACCCCGGCAAAGTATCAACAGTTAGAGATTGGGAAACACCCACCAGGCTTCGGGAAGTCCAGGAGTTCTTAGGCTTTGCAAATTTCTACCGACGGTTTATCTATGCCTATTCTCGAGTTGTGTCCCCACTTACGGCCCTGACCAAGAAGAACGTAAAGTTCGAATGGTCCCAGAAGGCGCAGGAGGCATTCCAGAAGCTTAAGGATGCATTTACCTCGGCCCCGATTCTCGCCCACTTTGATTTTGAAAAAGAGGTCATTGTGGAAACTGACGCTTCCGATTATGTCTCCGCTGGTATTATGTCGCAGTACGGCGAGGATGGACTCCTCCACCCGGTAGCGTTCTTCTCTAAGAAACACTCCCCGGCAGAATGTAATTACGAGATTTACGATAAAGAGCTGTTGGCAGTTGTGAGAAGCTTCGAGGAATGGCGTGCGAACCTTGAGGGGTCCCGCTTTCCCATTAAGGTGCTAAGCGACCATCGAAACCTGGAATACTTTATGTCTACGAAGCTGCTGAACCGACGCCAGACGCGCTGGGCCGAATTTCTGTCTCGCTTTAATTTTGTGATCCAGTTTAGGCCAGGGAAACAAGGAGGGAAGCCGGATGCACTTACCCGGAGATCAAGGGATTTGCCAAAAGAAGGGGACGAACGGTTGACACATCAATCGCAGGTGGTTTTGAAGCAGGAGAATTTGGAATCAAAGATTAAGCTAAGTTTGTTGGCGGGTTCTTTGACAAACGAACCCGCTGAAGGAATGCCCACCGTGAAGGAGTTGTTGATCCAAGCTTACCAAGAAGACAGTTTTCCAAATCAGGTCCTGTCCATGCTCCGCGATGGTACCAAGTACTCGAAGAAGATTTCTCTGGCCGAATGCAATGAGACGGAGGACGGATTTCTTCTATATCGCCAAGCCATCTATGTCCCCGAGTATAATGACCTCCAGCTTCGCCTACTACAGGACCACCATGACAAGCCCTCCGCTGGACACCCCGGCCGTGCCAAGACCCTGGAACTCCTTAGCCGCAACTACTACTGGCCCAATATGAGGAAGTATGTTGACCGCTATGTGATGAACTGCCATGTGTGCTCTCGCAGCAAAGCCTCCCGCAATGCGCTCCAAGGCGTCCTTCGTCCACTCTCTGTACCCAAAGGCCCTTGGACGGATGTGTCCATGGATTTTGTTACCGGACTCCCCCTTAGCAACGGTTTTAATGCAATCTTGGTTGTGGTGGATCGCTTGACGAAGATGCGCCATTTTATTCCATGCACCGAAGAGTCGAACGCCAGGGATGTGGCCGCCATGTACCTCGAGTCAGTTTGGAAGCTTCATGGACTCCCGGAAACCATTGTCTCAGACCGCGGTACGCAGTTTACAGCAGAATTCTGGAAAGCCTTATGCTCCCGCCTTGAGATTGCCCCTCGCTATAGTACCGCGTTCCACCCACAGACAGATGGGCAAACCGAGAGGATTAATGCCATCATGGAACAATACCTCCGTGCCTACGTCTCCTACCAGCAGGACAATTGGACCCAGTACCTCCCTATGGCAGAGTTCGCAACGAATAATCACGTTTCCGAGACCACCAAGATGTCCCCGTTCCAAGCTAATTATGTGAGGACCCCCCGTATGTCCTTTGCCCCACTGCAACATGGAAAGACCACCAACGAGGATCAGGCCAATGGTATGGCTAGGACGATGGCACAAATTTATGAGTACCTTCGCGACGAGATGGCTCGAGCCCAGAAAATTCATGAGGATGCGGCGAATCGGAATAGAACCCCTGCCCCCAGGTATGCCGTCGGAGACGAGGTATTCCTCTCCACCCGGAATATTGAGACCAAGCGCCCCTCAAAGAAACTTGATTGGAAACGCATCGGCCCCTATGTGGTTAAGCGAATGGTTAGCCCCTACGCTTATGAGCTCGACCTGCCAGTCTCTATGAAGATACACCCGGTGTTCCATGTTTCGCTTTTGTCTCTCGCGCCCAGTAATCCGGTCCCTGGTCAGATACAGCCCCCGCCACCAGCAATAGAAATCGAAGGTCAACAGGAATGGGAGGTGGAGCAAGTTTTGGATTCCCGCCGACGACATGGAAGACTGGAATACTTGGTTCGGTATTTGGGTTATGATGACCCATCCTGGCAACCCCCGGAGGACTTGGAGCACGCTCCCGACTTGGTTAAAGAGTTCCATGAGAGATATCCACGCAAGCCTAGGCCTACCAGGAGTTAGGCCTGAAGGAGGGCCTAATCTATCACGGCGTACCACGGACTGTGCAGGAAGGAAGGATATTTGGGAACGGGTTTACGGTTGCGGTGTTTTCTTTTGGGTTCTTGGGGTTTCTATGGGTTTCCGTTACACGATGTTATGAGTCATGAATGTGCAGGGATTAGATGGGTATATATATGTGTTGCTACGACCTTCCCTTTGTTCTTTTCTTTCTCTTTCTTTCCTTACGTGTTCTTCCTGTTATCAACCCTACGGTTTAGTTTCGCTTCGTTTTGTGTCTTTAGTTCTGAATATATTACGTCATAACCATAGTCCTCGCCAAGACCCCTTAGGGCCTTCCATAGTTCCGCGCTTCGTGTTTACTGCTACCTCGTCCTCGTCCTCACCTCGCTTCGTTTCGCTTCGCCTCGCCTCGTCTCGTCTCGCTTCGCCATAGTCTATGACCGTAGTACGTATCGTCTACTGGTACCTTCGTCTCCACGTCTTCGTCAGAGAGGCCATTTGGACCCTCTGCCCTACTACCCTGCTCCTCGGTTAGACTCTTACGTCGCCGACCCTCGTCTTCGTCCTCGCTTCTGCCTCGGTTGTGTACCTCGGCCCTCTTGTCGTTTGTCTCCGTGTTGCTCCGTAACATGGGCACACCAATTCGGGTTAAAATAGCCTCATCGGTAATCACTCGCAATAACGATGCTTTCAGGAGCCTTCGCGATAGCTTTCAAGATCACTAGTAGCATTCGGGCTTCAAATCACTTTGATATTCACTACCTATCAGTATCAAATAAATGCTCCCAACCTAAGAATAAATCAATGCTCTCTAACAATACTAAGCCTCAAATCAACACCTTCTAATAATACCAAGCCTCAAATCAATGCTCTCTAATAATAGTAATCACCCAAAATGCTACGTGGTTAACATGCGCGGACCAAGGAAACAACAAATAATACCGAACACAAAGCTGTTACCGACCGTGTTGAGAGCTCTTAAAGCTATCGCCAAACCTTTCGAAACCTCTGTATACCCTAACAAAAATAGTGGGAGAAAAAAATCTGTGGGGTCAGTTAATAGATCAATCATGCTAAAATGCGAATAACTCACTGGAATCTCGCAAAACCTGTCCAAACTCTCGCCAAATAGGCCTAAACACTATCACCATCACCATCACCACTACCTCCGGGGAGGGGAACCAAGGGAGTCTTCAGCTTTCCCGTTGCGAGACGCCGCGGGTTTTTGGCTCTGTCCTCCTCACGCTTCTGAGCGATCTCCGCAGCCCCCCAGATACGCCCGATTCTGAAGTTAGGGTCCGCAATACCAACACCCACAGGGTACTTATTAAGGTACTTTTGGTTGAGGAGCTCAAGTGCTGATTGCTGCCTATTCTGGCGTGACGAGATCTTGTGGAGGTTTACCTGGAACGACGCATCACTCTTCGGCATGATAAGCCTGGTTCCAATGGAGGTCAATCTAACTCCGGCCTCAAATTCAGAGTCTTCAGCCGGATAATCAAAGTGTCCATAATCGTCACTAGTGGTGTATGGCTGGTATAGTCTTCTAGGAGGGGTTTCATCACCACCATGGGGTTCAGTCTGGCCTACTCTGTGAAGTATGGCCAGAACACGGAGAGGTTTCGCCAGACTTCCGAGCATCCAGGCTTCTACCTCCTCAGTGTCCATTATGCGGGCCCAGGCTGGCTCCTCTTCCGGTTCGGCTGGTTGGTTCATCGAGCCATAGAATTCCCGGACCAACCGACCAATGGGGATATGCTTGCAGGCGACTCTTCCAAGCTCTTGGATATTCCTCCGAGTCATCACGGCAGCGTAACTAGGCTCATTATGTGCATGGGTCCAAGTGTATTCCCGTCTCCTAGCATCAGGATCGTATTCATTAAAACGGTCAGGGTCGACAACGGTGACCCAGATATTAGTCCGCTCAGATTGTGGCGATAGCTTTTGGCGCTTTGCCGAGTGCCCTGAGAGCCCTTGCGGCAGATCATCCGAATCGTCAGCGTCCAGCTCGGGGTCGTGAGCGTCAATCTCGGTGAATTCCCGATTCTCCAAGCCATAGATCTTTTTCTCCTTTCGACAGTCCAGGTAAGTGCTTCCTGTATCTTGGCCCTGGCGCTATTCCTCTGGCCTCCCATGATCGTGGCCAAACCTACCAGAGGCCTCTGTTCCAGAAGCCATGCCACCAACTCATTAAAATGAGTAAGCCCGCTAGTTCTTTTATTGACCCATCTTGTTCTTGTCATCTCTGCGGCGAGGTCTTTCCTCAATCTGTTGTAACCCTTTGGGGAGGCGGCCAATCCCAAAGTCACCTTGGCAGTGCTTGTGTCTATCGAAACAACCTCCTTTGACCACCTTGCCTTGAAAGCCTATTTTTCTTTCTGTCTCTGACGACGTCCTTCTGAGGCGTGGCGAGGTTCGTCTTCGTCGTCTCCGTCACCGTCCTCGTCTTCGTCCTTGTCTTCGTCCTCGTCCTCGTTGTCCTCGTCCTCGTCTTCGTTTTCGTATCTGTCCTCAGGATGATTGTTCTTGTCTCTATCTTCGTTTTGATGTGCGTTCTTGAATATCGCGATAGCTCTGGGAGCTTTGTGGATGGCTCTCGGGGGTGTACTAGCAGGCTGGGAATTAGTAGTAGAGGATGGCCCAGACCCCAGATCTTGTCGGGCGGTTGGTGCTGTTGCTGTTGCTCTTGGAGCTTTGGAGGTGACTTTTGGAGCAGTCCTTGTTGCTGATGCTGATGTGGTTTTGGAGGTATCTTTTGGAATGCTTGGGCCTGCGACAGCGGTCCGTGTTGCTGATGCTGAGGTGGTTTTGGAAGTTTTTGCTGTGGTTCTGGAAGTTGTTTCTGGGGCTTTGGGAGATGTGATAGTCTCTGGGGTGCTTGGATAAGCTTTAGCTAATGCGATATCTGCTGCTGCTATTGCCTTTTTCCAAACTGGGGGGGCCTTGGGTGCTTGCGAAGCCTTGGGCGGCGCGGGAGCAGTCTTCGTGGGTGTCAGCGCCTGTTTAAGGGTGAAGTCTGGTGGTGGACCGTCGTAACTCCAGGGAATTCCTACTCTATGTGAGAGGATAGTCAACTCTTCCTCTTCGGCTTCGGGGATAGGCTGGTGCAGACGCTTTCGAGGGGTTGGTCGAGATCTTTCAGGGCTTCCGGGAGTGATGTCAGGACTATCAGGAGCCTGCAGGTTCGAGCAATGGGGTCGTGTGGCAATCTCGTCTTCGGAATCAAGAACTGGTTGGTGCCTACGTTTTCGGGGAGTTGCGAACAATCTTGGAGAGCTTTGGGGAGGGTTATCAAGAGCTTATGGGTTCGAATGACGGGGTCTTGTAGCAATATCGTCTTCGGATTCAGGGACTGGTTGGCGTTGACGCTTTCGGGGGGTTGGGATCTCTACTCTAGGGCTTTTGGCAGTGCTTTGTAAGGTATCGTGAGTACGATGGGAGGGGCCTTTCGACTTGCCACCGGACTGGAGGTATGTTAGAAACTAATGTATAGTGATTAGGGAACAACCATGTGGTGTTTATATACTACCTTCCCAGGGGTACTCTTAGTAGCGTTGGGAGGCATCTTTCAACTAGAAATTCTGGGGAGGTATCAAGTTGAAAGTGTCGAAGTGGATGATATCAAGTTGAAATGAAATTGAAAAGGCTGGACAAACAAGAATGATTAACGTTGCCTGGCGAGGTTGTGAAGAGTAATGGGGATGGTGAAGAAAGGTCTTCCAACACTCATACGAAATCAAATTAGTCATTAAGAGCTATGAGAGGATCTTTCGAAAGCTTCCACAGTCTTCGCCAGAACGCACAGAGCCAGAATCATTGATTGCTCGGGTGTGTTTCGACGGTTTTGGGCAAGTTACTAAATGACGTAGATTAGTATGAGTGTTGGTATTCGAGTCCATTTTGGTGTTGGCATGATGGCTTTTCTTCGAATCGTTAGCTGTTCTGATCTCGTTTTCAAGTACAGATGTAGTCATTTGGGTATCAAAAGATAGGGATTTCTCGGCATTGTCCACGATTTTGAGCCACGATTTCGAGGGTACTTGTGAAAACTTTTGGAGTAGTGATGAATCCCTAGAAAGTTTAGCCGATATGTGCGATAGATGTTGTGTTTGATCTGAAAGCATATGTTGGTTAGTTTTCAACGTGAAGATATGACGTTGCTCGAAAGTTTGTTTGGCAAGAGGTTGTGTGCCCTCCAATACACCCTCACAAGTATTAGTAATCCACAGGCTTGGCAGTAGTAATTTTGACACACCTCCGAGAGCCATGGGAGCTATCGCGACACCTAATGAAGTCCTCCTGTCCTTTTTGCAGCAAGCGATACAGCTCCTCAGCGAACTTTGAGAAGCACCTACGGAATAATCACCCTAACGAAGCGGATGGATGGTTCACAAATCAATGCGATCTTTTGCAGGAGAATCACAAACGACTACAGGAGTCTCACAAGGTTTCAGATGGCTCTGATCTGGATGATGCTAGTTGCGAGGACGGGTCATCTACATATTCTAACTTCTCTCAACAAGCTGCTGGAGATTCAGACCTAGAATCAGAGTCTTACTTTGTAGACGATAGGGAGGATTGTGAGGAGGAGTTGGGAGTTACTCGCGATGCATCCACCACGGTCTACGAAGGTGCTGGGGAGGCTCTATATCGCTCTGAGGGCTATCAGGAAAGCGCACAACGGCTTCTCGGCAATCCGTGGCAACCTTTCAACTCATCGTATGAATTCCGGATGGCGCGGTACTTTATTTTGTCCAAAGCATCACAAGGAAGTATCGATAGCTGCTTTCTACATGCCCCCGGAGACCATCGCCATAGCTCCTATAGAAATGGGCGAGGTTTTATATGAAAAATGGAGGAAATGAACGATTGCCTAGGGAGGTCAACATGGAACCATGCGGTGGTTGTTATAGGAGGGAAAAACATACCATACTACTATCGCGACCCTATGACAATTATTCGATTCCTCCTTGGACAACGGGCATTCAAGGAGTCTCTTATATTTGCACCGTCAATGGAGTACAACGAGAAGGGAGAGAGAATTTACGGCGAAATGCATACAGGGGACTGGTGGTGGGAAACACAGGTGAGGAGAAGCTTTCCGAGATCTTTAGGAGGTTTCGTTAGAGTCAGAAAAGTCATGACTGATCTCAAAAAGAATTCTCTCCCTGAGGGTTCAACGTTAGTTCCAGTAATCTGTGCCTCGGATGGCACTCACCTGACGAACTTTAGTGGTGATAAAAAGGCATGGCCAATCTATCTCACAATTGGGAATATCAATTCCTCTGTGAGAATGAAAGTCTCTGGGCACTCGTTAGTACTCCTAGCGCTATTACCAGTGCCCCCTAAGCTCAGTTCAAATACGAGTGCGAATGCAACTTTGCGTCGGGAATCGCAGATGGCTCTGCACAACGCTCTCAAAGATATCTTCAAAAGCTTGAAAAGTAGTGGCGACGAGGGCGAGTTAATGTCCTGTGCGGATGGATATGAACGGCTATGTTTTCCTGTACTGTGTGGGTGGATCGCGGACCAACCTGAGCACGCCTCGTTGCAAAACATCAGCAATTTCGCCTGCCCAAGATGTGAGGTGGAGTATAAGAACCTTGGAAACTATCGGTAGAGCTCTATGCGTGATCAAGAGACCTACCAGGAGCTGGTACGGCAGTTTAATGAGAACGCGACGAATACATCACCAGTAGAATACCTTGTATCGAGGTCTTTGAAGACTCTCTTCAATGCTTTATGGGATATGCCGAGATGCAAGGTGTACGACTTGAACAAACCGGATCTATTGCACAACATCTACCTCGGAATGGTAAAGCATATGATGGAATGGGTTCAAGGATTTCTCAAGAAATACGGGAGTCTCGACGCGTTCGATATAGCATGGTCAAAGATTGGGCCTTATCCTCGGCTTGCAGTACCGAACAAGCCTTATAGGCAACCACGCAATGGCAGGGGAAAGAGATGCGAAACCTAGGGCGTATAGTTCTGGGAGCTTTGGCGGTGACTCTGAGAAATCCAGGGAGTTCTGTCTTTCACGGATACACTAGGAGTGAATGGTTGGAAGGATTGGCAGGGCTGGGATTACTGCGCATCGGGAGGCGGATATGAGTCAGGATAGGTTCTATGGGTTTCTGTTGTACGAAGGAGTGAGTCATGGTTAAGGTTACGCGAGGGTATGAGTCAGGCTTGGGGTGGAGTGTCGGGTATATAAGGGAGGCTACGACGCTTACTCCTGTACTTTCTTTCTTTCTCTTTTTTCTTTACGCAACGTCTTCTGTATCTAGTTCGCAATATACTTTATAGTCTCTATTTCTCTAGTGACTATCGCTGCCCCTTTTATTTTCCTTTTATACTTCCCTTATACTTGGGTCGTATCGCTGCAATTACTCGTGCCCTGTGGAACGAAGCTACACCGCCACCCCCTCCTTGAGACTGTCAGATCTGACTTCGGAAAGGCTTTGAAATGCGTTCGGGCATTAATTGACTTTCACCTGATGGCTCAATACGGGAATCATACCAAGAGTACACTTGGATATTTGGAGGGTTATCTCAAGAACTTCCATAAGTATAAGGATATCTTTTTAGAATTTCGAACCTACAAGCAAACTAAGAAAGATGCAAAGAATCGAACACGGGCTCTCCGGCAGGAGGGCTCTCAGAGGATTGACCGTGGCTTAGAAGAGGTCCGCGAGATCCACAAGAAATCTCATTTCAAATTCATCAAATTGCATCAATTATCACATTACCGAGAGCATGTAGAGCGATTCAGGAATATTCCTATGTTCTCTACGGATATCAGCGAACTGGCCCACGTACACCAAATCAAAGAAGCATACGCTGCTTCAAACAAAGTTGATGCGGCGACCCACATTCTTGATTACTATCACGGGGTTATACCGGAACAAGGACGAGCCAAGGTACACTACCGAGGCAAGGCAAGGCAGGGTAATGAGCACGAGAAACGAGACGAGGTCTAAGGGACAGAGGACGAACGAGGTGCGATGGAACGAGATAAGGCAGGGCGAGATTATGGGGGTTGACCAGCCTTTATCAGCAGGTCACCGTCGAAGCGAAGAGTCGAGGAGATATATTTCTAAAGACTACAACTTCCTAGAGATAGGAAGGTTGCGTGAAGAGGAAAGGAAAGAAGCTATCTACAAGCGAGAACGAGACCCCTATATATACACCACATACCAGCCCGATGACTCATCCGGGTAACCCTGTACAGAATCCCATAGAACCTCCCAAGACATCGACGCACCTTATCGCCGAGCTTACACATCCTTATCCCTGATTCCCGAAGCCATAACTCTGATCCGAACCCTTGTCACCGAACCCCAAGAAACATAAGAGAATCCCCGACTAATCCCTCTTCCCTGTGACGGAGTAACCGCGGACAGCGGGACAGACGAAAACGAAGATGCTAGATAGCTCGAAGAGCACAGCCCAATGCGAGGAGGACACTGAAGAGGACGACGAAGGCCGGGCGGGCACAAGCGCAGGCACCGGCAAAGCCAGAGACAAGAGCAAGGGCAGAGGCAAGAGCGGGAGCAAAGGGCAGGAGGCAGAGCAGAACAAAGCAGAGCAGGGAGAGCGAAGACCAGATGAGGTCGTCGTCAAAGGTGGCGAAGACTATGAGGAGGCCTCCTGCGAAGGCGAGTTTGGACGCATGAAACTATAACTATGAATAGGAGTATTTTCCTATGTATCAAGATAACAGGAAGACGAGACAGTGAGAAAAGAAGGAAAAGAACCAAAGGAAACCTCTCCCCTCACTATTTAACATCATCCTGCACCCATCCGCCAAGACCACATATTGTCATCCACAGAAACCCAAAGAATCCCATCGCATCCACACTTCGTATTCCTCCCCACCATCTCCGCTATTTACATTACAAATCCATCACGCCATAGAACCTCCTGGAACCCTATAACGTCACTCCTTCATCGCGCATCCCTCCCTCGCTTAACCCTTCCTCAACCATCGCAACCGTGCATTGCCTACCGAACCGCTGGGACCAATGCCAAGACGCCGGGATATTTCCGCAACACCACTAACCCATGCTCCACGCCGTGATAATTACGGCGGAAGACGATTGGCACTAGAAATACGGATACTGAACCTCAAGGATATTGTGGAAGCTGACGGATCTTCTAAGAACCTCAACGAGAGCCTACATCAGCAAGCCTATTCAACCCTACCGGAGGCCCGGGAGGTGTGGGAGACGTTCGGAGACACCCGTCAAACTTTCGATCTCCAGGGGCTTACCCGCCCGTACGAGGGCCTCCTGAGCCTTTGCAGGAGCCTCCCGAGCCTTCAAGAAGGCTTAGCGGGCTCTCCTGATGCTAAGCGGCGCTCTCCTGGCGCCATCTGGAGGCTTTGTTATTCTCTCCCAAGAGGCTGCGAGATATCGTAGACCTCCACACTAGTAAGAGGTTGCTTAGGAGAGGCTTCAGAGACGCCAAGATAAGCCCGGATAAGAGGCGTTCTCGTGAGGGCTCCCAAGCCCTCCTGATATCTCCGGAGGATTAAGCCGAGATCTCCCAAGCCTCTGATCCCTGCCAATCTCCTCTCTCCTGAGGGCTCGCTAAGCCTCCTGATATCTCCGAGACTTTGAAGATTAAGCCAGATCTCCCACGCCTCCTCAGAATCCCCGCCATCTCCCGCCTCCCAATATCTCCGGCGACTTTCAAACTATTACTAATCTACTGATACCTCAAAATCCACTTTGATTATTCATACCATACATAAAAATAGAGTCCTCCCTCAAAATCACATATCCACTTGCCAGCGGAGGAGGCTCTAAGATGCCTCTCCGCCACGCCCACGCCCCCAAATCACTCAATCGCTGCTGGTGCCTTTCTTTTTCTTCTGAGTTTCTCCACGCAGCCTATATCCGCAGCCTAATTGAACATCATCCTCCTCTGCGCCGACCTGATATAACCTCTTTAGGCCTCTTAACTCATCGACCTAAAAGGCTTGTTAGTATATAGATAAGGCTCTTTGAGACTTTTTTATTTACCTTCTCGCGAATTGATTCTCAGGGGATATTCCAGCGCTTCTCCTGCTTCTCCTCGCTTTCTTCCCCATGTGCTTAACATCCTGTTATAGGTAGCTGGAGGTATCCCAAGTCAGAAGGAGCCTTTTAGAGGGCCATACTTTACTCATGATATCCGGATTCTGACGCGGATTGAAGTTCAACCTTCGACGATACGCCTGTTTTCCGGTGATCGTAAGATAAACCAGATTGCGGTGCAAACTAAACTAATAAACGCCTGAGATATATCATCAATGAAACCAGAATCCCTGGCCCCACGAATTTTATCACTTTTGTAATATTTTAGAAATATTACTTCTACGATTTCTGGGGTCCAAAAGTGATGCCAGCCTGTCTAGTGGTTGTCAAAGCACCTTTGCCAAAGGCTCATAGAACGGTGGAGAGAAATTCTTACAGTATAATTATCAGTGATCGCTTATAAAATGGGTCATTCTCGGCGAGAAAGCGACACCTTCTTTTTTCCTGCGCTTTCCTCGCCGCCCATACAAAAGATCTTTCGATACGCATTCCTTCATCAGAAAAACAAGGTGCGATCTCACCATGAACAATTGATTTGAACCTAATGGAAGCAGTTAGCTAAGGCTCACTAAGTTCTCCGAAGGCGCCATGAGACTCACGCCGCTTCCTAGCTAACTTAGTCATTGGTAGACTTCAGATTAAAACGGTCGCTTGTCATTTCACTCCAAAACCGACGGACGCATTACTAAGAGAATCAGCTTGAGTGCCGCGCTCGAAGAATGATAACGTCCGGTATGTATCCCGTGATACTTGATTACGGATCGACCTCTGCTGCTTATTAATTTTAGTCCAGCCTCGCAAGGCTCCATACTGCTATATGCCATGCTCCATATCGCGGCTGCGGTTTATATGGAGAGATAGGGTTTCACGATATTGCTGCGGAGAAATAGACGCGAAAAGGGTTGTGAATTTGATTGTCTCGTTTCGCGGCTCTTGTCGAAGGCTGCTGGTCGAAATAAATGGAGGAACTTCATGGAGGCAATGCTAGCTCCTTTCGAGGCTGCTCCAGCCTTCCGCGGAGTTTCCTGCCTTCGTGAATTCACGACACGACGGTTTCCGGTCTGCTATATCAGCGGTTTGACTGAGACGAGGATTTAAATATCACATACCTGCATCATATTTATGCAAAGGAGAAGAAGCAATTGCTTCTGCCGCCAGTCCACTAGGTCTCCTTCGAAGGGCTGCAAGAGTTCTACGGAGGCCATAGGGCCTCCTTTGTTTTTCCAGCTCATGACCCCGGTTTAATGGTGGTCGCAGATGGTGGTGGTGTATGGTGGTTAGGCGGATGGACGTGATATATCTGCTTCGATAAAGCGATACGTGGCAAGATTCTCATCTCCCGGCCTCGTCCTCATAGTCATCCTCATGGATTTGAACGTAGTTTTCCTCCTCCTGGATGATCATCAAAATCACTCCAGCTTTTTGGCCCCAGAACGCCTTTAATCAATATTGCCCCGTCCTAAACCTTTCTAGAGGGTTCGGGAGCCATAAGTAATCGGGTCCAGATCTGGTTCTGTAGTACCGAATTCCTACTGCTCGCAAAGACTCAAACACTCATCGCCTCAGACGCTTATTAATGGAGGAGGAGATCGGCCAGATGCCACGTTCCTTCCTCAACGCCACGCTTGTTGATTTTTGCTCTCATGGCCCACGATGGTGGTTTGTAAGGCTGGAAGAGCCTTCATGAAGGCTCTCACCTCCACTATATATGGTTCGATTCACACCATATCACCTTTGCTTTTTCTCGGCAATTAGAGGTTTTTAGCGAGAAGCCTCCCGGACGGCTCGCTAAGACAAAATCAATTCTATAACTAACCTAAATAAGATAACACGATACCCAAATAGGCAACCATACATTCCCAAACAGGCAAAATTGCAACTGCATCTCCAAAAAACAAAAAACAACTGCAGTCAACATCAAACCGCTTATCAGGCCTTCTAAGCTCTAATCGCCTTCTAAGCTCTAATCAAGCCTTCTAAGCTCCAATCAATGCCCCTCGGCCTTCTAAACTCACACTAGGCCGCTAGAGTCCTCGGAGACACGGTCATCGCAGATCTCCGCCTTTCACCATCGGTGCCTAAACAGGTGATTTCTCTCGCCCCCAACACGCTCACGATCATAGTGACAAGACTCAAGGGTAATGCCATTTGGGTAGAAATTTCTCTATAACGCTCATCGATTTCTTCCAATCGCCACAGACATCTCGAACGCCATGCACCACCGCCGGAAAGATCTGGCACCCTTCATCAAGACGGGCATGGAGATATTCAAACCTGTTTGATCAACCTTATTCCTAAACGCGTTAGCATTTCCTCCTCAACATCAAGCTCTATTCCATCAAAGTCGCCTAGTAAGGTGCTGATATCCTTCTAGGGTGTTTGATGCATTTAGAGCCCAGAACGATTGCCGGCTGTGAAGCCGCACATGAGCCTTAAGGGTTTTGCTCTGTGGTTTTGAGCCAACCTTCCAGCTCTTGATCGCTCCGATCGCACATATTCGGATCTGGGGATAAGCTGCCTGCCCCGGGTGCCGAATTGACATTGCCCCTGCAGAAGGCTCGAACAGCCCTATTAGGGCCCCCTGGAGCGGCCGGAGGGACTCGCTTCAGCGCGAGGGCTGCTAAATCATACATAGATATCACTTCGAGAATGCCGGTAAATGGAGTAAGCGACGCAATCCCATCCCAGTCGTATGGACGGCACGTGACGCGATGGCAGTAGCCTTCTCTGGGTCAATAACATGACGGTTATTATGGCCCTGGAAGGTATTCCTAAATTCTCCCAGGACTTGAGTACCATCTTGTAATATCTCTCGTTATCCACCGCACTTTCCAAAGCTTCGTCATGTCGTTTGTCTATCCTTTTCCTCTTCTGTAATAGATCCACAATGAGATAGACTAGGGCTGCTTGGATCTTTATAGAGTCCTCTGAAGCCTTTTCTAACCACTTGGGCTTCAAATTCGTGAGGGCCTTGTGATCCACAAGATATTCAAGCACAAATCATTGAACGAAGAATCGCCTCGAAATGGATTTATTCACCCACCCCGTCCTCGTCATCTCATCGGCGAGCTTTTATGTAGAGCCTTTTATAGATACCATCTTTATCTAAGTGCAAGATTCTCCGGCAGTCAGATGTGGTCTGGCAAATGTACTTGATGGGCTGTTTGTATCGTGGTGCGATTTCAGGGGCCTCCTTGGTCTTTTGAACCCGCTTCCTGACTTGGGTCCTAACCTGGGGGTAGAACGTCGAGTCTTAGGGGTAGGTGTGCGCGCCAGGGCCACCGATAAGCCTTTGGGAGCCCTGGATCCTGAAGGGCGAGAACGCTGGAGGCTCCTCGACGCTGACTTTCCCTTCTGGATGCTCCGCAGATTCTTCCTCTGACTCGATCTCTATGTAGGATGCAACACTACTGCTAGAGGCTGAACTGAGTCCCAGCTCTCACTATCAATGTACTGCCCGTGATTAATGGTCTGACCTCCTGTTTTTGGATGCTTTTATCACTATGGGAGGATATGCGGCTTCGCTTTTTGGCCTTGTTTAGGGCTTGCCGGGTGTTGTCGGGGTGTTTGGTGAGGGTGCGGTTTGGATGCCGACTTATAGAAAGAGGAAAAAAGCCTCCTGTATATATGTCAATTGCTTGAATATAGAAAGAATAGAGAGATAAGATACCATCTTATATCGTATTATAAACTCTTGAAGGCCCAGAGACTTGGAGATAGTGTAGTAAGTTTTGAGCCAGTGTATCGATCCTAGGATGGATAGGATAGAAGTAGGAGAATCAGGAGAACGCAGTATCTTCGATCAAACTTCACTACGCCATATATTGAGAATAATTGAACATCATATTGAATCATATGATGTCACTCAAATATTGTGATCAGAGCGTTAGTGCGATAAGATATGATCTATCGGTGCACGGGCCCATTTAGAGTGCCAACCTCCCTAAAGCCTCCCAAGCCTAGGAAGCTTAGGAAGCCCCGAGGGACTCCAGAGTCTCCAAAGCCTCCAGAGCCTCCGAAGCCTCCACCAATATTGACTATCAGCAATGAGATCACGATGTCCATTTTGCATACGGAGCTACGCCAATGCTGGTAGTTTCGATCGACATCTCTCAAAAGTCCACCCATCGCGGACCCGCGGGTGGTACGACAGGCAGCTTTCAGGGACTCCCGTTGAGGGCTCGCGGAGCCTTCCCGAAGGCTCAGGAGGTCCCCACGAGGGTGGACATTTGAACATACCAGACGAAAGCGAATCCGATACTGAATCGAATGATGATCATACTTTGGGATCCACGCGGTTCAATCTAGCAACTACCATATACAAGGGTGCAGGGGAGCCTCTTTTCACCGCAACGGGATATGATGAAGGCTCGGAAAGCCTTTTGATCAACCCATGGCAGCCTTTCAAATCAGCAGAGGAATTTCGGTTATCGCGCTGGTTCCTACAATCGAATGTATCTCAGGGTCAAATAGACGATTTCTTCCGCACCGTACGCCCTCTACAAGGCTCCTACAGCACTGGTAGAGGCTTCGCACGCCTCCTCGACGAGATGTCGTCTATGGGGGGGTTAGGAAAAGAGAGCTGGATACACTCAGAGGTCGAAATGGGCGGGCAGAAAATTCCTTACTACTACAGGGACCCTATGAATATAGTGCGTTTTCTTCTGGGACAACGTGCATTTAGGGAGTCCTTGGTGTATTCACCTATTATGGAATACAATGAAATGGGGGAGCGGATGTATGGGGAGATGCACACGGCAGACTGGTGGTGGGAGATGCAGGTTCGCAACACTTACTTAGAAGGCTCAGGGAGCCTCCGCTAATCCCTCACAAATGTTATAGAATACCCTTCCAGAAGGATCAACGGTGGTGCCAGTAATATGTGCATCAGACGGAACACACCTCACTAATTTCAGTGGTGACAAGAAGGCTTGGCCAGTATACCTAACGATTGGCAATATCACCTCGGACACACGAAATAAACCCTCTAATTACGCGATCATACTCCTAGCTCTACTGCCAGTGCCACCAAAGGTTGGAGTGCGTACGAACGAACGCCGTTGGGAGAGCCAGATGGTCCTTCACCAGGTCCTCTCTGAGGTTCTCGAAGGCCTTCAGGGCCCTGCGGAAAGGGGTGAGCTTATAACATGCGCTGATGGCTATGTGCGCCTATGTTATCCGATACTATGTGCATGGATTGCGGATCAACCAGAATACGCCTCGCTGGTAAACCTCAACAATCAGGCCTGCCCTAGGTGCGAAGTTGATTTCAAGGGCCTGGGGAGCCTTCAAGAAAACCCGCCACGTATTCAGGAGCGATATATCGAAATGGTAGAGCGTTATAAGGAGGATACGTCAGATACAGCACCCGTTGAATACCTGGTGTCGAAATCCTTCAAAACTCTGTACAATGCTTTGTGGGCCTTGCCGAAGGCTCAGGTGTATGATCTTCACAAGCCAGATATGTTGCATAATATTTATCTCGGCCTATTGAAACATATGATGGAATGGATTCAATCGTTTTTGAAAAAACACAATCGGCTAGAGAATTTTGATCGGGCTTGGGCGTCCATTAAGCCTTACCCAGGGCTTGCTGTACCAAATAAGGCTTATCGGGCAACTACTCAATGGCAAGGTAAAGAAATGCGTCATCTCGGCCGGATAGTTCTAGGAGCCTTTGCAGTGGCTCTTTGGAACCTCCCAAAAGCTTCACAGAGCAACTTCGGGAAATCCTTGAGGTGTGTTCGGTCACTAATCATTTTCCACTTGATGGCACAGTACACTACGCATGCAAAAGAAACACTAGACTATCTTCAAGGGTATCTCGAAGATTTCCACAAGTATAAGGATGTGTTTCTGGAATTTAGAGCCGATAAACGAACAAGGAAAGAGGCAAAGGATCGAACAAAGGCGCTGCAAGGCTCGGGAAGCATTGACAGAGGCCTGGCGGAGCTTGAGGAAATTCGCGAGGCTTCTCATTTCAACTTCATTAAAATGCATCTTCTTTCACACTTCGGGGCATGTAGAAGCGATTTGGTAATATTCCAATGTTTTCAACCGATGTGGCGAGTTAGCTCATAGGCAACAAATTAAGATGGCTTATGCAGCCTCCAATAAGGTCGGCCTTAACAGTTCAGATTCTCGGTTACCACTCAAGGCGTATGGCTATAGAGATACGGGTCTTAAATCTAAAAGATATCGTTGTCAGTCTTCCAGAACATTACGAGGGCCTCCCAAGCCATCGAGAGAGCCTCCGGGGCATGTTGGAAGTATTCAAAAACGAGGACCCACAAAGGACAAACGAAAGATTCCTAGACGATGATAAACACCCGGAACCTAGGATGTCGACCCCCGACGGTGGACCCCACATATTATCTGATATCGCCGATATGATTAAAATCAATAGAAGAACACTAGCAAGAGCGGTGTCGGAATATGATCGGGGCCTGAGCCGGGGAGAACAAGGCTTATTGAGCCTGCTGGAGTGCCCGGTGGGGTGCTTTAAGTGCCTACAAGTGCCAGTATCAATTTTTCAGAAGCCTGACAGTTCTGAGGCACACAATATACGATTGTGCTGGAGAGGCATTATTTAGGAAAAGGTCGACTCGAAATGATTAGGCATGGATTAAAAGGTGGCCTAGCGGGCCGTGGGGAGCCTTTCAGGGACGCCTACCAGGGCTTGTACGAGCAATATTCAAGATACGTGACAGTATATCGACGAAAACATATCAGCTTTGTCTTGTAGAGCTACTGGAAGCCAAGGATAGGGGTCTTCCAGACGGCTCACACGGTCTTCTTGGAGTTGCGAGGCGCTCTCGGCAAAGGTTTTGGGTAGTTAATATCAGTAGTCTTTTGGGAATGGCTCATTTGTTCGAGCTGGGACAGGGTCAATGGCTTGTGAACACGAGGATAGATTTGAGAATGTTCGATATATAGTGACAATGTCTCTGGTGGCCTGGGGAAAGGTACAAGAGGCCTTCATAAAGGCTCGAGTGACTTCAGTTGGTATAGAATGTATTTAGAATAAAATTAACATGATAAGAAACGAAACAATATGATCTAGATCGGGGACTCATGAGGGCTTCAGAACCCCTTATAAAGCGCAGAGGCCAAGCTCCCCGGCGGCGGGATAGCGATCAAGAGCTGTATATGTTTTTTGCGTGAAAATAGGTTGTTGGTGGTGGCCTCCGAAACTTACTAATCAAAGCTCGGAAGGCCTCTGGAAGGCTCAGGAAGCCCTCTGGAAGGCTCGGGAGGCGAGAAACAATTAGCGAGGTGTCAGGAGAGGTAAGGAGGGTAACAGAAGGCTCAGGAGGCTACATACAATTAGCGAGGTGTCAGGAGAGGTAAGGAGGGTAACAGAAGGCTCAGGGAGCCCTCTAGAAGGCTCAGGAGGCTACATACAATTAGCGAGGTGTCAGGAGAGGTAAGGAGGGTAACAGAAGGCTCAGGAGGCTCTCTAGAAGGCTCGGGAGGCCATCGGGAGGCTCGGGAGGCAACAAATGGTTAGCGAGGTTATTAGGAGAGACGGGAGGGTAATTGCCTTGGCAACGGCCTCCGGAGACCCAGTCAAGCCTCTGGAGAGAGTTTGAATCTTGCTGATGTATAGGAGCATCGTGAGAACTTGCAGGAATTACTTGATATTTTTAAGATAGAAGACCGCAAGAGAGCATCGAATGAACGGCCTATGATCGACTCCAAGTTACCCTTAAAAAGGCTTTGCAACCACTCTACCAGGCTAGAAAGCCTATGCGATATTGCAGATGAACTCAAGATGAGTAGAATAAGATTTTATCGCATGATAAGAGAATATGCGGAGGATTCGGGGTGTTCAGACAGTTTTGGCGGAAGCCTTGAGAACCTTGGCGAACTCCGAGTTGAACGATTTACCTGCCTCCAGGTTCCGGTTCCAATTTTTCAAAGACCAGATGCGTACGAAATTCATAACCTGCGCTGCACGGGAAATGCAGCATTTAGAAAAGGATCACCGAGGAGAGATTGGACATGGGTAATGGTGGGGACTCGAGATCAATGGGGAGCATTCGGGGGAAGGCTACTGGGGCGCCTGGAGGCTTTTATGTAAATTTCTGAGATAATAGGGGACGGCGCGCTATCTTGTGATTGAACTCTTAGAGGCCAAGGACCTAAGGATTCCCGATAGCTCTCATAGTCTTCTTAAAGCCTCTAGAAGGAGTAGTAACCAAATTTTGGTAGTGAATATACGGTGCACCTTAGGGATGGCACATTTATTTGAGATAGACAGGGGAAACTGGCTTGTGAATACTAGAATAGATCTGCGGACATGGAATGAATTTAGTTACATATATAGGCTACCTATAACTTCATAGGGACTTGCAATAGTGAGAGGAGCTATCGCCAAATCTCCTGGAATGCCAGGTGCCGTATAGGACATGGGAAATCTCTTGACGTGAATTGAGAAAAAGAAGAAGGCGCCTGGCGCAGAATAATTCAGAGGATGGCGCCTGGTGCAGAATATCCCAGAAAATGGCGCCTGGCGCAGAATAATTCACGGAATAACGCCTGGCGCAGAACAATTCCTAGGAGGGAGCCGGGCGCAGGGTGATTCCCAGGATGACACCTGGCGCAGGGTAACCACAAAGTGTGTGCCAGGGTGCTCCTGGCGCTGAGGGCACAGGGATGCGTCAGAGCGGAGGGTTATGCACCCAAAGACAACTGCAAGCTTGCTGATGTCCTGTTATCTCAACACATAGGAATATATTCCTACCTATAGCCATAGTTGCTCCCGTCCAAACGCGCCTTTATAGGAGGCCCCTTATAGTTCCTCTAGTCTTCGTTTAAGTCCTCACCTGGTCTTCACCTTCCCTGCTCTGCGTCCCTGACCTCTGTTCTTGCTAGTGCCTTTGCCCTTGCTCTTGCATTTGCCCTTGCCGGTTCTTGCGCTTGTGCCCGCCCGACTCTCGTCGTCCTCGTCAGTGTCTTCATTGTGTAAGGCTGTGCTCCTCAAGTTACCTTGCATCGTCATTGTCATCTGTCACGTTACTCTCAGCCATTCCGTCACACTTTCTCATTTATAAACCTGCGAACTGCATGTCACATTCAGGGTAATATAGAGGCTACTCTACTCAACCAAACTTCTTTACATCCGGAATCTCGGTGTTAACGAATGAGAGGGATTCTCCAATGTTTCATATGACCAAGGGATAGAAATGAAGGTGATATAAAGATGGAGGTACGGAAACATATAGAAGGAAGGACATGATATCTCTAAGATCCAGCCCTAATCCAGATTTGCTTACAGCTTTTGACAACTCTTTTCCTTTGTATATGATTCCCTTCCAAAAGACCCTTAATTATGCTAAATTGAGCTTTTTCACCCTTTTGAGCTCAATTAATAGTCTTTTTGAAATTAAAGTTTTTTAAAACCGTGCCGCAGTATTATTGCTCAAAATAATACTTATAGAAATATCCGAACTGGCGATGAAGAATATACCTTGTCTAAAATCTTCAACAGCATTGACGGTGAAGATAATCTGGCTTCCCCAAAATCAAAGCTACAAGCTGGATGCATCCAGCGCAAAGTCTCTAGGTTAATTTGTCTCCTTGGCATTGAATCAGCAACACCTGCCCATCGCTTTACAAGCTTCTGCTTAGCTGTAGTACGTTACCTCAACATCACCCCCTCCGCGTTCTCTCCCTTCGATCCAGCATCACAATAACTCTTTCGCCTGGACTTGTCGCTCATTTTTAGCTTGTCGTTAACTCAGTAAAGCCCGCTATTGTAACTCAACTTTCCAATTAAAATATCCCCTAATCGCCCGCGTAAACGAATCCGCACTAAGCACACAATCATGGCCACTGTCCGTAATCGGCTCCCAACGCTATTTGAGGTCTTGAGCCGGAGAACCTTACCGCCAGTCGATTTGTTCTCTTTCTATATTTACATGCGAGATCAGCAAAGATCTGTTGATTACCTTGACTTTTGGTAAGTCCTCACGCGTTTTCCTTGCATTATTATCACATGATCATGGCTCGAGAGGGAAGATTGAGAAACACTGCCAAATTCCGAACCCTAACCATGTTCTGTTATAGGCTTGATGTCGCTCAACATATATCACTGTGCCGCCACTATGTGCGCGAGCTGCGTCGCAGCGTCCTCGTCTCTACCCCCGACCTTGACAAGAATGGCAGTCACAGGTCCTCACAGATGCTTGATGTTCCCGATGACCACGAGTATGAACTCAAGAACGATGATCAACGTCTTTCGGCCTTTCTTCGCTCGGAGAATACATCTACGGGAGATTCTGTCCCACGCCGCTCAATGGGTGATACCTTAGAGGCAAGAGAGGCATCTGGTCGGCCATCCTTCATGTCATCCTCACATCTCGATCCAAATGGCACGGATTCTGAATCGCCCAGAATAGGCGTCTCGCGTTCAGATATACGTGCGTCTGCGGAAAAAATATTATATACGTATCTTCTTGAGGGCTCTGAGAGGGAAATTGTGCTACCTGAGGTCATAACGCGCAGCATTGCAAATGCTATTGAAGTTGATGGCAGAGATGATCCTGAAGTTTTCGATGAGGCAAAGGATTACGTGTTCCAAGCGATGGAACGAGATGCATTCCCCCGATTCCTTGCAGCAAAGGCCCTAGGCAATTTAGTTCCAAGTAGTGGTATGCTACGATTGATTGTTGGGCTGTTGGCGATGTTCGGTGGCTTTTGGGCGGGGTTTGCTTTGATATTTTTAGACATCCAGCCAAGGGAGACGCGACTATGGGTAAGTCTTATCTCAATCGGTATTCTCAAAGATCTTCACTCGAACTAATTAAACGTTTCTAGCTTATTCTACCATTTGCGGTTGGGGTTTACTGTTTAATGGCACAGCAATACTCGTTGGACCCTATAATGGGGTTAATGGGTATCAGCGAATACACTTTTATGTCCTTCATGAAAGTACGGGAACCATACGTCAGAAAATTGCTAAGCAAAAGATCAGTGGGTATTTTATTATTGACTTTCGTGATTGTCACCGCTCTTACATGTCTTTATGTGTTTGTGCCTGGGCACCGATTATAAGAGAGGCGGGGTAATGGGGGGGGGGGGGTAGTGCTTAATATAAAAATCCTGTGGGGCTGGTAGTTATGGGAGAAGGGGCAGTGATATATTGGTTTACAGAAGAACCTATTTATGCCTCTCTCCTGCTTCCGCTCCCATGTATTTCTGTCGTGTCGTACACAGGATAATGTTGCTCTTGCGTTAGGGAGTGGAAATCCGTGTTTATTTTAGGTCAATAAATACTAGATTTGTAACAGAAGGAGGGGTTTACGGCAGGGGCTGGACTTCTGACTTTTCGATCAAGTGTATGTGTACTTTGGCACCGGCCCGCATATTTCTATGTCTTACTCAGAGCACTAATGTTGCGATATGGTTTCAAAAAGCATTAATTACGAAATACCATTAATTATTAACCACATATAGTGGAAAGTTATTTCACTTGCCCAGTTTGGACCCCTTAAGGCATAATTAAGGGGCTTTTAGATCAGGGTTAGGAGTTAGAAGGGAGGGTTAGGGCTGGGGACTTGGAAATAAAAGGTGTGGTAGGTGCGGGTCAGAGTCAGGCTTGACAGCCACTGTGGCACAGGATAAATGACAACGGGCAAAACATGGCAATAAGCATAAATGCAAGAATACGAGGACAGATTGGCAATAGGCCGTGAATCATACTGTGGCTAGAACTATGGTGCCGAGGCCGTTAAAGGTGACATAAATTGCATCGCTTATAACTTTTTAACCAGACAAGATATCAAAAATTTGTGAAATCAAATTGTAGATATAGATATGGTAGAGATTTTCATTTCACAGATTTTTGATATCTTGTCTTGTTAAAAAGTTATAAGAGATTAGATTTAGCTGTTTTTGTAAGTAAAAAGCGCCAAGACTTGGTGAAGTGTAACCCATTTATATACCTACATGGCAAACATCAAGCCAGGATTTAGTTTTCAGCCCTAAAGTGGCTGGAATCGAAAGCCGTCATTGGTTCACAAGCAGCTGGAATGGCTAAGATTGTTCCAGCTGAGATACCGGCATGTCACCTTTAAGACGCGCCGCACCCATAGACTGTATATTTTATATCTTTTCTTTTTTACACACAATAGAGAGAATAACCTATATTGATTCATGCCGTGCTTGATCAATTTGTGGGTCAATATATATGGTGCGAAATGCCTTAGATGGCGACGCTGTCAACCCTGTTCACACCAGTACAGCGAATTCTCTAATTGAATGTACTTTACTGACTGATGTTGTAGGGCTGGCTGGTAAGCTCGCTTGCAACAAAGCTGTGAAAAAAACCATCAATGCACGACTACCAAACAAATTGAATCAATTCTCCATCAAGGTATACAACTACTCTATAATAATAATAGAATAGGGAACTGATCTTTGATAGAAAATAATGACACATGTTGAAAGGAATCACTCCATTGTGGTATCTCTTGTTCTGAACCCTTTGCTTTTTGACTCAGTGCCGAGAAAGCGGAAAGCTAAGGGATTGATATCCAGACAAGCGGAGTACTTGCAAAAGAGAAGAGAATTGTAGGAGAAGATGTTTAGGGGATAGAGAAAACTACCGAGTACAACATGGACTACAGGTACGGTCATAGGAAATCCAGGAAAAGGGAATAAGCTGCGATGCAAGAAGTCTATTTTACAACATGCGACCGAAACCTAGCCGCTATTAATTAGGTTTAAAGGGTTTCCGGAATTGAAGAAAGTAATACTTGATATTGCTATCAAAGATATTCGTACTATTTTAAGTAGTGCTCAGGCACCAAAGGGAAAGGACCTCACCCGTTTTCAGCAGGTTGAGATGTTTATGAATACACAAAGGAAGCACTTGCATTTGGGAATAATGGTTACACGTAAAGAGCTAGCAAAGCAAATAGCAGCGGGGTTTAGACTTGGTGGCCTAAAATTATCACAGCATATTATGCAGAGGGAAATAGAATGGATACGAACAAGGCATATACCTATTGGACTAAAGGGAAGGACGGGAAAAGTACAGAGTATATTAAGTGATGAGGGTACTCTGCCTGCAGTAAGAAAGTAAATTTCCAATATTGAGGGAAAGACTAGTGAAAGTACAATCTGATTCTGTCTACTAGTAGCTTGATATTATAGAATAAAATATAGCGGAACTGATCAATTCCCTTTAGATATCTCTGCCAAAAATCTTTCTGATGCGGTAACCTCATATTGGACAACTATAAAACTAGAAGACTCGGGCCAGGATACAGAGGAGAATAACGATGTGTTACAATTAATTCAGGAAACTCTACTTACTCCCTCTAATTTACACAATGATGAAAGTAAATTATATATTACTTCACGTACTGCTATGGAATGGCTCTATTGTTTAGGATATGATTAGAAGGAGGTTATTCAAGGATGGTGATGAGCGTTTAGATGTGGTAGCTTACCGACAAAATATTTATCTATCAACTCTAAAACAACTTAAACCCTGCATACTGGAATGGAATGATCACGGTATTTGTCCCGGCGTCTTGGCATTTATTCCAGCGGTCCGGTAGGCGATGTACGGGTGTGATGGTTGGGGAAATATTAAGCGAGTTGGGGATGCGAGATGGAGGGATGACGTTGAAAGGTTCCAGGAGGTTCCATGGCGTGATGGATTTGTAATATAATTAGGAAAGATGGTGGGGAGGAATACGAGGTGTGGGTGCGATGGAGTTTTATGGGTTTCTGTGGATGACGATATGTGGTCTTGGCGGACTGGTAGAGGGTGGTGTTAAATAGCACGGGGGGGTGTTTTCTTTAATTCTTTCTTTCTTTTCTCTCTGTCTCGTCTTCCTGTAATCTCGGTACATAGGAATATACTTTTATTTATAGCTATAGTTAAACCCGTCCAAACTCGCCTTCACAGGAGGCCCCTCATAGCTTTTCTCCTCTTTGTCGACGACCTCACCTGGTATTCGCTTTTCCTGCTCTGCTTTGTTCTGCTCTGCCGTCCGGCCTCGGCTCTTGCTCGTATCTTTGCCCTTGCTCTTGTCTCTGGCTTTGCCGGTGCCTGTGCTTGTGCCCGCCCAGCCCTCGTCGTCCTCGTTAGTGTTCCCATAGTATAAGGCTGTGCTCCTCGACCTACCTTGCGTCATCGTTCCTATCTGTCCTGCTGTCCTTGGTCACTCCATCACAGTATTCTTATATATACACTTGAAGAAATCTGGGAAAAAACCAAGGAAACACCTAATGTAGTTGTAACACATGATGAGTGTATCTTTTATGCAAATAATGGCCCTACACATGTTTGGACGAAGAAAGATAGTATACCGTTAAGGAAGAAAAGTTTAGGCCAAGGAATAATGGTTTTTGACTTTCTTTCACTTGTTGCTCGTATTCAAGATCCGTTTAAGGTTACAGATTAAGACTTGGAGAAGAAGAATTTACGCAGAATAGCTACTGAATACTTCGAGTTCAGGGGAGAGGATTGGTGGGAAAAGGAGATATTAATAAATCAGACTCTCACCTATACAATACCATTGTTTGAGCTGCAGTATCTGGACTGTCAGGCTTTATTCATCTTTGACATCGCTAGAGTGTGACGGAGTGGCCGAGGACAGCAGGACAGACGAAAGCGATGACGCAATGTAGCTTGAGGAGCACAACTTTACACAATGAGGACACTGATGAGGACGACGAGGGCTGGGCGGGCACAAGCGCAGGCACCAGCAAAGCCAGAGACAAGAGCAGGGGCAAGGAGACGAGCGAGGACAGAAGGCAGGGCAGAACAAAGCAGAGCAGGGAAAGTGGAGACCGAGTGAGGTCACCGACGAAAATAGAGAAGCCTATAGGAAGACCTTCTATGAACGCGAGTTTGGATGTAGGGAACTATAGCTATGAATAGGAGTAGATTCCTATGTACGAGGATTACAAGAAGACGAGACAGAGAGAAAAGAAAGAAAGAACTAAAGGAAAAACCTCCCCACACTATTTAACATCATCCTCCACTAGCTCGCCAAGACCACATATCGTCACCCATAGAAACCCATAGAACTTTATCGCACCCACACCTCGTATTCCTCCCCACCATCTCCTCTAATTATATTACAAATTCAAACACCATAGAACCTCCTAGAATCTTACAACGTCATTCCTACATCGCGCATCCCTACCTCGCTTAACCTTTCCCTAACCGTCGCAACCATACATCGCCTACCGGCTCGTCGGGACAGATGCCAAGACGCCGGGACATAGAAATCACAAATCCTTTCCTGATGACGCCTTACAAGCTGATTTAATGAATCATACTCCTGGAGTATCACAGCTCAGCCCCCTATACCTCGCCGCCCACCAAGACGTCTTCGGAACAGGGTTGTTGGATAGTATCGGTCGATGTCGGAAGTAGGATGATGGTTTAGGAAGGAGTTCGGGTATGTGAATGTAAACGCTAGGAAGGATAGAGTAGTAATGGAATAGGATGGGGGTTATCGGGAATAGTATGGTTGGCGCGGGAGCGTAGGAGTTTCTATGGGATTCTATGGTATGAGTCATCGGTAAGGGGAAATAGTTGTATATATATGGCCTATTCTTTCTTATATTTCCGCCTCTCTAGGCTACATCTTCTTTCTGCTAGCAATCTATTACTTTGGCTTCGGCCCTCCTGTCTCGCCTCGTTCCTGAACTTGACCTTGAACTCGACCCTGAACCTGAACCCTGAACCCGATCCCGCCTCGCCTCTGGTATAAGTACCGAGCCGACCCCGACCCGACCCTAGTCTTCCCCAGTTATCCTGAACCCGACCCCGACCTGTTAGACTACGTTGCCTCCCCCATCGGCTCCCACTATATACTATGACTTCTAATTCGGATCCCACCTGGAGTCCCCCCTTGACACAAGCGCAGTTCGACGATCAATACGAGGAAGATGCTTCTCTCCTCTTTCAACGTATAACCCATCTGGTGGCCAACCAATGTACACAACGTGATCAAGCCTGAGCGCAGGTAGCCAATCTACAAATGGAAAGGGACACTGCGGTCACCGCCCATCAGGTTGCGGAAAATCTAGCCTCTGCTATTCCCGAACTCGAACGATAGTTTGCTGACCTGGAACAGCAGCTGGCGGAAACCCGTCGGTTGAATACCTTGCTTTCTGCCCAACCTGTTCCTCCTCCAGTTCCTCCATTGACCCATCGCCAGGTCCACTTTGAAACGGTGCCTCCAGTTAATCCTTCGCCGGTGAGACGGGGCTCTGCCTCTACTAAACAATAGTGTAGGAAGCAAGAGGGCCGAGTTGAATATAGAAATTAAGTTTAGAGAGTAAAGATTCTTCTAGGTAGAGTTAGAATAATCTTAAATTTCTTCTTCCGATTGTTACAACTGATGATGAGAAAAACTAGAACAGGAGGGCGGAAATGGAGATGAGCATTTATACTCTAAATCTCTCTATTTCCTGCAATCCTCCGCTCATACTAAGTTCCGGTGAAAACTCTGTTTTGGAGTGGAAACAATTCCTCCGCTACCCCGTTTTTCCCTAAGCGCTAGCGGGTGTTTCCGGTCCGAGAGCAAGCACTCTTACATCAGCAAGCCTATTCAACCCTACCGGAGGCCCGGGAGGTGTGGGAGACGTTCGGAGACACCCGTCAAACTTTCGATCTCCAGGGGCTTACCCGCCCGTACGAGGGCCTCCTGAGCCTTTGCAGGAGCCTCCCGAGCCTTCAAGAAGGCTTAGCGGGCTCTCCTGATGCTAAGCGGCGCTCTCCTGGCGCCATCTGGAGGCTTTGTTATTCTCTCCCAAGAGGCTGCGAGATATCGTAGACCTCCACACTAGTAAGAGGTTTTCGTTTAGAGAGGCTTCAGAGACGCTCTGTTATAAGCCCAAGGATAAGTAGGGCGTTCTCGTGAGGGCTCCCCAAGCCCTCCTGATATCTCCGGAGGATTAAGCGAGATCTCCCAAGCTCTCCTGTGATCCCTGCCAATCTCCTGTGCTCTCCTGAGGGCTCGCCAAGCCCTCCTGATATCTCCGGAGACTCTTGAAGATTAAGCCAGATCTCCCATGCTCTCCTGTAATCCCTGCCTATCTCCTGGGCTCTCCCAATATCTCCGAGGACTTTCAAACTATTACTAATCTACTGATACCTCAAAATCCACTTTGATTATTCATACCATACATAAAAATAGGAGTCCTCCCCCAAAATCACATATCCACCGTCGGGGTGGGAGGAGGCTCTTGAGATGCCTCTCCCGCCTTCGCCATGCCCACGCCCCCCAAATCACTCAATCGCTGCTGGTGCCTTCCCTTTCTTCCCGCGCGCCTTTGCAGCTCTCCGTGCGGCTATATCCGCAGCTAATTGAACATCCTCCTTCAGGCCGACTCTGGATATAACCTCTTTAGGCACTCTTAACTCATCGACCTAAAAGGCTTGTTAGTATATAGATACGGCTCTTTGAGACTTTTTTATTTACCTTCTTGCGAATTAATTCTCGTATTACTTCCAGTGTGCCCTCCTGGTTCTCTTTGCTTCTCTTCCCCCATGTGCTTAACATCCTGTTATAGGTAGCTGGAGGTATCCTGAAGTCAGAAGGAGCCTTTTAGAGGGCTTGGTGCGCCTTACTCATGATATCCGGATTCTGATGCGGATTGAAGTTCAACCCTTCGACGTATATGCCTGTTTTCCAGGATCGTAAGATAAACCAGATTGCGGTGCAAACTAGGCTAATAAGCGCCTGAGATATATCATCAATGAAATCAGGATCCTATTTACGCATTTATCACCTTTGTAATATTTTAGAAATATTACTTCTACGATCTCCGCGGCACAAAGGAGAAGCCGGCCTGTCTAGTGGCTGTCAGCACCTTGCCAAAGGCTCATAGAACGGTGGAGAGAGCTCTTACAGTATAATTATCAGGATCGCTTATAAAACGGTCATTCTCGAGGAGAAAGGACACCTTCTTACCCTTTGCCTCTGGCGTTTTCTCCTCGCTCAAGCCATACAAAAGATCTTTTGACATGCAGTCCTTCACTGTAAAAACAAGGTGCGATCTCACCCGCGAACAATTGATTTGAACCTAATGGAAGCAGTTAGCGAAGGCTCACTAAGCCCTCCGAAAGGCGCGCGAGGCACTTACGTCGCTCCTAGCTAACTTAGTCATTGGTAGACTTGTATTAAAATGGTCGTTTGCCTCACTCCAAAACCGACGGACGTTAATACTAAGAGAATCAGCTTGAGGCCAAGGCTCCTCGAGCAATGTATAACGTCTGAGAAGGTATCCCGCATGCTTGATTACGGACTTGGCCTCTGCTGCGTTTTCATTAATGGAGTCAGGCTCTGGTGCTCCATACTGCGAAGGCGTTGGCGCCCCATACGGAGATAGGGCTCTACGATATTGCTGTGGAGAGCTAGGCATGCGAAAGGGTTATGAATTTGAAGGGGTTGTCTTGTTCTCGCGGTCGAGCTCTTGTCGCAAGGTGCTGCTGGTCGAGCGAAATGAGGAACTTGTGGAGGCAATGCTAGACCTTTCGGAGGCTGCTCCAGCCTTCCGTGGAGTTTCCTGCCTTCGTGAATTCACGACATGACGGTTTCCGTGCTCCGTTATATCAGCAGTTTGACTGAAACGAGGGGGATTTAAATATCACATACCTGCATCATATTTACTGCAAGAGAAGAAGAACCAATTGCTTCTGCCACCAGTCCACTAGGTCTCCTTCGAGTGGCTGCAAGAGCCCTGGCGGAGGCCATGGGGCCTCCCTTGGTGCCTTTCCAGCTCGCGACCCCCGGTTTGATGATGGTCGTGGCAGTGGTCGTGATGGTGGTGGTGGTTGTGGTGGTTGTGGTGGGGATAGTGAGACTGGGGATATACTCCGTTCTGATAAAGGCATACGCTGGGGCGGTGGTGCATTCTCATCTCCCGGCTCCTCGTCCTCATAGTCATCCTCATGGATTTGAACGTAGTCTTCCTCCTCTGGATGATCATCAAAATCACTCCAGCTTTTTGGTGGGCCCTGCAACTCTCCGTTTACCAATATTGCCCCATCCAGAAACCTTTCTGGAGGGTTCAGGGAGCCATAGTAATCGGGGTCATTATCTGGTTCTGTAGTACCGGAATTCCTACTGCTCGCAGCACTCGAAACACTCATCGCCCCCCTTAGATGTTTATTAATGGAGGAGAAGATCGGGGCTTGCATGCCATGTCCTTCCTCAACGCCACGCTTGTTGATTTTTGCTTTCTGCGAATGTGACGGAGTAACTGAGGACAACAGAACGAACGAAAACGAGGATGCTAAGTAGCTCGAGGAGCACAGCTAGGCGTAGGGAGAACACCAAAGAGGACGACGAAGGCCAGGCGGGCGCAAGCACAGGCACCGGCAAAGCCAGAGACAAGAGCAAGATCAAGGGCACAAGCAGGAGCGGAGGGCAGAGCAGAACAAAGCAGAGCAGGGAGAGTGAAGACCAGTTGAGGTCACAACAAAGATGGAGCAAGGATTCTGAAGAGGCCTCCTCGAAGCTAGCAGCGTGAAACTAGGGCTGTGAATAGGAGTATTTTTCTGCATAGCTAACAGGAAGACGAGACAGAGAGAAAAGAAAGAAAGAACTAAAGAAAACCCCTCCCCGCACTATTTAACATCGTCCTACACCAATCCGCTAAGACCCGATATCGTCATTCATAGAAACCTAAAGAATCCCCATCACACCCACATCTCGTATTCCTCCCCACCATCTCTACTATTTATATTACAAATCCATCACGCCATAGAATCTCCTAGAACCTTATAACGTCATTCCTCCATTGCACATTCCTCCCTCGCTTAATCTTTCCTCAACCATCGCAACCGTACATTGTCTACCGAACCGTCGGGACAAATGCCAAGACGCCGGGACAGCGAAGCCATGATGGTGGTTTGCAAGGCTGGAAGAGCCTTCATGAAGGCTCTCACCTTCACTATATATGGTTCGATTCACACCATATCACCTTTGCTTTTTCTCGGCAATTAGAGGTTTTTAGCGAGAGGCCTCCCGGACGGCTCGCTAAGACAAAATCAATTCTATAACTAACCTAAATAAGATAACACGATACCCAAATAGGCAACCATACATTCCCAAACAGGCAAAATTGCAACTGCATCTCCAAAAAACAAAAAACAACTGCAGTCAACATCAAACTGCTTATCAGGCCTTCTAAGCTCTAATCAAGCCTTAAAGCTCCAATCAATGCCCCTCGGGCCCTCTAAACTCACACTAGGTCGCTAGAGTCCTCGGAGACACGGTCATCTCAAGATTCCTTCATCATCGGCCTGGGGTCCAAATCGTTCACGATGATAGTGACAAGACTCAAAGGTAATGGCATTTGGATAGAGTCTTCTATAATGCTCATCGAGCCTTCTTCCAATCGCCACGTACCTCTCGGGCACTCATGCACCGCCTGGAGCATCGGCACCCTTCATCAGCGTGGAGATATTCAAACCTGTTTGATCAACCTTATTCCTAAACGTTAGCATTTCCTCCTCAACATCAAGCTCTATTCCATCAAAGTCGCCTCTAGTAAGGTGCTGATATCCTTCTAGTGAAGGTGTTTGAGGCATTTGGGTGCCAAACGATTGCCGGCTGTGAAGACCGCACGAGCCTTGGGGTTTTTGCCTCTGTGGTTTTGAGCCAACCTTCCAGCTCTTCAGAATCTCCGATCTGCACATATTCCGGATTTGGGGATAGTGCCTGCCCGAGGCGAATGGACAACGCCCGTAGGCTCAGGAAAGCCCTCTCGGGGCTCCCTGGTGCTTTATTACAGAAGTCTTTCTAAATCTTGCATACACAACCCCTGAAGGATGTTAATAAAGGGGATAGCGATCCGCCCGTACCAATCATAGTGGCGGTATATATCGCTGGGGATGCCCGTAACTCTTTCAATAATATGTATGGTTATTGCCGGCCTGTAGGGTATTCCCAAGGCCTGCCAGAACTCCGGTGTGGTCTGCAGTTCGTTTGTGCGGGCAGGAGGTGCCCCGGAGGTGGGTGTATCTTTAACTTCATCATCTGCGCCCCCCAAAGCCCCACCGTGGCGTTGGGCTGTCCTGTTTCTCTTCTGGGATAGATCGATAATGAGGCGGAGGAGGGCTGCTTGGATCTTTATAGAGTCCTCTGAAGCCTTTGCTGACCATGTGGTCTTTAGCGCCTTGATGGCCCTGTGGTCCATGCAAAATTGACACAGATTGTTGAATAATTGTTCGCCCGAGGTGACCTTATTAACCCACCCTATTCTTACCATCTCGTCCGCGAGGTCGCTACGGAGAGCCTTATAGATAGCATCTTTTCCAGTCAATTGTAGGATTCTTCGGCAGTCGTGGATTGTCGTGCACTTGTACGTAGCAGCTGGTCTCCCGCGTGGTGGCATGGTTGGAGCCTTTTCCGGGTTTGTGGGGCCTTTTTGGAGGTTTGGGGTAGGTGTTAAGATTTGAAGGGACGTTTAAAGACGCGGCTGTCAATGGCTTGAATATAGAGCTTTAGAGTGGATACTGTACCATCTTAAATACTGTATAGTAATTCAAGATCGAAGCCTTGAAAGGCCTCGAGTGGCCTGAAGAACCGTATGTTTGAAAGTGGCAGGTTTGAAAGTGGTAGGTTTGAAGACATGAAAACGGGTGAGCGGTGTTTATCTATGATCAAACCTCACTACATAGCGAATATTGTATCACATGATATCACTCGAATCAGGAGAGCGGAGGCACCAAGCGCACTAATTAGGGCTTTTGAAGCCATCTGAAGGCTCGAGGAGCCTCCTGCCCAGGAGAGCTTGGGAGGTTTCGCTTAATCATCAGTAGTCTCCGGAGATATCAGGAGGGCTTGGCGAGCCCTCAGGAGAGCACAAGAGATTGGCAGGGATCACAGGAGAGCTTGGGAGGTTTCGCTTAATCATCAGTAGTCTCCGGAGATTGGCAGGGATCACAGGAGACAAAAGATAAATCATATAATTATTGCTAAGACCTAAAGAGGTAACCGGGGTAAAATTAAGAACTGCAAAAACAAAAAACTCCAATTCCCAAATGAAGGCTCCTCAAGCCTTCTAAACTGCCTAAAGAGGTTTGGGAGCCTATCACCGTCATCGCTGGTTTTATCCTCTGCACCTACAGGTAGTTTCTCTCAGTCAGAATAATAAGATTCATATAAATGCTATTCAGGAAGAGCATTCTATAATGCCCACCCCGATAAGTTCATGGATAGGGTATATTCAGACCTTCAAGTTCCTAATCCAAAAGCTCTATATCATTAATATCGTCCTCAGTCAGGTAATCCCATCCCTCTGGTGAAGGCGTTTGGGGCCTTTGGGTAAGCCCAGCTACGATTGCCGAAGGCCTATGAAGCACCGCACAAAGCCTTAAGGGTTTTGCCTCTGTGGCCCTGAGCCAACCTTCCAGCTCTTGATCGTCTCCGATCGGCACATATTCCAGATCTGGGGGATAAGCTGCCTGCCCCCGGGGTGCCGAATTGGACATTGCCCCGTAGAAGGCTCGAACAGCCCTATGAGGGCCCCCTGGAGCGGCCGGAGAGACTCGCTTCAGCGCGAGGGCTGCTAAATTATACATGAACATCACTTCGAGAATGCCGGTAAATGGAGTAAGCGACGCAATCCCATACCAGTCGTATGGACGGTACGTATCGCTTGGGATGGCAGTAGCCTTCTCTGGATCAATAACATGTACGGTTATTGCGGGCCTAGAAGGTATTCCTAAATTCTCCCAGGACTTGAGTACCATCTTGTAATATCTCTCGTTGTCCACCGCACTTTCCAAGGCTTTGTCATGTCGTTTGTCTATCCTTTTCCTCTTCTGTAATAGATCCACAATGAGATAGACTAGGGCTGCTTGGATCTTTATAGAGTCCTCTGAAGCCTTTTCTAACCACTTGGGCTTCAAATTCGTGAGGGCCTTGTGATCCATGGCATATTCGCACAAATGATTGAATGAAGAATCGCCCGAGCTGGATTTATTCACCCACCCCGTCCTCGTCATCTCATCGGCGAGCTCTTTGCGTAGAGCCTTATAGATACCATCTTTATCTAAGTGCAAGATTCTCCGGCAGTCGTATTCTGTCTGGCAAATGTACTTGGCGGGCTGTTTGTATCGTGGTGCCATTTCAGGGGCCTCCTTGGTCTTTTGGACCCACTTCCTGACTTGTGGGTCTAACCTGGGGGGTAGGGAACGTCGAGTCTTAGGGGTAGGTGTCGTTGGGGGGGCGCCAGGGGCCACCGATAAGCCCTTGGGAGCCCTGGATCCTGAAGGGCGTAGAACGGGGCTTTTCGGAGGCTCCTCAGACGCTTTCGACTTTCCCTTCTGGATGCTCCGGGGTATCTCTTCCTCTGACTCGATCTCTATGTAGGATGCAACACTACTGCTAGAGGCTGAACTAAGGCTGGAGTCCGAGCTCTCACTATCAATGTACTGCCCGGGGATTAATGGTCCGACCTCCTGTTTTTTGGATGCGTTTTTATCACTATGGGAGGATATGGGGTTTCGTTTTTGGCCTTGTTTAGGGCTTGCTGGGATGTTGTCGGGGGTGTTTGTGGAGGGGTGTGGTTTGGATACCGACTTATAGAAAGAGGAAAAAAAAACCCTCCTATATATATGTCAATTGCTTGAATATAGAGCAATAGAGAGGATAAAGATACCATCTTATATCGTGTATTATAAACTCTTGAAGGCTCAGAGACTTGGAGATAGTGTAGTAAGCTTGAGCCAGTGTGTCGATCCTAGGGATGGATAGGGATAGAAGTAGGAGAATAGGAGAAGCAGCGGGGTATCTTCGATCAAACTTCACTCGTCGATATATTGAACATCATATTGAATCATATGATGTCACTCGAATATTGTGATCAGAGCGTTAGTGCAATAAGATATGATCTATCGGTGCACGGGCCCATTTAGAGTGCCAACCTCCCCGAAGCCTCCCAAGCCTAGGAAGCTTAGGAAGCCCCCAGGGGCTCCAGAGTCTCCAAAGCCTCCAGAGTCTCCGAAGCCTCCACCAATATTGACTATCAGCAATGAGATCACGATGTCCATTTTGCATACGGAGCTACGCCAATGCTGGTAGTTTCGATCGACATCTCTCAAAAGTCCACCCATCGCGGACCCGCGGGTGGTACGACAGGCAGCTTTCAGGGACTCCCGTTGAGAGCTCGCAGAGCCTTCCCGAAGGCTCAGGAGGTCCCCACGAGGGTGGACATTTGAACATACCAGACGAAAGCGAATCCGATACTGAATTGAATGATGATCATACTTTGGGATCCACGCGGTTCAATCTAGCAACTACCATATACGAGGGTGCAGGGGAGCCTCTTTTCACCGCAACGGGATATGATGAAGGCTCGGAAAGCCTTTTGATCAACCCATGGCAGCCTTTCGAATCAGCAGAGAATTTCGGTTATCGCGCTGGTTCCTGTCGAATGTATCTCAGGGTCAAATAGACGATTTCTTCCGCACCGTACGCCCTCTACAAGGCTCCTACAGCACTGGTAGAGGCTTCGCATGCCTCCTCAACGAGATGTCGTCTATGGGGGGTTTAGGAAAAGAGAGCTGGATACACTCAGAGGTCGAAATAGGCGGGCAGAAAATTCCATACTACTACAGGAACCCTATGAATATAGTGCGTTTTCTTCTGGGACAACGTGCATTTAGGGAGTCCTTGGTGTATTCAACTATTATGGAATACAATGAAATGGGGGAGCGGATGTATGGGGAGATGCACACGGCAGACTGGTGGTGGGAGATGCAGGTTCGCAACACTTACTTAGAAGGCTCAGGGAGCCTCCGCTAACCTCTCACAAATGTTATAGAATACCCTTCCAGAAGGATCAACGGTGGTGCCAGTAATATATGCATCAGACGGAACACACCTCACTAATTTCAGTGGTGACAAGAAGGCTTGACCAGTATATCTAACGATTGGCAATATCACCTCGGACACACGAAATAAACCCTCTAATTACGCGATCATACTCCTAGCTCTACTGCCAGTGCCACCAAAGGTTGGAGTGCGTACGAACGAACGCCGTTGGGAGAGCCAGATGGTCCTTCACCAGGTCCTCTCTGAGGTTCTCGAAGGCCTTCAGGGCCCCTGCGAAAGGGGTGAGCTTATAACATGCGCTGATGGCTATGTACTTATGTTATCCGATACTATGTGCATGGATTGGATCAATAGAATCGCCTCGCTGCTAAACCTCAACAATCAGGCCTGCCCTAGGTGCGAAGTTGATTTCAAGGGCCTAGGGAGCCTTCAAGAAAACCCGCCATGCATTCAGGAGCGATATGTCAAAATGGTAGAGCGTTATAAGGAGGATACGTCAGATACAGTACCCGTTGAATATCTGATGTCGAAATCCTTCAAAACTCTATACAATGCTTTGTAGGCCTTGCCAAAGGCTCAGGTGTATGATCTTCACAAGCCAGATATGTTGCATAATATTTATCTCGGCCTATTGAAACATATGATGGAATGGATTCAATCGTTTTGAAAAAACACAATCGAGAATTTTGATCGGGCAGGCGTCCATTAAGCCTTACCCAGGGCTTGCTGTACCAAATAAGGCTTATCGGCAACTACTCAATGGCAAGGTAAAGAAATCGTCATCTCGGCTGGATAGTTCTAGGAGCCTTTGCAGTGGCTCTTTGGAACCCCCAAAAGCTTTGCAGAAGCAACCGGGAGATCCTTGAGGTGTGTTCGGTCACTAATCGATTTCCACTTGATGGCACAGACACTTCTGCGCAAAAGAACACTAGACTATCTTCAAGGGTATCTCGCAGATTTCCACACGTATAAGGGTGTGTTTCTGGGATTTAGAGCCGATAAACGAACAAGGAAAGAGGCAAAGAGGATCGAACAAAGGCGCTGCGAGAGGCTCGGGAAGCATTGAGAGGCCTGGCGAACTTGAGGGGGTCAGCGAGGCTTCTCATTTCAAGCTTCGTTAAAATCATCTTCTTTCGCACTTCGGGGCATGTAGAAGCGATTTGGTAATATTCAATGTTTTCAACCGATGTGAGGCGAGTTAAATTTCATGGCAACAAATTAAGATGGCTTATGCAGCCTCCAATAAGGTCGGCCATAACAGTTCAGATTCTCGGTTACCACTCCGGCTATAGAGATCTGGTCCTAAATCTAAAAGATATCGTTGTCAGTCTCCCAGAACATTACGAGGGCCTCACGAAACGTCGAGAGGCCTCGAGGGCATGTTGGAAGTATTCAAAAGCGAGGACCCTAAGGACAAACGAAAGATGCAAGGCGATGATAAACACCGGAACCTAGGATGTCGACCCCGGCGGTGGACCCCACGTATTATCTGATATCGCCGATATGATTAAAATCAATAGAAAAACGCTATGAAGGCGGTGTCGGAATATGGTCAGGCGCAGCAGGGAAAACGAAAGGCTTATTGGTATACAGGTCGCCGATTGGGGAATTCTTTAGTCTTTAGTGCCAGTATCAATTTTTCAGAAGCGACAGTTCTGAGCCTGCAATATCGGTGTCGCAGGAGAGGCGTTATTTAGGAAAAGGTCATTTCGAAATGATTGGGCATGGATTAAGGTGTAGCCTGGCAGCGTGGGAAGCGCTTTCAGGGGCGCCTACCAGGGCTTGTCTGAGCAATATTCAAGATCGTGACAGTATGTCGGCAAAAACATATCGAACTTTGTCTTTGTAAGAACTCTTGGAAGCCAAGGATAGAAGTCTTGGGCTCACATGATCTTCTTGGAGTTGCTTGGCGCTCTCGGCAAAGGTTTTTGGGTAGTTAATATCAGTAGTCTTTTGGGAATGGCTCATTTGTTCGAGCTGGGACAGGGGTCGATAAGCATGAAACGAGGATAGATTTGAGAACGTGGAATGAGTTCGATATATAGTGACAATGTCTGGTGGCCTGGAGAAAGGTACAAGAGGCCTTCATAAAGGCTCGAGTGACTTCAGCTGGCATAGAATGTATTTAAAATTAACATGATAGTAAACGAAACAATATGATCTAAATCGGGGACTCATGAGGGCTCCAGAACCCTGCATATAAAAGCGAGAGGGCCAGAAACTCTGGCGGGGTAGCCATCAAGAGCTGTATATGTTTTTTGCGTGAAAATAGGTTGTTGGTGGTGGCCTCCGAAACTTACTAATCAAAGCTTGGAAGCCCTCTGGAAGGCTCGGGAGGCGAGAAACAATTAGCGAGGTGTCAGGAGAGGAAGGAGGGTAACAGAAGGCTCAGGGAGCCCTCTAGAAGGCTCAGGAGGCTACATACAATTAGCGAGGTGTCAGGAGAGGTAAGGAGGGTAACAGAAGGCTCAGGAGGCTCTCTAGAAGGCTCGGGAGGCCATCGGGAGGCTCGGGAGGCAACAAATGGTTAGCGAGGTTATTAGGAGAGACGGGAGGGTAATATCACGGGGTCGTCGGGGCAGTGCGAGGGAAAGGGCCAAGGTCTACAACCGAGGCAGAGCAATAGACTAGAGGGTATACGAAGTATGGGCCGAGGAAGCAGAGAACAGGAAACAGAAGGCAAGGCGAGGCGAAGCGAAACTATGGGGGTTGGTTTAACCCGGGGCTGGGTAAGAACCGTCGAAGCGAGGAAATCCAGAGATATAATTCTAAAGACTACAAGCTCCTAAAGATAGGAAGGTTGCGTGAAGAGGAAAGGAAAGAAACTATCTACAAGCGAAATCTGAATCCCTATATATACACCCCATACCACTCCGATGACTCATCCATACAGAACCCCGTAGAATCCCCCAAGACCCATAACTCCGAACCCGGCCTTATCTCCTATACCCGATACCCTACCTCCGAACCAAACCCCTGACACGGAAACCCAAAGAACCCAAACGCATCTCTGACTAACCCCTCTTCCCGCAACACCCCTGGACCATGCACCACGCCGTGATAGGTAATTGCCTTGGCAACGGCCTCCGGAGACCCAGTCAAGCCTCTGGAGAGAGTTTGAATCTTGCTGATGCAAGTAATCGAATGTAAGCACTAGAAACTTGAACGATTGGGTAGTGACGGGGTAGAATTGAGTTATCAGGAATAGTATAGATGATACAGGAGTGTATGAGTTTCTATAGGATTCTATGATATGAGTCATGGGCGTGAAGGAATAGTTGTATATATAGAGCTCGTTGTTTCCTATGTTTCTGCTGGAGTAGCGTTTTTCTTTCTGTGTAATCATTCTTTGGGTTGGTACTGTCGCCGCGCCTTGAGCCGCCTGAATCTGAATCTGAACCTGAACCCACTTCACCTCTGGTATAGTCTGAGCTGATTTCAACCTGACCCGCGTTCTGTTCTCTGTTTACCCTGAACCTGACCCGCCCCATTAGATTGGTCCTCAAATTCCTCAGATTTCAAACTTATGGAAAATATATAGAAAATACTCAAGAGAGCCCTAAGAAAGAGATCGAGTTATACCCAGAAAAGGCCCCATAGTGAAGATGAACTTTTTATTGCAGTCCAAGAGGAGTGGGAGGCAATTCCTCAGTCAAAACTACATTGTGACGGAGTAGCTGCATCAGTAAACTCAACTTCTGACTGGAGTCTCCCAACAGTCTCCCGGGTCTCCTGAGACCCCTGGATATTTTTTAAGTCTCCTTGAGGCTCAGGAGACCTCAGGAGACAAAAGAAATCTTGCTGATGTGGCAGAGGATGGTGTTAAATAGTGCGGAGAGACTTTTCCTTTAGTTATTTCTTTCTTTTCTCTCTGTCTCGTTTTCTTGTTATTTCGATAGATAAAAATATATTCCTATCCATAGTTATAGTTTTCCCTCTCTGAGCTCTCCTTTGCAGGAGGCACTCCTATAGTTCTCTTGCCAGTGGTTCTCGTCAAAGTTCTCACTTGGTCTTCGCTTTCCCTATCCTGCATTACGCCCTCTACCTCTGTTTTTGCTCTTGCCCTTGCCTTTGCGTTTGCCTGTAGCTGCGCTTGTGCCCGCCTGGCTCTCGTTCTTCCTCGTCAGTGTCCTTATTGTGCAAGGCTGTGCTCTTCGAGTTAACTTACATCATCATTGTTATCCGTTACAGTACGCTCGGCTACTCCGTTACAAGAGCACATCAAAATCTAGTCACATATTTAATTTCCTGATATTTTATTAGATACTACTATGTATTCTCTATTTGTGGATCTCCGGGTGTGGTCCGTGGTCGTCAAGTGGGTGAAACGGCCAAAACCTGTTGAGCGCGGCTGTACATTCAAAATTCGCCAACTATAGTATAGTACAAGTATTGTCTAAGACATACACCGCTACAACAAGGGTTCTATTTATAGGACTTCTATCATGACTAGAGTACTCATTATCACGATCAAGGCTGATTTGACCTTCCCAATCAGTGGTCATGGAATATCACTTGATTAAGAACTACAACCTAGCGGCGTCCCTTATCTTAGTTTGTCAGTAAAATGCTGACCCCCCAAGAAGAAGCACATTTTGTGTGGCTATATTAACAGATCCCGTTATCTCCCTTATTAAATAATAGATCTTTCATACAAATTTAATTCTTCTGTTATAGGGGGGTCAGACTAAGGGATACGGATTATTTAATTCAGGAGATGACAAGGAGTGAAGGGTTGTTAGGCTGCTTGGTTCTATTTAAATGTCAAACTCTCTAACCCTCAAAAGCCTACTGAGAATCAGCTTTCGGATTAAGACTAGGCCACAGGGCAGACAAGGTTCTGGATCTCTTGAAGCAGCTCTAATAGGGTGACCATGGAGAAGAGAGCTGCTGATATTGTGTGACGGGATCTGGTAGGTGTAATAGGTATAACAATAACGGTATTTTGTTAACGATTCACGAGCTATCACTCGACCAAAAACCACGCAAGTTATAGAAAACTGTTTTGCCGTTGACAATATCCGGCATGAAGGTGGATTTTGAAATAGGGGACTCCCAAAAAGGCCATATACCGGATTAAATAGGATTTAGGGACTTTGGTGGCCTTCAAATGTCAAGAGGGTTGTCCCTTATCCTAGAATAGAATCAATGTTTAAATACAGTAACTGAATTAACTTGCCCTTTATTCGCCATACCGGATCCTCCTCCCACCCTTGGCGTATTCAGCTGACATCCTATGTGAAATGGTGACCCCCATCCTTCTGGCCACCTCGACCGCATCGTACCCTACCCCCTCACAGTGGTCGCACCCGACATACTGCAGACCACCTCCGCACCTATCCTTCTGGGACACCCTCACAAGGTTTAACAATCCAATACCCGTGATCTGGGTGTTCCCGATATTCAATCGCCTAAGACTCCTAAACTCCCCCATTTCCTTGCTCACACTATCACTAAATGTTGAGTTTCCAATCACTGATAGCTCCTCCAGTTTCCCGGCGCGCATAAGCAACCAATCAATCGTTTCAAAATTGAGGCGTGGGCACATGTCCAATATCAGTTTACGCGGAGACAGTGTACCAAGGAGATGGAGTAAGATGTCATTTGTGATGTGCGGGTTGTACGAAATATTGAATTCCTGGAGCTCAGGAAGAGGAGATTTGAGTATGTCGTCAAGCGTGATATTAAGGTTCGGAAGGTGTGCGAGGGTAAGGTGCTTAATTGTGCTGGGGAGGAGGGGGAAATTAGTGGTTGAAATTTTACGCAAGTTGAGGACGGCAAGGTGGGGTGCGGCCGTGAAGTCGAGCTGAGGCGAGACCCGGGGGCTATACTCTGAGATTTCTAGTTCACGAAGCTCTGGGAGTAGTGCCAGTAGAGATGATAGCATCCGATCTGATGGGTAATGCTCCTCTCTTACAATTCTAAGATATAACCTTCGGAGCCTGCTTTTCTCCAATTTCCAGCCACGGAATCCCATGTGGTTGACGTCGAAGCATTCAAAACACTCAAGGGCCGGGCAGCTAGTTAGGATTTCAGATATATGTTCTGTACGCACAGAGCTCTTGATGATTAGATTTTTCAGGTTCTTAGTGTGTTTAACGATTTCAACAACTGGAAGTGGCTGTTCGTATCCAAGGAGTTGAAGTTCTGTTAGGAGCGGGCTTACACGGGTGAGGTGGATCAATTCCTCAACACCGCGGGACTGCAACTTATTGAACCGTGCCTTTTTAATGCCATTCTTCGAGCGATTGACTGCAAGCCTGATCGTTGTCCTTTCCAGCGGCTTTTTTGCACAAGAAAAGTCAAGCACACTGAACGTCTTTGGACAGCTAAGGAGGACCTTTTGCCACGATTTCGATACGCCCTGAGCAATCATCAGACTTGGGAAAGGTATAAACTGAATAACCATCTCCAGTAACTCCAGCGGCAGCACGCTTATCATATCCACCTTCCTCCCTGTCTTTCGTGCTTCAAACCGGGCGAGAACCTTCTCATACATTCGACCCAGCAGCCTCTTCCCATTCTCATCAGCAGGTGCTAGCTTTTCTAGCCCGTATTTGTAGATATTTGCCGCGTGTTGATAGGAACCCTGGAGCTGGAGGATCTTCCCAGCGCGAAGGTAGCCATTGACATGACTCTTTTGGAGTTTTATCATCTGGCGGGCGTCCGAGAGGGCGCCTCTGAGATGCGCTTCACCTCCAATCTTTTCCTGTACGGCAGCGCGGTTATCTAAGATGCAGAGCTGTAAAATAACAGTGATTGTGTGGATTTCGAGAGCTTGGGTGAGGAGCTGTAGCGCTTTAGAGTAGTCTTTGTTGCGGTAAGCAGTTTGACCTTCAACCTGGAGCTTGGTAGCTCGCGCATCCGCCGTGGATATGAAAGACATTGATAAAAGGGCTGGACGGGTCTGGATGGAGGGTATAATAATGACAGTTGGGACTTATGCAGGTTCTGGCTTTTTTAGATCTGGTGTCTCAGGTTGGAAGGCAGTTGCTGAGGCAACGTATCACGTGGTAGTATCGCGGCTACATTGTGGTAGGGGCTGCGGGTTCGGGGTTAGGTTTGACTGGCACTCAGCTGGCACTAAGGAAACGTGTCCAAGTTTTGGCCGTTGGGAGAACTTAGCAACGGCGTGACACCCCCACCAATATCAACAGAAAAATCAAATGATAATATATTTAATAGATAGGATATAGGGATGTTTCACAGGGTATAAGTAAATTAAATATGTGAACAAAGTTTAAAATATCTATTGTTTGCAATCAAAAATTCTCCATTTCCTTTTAGTCATGAATTCAACAACTCATTCACCTTTAATGGGAAATTTACAACCTGACTCTATGAAAACTAAAATTTAAAACATATAGTGAATATAAGATGGTCTCTAACTACAACTTTATAGCATTTTCGAAAGTATCTTATATGTTTTCATATGTGGATTACAGGGTCGAAATCTGCTGACTGTGATGGAGCGACCGAGGGCAGCAGGACAGATGGGAACGATGACACAAGGTGACTCGAGGAGCACAGCCTTATACAATGAGGACACTGACGAGGTCGACGAGAGCTGGATGGGCATAAGCGCAAGTTCCGGCAGAGCCAGAGACAAGAATAAGGGCAAAGGTACGGGCGGGAATAGAGAGCAGGAGCGCAGAGCAGAACAAAGCTGAGTAGGAGAGGTGAAGACCATATAAGGTCGTCGACAAAGATAGCAAGAACTATAGAGGTGCCTCCTGCGAAAGCGAGTTTAGGTGAGAGAGACTATAGCTGTGAATAGGGGTATATTCCTATGTACCGAAATAACAGGAAGACGAGACAGAGAGAAAAGAAAGAAAGAAACTAAAGGAAACACCCCCTCCATACTATTTATCACCATTCTCCGCCAGTCCGCCAAGACTACACATCGTCATCCATAGAAACCCATAGAACCTCTTCGCACCCACACCTCGTATTCCTCCCCACCATCTCTTCTAATTATATTACAAATACATCACGCCATGGAACCTCCTAGAACCTCTGATGTCGTTCTCCTCCTATCGTCCCACCTTAACCTTTCCCCAACCGTGTCGTGAGTGCATCTCTGGGATCATGGGACAACCGTAAAACGTCGAGACAGATCAGGTCCCTCCAAAAACTGATAATGGAATTATTGTCGAAGGTCGGGACTATGTTCGAGATCACTGGAAGGTTGCCATGACGGTTCTTCATATCCAACATATTTAACCAAATACTCCACCCGTCGCTCCCTTTTCCGCGAATCCAATATCTCTGCTACCTCCCATTCAGTTTCCCCTTCAACCTCCACCGGTGGAGGGGGTTCGATCATTTGCCCTGTGACAGGATCATTGACTGTCGGTGATAACAGTAAAACATGAAAGACCGGATGAACTTTCATGGAGGCGGGAAGACCAAGCTCGTAGGCATAAGGGCTCACAATTCTTATAACGGGATATGGTCCCACCTGTTTCCAGTCAAGCTTTTTCGAGGGTCGTTTGGTCTCAAGATTTCGAGTTGAGAGCCAGACAGAATCGCTCACGGCATAACGAGGAGCTGGAGTCTAACGGGGCAGGATCGGGTTCAGGGTAACTAAGCTGAACTGGGGTCGGGAATCCAAAGCAGGGACAGGGTCAGCTCAGGATATACCAGAGGCGAGACAGGTTCGGGTTCAGGGTTCAAGTTCAGGTTCGGGTTCAAGGTTCAAGTTCAGGTTCAGCGACGAGGCGAGGCAGGAGGGCCGAAGCCTAAAGTAATAGATTGCTAACAGAAAGAAGACGTTGCCTAGAGAGGCAGAAACATAGGAAAGAACAGGCCATATATTTACAACTATTTTCCCTCGCCGATGACTCATGCGATAGAATCCCATAGAACCCCCTATACTCCCGTACTACTCATACTATTCCCAATCACCCCTACTCTATCCCGTTGCTACCCCATCAATCCTAGCGCTTACATTCAATACCTGAGACTCCTTCCTAAACCATCGCCCTACCTCCGACCTCTTCCGATACTATCCAACAACCCTATTCCGAAGACGTCTTGGCGGGAGGCGGGGTGCAGGGGGTAGAGCCGTGATACAGAGTTCAGTGTAGGTTAGCCATTTCCTCCTGTATCTTTTGAGCTCTAAACATCTCACTCTTTAAGAAATCAAAGACCTGAGACATCTCCCTCGCCAACCCATTAGTTTGATCCTCACTTACAGTCCTTCAGTGTTGTAGCGGCCCAAATGTCATTCGGGGGTGTCGTACATAGTTTGCCTGGAAGGGGGACATATTCGTAGTTTCAGAGAGGTGGTCATTAGTAGAAAACTCAGCCAAGAGAAGGAAATCGGCCTAATTATCTTGTTGGTAGGACACATAGCTGCGTAAATACTATCTCATAATTGCATTGGTCCTTTCCGTTTGTCCATCCGTTTGGGGGTGAAATGCGGTAGAATATCGGGTAGCGATCTCCAATCCCTCACACAGAGCCTTCCAAAACTCAGCTGTAAATTGAGTCCCTCTATCTGAAAGAATAGTCTCCGGTAATCCATACAGTTTCCACACCTGCTCCAGATATAGACGAGATAGATCTCTGGCGTTCACATCCTCCGTTGTGGCAATAAAATGTTTCATTTTCGTTAATCGATCTACCACAACAAGAATAGCATTAAAACCATTACTCTCCGGAGGTCCCGTCACAAAGTCAATTGTAACATCCGTCTAGGGTCCCTTAGGTACTGATAGCGGACATAGAACTCCTTGTAGGGGGTTGTGATTCACTTTGGATCGTCGACAGATGTGGCAATTTTGAACATAGCGGTCTGTATATTTCCGCATGGTCGGCCAATAGTAGTCTCGACTGAGGAGTTCCAGGGTCTTTGATTGGCCAGGATGGCCCGCCTGTGACGGAGTAACCGCGGACAGCAGGACAGATGAAAACGAGGACGCAAGGTAGCTCGAGGAGCACAGCCTTACTCAAGAGGGACACTGAAGAAGACGACGAAGGCCGAGCGGGCACAAGCGCAGGCACCAGCAAAGCCAGAAACATTTCATGGATACGCTAGGAGCGAATGGTTGGAAGGATTGGCAGGGCTGGGATTACTGTGCATTGGGAGGCGGGTATGAGTCAGGATAGGTTCTATGGGTTTCTGTTGTACGAAGGAGTGAGTCATGGTTAAGGTTACGCGAGGGTATGAGTCAGGCTTGGGGTGGAGTGTCGGGTATATAAGGGAGGCTACGACGCCTACTCCTGTACTTTCTTTCTTTTCTCTTTTCTCCTTACGCAATGTCTTCTGTATTCAGTTCGCAATATACTTTATAGTCTCTATTTCTTTAGTGACTCTCGCCGTCCCTTTTACTTGCCTTTTATACTTCCCTTATACTTGGGTCGTATCTTTGTAATTACTTGTCTTGTGGAAGCAACTCTGCCGCCACTCCTTGAGATTACGTTCGCGTGGTCATCCAACTATGTCCGCCCCTGCTCCTCCACCTCCTCCCCCAGCCACCATTGTGGATGGGGTCACCCTCGATGGCAACTACCAAATCCCCCAGACTTTCGCAGAGTTTGAAGCAGTGGAGGACCTACACTATCATTACGTACATCTCCGAACCCTTATACGGGAAGGAGATCGATGGAAGGCGGAACGAGATGCTAGCCGATCGCTCCATAACCAAACTAGACAAGATTTGATCGCGGCAAGGGACCAACTTACAGCCTCCAACAACCACACAGACGCCCTGGAGACTCGGATTAACACCCTGGAATTCCAACTCGCCGCGGCCCAAGCCGCACCACCACCACCACCACCACCACCACCACCACCACCACCTCCCCCCCCAGCCAATAACCCACCCCCAGCCTTCCGCTCGGAAAAGTTCCCAGACCCACCAAAGTTCAACGGGACCCGTAAGGAGCTGCCCGGGTTCCTCAACCTCCTCCGCACCAAACTCAGGGTAAACCACGATAGGTTCCTGAATGAGGAGGCCAAGGTGTTTTACGCGGTCTCCCGATTGGAAGGAAAGGCCCTGGACCAGGTTATCCCCATGGCCACTGGAGACGCTCCCCCATTCGCCTCAGTTGCCACCTTTGTTACCTTCTTGGAGGCCTCCTTTGAGGGGCCGAGGCACGCCAGAGAACTCGAGCGCCTTGGCCAAAGCGAGGAAACCCTACCTCACATAATTCTTGCGCATTATGGGCCCTCTTTCGACTACGAGGAAGCCAAAAACGCCTAGAGAATGGGTTGTCTGACGACAGGGCCTTGATGATATCTGGGGTCTTCTGAGGGGTTCGATGCATATGTCAGGAGGCTTATGACTATGGACAATAGGATTAGGGCCAGGAAGGATGCCCATAAGGCCAACAGGAACCACATGGGACAATTCGTTTCTCCGCCCGCTCCCTCACATCCATCGCACACCCCAGGGGGTCTTGCCCCCATGGATCTTTCGGCCCTTCAGGCTGAAAACCGCCCCCACCGGGAGGCGTTATCCTTTGCCCGTGGCAGACAAACCACCGCCCTTGGAGAAAGAAATGGAGAATGGAGAAACGACGCTGTCTTATTAATGCCGCCCGACCATGTCTTATAGTAATTGTCACGAAATGTCGCCCGTGCCTCCGGCTATGAGAGGCGCCGGCCTATCTGCCCCCCCTGCTGCTCCGATTGAGCCCCCTGTTTCTTCTTCTTCTTCTATGGATGTTCTTTCTTCCTCTGGTGTTTCGGGTTTTCAGTAGTCCCTGGTCAGTATTATGGCCCTCACCAGGGACCTTCAAAGGATTTTTCTTTATCTGCATTTTCTATTTCGGGTTCCTCGGTTTCGGTTATGGCAGAGGGGGAATTAAATGGAGACCATTTAGTTGTAGCTTGTAACATTGCTCACAATCAGAACTCTATTTCCACCTATGCTATGATCGATACTGGAGCCTCGGGATTCGCATTTATTGATGAAGACTTTGCGCGCCATCATCAACTCCCCCAATTTCCTCTTAAAACTCCCCGCGTGCTCGAAGTTATTGATGGAAGGCCTATAGCGTCCGGCCAAATTACCTCGATCTGCCGCGTTCCTCTACTTATTGGCTCCCATCAGGAACAGATTCCCCTCTTTGTTACCCAATTAGGACAGTACCCCCTGGTCCTTGGTATTCCTTGGCTACAACACCACGATTCCACCCTAAAATTTAAAGATAACACGGTAGCCTTTGATTCGGAGTTCTGTAAGAAGAACTGCAATGCCACCAGCAATGCCGATATTATTCCGGGCATTAAACCCCCAGTCTATATGATAGGCCCTGTCCCCTTTGGCCGTATCGCCCGCCGCAAGCAATTACAAATTTGCAGTATAACCCTCTACGAAATCGAGAAAGCCCTCCAGAATACCCCGAAGGATGGATGGAAACGAAGGATCCCTGAACGTTATCATAACTTGGCGAGTATGTTTGTGAGCCTTGGGACCTCTACCTCGATGCCCTATGATCATAAGATCCTCTGAAGGATGGGAAAAGAACCACTGTTTGGCGCTTGTATGGTATGTCTCGGGATGAAATTCTTCATGACAGGACTATATCGCAAAAATCTCTCGAAGGGATTTATTCGCTAAATTTCATCTCTCTGCTGGAAGCCAGTGCTATTATTCGTTAAAAAGCGGATGGATCCGCCGTCTTTGCGTGGATTATCGGAAACGAGCGAGTTGACAGTTAAGAATCGATCACGCTTATTCGAGAGGCTACGGACGGTTGTCAAAAGCCAAATGGTATCTTAAGTAGACCTGAGACAAGGATACAACCAAATTCGCATGGCTGAAGGGGAGGAGTGGAAGACAGCGTTCCGAACGCGCTATGGCCATTTCGAATACACCGTTATGCCATTTGGCCTCACTAACGCTCCTGCTACCTTCCAACACTTTATTAACGACTGCCTCCGAGAACACTTGGATCAATTTTGCACCGCATATTTGGACGATATCCTTATTTACAGTGACTCACTCGAAGAACACGAAAGGCACGTCGAAACAATACTGGCAGTACTACAAAAGAATGGGATCCTGTTGAAACCAGAGAAATGCGAGTTCCACACCCAAAGTACCACCTATCTTGGATTGATTATCGAACCTAACGGTATCCGTATGGACCCCCACAAGGTATCAGCTGTACAAGAATGGACTACTCCCCGGACCGTCAAGGATGTACAGGCTTTTCTGGGGTTTGCCAATTTTTACCGTCGCTTTATTTTCGGATTCTCAAAACTTGCCGCCCCTTTGACCAAGCTCACTAAGAAGAATGCTCCCTTTGTGTAGACCTTGGAAGCAGAAGTAGCGTTCCAGTCCCTGAAGGAAGCCTTTACCACCGCCCCCATTCTGATTCATTTCGACCCCGAGAAATCTATTACGGTGGAAACGGACGCCTCGGACTATGTCGCTGGCGGCGTACTTTCCCAATATGATGATCAAGGAAAGCTCCATCCTGTAGCATTCTTTTCCAAGAAGCATACACCTGCCGAATGCAGTTATGAGATTTATGATAAGGAATTACTGGCCATAATTAGGTGTTTTGAGGAATGGAGACCGGAGCTGGAAGGCGCTAAACATCCCATAGAGGTTATTTCGGATCATAAGAACCTCGAATATTTTATGTCAACCAAGCAATTGAACAGGAGACAGGTACGATGGGCCGAGTATTTATCACGCTTTAATTTTATTATTAAATATAGGCCTGGGAAACAAGGCGGCAAACCGGATACATTGACTAGGAGATCAGGAGATCTCCCTGGGGAAGGGGATGAAAGATTGTTACATCAGAGTCGGACGGTTCTGAAGAGGGAAAATTTAGATCCTAAGCTAAGTTTGTTGGCGGGTTCCTTGGCAAACGAACCCGCTGAAAAAAACGCCCTCCTACAGGAATTGTTTGATAGAGGATATCAGGCTGACCCATTTCCACAAAGGATTTTGGACTTACGACAGACGGATACGAAACACTGCAAGGAAATATCCCTAGCAGAGTGTACCGAAGTAGATGGCCGCCTCTTCTATCGCGAGAGTATATATGTCCCCGACTATTCGCCGTTAAAATTGGAAATTCTGAAGCAATTCCATGATGCCCCCTCAGCAGGACATCCCGGTAGGGAAAAAACCTTCGAGCTGATTAGTAGGGACTACTATTGGCCAAATATGGGGGACTATGTTGGCCAATATATTGAATATTCTGCACATCGAAAGGAAGCAAACAGCGCATGGGAAAATGGTAAATGCTTACTAAACGATACCGAACACGGCGATGGATTTTGTGACAGGATTACCGGAGAGCGAGGGATATGATGCGATATTAGTGGTGGTGGATCGGTTAACGAAGATGCGCCACCTCCTGCCCTGTTATACCACTGTAAATGCTGAGGATTTGGCCAATCTATATTTACGACATGTATGGAAGCTACACGGCCTACCCACCCATATAACGTCCGACAGGGGTACACAATTTACCGCGAAGTTCTGGAAGTCGCTCTGTACTCAACTTAGAATCGAAGCCAGAATGTCGACGGCTTTCCATCCGGAAACAGATGGCCAAACAGAATGGCTGAATGCCGTAATGGAACAGTACCTACGGGGATACGTGTCCTATCAACAGGACGATTGGGTAAAGTGGTTGCCGATGGCGGAATTTGCAGCGAATAACCAAGTGTCTGCCTCTACCAAAGCTACCCCCTTCTTTACTAACAATGGATACCACCCTCGATTTACCCTGGACCTCCGGAAGCCAGAAAAGACCCCACCGACCCTTGACGCCTATGATTTCGCAGGAAAGATGAAAGAGCTGCACGATTATCTACGAACCCAACTAAGGACGGCACAAGATCAACAAGAGAAGTCTGTGAATGCAAAACGTACTCCCGCCCCACGATACCAGGTCGGGGATATGGTGTTTGTCTCAGCAAAGAATATCCGTACGGCTCGAAAGTCACGGAAACTTGACTGGAAAAGACTGGGACCCTTCCCTATTCAGGAGGTTATATCCCCCTATGCCTACCGCCTGAGTCTCCCCCGCTCTATGAAGATGCATCCTGTCTTCCACGTTTCACTGCTTGACCTTGCCGCCGTCGACCCTGTAGCCGGCCAAATACCACCGCCGCCACCACCTGTTATTGTCGACCAGGAGGAGGAGTTCGAAGTTGAGGAAATTTTAGATTCGAGGCACCATGGGAAGCAGGGACTCCAGTATTACGTTAAGTGGACCGGGTATACAGATCCTACGTGGGAACCTGTGGAATATCATGAACAGACCGCCGCCGTGGATATTTTTCATCTGCTATTAAAACCAGGGCGGAGGAAGTTAAAGGCTCGCATGAGGCTTGAAGAGGCTACTTTCATGGATCTGTTAAGGCCGAATGGTTGGAAGGATTAGCGGCTGGGATTCTTGTCGTTAGGGAGGCGGGTATGAGTTAGGATAGGTTCTATGGGTTTCTGTTGTACGAAGGAGTGAGTCATGGTTAAGGTTACGCGAGGGTATGAGTCAGGTTTGGGGTGGAGTGTCGGGTATATAAGGGAGGCTACGACGCCTACTCCTGTACTTTCTTTCTTTTCTCTTTTCTCCTTACGCAATGTCTTCTGTATTCAGTTCGCAATATACTTTATAGTCTCTATTTCTTTAGTGACTATCGCCGTCCCTTTTACTTGCCTTTTATACTTCCCTTATACTTGGGTCGTATCGCTGTAATTACTTGTGCCCTGTGGAACGAAGCTACACCGCCACCCCCTCCTTGAGAAAACAAAAGCAAAGGCAAGGGCACGAGCAAGAACAGGAGGTAGGAGACAGAGCAGAACAAAGCAGAGCAGGAAGAGCGAAGACTGGATGAGGTCGTCGACAAAGGTGGCAAGAACTATAAGGAGGCCTTCCTGCGAAGGCGAGTTTGGACGCGTGGAACTATGACTATAAATAGGAATATATTCCTATGTATCAGGATAACAGGAAGACGAGACGAAGAGAAAAGAAGAAAGAACTAAAGAAAACATCCCCCCGCACTATTTAACACTATCATACACCGGCTCGCCAAGACCACATATCGTCATCCATAGAAACCTACGTCGCTACCACACCTCGTATTCCTCCCCACCATCTCTACTATTTATATTACAAATCCATCACGCCATAGAAACCTAAAGAACCTCATAACGTCATCCCCCCACCACACATCCCTACCTCGCTTAACACTCCCTTACTCGTCATAATCATGTGTTGCCTACCGGACTGCCGGGACAGATGCCAAGACGCCGGGACACCGCCGAAGGTTTATCATGATGTTCCCATAACAAATAATGCTTCAACTCATCATAATCGGGGACATAGAGGGTATTCCGATACAGCAACAACCCCTCCTCGCTTTCCTTACACTCGGGCAACGAGATCTCCTTGGATTGTCGTTCACCATTCCTAAGGAGGGACAAAATTTTATTCGGAAAGCTATCACACTGGTAAATTTTGTTACACAATTCAATTACAGGGGACGATTCTTCAGCGGGTTCATTTATCAAAGAGCCCGCTAACAAACTTCACTTGGGGTCCAAATTCTCCTTCTTTAGAATCACTCTACTCTGTTGCTCCAACCTCTCATCCCCTTCCTTTAGTAAATCCTTCAACCTTCTCGTCAATATATCCACCTTCCTTCCCTGCTTCACCGGTCTGTATTGGATAACGAAATAAAAGCGGGACAGGAATTCTGCCCGCGAGTTTGGCGCCTATTTAACAATTTGGTCGACATAAAATATTCAAGATTCCGATGATCGGTCAACACTTTAACCTGAAATTGAGCCGTCTCCAGGTGAGGTCTCCATTCTTCAAAGCACCGAATAATTGCTAGCAATTCTTTGTCATAAATTTCGTAATTGCACAGCGCCGGAGAATGAGTCTTCGAGAAAAATGCCACTGAATGCAGAACCTGTTCCTCATCTCGTTGGGATAGGATCCCAGCTGACACATAATCAGAAGCATCCGTTTCCAGAATAAACTCCTTCTCAAGGTCGGGGTGTATCAATACGGGAGTAGTTGTAAACGCGTCTTCAATTTCTGAAAGGCTTGTTCTACCTTTTGAGTCCACTCGAATCGAACATGTTTCTGTGTTAATGCAGTCAGGGGCTGGGCTACTCGGGAGTAGGCATAAATAAACCGTCGATAAAAATTAGCAAACCCCAGGAATTCCTGCACTTCCTTAACTGTTTTTGGTGCCTCCCAATCTACTATCGTTTGCACTTTGGCGGGATCCATCTTCATTCCTCCTGGAGTTAGAATCATACCGAGATATTTAGTCTCCTGTACGCTAAACTCGCACTTCTCCGGTTTCAGGTGGACCTCATTAGCTTCAAGGACTTCCAACACCTGCCGTACATCTTGCTGGTGCTGTTCCAAGGTTTCAGAGTAAATAAGAATATCATCCAAATATGCAGTGGCGCAACGATCGAGAAACGAGCGAAAAATATCGTTAATCCATCGTTGGAATGTAGCAGGAGCATTGGTCAATCCAAACGGCATTACCAAATATTCCCAGTGACCATAGCGTGTCCTAAAAGCAGTTTTCCACTTATCTCCTTCCTTAATTCGTATTTGATTATACCCCCAACGTAGATCCAACTTTGTAAAATACTTGGCTCGTGCCAGATTAGCCATAGTTTCCGGGATTAGAGGGAGAGGGTATCTATCTTTAACTGTGATGGCATTCAGCTTCCGGTAGTCCACACACAGGCGTAAAGATCCGTCCGCTTTCTTGACGAACAACGCAGGAGCTCCAGCTGGAGAATTACTGGACCGAAGGAAACCTTTCTTCAATTTGTCGGCCAAGTAATCCCTTAAGGCCTTCAACTCCTCCCTAGACATTCTGTACATAGGGCCAAAGGGTGGTACCGTTCCTTCTTGAAGTTTAATTTCATGATCATAGGGACGATGCGGAGGTAATTTTGAAGCATTAGTTTCATCAAAGAGTTGCCGGAAGCGTTGGTAATCTAATGGGATCGTTCCATCCGGATTGGCGGGAGCCTCCAATATTTTATTAATAGCATAAAGGTGTCCCGGCGTCTTGGCATCTGTCCCAACGGTTCGGTAGGCAATGTACGGTTGCGATGGTTGAGGAAAGATTAAGCGAGGGAGGGATGTGCAATGGAGGAATGACGTTATAGGGTTCTAGGAGATTCTATGGCGTGATGGATTTGTAATATAAATAGTAGAGATGGTGGGGAGGAATACGAGGTGTAGGTGTGATGGGATTCTTTAGGTTTCTATAAATGACGATATGGGGTCTTGGCGGATTGGTGTAGAACGATGTTAAATAGTGCGGGGAGGGGTTTTCTTTAGTTCTTTCTTTCTTTTCTCTCTGTCTCGTCTTCCTGTTAGCTCGGTACATAGGAAAATACTCCTATTCACAGCCCTAGTTCCACGCGTCTAAACTCGCCTTCGCAGGAGGCCTCTTCGTAACTTGCTTCATCTTTGTTGACGACCTCAACCGGTCTTCACTCTCCCTGCTCTGCTTTGTTCTGCTCTGCCTCCCGCTCTCCGCTCTTGCTTGTGCCCTTGATCTTGCTCTTGTCTCTGGCTTTGCCGGTGCCTGTGCTTGCACCCGCCTGGCCTTCGTCGTCCTCTTTGGTGTTCTCCCTACGCCTAGCTGTGCTTCTCGAGCTACTTAGCATCCTCGTTTTCGTTCGTTCTGTTGCCTTCGGTTACTCCGTCACAAAAGGGTAGTGGAGTAGATCTGAACTGCAGGGTCTTGAGAAAGTTTTTTAAACGATCGAGGGGTAACATCAGCAAACTCAACTTCTGACTGGAGTCTCCCAACAGTCTCCTGGGTCTCCTGAGAGTCTCCTGAGACCATTGGATATTTTTTCAATCTCCTGAGGCTCAGGAGACCTCAGGAGACAAATGAAGTCTTGCTGATGAACGGCTGATATATGGGTAACCGGTCTCTCTGCTGGTGGTGTTGAAATCTCTCTAGCAACAATAGGTTTGCGGTTGGCTATGCAGTGCTCGAGGCATACGGATGACTGAAAACGAATCTCATACCTCCCACTATCAATAAGAACTCCATGCTTCCTCATCCAGGGTATCCCCATCACAATCGGATAATGTCCCAGCTTTGTAACAAAGAAAGGGCATTCCTCTACATGCCCATTAATTTCCAACTCCAATGTTACCTTTCTTGTAACCTTTCCTGATTCAATAGGCCTCCCGTCAATAACATCAATCTCCCTCTCCGTTCTCAAGTTTTTCATTTTCAATTCATGGTGGCGAACAAAGTCTTCATCAATAAATACATATCCCGACGCTCCAGTATCAATCAGGGCATAAGTGGGTACAATAGATTTTTTATTTTAAAAAATAGAATAAACTATAATTAATTGATTCCCATCCATCTCCCCTTCTGATACTGAAAACGTATAAATAGACACCTTAGAAAAAACCTTGGGAGGTCCCTGGACTATGCCGCTTAGTGCAGGGACAAATCTTTTAACTCCTCATCCTCCGATACCACCTCCTCCTCCTTTTCCTTTTTTGCTTCCAATAATGCTCCCTTCATCCTTGTTGGTTAGGCCCTTCCCGAAGGCGCAGACTTGCAATCTCTGACCAAATATCCAACTCCCCCACAATAATAACATCTATTCCCAATTCGACAGGCCTCCCTCTCCTGGGGGTCCGGGCGACGACGACTGTTAGAAAGATTCATAGGAACAGCTCCCCCAGGTGTATACGAGGGATGGGCTGCTGGTATTGCATTCTTCGAGGGTAGAGGCGGTGGTCCTCGTACGACTGGGGGTGCCGTTGTTGCAGCGGGTGAGCGGGAAACAAAGGGGCGAGGAGCGGGAAAACTGGGAATCTGAAATCTAAACCTCCCCATCCTGACCTGTAATGCCCGTTGCTTATTATCCAATCGCTGAAGAAGTAGCCCGCAGTCCTTAATCGTATCTGGGGTTTCATTCTGAATCATCAGGGCCATCAAGTCCTGGTTAAGTCCTTCCAAGAGGCATTCAATTTTGGCAGCCTCGTTGAACTCAGAGTCGGCAGCATACCGCTGGAACTCTGCAAAGTATTCGGAAAAGGTTCGTTGTCATTGTCTAATTTCCCTAAGGTTTCGAGCGGCGGTGGCCGCCCGATCCGGATCTCCAAAAGCATTGTTTAAAATTTCAAAAAACTCCGCCATGGAATCGAGAGCGATTCCTTCGTCCGTAATATAAGCCAAAAACTGATCCGCCGCCGGTCCTTCCAACCGAGAAATGGAATACGCCAATTGTTGTGCCGCAGTGGGAAACCGATCGAGATTAGCCGTAAGCTTGATCTGTAGCTGCCGTTGGAACGTCCGGAGACTTTTGCGATCGCCCTTATACTTTTCCGGGTCAGGAAGCTTCTCAGACTTTGACTTAGCTAAGTCGTCATGGATCTCTCCTAGATCTTCTTTGATCCCTTCCTGGAGCTTCTCTAACGGGGCGGGGTCGGGTTCAGGGTAACTAGGGGAACTAGGGACGGGGTTCCGGGACAGAGACAGGTTCGGCTCGGGATATCTGGCCATGGCCCTACCAGAGAGGTTCAGGGGTTCAGGTTCGTTCAGGGAGTGAAGCGAGGTATATATTGCTAACAGGAAGAAGACGTTGCCTAGAGAGGCAGAAACATAGGAAAACACCAGCCATATATATACAACTATCCCCTCACACCGATGACTCATATCATAGAATCCCGTCGAAACTACCACACTCCCGGACCATGCATACTATTCCCAATAACCCACATTCTATCCCGGTACTACTCCATCCTTCCTAGCGCTTACATCCTATTACCCGACCACCTTCCTAACCCAGCATTCCACTCCCGACATCCACCGATACTATCCAACAACTCGATTCCTGAGACGTCTTGGCGGGAGGCGAGGCGCAGGGGGCGGAGCCGTGATAGTTGCCCTCTCATTAGGTTCGAGCTCCGCGAGAACTCCGTCAGGTCTCGGCTTGGTAGGGTATGCTGCGTGAAAGCGGGACAGCAGGCGGGGGACATTGGTAAGATTTTCGGCATACTCCCACGTTGGCGCATCATAGCCTTTCCATTTAACCAAGTACTGCAGGCGCGAATAGCGGAGACGGGAGTCCAGAAGCTCATCAACTTCCCATTCTTCATCACCATCAACAATCACCGGAGGTGCGGGAGGAGGAATATGTCCTGGTAGAGGATCGGTAGCGCAAGGTTCCAACTTCGAAACATGAAAAACAGGATGTATCTTCATAGTGGAGGGAAGATCGAGTTCGTAGGCATAAGGGCTAATAACCGACTTAATCTTGAACCTGCCCAGTCGTTTCCAGTCAAGCTTTCGAGAGGGTCTGGTGGTCTGGATATTTCTGGCGTTAAGCCATACTTCATCGCCTACTTTATACAGGGGGGCGGGAACTCGACGGGTATTGGCATTAGTCTCCTGTCGATTTTGGGCATAGCATATTTCAGCTTGCAACTGATCGTGGATCTCAGCCATCTTCTGAACAAGAGCATTGGTATCCTGAGGGCGATCCGTAAGCGGGGGCAATGCCAGGTTCTCCGTAAAACGTGGATCGAAGCCATAATTAGCCATAAAGGGAGAGACCTGAGTTGTTTCCGAGGGGTGATTATTCGAGGCGAACTCGGCGAGCGGTAGCCAGTCCACCCAGTCATCTTGCTGATAGGATACATAACTCCTGAGGTACTGCTCCATCACTGCATTAATCCGCTCCGTCTGGCCGTCGGTCTCGGGGTGGAAGGCGGAGGACAGGGCAACATTGATCTTTAACAATTTGCAAAGAGACTTCCAAAACCCGGAGGTAAACTGGGTACCACGGTCAGAGACAATGCTGGTGGGAAGACCATGAAGTTTCCAAACATGACCGATAAACAGGCGTGCTAGATCTTCAGAACCGGTGGTAGTATTGCAGGCTATATAGTGTCTCATTTTTGACAGACGATCGACTACCACGAGAATCGCATCTCTTCCCTTGCTTTCCGGTAATCCCGTAACAAAATCCATGGAAATATGCGTCCAAGGTCTCTGGGGAATAGGTAAGGGACGAAGGACTCCGTAGGGGGCGTGGCGAGAGGTCTTGCTTCGACTGCAGGTATGGCAATTCCTTACGTAGCGATCCACCGTATGGCGCATTCCTGGCCAATAATACGAGCGGGCTAGGAGTTGAAAGGTTTTGGCTTTCCCTGGGTGACCTGCGGACGGGACGTCATGATGTTGTTGGAGTAAATGCAGATGCAGAGTCGTATCGTCTGGAACAAAGAGCTTTCCACGATAGGTCAGAAGGCCCTTCCTAGTTGAGCATTCTGCTAACGTAATCTCTCGGGAGTGCCTAATACCATCTCGGAGAAATCCTAGGATCTTATTCGGAAACGGGTCAGTGACATATGCCTGTTCAAAAAGTTTTTCTAGGGGTGACTGTCCTCGGACAGCCGGAATAGCTGCCAACAAACCCAAATTCTGGGACTTCAACACTGTCTGACTTTGCTGCGTCAGGCGTTCATCCCCTTCCTTAGGTAGATCTCCTGATCTCCTAGTCAACGCATCCGGTTTCCCCCCTTGCTTCCCTGGCCGATACTTAATCACATAATTAAATCGAGAAAGAAATTCTGACCACCGTGCCTGCCGCCGATTCAAGTCTCTCTTGGTCATAAAATACTCCAGATTCCGATGATCACTCAGGACTTCAATAGGTTCAGCCACGCCCATCAACTCAGCCCTCCATTCCTCAAAGCATTTAATAATCGCCAGCAACTCTTTATCATAAATCTCGTAGTTGCATTCGGCTGGGGAATGGGTTCCGGAAAAATATGCCACAGGGTGCAGAATATTCTCATCGCTATACTGAGAGAGAGTCCCCCCGGAAACATAGTCTGATGCATCGGTCTCAACAATAGCTCGGCGGTCGAAATCAAAATGACGGAGAATTGGGGCAGTAGTAAAAGCCGTTTTAAGACCTTCGAAAGCTTCCTCACAGGCGGGGGACCAAATAAAGGGAACATTCCCCTTTGTCAGTATAGTCAGGGGGCGAACAATACCGGAATAATTTTTAATAAACCGTCGGTAGAAATTGGCCCATCCATTAAACACCTGTATATCCCTAACATTCCCGGGGCGAGCCCACTTCACAATGGTCTCGATCTTCTTAGGATCGAGCTTAAGACCTTCGGTGGTAACGATCATACCCAAGTACTTCACCTCCTTGACCTGGAACTCGCACTTCGAGAAAGAATAGGTCCGCGATCCGCGAGTACCGGAGGACTTGATTAACATTCGCGATGCGACTCTAAATCCTCACTATAGATGGATATGTCGATCGGCAGAAGCTTATCCAGGAACAACGGGTATCAATAAAGCTGAAAGACGGCGCAAGATTAGTCAATCCGGCCAAGATAACCTTATACGAAATTACGGCCGACACGTGGTACGAACGCAGTCTTCCACTGCTCCAGCCGCAACCCTGACTCAGATTATAGGCATTCTTCAGGTCCAACTGGTACCACTACCTTACAGTAGCTGATTAAACGCTTCAGCAATGCGCACGTGATGATTTTCACAAGAATAGCATTCAGCCGGTAATCCACACAGAATCAAGTCCACCCCCGCTTTTTCACAAACAAAACGGAGAAGGAGGAGTTTTGATTCAATAAAACCCTTCGAAAGATATCATCGATGATTCAATCAACGCGCTAACTCATCTCGACATACTATATAGCCCGAACGGTTTCCTTTCCTTCATGGAGATTAATACTTAATATCATAAGGCCGATGAGTGGTAATTTCGGCGACCTTCTTTTTCCAAACCGATGCCGCACTCGAAGAATTTCCGATGATCGACTGAGAGCCCGCCAAGAATAGCAAGATAAACAAGAAATTCCCCTGCAAAGGCGGGCGGCACTAACAATTTCAAATCATGATGTAGCCGGAGATGTAATACCCTTCACATGCAGTGACTTGATCATCATCATAGCCGGAGACAGTGACCCAAAGCCGCCAACGAATTATCGCAAAATTAATGAAGAATTATTACGTTTCAAGAATAACGCTAAGACCAACGGATAATGTCCCCAGACGAAGAATACCGAAATCTTTTCAGCAAGGTCTTTGACGCGGAGGAAAACGGAAGAATACGAAGTAATGCTACGGAGGAGATTTTCTTCCATCGAGCAATACGAAGAAAGACGGGGTCGTGAGAGTCAGAGAGAAATATCCTCGGCATAAATAATTCATCATCAATGAACGCAAATCCAGGTGCCACAACAAGCCGAAGAGGTTTTAATAGCTTTTATTCTCATCGACATTTATATTAAACAACAAGATGATCGTTATCCCAAACCTTCTCATATGAAACACCGTAAGAAGCAGAAGAGACAAAGAAAGAGGAGGACCTGTCCTGCCTACCTAAGGCAGGTCCTCGAAAACCCGACTGATCCGCAAGAATGAAATCGACCAGAGAACCCAAACCCAAAGCCGACCAACTGTAAGACGCACCAAAATAAACCCAAAAGATAACCGTAAGAGGAAGAGGGACGAGAAGATTATTATTATACAAGGCCGCCCCAGACATAACTGGAGGTACGCCGACTCGTAAGAAGAAAGAACACGAATGTGGACGAAGAACCTGGACGAAGTTATGACATTCAGAAAAACGCCTTGACCCCACAAGACATACAGAAATGCAAGGCATTTGGTACTGTCATGGGTAATCGGTCCACTTGGCTGAGGGCGGCACCAGACAGATCCATCGGCACCGCACTACCTTAGATACAGGAGAAAGGAAGCAGCAGTGAGAAACCGAACGGACAGTAGAGAGGAAGGATTGGACGAAGAACAAAGAGGCGATTCAAGACGAAGGTCTCCGGAGTTATCCAACTTCTGAAAGAAGAGAACATACTCGGAGCATGGCGAATATCATCATGGAATCACAGAGAAATAAGCTCACGGGAGAGCTTGAGAAGAAAGACGCGTATTTCATCGTTCCACCTAACCTCAGCAAGTCACGGGAATCCCCAGAAAGAGAGAAAGTCCCGCCCTCCCCGGCTGTTGCCCAGCTCGTTCTAACAGAAGACGCGATCCTGATCCCCAAAGCTGGTTCTGCGATAAATGATAAGGCTCAATATCTTTGCGCCGACTCCCACAACGAAAAGGCATCACCCATGGCGAGTACATGACCGAAAGAAGATTAATAAGATAGCCAGACGGAGGCAAGGAACGACGCGACCAGCATCTTAAGACGTGAACAATAAGCTTCTCGCCATCAAACCAAAGGCGGTAACTTTCTAGGCGAAAAGAAGAGGGCGAGTGAAAGAATTACTGAACAACTGGAGGAGCTACGGCAGCGGGGAGGAGCTGGGGAACAACGGAGGATCATCCTCAAACCTGGACGTGGCGGCGAAGGCGGAGTGAAATGCAGTCAGAAGCGATTCAATTGGCGGCTTTCTGCCACCGTTGCTTCTGCAGCCAGCAACCTGTTGTTTCAAGCTTCAGGAATTGCGGGCCAGATTCTCGCGTGTTGGACAGAATGTCATTATCGAACAGGCCCGCTGATTCTTTCTCCAAGACACGGGTCCCGAATTTGGGAAATCGCGTCGACATTTACGATGTAGAAGAATGGGATCAACGCAATCGACGTTGAATTCGTAAGCAGAAGAAAGACCTATGCTTGAGCAGACATAACGATATCGGGCCGGCGAACGAATTTAACGCGGCCGGCCTGGGTAACAGGTGAATCCAGGACGAGGACAGAGACAGGTTCGCTCGTGATATACCAGTAGGCGAAAAGAGGTTCGGCTCAGGTTCGCGCTCGAGAGACAGAGGCCCAAAAAGAATATATTGCTAACAGGAAGATAAGACGTTGCAGAGCAGAAACATGTGAAAACACCAGCCATATATATACAACTATCCTCACACCGACGACTCATATCATAGAATCCTCGTCAAACTACCACACTGACCACGATACTATCCCCAATAACCCACATTCTATCCCTGGTGATTACTCCATCCTTCCTATACATCCTATTATCTGACCACCTTCCTAACCCAAAGATTCCACTCCCGACATCCACCGATACTTATTCCACAACTCGATTCCCCGAGACGTCATGAGTATGGGCAAGAGGAGCGGAGCGATATTCTTGATTTTAACAGAATTCCCCGAACTTTTATGAACTCAGCTTGTTTTGCCGGGCGCTGATGAAGAATAGCGTTGATTGCATACCTGCTGACCTCGACGCTTCTGAGGATACAGACGTCGGCTTGCTTTTCTACAGGGTCCAATCAAGAAATGAAATACAAAGAAAGCTGGAGGTTTTGAGTTGATAAAACGATCGGAGTGATGGCCATTATAGCTGAATATGGGAGTGATCCTGCACATGCTACGTCGAAGAAGTGTATTCGTTTTAACAGAACGAGAAACATGACAAGAGGACAAACGAAAACGAATGCTAAGAATGGCGAAAGACAAATTTTTAGGTATGACATCAAGAAGACGACGAAAATTTTCAAGATAAAATACAGCCCAAGAAAGCGTAGACAGAAGGGCAGAGAGAGAACGTGAGGGCAGTGAGGCAGAAATAACAAAGCAGAAGAGGAGAGCGAAGACTGATGGGCCATCAAAGGTGAACTATAGGCGAGGCCTCAAGGGCGCGAAAGTGGACGCGAACTATACATGACAGAAAGATATTCCTACGACAAGATAACAAGTAAGAGATAGAGAGAAAAGAAAGAAAGAACTAAAGGAAAACCCCCCCCATACTATTTAACATCATCCTCCATCCATCCGCCAAGACCCCGTAACGTCACCCACCGGGACCCAAAGAACTCCATCGCATCCACACCTCATATTCCTCCCCACTATCTCCACTATTTACATTACAAATCCATCACGCCATAGAAACTCAGAGAACCTTATAACATCATCCCTCCACCGTACACCCCTGCCTCGCTTAACACTCCCTCCTTCACCATAATCTTGCATTGCCTACCGGACTGTCGGGACAGATGCCAAGACGCCGGGACAGACACATAACTGCGTAGGTATTGTTCCATAATCGCATTGGTTCTTTCCATTTGCCCATCGGTTTGTGGATGAAATGCGGTGGAATATCGAGGGGCAATTTCCAATCGATCACAGAGGGCCTTCTAAAACTCTGCCGTAAACTGGGTTCCTCGATCTGAAACAATAGTTTCTGGTAGTCCATGCAATTTCCATACCTGCTCCAGGTATAGACGAGACAGATCCCTGGCATTAACACTCTCGGTGGTGGCGATAAGGTGTTTCATTTTTGTCAACCTGTCCACAACAACAAGAATAGCATTAAACCCATTACTTGGTCACACAAAGTCCAGCACACATCGGCCTGCGGCCCTCGTAGATTGACATCAAGAACTCAGAGTAAGCATGATTCACCTACATATACGACAATTCGACATACGGGTTCCAGATATTTCCGCATTTGGCCTAATAATAGTCTCGACTCAAGAGCTCCAGTTTTGACCGTCTGCGATGACCACGAAAGTTTTATCATGATATTCTCAATAAATGAGTCTAAGATCATCAGAATGGAGACATGATAAGATTCCGATAGAAAGAATAACCCCTTCCTCACTTCCATCAAGAAGACTTCATTTGTTCCTGAGGTCTCCTGAGCCTCGTGAGACTTAAAATATCCATGGCCTCAGTGAGACTCTCAGAGACCCGAGACTGGGAGACTCCAGAAGTTGAGCTTTGCTTGACGTCCTCAGACTCACCAAATGAAATTTCCTTAGATTGACGGACACCATTTCGAAGAAGGGACAAAATTTTATTCGGAAGGCTATCACACTGGTAAGCTTTGTTAAACAATTCAATTACAGGAGACGATCCTTCAGCGGGTTCATTTGTCAGAGAGCCCGCTAACAAACTTATCTTGGGGTCCAGATTCTCCTTCTTTAGAACCACCCTACTCTGCTGTTTCAGCCTTTCATCTCCTTCTTTCGGTAAATCCTTCGCTCTCCTTGTCAATATATCCACCTTCCTCCCTTGCTTTCCCGGTCGATATTGAATAACAAAATTAAAACGGGACAAGAACTCCGCCCACCGGGTTTGACGTCGGTTTAGCAACTTGGTTGACATAAAGTATTCGAGATTACGATGATCCGTCAATACTTGAACTTGGAACTGAGCTGTCTCCAGGTGAGGTCTCCATTCCTCAAAACAACAAATCACAGCCAGTAAATTTTGTCTCTAACGTGCTGGGTCGACTGTAGTGAACGTAGCAGCATGCGGCCTGTGGAATTCAGGACAGTGATACAATGGCCTGGATATACTAGAGGCGTAGGGTGTGTTCAGGTTCAGGTTCGGGTTCAGGCAAGCAGAAGGGCCGAAGCCAAAGTAATATATTGCTAACAGAAAGAAGACGTTGCCTAAAGAGGCAGAAACATAGGAAAGAACGAACTCTATATATACAACTCTCCCGTCGCACCGCTGACTCATACCCATAGAATCCCATAGAAACTCCTAGACCTCCGTACGACACATACTATTCTCAATGCCTTACTTTTATCCCGACACGGCCTCATCCCTCCTAGCGCTTATATTCTATCACCGAGCTCCTTCCTAATCCATCACTCTACTTCCAACATCGACCAATCCTATCTAACAACCCTGTTCCGAAGACGCCTTGGCGGAAGGCGAGGTGCAGGAGGCGGCGCCGTGATATTGTCGTAAATCTCATAGTTGCATTCCGCCGGAGAACGGGTCTTGGAAAAAAATACTAAGGGATGTAAAATTTGTTCCTCATCCTATTACGAGAGAATCCCGGCTGAGACATAATCAGAAGCATCCGTCTCCACGATAAACTCATTTTCAGGATTGGGGTGCATCAATATCGGGGCCGTTGTAAAAGCAACCTTCAATTTCTGGAAGGCCTGCTCCACCTTCTGAGTCCATTCAAACTGCACATGTTTTTTCGTTAGGGTTGTCAGTGGTCGAGCCACCCGGGAGTAAGTATAAATGAACCGTCGATAAAAATTAGCAAACCCCAGGAACTCTTGAACCTCCTTAACTGTTTTCGGCGCCTCCCAATCTACTATCGTTTGCATCTTGGCGGGATCCATCTTCATTCCTCCTGGAGTTAGAATCATACCAAGATATATAGTCTCCTGTACGCTAAACTCGCACTTCTCCAGTTTCAGGTGGACCTCATTAGCTTCAAGGATTTCCAACACCTACCCTACATCCTGCTGGTGCTGTTCCAAGGTTTCCGAATAAATGAGAATATCATCCAAATATGCAGTGGCACAACAATCGAGAAAAGAGCGAAGAATATCATTAATCCAGCGTTGGAATGTAGCAGGAGCATTAGTCAATCCAAACGGCATTACCAAATATTCCCAATGGCCATCGCGTGTCCTAAAAGCAGTTTTCCACTCATCCCCTTCCTTGATTCGTATTTGGTTATACCACCAGCGTAGATCCAGCTTTGTAAAATACTTGGCTCGTGCCAAATTGGCCATAGTCTCCGGGGTTAGAGGAAGAGGGTATCTATCCTTAACTGTTATGGCATTCAGCTTCCGGTAGTCCACACACAGGCATAAGGATCTGTCCGCTTTCTTAACAACGCGAGCTCAGCTTTACTGGGAAACCTTTCTTCAATTTGTCGGTAAGTAATCCCATGCCTTCAACTCCTCCCTGACATTCTGTACATAGATAATTTCATGATCATAGGGACGATGCGGAGGTAATTTTGAAGCATTAGTTTCATCAAAGAGTTGCCGGAAGCGTTGGTAATCTAATGGGATCGTTCCATCCGGATTGGCGGGAGCCTCCAATATTTTATTAATAGCATAAAGGTGTCCCGGCGTCTTGGCATCTGTCCCAACGGTTCGGTAGACAATGTACGGTTGCGATGGTTGAGAAAAGATTAAGCGAGTGAGGGATGTGCAATGGAGGAATGACGTTATAAGGTTCTAGGAGATTCTATGGCGTGATGGATTTGTAATATAAATAGTAGAGATGGTGGGGAGGAATACGAGGTGTGGGTGCGATGGGATTCTTTAGGTTTCTATGAATGACGATATGGGGTCTTGGCGGATTGGTGCAGGATGATGTTAAATAGTGCGGGGAGGGGTTTTCTTTAGTTCTTTCTTTCTTTTCTCTCTGTCTCGTCTTCCTGTTATCTCGGTACATAGGAATATACTCCTATTCATAGTTCCTGGCGTCTAAACTCGCCGCAGGAGGCCTCTTCAGAACTTCTTATCTTTGTTGGACCTCAACCGGTCTTCACTCTCCTGCTCTGCTTTGTTCTGCTCTCCCGCTCATTCTCGCTCTTGCTTGTCGATCTTGCTTTCTTGTCTGCGGCTTTGCAGTGCCTGCTTACACCGCCTGGCCTTCGTCGTCCTCTTTGGTGTTCTCCTTACGCCTAGCTGTGCTCCTCGAGCTACTTAGCATCCTCGTTTTCGTTCGTTCTGTTGCCTTCGGTTACTCCGTCACAAAAGGGTAGTGGAGTAGATCTGAACTGCAGGGTCTTGAGAAAGTTTTTTAAACGATCGAGGGGTAACATCAGCAAACTCAACTTCTGACTGGAGTCTCCCAACAGTCTCCTGGGTCTCCTGAGAGTCTCCTGAGACCCTTGGATATTTTTTCAATCTCCTGAGCCAGGAGACCTCGGTGAGACAAAGTTTCGATGACGGCGATATATGGGTAACCGTCTTCACGCATATGAAATCTCTAGCAACAATAGGTTTGCGGTTGGCTATGCAGTCTTTCGAGGCATACGGATGACTGAAAACGAATCTCATACCTCCCACTATCAATAAGAACTCCATGCTTCCTCATCCAAGGTATCCCCATCACGATCGGATAATGTCCCAGCTTTGTAACAAAGAACGGGCATTCCTCTACATGCCCATTAATTTCCAGCTCCAACGTCACCTTCCTGGTCACCTTTCCTGATTTAATAGGCCTTCCGTCAATAACATCAATCTCCCTCTCCGTCCTTAAATTTTTCATTTTCAATTCATGGCGGTGCACAAAGTCTTCATCAATAAATGCATACCCCGAGGCTCCAGTATCAATCAAGGCATAGGTGGGTACAATAGATTTTTTATTTTGAGAAATAGAACAAACTACAATCAATTGATTCCCATCCATCTCCCCTTCTGATACTGAAAACATTGAAATAAACACATTAGAAAAAACTTTGGGAGGTCCCTGCACTATGCCGATTAGTGCAGGGACAAATCTTTTAACTCCTCATCTTCCGATACCACCTCCTCCTCCTTTTCCTTTTTTGCTTCCAATAATGCCTCCTTCATCCTCATGTTGGTTAGGCCTTCCCGGCCAGACTTGCAATCTCTGACCAAATATCCAACTCCCCCACAATAATAACATCTATTCCCAATTCGACAGGCCTCCCTCTCCTGGGGGTCCGGGCGACGACGACTGTTAGAAAGATTCATAGGAACAGCTCCCCCAGGTGTATACGAGGGATGGGCTGCTGGTATTGCATTCTTCGAGGGTAGAGGCGGTGGTCCTCGTACGACTGGGGGTGCCGTTGTTGCAGCGGGTGAGCGGGAAACAAAGGGGCGAGGAGCGGGAAAACTGGGAATCTGAGATCTGGACCTCCCCATCCTAGCCAGAATCTGTTCTTATTGTCAAGTCATTTGGAGGAAATTTCACAATCCTTAATCGCGTTTATTATTTCTGGATCATCAGGGCCATTAGGTCCTGGTTAAGTCCTTCCAGGAGGCATTCAATTTTAGCAGCCTCGTTGAACTCAGAGTCGGCAGCATAGCGTTGGAACTCTGCAAAATATTCAGAAAAGGTTCGTTGACGTTGTCTAATTTCCCTGAGGTTGCGAGCAGCTGTAGCCGCCCGATCTGGAACTCCAAAAGCATTATTCAAAATTTCAAAAAACTTCACCATGGAATCGAGAGCGATTCCTTCATCCGTAATATAAGCAAGAAATTGATCCGCCGCACGTCCTTCTAGTCGAGAAATAGAATAAGCCAATTGTTGTGCTGAGGTAGGGAACCGATCAAGATTGGCCATGAGCTTAATTTGTAGTTGTCTTTGGAAGGTTCGAAGGCTCTTGCGATCGCCCTTGTATTTCTCTGGGTCAGGAAGCTTCTCGGACTTTGACTTGGCTAAGTCGTCATGGATCTCTCCTAGATCTTCTTTGATCCCTTCCTGTAGCTTCTTGATCTTAGCTCGTAGTCCTTGAACTTCTTTGTGGAACTCAGCTCGAGCTTGTTCGGTTTCAGTATGGTGGGTGGTGGCATCAATGGCGTCTTCGCTGGCTGATGATTTCTGGAGGATGTAAGAACGATGTTTCGCTTCTTCGTTCTTTAGTCACCGCAGAGTGAGCGACAAAGAAACTTTGGAGGTCTTGATGGAGCTTTTGATAGTCGAATGCATCGGTGGCGGCGGAGGTCATAATGAACTATGGTGGGAGGATCTCGAGCTGTGCCAGTCGATTATAATTGGTATCGTCTTAGTGTGACGGAGTAACTGAGGGCAACCAGGCAGATGAAAATGATAACGCAAGGTAGCTCGAGGAGCACAGCCTTAGACTATGAGGACACTAACGAGGACGACGAAGGCGGTATAAGCGCAGCAGTAAGCGGCAAGCGTAGACAAGAAGCAGAGCAAGGAGCGACGAGGACAAAAGCAGAGGCAGAAAGCAGAACAAAGCAGAGTAGGAAAAGCGAAGACCAGATGGGGTCGACAAAGAGGAGAAGAACTATAGCCTCCTGCAAAGCGAAAGCTGGGCCAGTAGAAGAGAGTTATGAATAGGAGATATTCCTATGCATCGAGATTCTGAGGAAGACGGACAGAGAGAAAAGAAAGAAAGAACTAAAGGAAAAACCTTTCCACGCTATTTAACACCATCCTCCATCACCACGCCAAGAACACATAACGCTACCCATAGAAACCTGTTAACTCCCCACCATCTCCACTATTTACATTACAAATCCATCACGCCATAGAAACTCAAAGAACCTTATAACGTCATTCCTCCACCGCGCACCCCTACCTCGCTTAACACTCCCTCATTTACCATAATCATGCATCACCTACCGGGCTGTCGGGGCAGATGCCAAGACGCTGGGACACCTGAGTCTCTTGAGACCCCTATAATCACCTGAGTCTCTTGAGACCCCTATAATCACCTGAGACTTGTAAAATCTTGCTGATGCCCCTCTCAGGAAATATGGCTGCCACTACTCAGTACCCTGCAGAATGAAGTCACTATCATGGCCCCGTCTCTCGCACCTCGCCTTCCGCCAAGGCGCCTCCGGAACAGGGTGGTTGGATAGCATCAGTCGTTATCAGAAGCAGAATGATGGCTTAGGAAGGAGCTCGGGTAATGGAATGTAAGCGCTAGGAATTATTAGGTAGCAACGGGATGGAATTGGGGTTATTGGGAAGAATATGTATGGTACGTGGGTATAGAAGGTTTCATGGAATTCTATAGTATGAGTCATTGATATGAGGGGATAGTTATGTATATAGTGTCTGTTCTTTCCTATTTTTCCGCCTTTCCAGGTAACGTTTTCTTTCTGTTAACAATACACTACTTGGGCTTCGACCCTTCTGTCCCCGCCTCGTTCCTGAACATCAGCAAGACTTCATTTGTCTCCTGAGGTCTCCTGAGCCTCAGGAGACTCAAAAAAAATCCAGGGGTCTCAGGAGACTCTCAGGAGACACAGGAGACTGTTGGGAGACTCCAGTCAGAAGTTGAGTTTGCTGATGAACCTGAACCTGAACTTGAACTGAACCTGAACCTATCTCGCCTCGGGTGTCTCCTAAGCCAACCCTGACCCTGTCCCAGTCCTTGTTCTGAACTTCTTGCTCATTCCAGTCCATTCCATCAAGAACTCAACTTATTATCGAGTCTCTCCCAACAGTCTCCTCGACTCTTTCTTGGATATTTTCTTTTTAGAAGACAAATGAAGTCTTGCTGATGTAGTCCCGTTAGAGTTACACTTTTATCACCCCGTTGAGATGTAATCTCCTGAGATTTGTAAAATCTTACTGATGAATCTGGTGATTGTGGTGGCGATTCTATAACATCCACATTCTTTCTAGCCTTGCAGTCATTTGCATATTTCTCATACATAGGTACATTATCTTCCACTACTCTTGACCATCTATAATCTTCAAAGGTTTTATGCCAAAATGGGATAAGAAAGAGGTCTAAAATCTCTATAAAATAAACTGCCGAATCAATTTTAGCACCTGAGGGAATGAAGAATAGGTCTGTCTCTTGATGGCCACAGAACGCTCCCCATATCATAATAGATTGCTTTCCAGACTCCTATGTCTCGTCAATGCAATCAGGATAGAATTGCGACGGAGTAGCCGAGAGCAACATTACAGATGACAATAATGATACAAGGTAGCTCGAGGAGAACAGTTTAATACAATGATGATACTAATGAGGACGACGAAAGCTGGGCGGATATAAGCGTAGGTATGTCAAGAAAAAGGTAAAGCGCGGCGAAGCAAAAGTCATGCGAGAAGCGAAGCGAAGCAGGAGTAAATCTTGATAAAGGTTAAGAGAACTATAAGGGTGCCTCCGACGAAGGCGAGTTTGAACGGGAGAAACTATAGCTATAGATAGGAGTATATTTCAATGTATGGAGATAACAGAAGGACGAGACAGGGAGGAAAGAAAGAAAGAACTAAAGAAAACATTTCCCCCATTATCACGGCTCCGCCCCCGGCACCTCGCTCCTCGCCAAGACGTCTCCGGAATCGGGTTGTTGGATAGTATCGGTCGATGTCGGAAGCAGAATGATGGTTTAGGAAGGAGCTCGGGTAATGGAATGTAAGCACTAGGAAGGATGGGGAAGTCTGGGGATAGAATTGGGGATATCGGGAATAGTATGTGTGGTACGAAAGAATGGGAGTTTCTATGGGGTTCTATGGTATGAGTCAGCGGTGCGGGGAAATAGTTGTATATATAATTCATTCTTTCCTATGTTTCTGCCTCTCTAGGCAACGTCTTCTTTCTGTTAGTAATATATTACTTTGGCTTTGGCCCTCCTGTCCGCCTCGCTCCTGAACCTGAACCTGAGCAACCTCGCCTCTCTGGTATATCACCCGGCCCGTCCTCTGTGAGCCTATGTGATCGTGAAACCATCTCTTGGTATATCTGTCTCGCGTCACGATAAGAAACATGTAATTCTCTGTTCGGCCTTCTTCTCTTTATAACCCCGAACCTCGATTAGGCCATCTTTCTTCTTGTCACATGGAGTCATAAACCCTCTTGCCTAAAGCAGAATCTGTCGCCAAAATTCGTATTCCAATCTCTCTATTCGTTATGAATCCATCGCGTTATAGAATTTGTGAGCCGATGACAATATCCTCGACTCTCAAAAACCATATTAATTCCTCCAAACCATCATATTCTACGCTATTTCTTTAATCATCTGATTTGAAAAATCAAATCTAAAAAATCTCAAAGGTCTTCTTCATAAGACGCCATTTAAATTATTAATAATTAGTATTATTAATAATTGATATCTAAACTATTCTTCGTATATCTAATGGAATCTTTTACAATACCATTATACCCTTTTTGCTTTATTTTGTATTTGGACACTAAACTTAAAACTTATGTTAATATGTGCAATATCAAATTAAATCAAATTAAGAAACTATTAATAGAATTAACATACTTCTTCCTTGATATACGTTTATGATAACACAAGGATGTCATCGTATTGCGTATTGTCTTTACAGAATAATTCTATCTCATCTCTTCTATTATTTCCTACCACATCATTCTTTGTATTTTTTTGCTTCCAGTAACGAAAAGCCGTTGTCTTTCTTTTTCCTATTCTGTGAATGTAACTGGCCTTCCTGACCGATGACAATTTGATGGAGTCCAGGTTGTTTTTGCCCTTGCATAAATCGATTGACATAGCCGGAAGTCAAACCCAGTCTGCTGCTGGATTTCTTTCCATGACATATTGGCGCTGTCACACAAAGCGAAGATGCGAACCCTATCATCATCATTGATAGATGGTAACAGTGATGGATTCCAGGTGGGGCTCGGAAGGTTGATGGGTTGGCAGAGTTGGCACAACCAATCAAACGAGTTTCTGGCCGTTCTGATCACTTACCCTAACACCAGAGTACATGTAGTACTGCTCTATCGGTAACGTACCTCAATGGTGGGTAAAAAGTTCAAAGTATAATTACCTGGCTGTTACACTTGCACCCGTTCAATATTGTAGAACGATAATACCACATTTGGCCTAGCCTGCGACTGATCGGCAAAATATCAAGCCCCTCCAGAGGATTTCGGCCTTAGCACAATGGTCTGAGCTTCTGTACTCGGGTACTCGGGTTAGAACCAGAACATGCAATGAAGTTATTTGTATGACAGAGCGGTGCCACTCCATACAAATAAACCCGGTTCACTTGCATTTTCTGGTTCTTATTGCTACACCCAAGTATATACTAGTCAAGTTTTTATCAATAGGACTTCGGTTGCTACAGCCATTACCTACCCCCGTCCTATTGGCAAGTAGTTATTTACGCTCACACCTAGCGCCCCGCTACCTCCGCTCCCTGTGGTTGGGTTCCCGGGGGTGTCTGTGGAGACTGGAGGCTAGATGGGGGCAAAAAAGGGCGTGCCAGCTCACTTCTTCATCGGAGGGACTAACTTGGCTTTCTTTGCCGCCCATCCGTACCCTTTCTTCCAAGAAGAAGATGGTCGAGTGATACTTGGTGAATATCAGGTGGTGGAATCACATGTTTATCATGTCATGACAGCCAGACTTTTTGCTACTTGTCCACTTAACTTTATATTTTATGTTGGTGAGCCTGAGTTAAAACATTTATCCCGGGTAAATTGTAATTCTTCACCCGCGCATAATAGTTTTTCGGTCACCTAGGGTTTGGTTTCAACCGCCATCATTACAGCCACAACATCAACGTCAACGTCGGTTTCGGCTCGGGAATGGGCGCTGCGAGGGATGAATAAGGCCTTTATTTTTTCCGGTTTCCTCTACCCTATGACGCGCCCTTGGCTTCATAAGCGGAATATCATTGATGTACAGAAGAATTATTAAGGTGATTTACACTCCTCACTCCTAGTACCTGCCATCATGCTGATGCTCATCATTGTTTTGAGGATAAAAGCTAGATGGTGACCCCCCAATTTATTTCTAGCACGGAGGAGTTTCCTCAAGGCATGGTGTTTGTACTCACGTACCTGACCTAGTATTTTCATGGTTGGTTCATACAAGAAGGCCGAAGCCGTCTTCCTCATTTACTGAGGCATTATATAAAAACCCGGGGAATTCTCCCGCCTCGAGACTCTCCCGGTACCCGCCCATCCGCTGATGTGTTCGTGGTAGCATGTACTCGCAAATTCCTGGCGTTTGTGAAATGGGCCACTATTGCATACCATAGTAAATTTTGGACTTGGCGCGAATTTGTATGGCATGCAATAGCGGTCCATTTTACAAACGTCAGGAGTTTGCGAGTAGTATACCTACATATACATAGGTAGGGACTGTATTCTACTTTACGTATTGTAACTACAGCGATTAGCTGTCAATCCGCTTCAATGCCAGTCTTGCCTAGAGTAGGTAAAATACTCGCAAAGAGTCCCCGGCCATCCACGGAAAGGTCCCCCATACTGCCCGCTCAAAAAGGAGACCTAGCTGTATCCTATCCCCGCAACAGGATGAAGATCCTACTTCCTTCAGGTAGCAGCTACTGCAGCCTTTGATTTCTTTTCTGTTTGCCACGAAGGCCGTTTAGGTAGAAGTGCGTGCCGTTTTTGATTATCCCTAGATGTTTCGAAATACAGCCATTAAATCCCCCCCCCCCCCCAAAGAAAAAGAAAGTCTGGGGAAAAGCTCCGAGGGAGGGGGTTGAGAGCTTTCAACTGTGGAGTGTCTATATAAACCCCAACAAATTGGTTCCCGGTTCTGAAACCGAATTAAATCAAGGAGTGTAGGTACTGAGTTTGTGTTTACTATACCACACACTATAGAAACGGTTTCTGTGAGAGCAGATTCGACTTCGCCAATACCCGCAAAACACAAAAAACTTTTGTCTCGCGGGGTGTCCGGGGTTTTGTTTCGCTCTGTTTGTCTGAGCTCGGCAATCTACTACTCCTTTGCGTGACAACAAAACTGGTAATGTGTGTTAAGATAGGCCTAACTTCCACTAGCACGTATATATCTATGTACTTCGGAGTTCGGATTGAAACGTCAGGTCCTCCTTCCGCTAACATGTCCCTTTGGTAGGTAGATAGGGCAAGCCTATGATGGACCCGGGAAAATACCTTACCCGCTCCCTTGTATCTCATTGGCCCAGCTTTCATGTCACCCTGTCAAAAAAGCCAATCTGGCCGCTGCACGTCTGCATTTTTTGAAACGGGCAACTACACACGTCATGGTAATTAAGTCGGGAGGCGAGGAGGGGAGTTTGGTAGGTTGTATCCCGGTAATTCATCCGAATCCCTAGAGATAGGTGTGGTATGTAGAGGTGGGGAGGGGAGGGGAGGAATACTCCACCACAGAGCGACCTACAGACGGCCACGAGCCATATCATACTCTACCTGTAGATTTCTAACGTTTCCGAACTGGACTGGGTCTGCATATGGGCGTAAATCGTGCTTGGCAACTAGATTTTGGTGGCATGCAGACCCAGTCCAGTTCGGAAACGTTAGAAAACTACGAGTACCTATTTAGATCTACAAACTCCCCGGGATCGATTCATTTTCATCTAGACCGATTACCGGCATACAGTACCTACATAGCTCAGCATAGCATGCTAAGTATATGGCAAAGCGTGTGAGCTGTTACTGTAGGTACCTGAGATTAGGCGGGGATGCGGGATCTGGAACAGTGGGATGAAGCTGTGTAGTACCTAGGTACATTATGTAAGGGAACACAGAGTCCGTTTGGCAATTGGCCCCACGAGGAGGAGAACGCCGTGAAAGTGAAGGGATGCACATCAAAGAGCGTGCACAGCCTTCATGTACTCTAAACAAACAAGCTACACATCAGGAGCCAGCCAATTAGGGACTCTGGAATCTGAACAAAAAAAGGTGGAGTATGGGCAACCTGTAAAACGTTCGTCCCCGCACGTCTAAGAAAGAAAAAAAAAATCTTGAAGGATTCTCCTAGTTGGCCGTCGGCTTTCTCTATGGAGGAATGATATTTCTATCATTGATACCTTTATTGTAAAGCGGCGAGTGCCAAGAGATAACCGACTCGTAAACTTACTAGCTGTGGGAGATACATACTAATAGAGACTTTGCGCAAATGGAGCCAGCTCTATATTTCGATTATTTATGGGATTGGCAAAATGGAGCGAGCTCCATTTGAGCAGGTCTTCAGGGCTGGGGCGGATGGATCCGAGAACGGAGTGTGAAAAAGGCACCAGCATCGGTCATCTCTCATGTCCAATACGGGAATTCATCTAGAAAGATTCAGAAACGAACCTGAAAGACGTCACGCGTCTGTTCACCTGGGCCCTACGTTTTGAAACATTGCGTTACTAGTTCTACTGCCAGTCCATTTTCCAAGGCTTCTATTCTTTTATGGGGCAACCGCGCGGGGCACTATAATCAGACACCCCAGTGCTGGGTACAACTGCTAGGGAACTTGCACACCGACTGTATGTAGGTGGGATGGAATTTCCCGCCCCCACTTAACGTGCTGTATACCAAGCCTTTTGATGCCAACTGGACCAATGACCTCAGGCGGGGGTTTCCTATCTATTCCCTCGGATTAACAAGTAAAGCTAGTAGGGAACTAAGTTAAGGTGTTTTCTTATGTTTTGGCGGTATTAGCGATGGGAATCTACTAGTGTTATCATTAAGAGTACTGATTCCACATTTCGATATTTTAATGAGGGATGAGGGGGTAACAAAAGGGATAAAATCAAATCTGATATCATCTTTTCGCTCTGACAGAATTGCCGATGACTGAGATCACACGCAAAACGGTAGATACGGTACCCTACTCTAGAAGCATCATCATCATCATCATCATCATCATCAGGCAGCGCGGCGGAAAAATAAAAGAGCAATGGCAACACGACCCCTGTTACGTTATGCAGAGCAAATGAACGGAAAAACCGAAAGGAGGGGAATCTTTGTTTCATGCAAGCCCTCGTCATTCGAAAAGAAAATAACTGCAGCTCAGGTAAACTGTATAACCCACGTGCACATCTTAAATATAACACTTGTATGATTGAATTTTGTCTAATTGTGTCCTGTAAAAACAGCTTCTTTTGATAATACAGCCACTTTCTGAATTTATCAGTAAGTAATTGAAGTTTAGCAATTAAGGGAGAGGAAAAAGGAAAGAGAGAACCGAAGCGACTGTTTACTACAGATAATTACGTACCTTAAAAAATCTTCTCCACTCCAATGGGTCCCCAGTGGTCTTTGAGAAACGAACTTGCAGGACCTTTGGTGCGATTCTCACTACTTGAACCTCGCCTCTCAATGAACATTTCCTACTATCAAATGTCTTTACCAACATCAAGGTTTCCGTGTTCTCATCTGAAAGGTCACTTTCTTTGAATGATGGAACTGCAACGCCCAAGCGATGTAGTGCACTTCCCAGAATAGGAAGTATTTGACGGAATGAAAAAGCAGAATAAAATATTGTCAGCCGTTGAGGAGGGCATATGTCCTCAAATCTTTCGGCCTTTTGGGTCTGACCAAAAGATTAGTAAAAAAATAAAAAAATAAAAATAAAAATAAAAAAAAAGAGGGACTGCAAAAGGGTACTACAGGGACTGCTCACCAAAGATACCGGTACATGAGGTTGGGGTGCAAATTGGCTCATTACCGGATCCTCAGCAAGATTTGTCAGGAAATCACCAGAGTCGAAATTGTCTCGAGTGTTAAGTGGCTGGGATGCAGACTGCCACGGACGATCCCACTCGAAGTGGGCGTCATAGTTGGCCGCCTCTGGCTGAGTGGAAGAGAGCCTACTGGAAATATTACTGGCCGCAAGGGATTCGGGTGTTATGGTTGTATCGGCATCAAAATCTACATGAAGTCCCTCAATAAGCTGAGTCGCTAGGTTAACCCCATCATGACAGAGCCCATCTACGGTCAGGTGTGGATTTGGTCTTTGCGAAAATGCCTTATTAACTAGAAACTAAAAGAGAGGAGACAGAAACATCAAGACGGGGGCAAAGGCTTACCTCGTGAACCATGGATGTCGCCTAATCTCTTCAAAGGTAAAGCGATTCGCAGGGTCAATTCTCATCATGCCCCGCAACAAAGCTGAGTTTTGGTCAATGAGACTAATCTAAGAAAGAAGCGAATTTCCAAGGAAACAAACATAAAACGTCTGCAGGGAGACTAGGCCATGGTTCATAGGTTGGGCGCCCATTTGATCGCCTGAATTCTTCAAACTCCCAGGACATCCTGGTAGGTTCATCCCATGGGGTGTTTCCAGCCAATAGTACGAATAGAACCACAGCGCAAGACCATATGTCGACCTGATCGGCGCGGTACTGTCCGTCCAATACCTATAAAGATTGGATAATATTAGTGAGGGCAAAGATGTGAATGAGAGTGCTGAATAGACCTCCGGCGCTACATATGGGGGGGATCCGCAAACAGTAGAGTTGAGCTTATATTTCCCTTGATAGCCGAAGAGTGTTGCTAGCCCAAAGTCCGCAATTTTCAAGTTACCATGACCATCTAGAAGGATGTTTTCCGGTTTTATGTCTGGAATCCAATTTTTTTTTTGTATTTGTTTATAAGCGTCAACGCAATAAGGTTATAAAAGCATCCTTTTACCGGATATTTACCTCTGTGTGCTACACCTTGTCCGTGAATGTAAGACACCCCCGCAACTAGCTGGGTGAAGTAGAAGCGGCCAATATCCTCAGAAACCCCGACATCCGGTTCTTAAAAGCGCCAAAGCCCATCAGTAGAATTCTGGGGTGACATTGTTGGGGTAGAAAACCGAATTGTTACCAATCTTGTCGAAAAGATCACCACCAGAGGCGAACTCCATTGCTATCCAGGTCCATATGTCGTCCTCCCCAAAATCATAGAACTGGATCAGATTGGGGTGGTTCCCACAATGTTTATGGAGCATGACTTCGGTGGTTATCTGCCGAAGTGATATTCTACCCCTCTCGATGGCGAATCTCTTATGGATGAACTTGACAGCAAAAACCTCCCCCGTTGAAGGTACTCTACCCTTCTTAACACTGGCAAATTTCGGGCAGTTGAATTAGATTGTGTAAGCTTGAGGCTGAGATCAACAGAGAGTTCTCACGAAGCATATGCGCCGCGCCCAATAGTCTTGGAAATTATCTCGAATGGGAGATCTCGAGGAAGAGGATCAAGCTGCGACTGAGTTGCTGGCGTCTGTGATAAGTTATAAACAAAAACAATCGATACCTAGGGATAAATGTAATCTCTACCATGGTACTAAAGGAATAGCTATAATATAGGGCCAGCAAGCGCGTTGAGATAATGGAGATTTGAACTTGAAGGTGCACCAGGAAGTGGCCATTACTGATAGTCCTGTTTAAGTTCCTTAGCGACTGGTAATGACTCGCTATTTCTTAAAGCGGTTAGTGGATGATGAGGCTCAACAGGGATGCTTACGTCACAGAAGCCAGGGTGTACCTATTCTCCACAGGCCTGGGACGAATGCTTCTTTTTCAAAATTGGGTACCTAGGTTATGTAGTCCTGTTTGTTCGAAGTGTAGTACGGTACCCCCTGGATGCAGTTGGCAGCAAAAATCAAGCCATGTGAAAAGGACAAGGGTCCAGTTGGGATGAAAAAACGTGGAACACAACCAAGAAAAATTTACCAGTTGCAGGTCAAATCTGTGCAAAACTTTTTTCAACCCCGAATATCCGTAGAGAAAAAAAGAGATGAACGGCACTAGGCCACTCTCGCCCCAATGCATAGTTATCCCAGTGTACAATACATGAAATGATGCTGAAAGAACAAAAAAGAAAGAAAAAAGTCAAGGGCTGCTATATAAGGGCAACCAAACCGAAATTCTTTTAGGAGCCGATATGCAAGAAAGTGCAACACATATATAATCGGAAAGAAAAGAAAAGAGAAAAAAACAAAAACAAATTGCGCCAGATTTTATCTCAATCATGCTTAACCACCTAAACTCCAGAATTTGTCCCATGAAACAATGCCAACCGCCTGGCCTTCAGGCATAAACCAAGTTCGCAAGACCCTCAACAAAGTAAAAAGAGTTACAATTGTTGTGCCACCAACTAACCTGGCAAAGACCCACCGGTGGAGCCGGCCTGTGGTATCGAAACGACACTTGAGCTTTGGTTTCGTTTCTTCTCTTTCCTGGGAGCACAAGTCAGTTTCTTATTCGGGGATAGGTGGTGACAAGGGATAGGGTAAGACGCACTTTGCCCATCTTAGCCCACAAGCATTACAAAGAGTTTTTGGCCCTTTTGGCCCTTTCCTCCATTCTGGACTATCCAGAGTCCCGCAATCTGTGCAAACATATTCGTCCGCAATTTTCTGCTTCTTTTTCTTCTCCGAGGTGTGGCGACTTTCTTTGTCGATTGGTATTGGAACTCCGGCGTCCCCACGAATCAGTGCCGGAGATGTATCACCCGTACTAATCCCCTTAGACCGTTCTCCTTCCCGGTACCGCAGTCCAGTCAACATCTCAATGGTGTCCATATGAGTGACACCCCCTGCCCCAAACCGGGCCATTTTGTCCCTTATGCTATCAGCTTTTGCAAGATTCGACTGCTCCATGCGATCTAAATTCTGTCGAGTAAGAGCTACAGATGCTTGTTGTGTAGGCTTCGCAGGTGGAGGCATGTCAGATCCGTTGGGTGTTTGCGCTGTAGTCATGGGCGTATCATTTCCTGTCATGCTGCTCCCAGCAGTTCCACTATCTGTTCGTGTCCCATTCGGATATTGCTGCCTCTGCCGCTGCTGTTGCTGGTGTTCCTCATATTCCTCCTTCCTCAGCTCCTCAATCCTTTTCATAAGACGCTCGTTCTCAATTTTATGCTCTAGGAAAGAGTCTAAAAGGGCGGCGTTGCGCGTGGGATATGGTCTGGACATCATGAAAAATCCCTTGCAAACTGATTGTATGGCTGAAGGTCCGAATTGGGGGGCCTCGCCAATATGGGGATGGCCGTTAGTTTCAAAAATTGCATAAGTCATATCGGTTTTTTGAAATCGGTAGAATAGTCGTAAAGCTTGTCCAGTGGCTATTGATTCATTAAATTCTCGCACAAATCTTCATAGTGTGTGTTAGTGCTATTGTCCAAGAGGATTTTGCATGATGGCAAACATACAGCCCCGAATCATCCGGGTGAATAAACTCAGTGATGAACTTTCCCATTAACTCCTCTGGCTCAAATCCTGTCAAAGATTTTGCAGAAGGTGACGCGTAAACAATTTTTCCAGTTGGTGAAAGGATATGTAAGAAATCCTGTAACTCTTCCAGGATGCGCTGCGACCAATTCCTTCGTTTCGTGAACTCTGTTAAGGTACTTCCACCTCCAAGATTCCCGTACTCATTCATCATAGAAGTTGGCGGAGCAGAGGAAGTCATTGGGCTAAATTGGTCGCCACCACATAGTTGAGGGTCAAGTGGCATTCCGTCGTCCGTCGACATATTCATGGACATCATCATTGCTGGGTCTAGCATTGAGGCAACGTGGTTGTGGTCCGCTAGCATGGCCCCAGCTGCCATGGCTTGTTGGGCCGCAGCGAGGGACGAAATCTGCATGTTCTGAAGTTGACCATTGACACCATTGACAAGAGGCATACTTCCTCCATTGAATAGGTGAGAGTTCCTGGATCCAACCATCCCACCCGGCATATAGCTGTGGGTGGGGGAGGATGATGAGGCGTGATTCATCATCATGGGGAATAGTGTTTGGGGGGGGGGGGTTAGAAGGTGGTAGGAACAGAGTATGGGAGGAGCAACCAGCCACGGAGGTGTGAAAAGGTTGTTAGGAATGAGGGCGTATGCAAGTAGAGCTGATGGAGGAAGAGGAGTAGAATGGGGGAGGAGAGTCTAAAGTTAAGAAGGGGCCCACGATGTCTACTAATAAGCTCTGGATGTAGGTGGGACGGGACGGGGAGCACGAGGAGGGGTATGATGACGACAAGGAAAGTAGACAACCACGGGTAGGTGAGAAGAGACGGAGGGGCCGGAGGTCTTGGTCCTGGTCCACAATGTCGACAACGACGACGGCGAAGACAAGGAGGATCGTATCTACATGTACTTCCTTATTTCCTTATTTGACCCGCATGTATGTGGGTGGGTGTTCTACAGAGGAAATGCTAGTGTCAGTGGTAGAGATGGGTCAGTCGATAAGTCGCTGCCAGGATATTAGAACGTGAGCTAGCCTGAGAGTGGCCGCTGCGAAAGGGAGAGAGGGCATGGGGAAGGGGGGAACATCAATCAACCAGCACACTCTTTAATGCGAAGCGTGTGCGTCTGAGTAAAGTCAGCGATAGGTAAGTTGCTAAGGTGGTGCTGGCCGAGTTAAATGTCGTGTCGCCGCTCTTTTCCTACTGGAGTCTGCCAATTGCTGTGAATATTTTCCCCTCGGTTTTCTCATGTCACTTTTTCTCCTCTTCTGCTTCACACTAGCTCAGTGATAAATACATGTACTCTATGTAACATGTGGTATCTACATACATGTATGTATGTATGTACATGTACCCGGTGCATGTACTCTAGAGTACCTACATATTCCAAGGCCTCTCTTACATGTTATGTACATGTAGTTACATGTATAGCACCAAAAGCGCGACTCCATAAAATCAAGTCTTCCATATGACCGGATATAAACCATACAAGTGGTTCCACCAGTCCTTGTATTTCGGTGGTAGTGAAGTAGGGTTTTTTCTTTTTTTTTTTTTGCAGAGCGCGAAGTACAGTCAATGTATTCTACATAAATTAAATAAGAAGTTTCGGTTTTGTTCTGTAAAATCTGGTAGCGAGGCAGTTGGATTGTGTTTTTTCTGCATACAGCACATCGCGCGAGCCTGCGTGTTTTATGAAACATCCTCCCTAGCCTACATACATTTAGGGTGTAAGGTATGGAGGGAAGGTTGTGATTTAAAGTGGTTAGCTGCCGTTGCAATAGCACTGCAATCGAGCTACCCAGCAGATCTCTAGTAGAGATGCTGCCCCAGTCAATTTTGTTCTGGCCTAGGGATACATCATCAGCATCATCGTGCTCGTCCAAAGGTTTGTTCTGCGCGAAATAATGAAGTATGGGAGGAAAGGGGGGAGGATTTCAAAAAAAAAAAAAAAAAAAAGAGAGAGAGCGTGAGAATGAGGGTCTGAAAATGACGTGAATAGTAGGATGTCAGATTTGAAGGATTGTCTGTGAGATCATTTTCTGGCCGCCCTGCCCCGAGAAATGTGCTTTTTACACTAAAGCGGCAGTATCAATTGCATGTATTAAACAGTTTCGTGCCAAGTATGTACGTGCTGCGAGAATAAGTTTCTGCCACCACTCCTGTGTTGCGACAGCGTTTTCTCTCACAAATTGGGCGGAAACTTGTTCTCGCCGCGGGTATATACTGTATGTAATGATTTACAGTACGGGGGCTGAAGTTGGAATGCCCAGCCACAGCAGTTATGTAAAAGGTCCCTGGCCGTCCATTAACCCCGTAGGCTAGTATATATACATGTATGTACTTACTCGCGTTTCTGAACACAACTGCTATTACATGCCATATAAAAATGTAGTCTTGGCGGTTTTGTGTGTACATGTATGCAATATTGGTCGTGTTCAAAAACGCAATGAAATTGCGAGTACATGTAACAAAGCTAAAATGTACTTGTATTGCATGCAATTATCATGCTGCATACACGTATTCTTAGTAGCCTTATCCTGATGTAGATTTCTCGAGTCATCCTGCCAAGGCGATCGACGTCAAATTGCTGTCGAACGCGTTTCCCAGAATCTTGTCGCGTTGTTGCAAGAACACCCGTCCAGCCCCTCGGGACCAAACGATCTAGGAACATCAAAACCCCTCCGCTCCTCGAAGACGCGACTATACCTCATATTACCGGTTGTTGAGATCGTTATCAGGAAAAATGTATGGTCTTGCGCTTGTTCTATTTATTTTTGCTCGCTAACCTTCAGCTACAGGTGTAAGTCATATTTACCCATGCGGCCCATCACAGTTTGTAGTACCAAATAAACACTTCTAAACTAACTCATTTCCCCCGATCACTTCTCAGCGCGGATTGATAAGCTTGCAATATTAGGGTAAGAAGACTGCTATCCTTCAGCTCTTCTTGGTGGATCGGGCTCACAAGACTAAACTACTAGTGTCCGTTCTTTCGACAACACCCGGAGTGAGACCATACAATTCACCGCACCACTGACACTAATCGTTGGATATAATGGCTCCGGGAAAACTGTATGTAGAAAAGATGAAAGAAAAATAAAGTAAAGTATCATTTACACCCGCTGATGTCCTTGTCCAGACAATTATCGAATGTCTCAAATATGCCACTACCGGTATTTTGCCCCCCAATAGTAAGAAAGGTGCTTTTATCCATGATCCAAAGGTTATTCCCGCTCCAATATCCTTTCCTCTCTCGGTAGCTGATGTATACATTTCTTCCAAAAAGATGTGCGGAGAGAAGGAAGTCCTTGCTCAGGTAAAGCTTTCGTTCAATTCAACCAAAGATATCAAGATGGTGTGCACTCGTTCGCTGCAGCTCAGCGTAAAACCAACTAGTCGGATGCAAAAGACCCTAGATAGTCAGCTACTGGTGACGAGCAACGGTGAACGCTCGGCAATCAGTTCGAAATGCACAGAGCTGGACGCTATCATGCCGCAGTACCTGGGCGTGTCAAAGGCAGTGCTTGAATATGTAATATTCTGCCATCAAGATGAAAGTCTCTGGCCCATGAGTGAGCCTGCTGTCTTGAAGAAACGATTCGACGAGATTTTTGAGGCGCTGAAGTACACCAAAGCCATCGATAATATCAAGGTTTTAAGGAAGAAACAGAATGAGGAGCTTGGGAAGCTAAAGATTCTCCTTGAGCAATACCGTGTGGATAAAGACCGCGGCGAGAAGGTAAAAATGGGTTTATTTTAGAGTCTCGAAAAATAATCGACCTGATTATACTAATTTTTATCTAGGCCAAACGTCGCTCTGATGAACTGCACGAGGAGATTGAAAGGATGAGAATTGATGTGATTGAACTAAACCAGATGATGTCTGAAAATTCCCAGGAACAGCAGGAATTATTTAGTAAGGCGAAAGGATTTGAGGAAATAATTGCCACTATTCAGGCTAAGAGACAGGAGGCTCGGTCAATGGATTCTCACATTGTGGAGCTCTCAGATCATCTTACTCACTTAGAAGAGTCAGATGAAGACCTTCAGAGAATGCAGCAGGAATATAACGCAAGGATGAAAGCCTATCAGGACCATATTAGCACTAAGGAAGCAGCCCATCTTGAAGCAAGTAGAGAGTTGGAAAGAGCAAGGGATCGTCTTTCAATAAAACTCAAAGAGGAAGGCAGGATTCAGGCTGAGCACGCGGTATGGGAGGATTACCTAACTACTTCTCAAGTTCGTATCGCTAAGAGGAATAGGCATTCGAAAACCAACTACAAGAGCGCGGAGCTTTAATCAGGGAGATCTGCCGTCGACATGGAATTAAGGGGTTTGACAGTGAACTGGATGACTCTCAGATTCAAACATTCATGAGTAAAGTCTCGAGATTATCACGTGATCAAAACATTTACCTTGAGCGCATCAAAGTATGCTTCAGCCCCCCGGAGTTGATGTAGCGGTTGCTGACCTTTGTAGCGTGAGAATGGAGAAGAGCTTAGAGTAGCTCAAGAAGTCTTAAATCAGATCACTAGCAAGCGAAATTCACTTCAGCAAAGGAAGGAATATGCCAGGGCTGAAATCAAAGCCTTGGATCAAAAAGCGACCTCTCTTCAGCGTGAGCTTGAAACGATAGGGGTGAGCGAAGGCCACGAATCTATCCTCAAATCAAAACTCGACGACAAGGAGGAGCAGCTAGCCAAGGCAAAGGAGGACTATGAAGTAGCCCTGTACGAAGATCGTATCGAAAAGGCGAATGCAAAGTTAAAAAATGTAGAAGAGAAACTAGATGGTGTCACAGGAGAGCTAGCAAAGGTGACCAGACAGGCAGATGAGAGAGCAAGGCTGGGATTCATAAAGAAGGAATTAGAAACGAGAGGGAAAGCCCTAGCTTCATTGTAAGTTTCCTGCCTAGTCCTATCACAACTTTTTATTAATCTATTTAGGACCATTGCCAACAAAGATAAGATAGATAAATTCATTTCTACAGAGTGGTCGATAGGTTCCGTTGAGCGAGAATTGCAAACAGTGCTTAGGTGAGTTTCGGACTAGTATCCAAAGTTTTCAAATACTAATATCATATAGAGATCGGGAGGAAGAGATTATAGAAGCTAGAAGACAGCGAGACAGCACTAATCAAGAATTGTCGCGAGTCGAAACGAAAATCAACCTAGTTCGAGACTCTATCAAGAAGAAGAACAAGGAGGCAAAAGGTTAGTTATCCTACTGGGAAAAGACTAAGTAGATGTTAAAGCATCACAGATTGCGAGGCGATTGTACTTGCATCGTGGAACCCCGCCGCGGAGGATGAGAATATTAAGGATATCACTGGATACCCTAAAGCGGCCATCGACGCCGAGAAAGATCTACAGACTCTTAGAGGGTAAGTTTAAGCTCTTATAAGGCTTTCATATCGCTAAACCTATTACAGAGACTTGAAATTCCTTGAGTACATTCAAGACTACCTCAAAAAAGCACTCAAAGCACTCCAGGATTACAATGTTTGTATCACGTGTAAAAGGGGATTTCACCAGAACGAGATCAAAGAATTCGACGAGATGGTAATTACACTTAAGGTCCCGTACATATGTGATACTTACTACTGTATTGGTGACCAATTTAGGTTAGAAAGAAACTCGGAGGTTGCTCGCGGGAAACCACAGAAGAAAACATCAAGGACGCAGAGGATGACCTCAGGCAAATTCGGAAGGCGGCCTCGAGTTATGATTCTTATATCCGTTTAACTGGGACAGAGATTCCAAGCCTCACCGAGGATCTGAGGAAAAATAACGTCCTTAAAGAGCAACTTATTGATGACTATAATAAGGTAAGTAATTCTGTACGCCTATGGTTTAATTTTGGCTCACGGCATTCTAGCATGACAAAATCCTGAATGATTGCATATCAAGCAAGTCCGAAGTCGAATCCCTAAAAACGCCTATCCTAGAGATTGTGAAATACATGAAGGAGATAACCGAATACGAAAAGCAAGTTGAGGATGCCTCAAGCCAATTGAAGGATATGGGTGGTTCTCGTACCGTTGAAGAAATGCAAGACGAGATGCAGCAATTGAATGAGGAAGCAAAGACCCTTAAACGTCTCTGTGCTTCCATAGCATCCGAAAAGGAGCTATCTCGTCAGACCATAGGTCTGCTTGACAGCCAAGTAAAGGATCATCGCCTGAAGCTCAGCGAACTGAACTTGAGGCTTCAACAATCAAACGCCCTAGTGGGTAGGATTGACGAATGTCGGGATAACAATCGGAAACAAAATATTATTATTGACGAGACAGATACCGAGCTCAAAAATCTCGCCCCGGAGTTGGCCATGGCTGACGCGCGTGTGAATAATATCTCGCGTGATGGCGCAGAGAAAGAAAACCAGCAACAACGTGATGCCTCAAAACTTGCCGAGAGCGACATGCAACTAAAGAGAGCAGCGCATGGGATTCAAAATTATCTCAGGCGTGGTGGTCCAGATCAGTTGAACAGATGTCGTTCGCAGGTCCAGACATTGCAAGAAGCTGTCAAAAAATGTGAGGACGACGTAGCAAACATCCGCAGAGAGATTAGCAATCTTAAAATAGAATCTGCAAATGCAACCGCAACTGAGCGTAGTATTCAAGAAAACCTAAGGTTTCGTGCAAACAAACGGCAACTTGAAATATTAACGGAAGAAATCCATGAGCTTGAGAGTCGAAACACCGAGACTGAAAGGGATAGATTCCGAGCAGATCTAAAAGTATTATCAGATACATACACTAGGTTGACTATGGAGGTATGTATGAAAGTTAATGGGTAGTATCAATAGGTTGCTGACTCCCTTTTAGAAATCGACCAAGGCTGGAGAGATGAGGTCTAAGGATAAACAGCTAGAACAACTGATCCAAGATTATGCTACAGATTACGCCGATGCAAAAGGAAAATACAAGGAAACGTTGGCAAAAGTTCAGGTAAGATTGATTGATATCAATAAAACCTCTATTAATGTTTCAAAGACAACTACAGGTGCTAGTAACGATCTATCAAAATACTGCGCCGCGCTTGATAAGTGAGCTCGCAACTCAACCAGAAATAGCAATCCTTGGGCTAATGTAAACTGCTAGGGCTATCATGAAGTATCATAGCCTGAAAATGGAGGAAATAAACCGTATCATCGAAGAACTCTGGAAATCCACGTACCGAGGCACCGATGTGGATACTATCCTCATCCGATCTGATGACAACGAAGGCACCAAAGGCAACAGGAGTTATAATTATAGAGTACTCTCTCCCTCCTAAAATCTATACTGCTGTGTATCTAATTAGCTGTTTTCATTGATTATGGTTAGGTATGCATGGTCAAACAAGACGCAGAGATGGACATGCGAGGTCGTTGTAGCGCTGGGCAGAGAGTATTAGCAAGTATCATCATTCGGCTTGCACTAGCTGAGTGCTTTGGTATCAATTGTGGGGTATGCCTAACTCCTTTCATTCCTTCTCTAATAACATTTGATTTTTTTATGGGAGCTAAATCACTCTCCTAGCTGATCGCGCTAGACGAGCCCACGACAAATCTTGATGCCGATAACATTAGATCTCTTGCTAGAAGTCTTCATGAAATCATCAAGACCCGCCAGGCACAATCTAACTTTCAATTAATTGTAAGATCTACATAGATGCTCCCTATACTAGCAAGGACAGTCTCTGGATCCTGCCTCCCGCATCATGCTGTGAGGGCAAAAGCTGAGCCATGGGGCCTGAACACTTAGCGCCTTTCCTAGTAGATATTCACGGGCTGAATGGGGCTAATAAAATTATAGGTTATCACTCACGATGAGGATTTCTTGAAAGAGATGCAATGCCAAGACTACTGTGACCATTACTACCGTATTTCACGAGATGAAAGACAGAAGTCAATTATAGAACGGTAGGCTTTTAGACGCGATATTTATTCTGAGTTGCCAAGGCTAATAACCTATTAGACAATCGATCGCGGAGGTCATATAAAACCAAGCTCCTTAAATCCATTTAACACATGTATCTACCGAGTATTCCTCTAGGGCATGTTCTTAATTTACAGTCCTTCCAACCTTTTTTCTTGAGGAACGGGCGTATGGTATGCATTACAATTGTAGAATATTTTAGGGCTAGAGCCAGGGTGATAAGAGGCCTTTGGACCATGGCCCCACAGTTCCAGTGGTTAGTATACCAGATTCAAGTTTCGTATCTGGACCTAATTACATCGACCAACAACCCCGTCGCCAGTCCTAGATCTATGTGATTTTAAACTTAATGGAAAATTAAATTAATTCTCATCGCTGTCATCCTGAAACGGCAGATACCGGAAGTCCACAAAACTCATTACTTTATCGATGGTAACCATGAATTGCAAGCTTAAAATTCCTCGGCTGTCTCCCCGGATGCTAACTTTGGTAGCAATTGCCATAGCACGGGCGGCGTGCTTTATCAAATTAAATTTGTAACTACATGGATTTTTCCCCCCAATTAGAAAATCTAGGTCCTTGTAAGGTGGAGAGGAGGAATAAACACATACGTATTCTGTGTAGATGTAGGAACCTGGAAAGTTTCCAAGAGACTGCGTTCATTGGAAAATTCTACACTAGTACTTCCCATTGGCCCTGTTGAGCTCAGACTGAAGAATGGGTGGTGGGGGCTGGCAGACATAATCAGACGATCTGGGGATGACCCATCCAACTCTTGAATTGCATCGTAGAGCCAGTCAGCCTAGTAGTTATTTTAATAGACCGAACATGCCAAATAAAAAGAGAAGTCACGTGTATTAAGCAACGTTTCTTGGAATTCTGAAGCCCGTACCTTCATGATGATCTTTTTAGTTAGAGGCTGATCCAGCGAAAACTCTTCCATCGATTCTGGCTCATACGTTGTGAGGGTACAGGAAGTAGAAAGATTGTCTTCTTCTAGACTATTGCGGCATATAGCAGTCAGATACGTTTATTTTATACCCAAGTCAAGACCCACACTACTTGTAAGGGATGACCTTCGCCCTGGTAAATCATTGTGCACTTCCCAGACCTCCTTTCCTGTTCGGTTCCCAGGGCAGGTCTGGTTGCCATAGTGCTAGCGGGTGCTGGTTGATTCCATCGTTCCCTGGATGCAGTTTCTGTACCGAAGATTTGGAGACATTCTAGCAGTGCAGATAGTGAAATCCCAAACGAGACACCCTTTTCGGAGTCTTCATTATCATCCTCTGGATAATCACTTCTCAAGCTTTCTGGATCCAGCGGTGGCCTGCCGCTTGCAAGATAGTTAAAAACATACTGTGTGAAAAGCTTTTTGTCCACGAAAACATTGCCTGTGAAAAGGGGAGCTATCAATTTGTGGAAATCCATGAGACCATTAGAGACTACCCATACCCTGCATGACGCGTGAATGCTCAACCATAAAGGTCAGACCATCACAATTAATTTGAATTTGCGCTTTGGGAAGAAACCCAATACACCTAAGGAGAGAAAGTATCTGGCGGATAGATGTGGTTTCAGCAATGAAGGTTGGGACGCGGCTGCTGTTCATCGCGTGGATCAATGGTGAGGCTTTCACGAGGAGGAGAAAGTGGTTGTGGTTGTTGGTTCACGGCATGGTTTCGCATAATTAAGAATACAGGCACGTAACTCAAGTCCAAGTGTCAAGGCAACTATTCCTTTATATTTATCACTCTATCCCCCCCTGCTTCTGCGATAAATGCTTATACGTAAACTCCTACAGCACAAATAAGAAATACCGACCCAAACCTGTCATTCAAAACAAAACCACTGGTAAGTATAGAGACTTAAACTCATTTCAGAACAGTAAATAGGTTAGGAATATACCCAAGAGATAGAGAAGCCAACAGTGCCAGTAAAGGAGCAGTTGTTATTGATTTGTCTAGTATGGTGAAGGCTATGTCAGTTAAGCGTTTCGAGCGCGAAAATAAAGGTGGCATACTGATTGAAAAGAGTCCAGTGAGGGAAAACCCTAAGCAGAAGGGGTCAGCGATTTTATTGAATTTTACCAGCTAGACTGTGATGTACAACGAACCTGTTAAAACCAGTAACAAGGCAACCGACAGTTGGCTGTCCTTAGATACCAGGGGCTGGAAAGGCGCCAATAAGTCCCAGTGAGAGTCCATATTTTTTGTCTGTGGCCGGAAAGCTGTAAGAGTTGATTTGGTTTGTTCAGTCCAGAATGGTGAGGTTTAGAGCTTCTTTGACCTAGATGAAGACAGCTGTGGGTTCCATGTGTTACCCATAGCACGGTACATTTAGGCACGTTTTAACCGCGTGTCCTTGTCATCAATAACCAATGCTCTTGTACGTTACAGCACCCTGTCTCTAGTTCTTAGGTGCTAACTTGACGGTACTATAACAAGATGCCGAACGTAAAACACGAAGGTATGTCCCCGCTAAAGAGACCTTTCTTTTACTTTCAACTTTAGAGTTAACCATGTGCCTATCAGGTATGAAGCGTAAATCTGAAGATCAGAACACACACCCTTCTCCCAAGAGGATAAAATCGTCAGAATCTCCAGAGGATCAAAAGAAGACCAAGGCCTTTTTTAGAGAGTGTATGTTCTTGTCAGAAAGAATCCTCCAATGATTCACATCGAGGGGCTGACAGCACTGCACTCTAGCAAATGCCGTTCTCGAAGAGTATCATGGCGACATCGAGTTTCGTGTGGTCAACAATGACAATTCCAGGGAAAGTACCATTATATTGACTGGCCTCAAGAATATCTTCCAAAAACAGTTGCCAAAAATGCCCAGGGATTATATCGCGCGGTTAGTCTACGACCGGACCCATCTGTCCATGGCCATCGTTAAAAGGCCATTGGAGGTAGTAGGGTACGCATTTAGAGATGCACTATTGGTATCTTATACTCGCCAAGACTTTCGCATTCTAACATTATAGTAATAGAGGTATCACATATCGACCTTTCAAGGGTAGACAATTTGCGGAAATTGTGTTTTGTGCAATTTCTTCAGATCAACAAGTTAGAGGCTATGGTGCTCATCTTATGTCGCATTTGAAGGTGATTTGCAACTTGTAGCTCCCACTAATCTTAACTATTCACCTAATACCGCCCTAGGACTATGTTAAAGCTACCTCAGATGTGATGCATTTCCTTACCTACGCCGATAATTACGCGATTGGATACTTTAAGAAGCAAGGTTTTACAAAGGAAATCACGCTCGATAAGCAAAAATGGATGGGGTATATTAAGGATTATGAAGGGGGGACAATCATGCAGTGTTCTATGATACCGAGGATCAGATACCTGGAAGCATCAAGGATGTTGGCAAAACAGAAGGAAGCTGTTCACGCCAAAACCAGAGCTATTTCAAAGTCTCACATTGTCCACGTACCACCAAAGGCATTCAAGAATGGCCCATGTAAAATCGACCCAACCTCGATTCCTGCAATTAGTAAATCAAACTCAGTGTTTCCCCTTAATAGCTATTCCGGGAATTCTCGCAGGGTTTTTACTAACAGAAAATTAGAAGAGGCGGGGTGGTCGCCTGAAATGGATGAATTGGCTAGACAACCAAAGCATGGCCCGCACTATGCTCAGCTCCTTCATCTTCTCAACGAGATGCAGAACCACCAGTCAGCTTGGCCTTTTCAAAAACCGGTCAGCCAGGACGAGGTGCCCGATTATTACAACGTAATCACCGAGCCAATGGATCTCGAAACGATGGAAAAGCGACTTGAAGAAGATGCATACTCTTCCCCAGAAGAATTTATACGAGATGCAAAATTGATTTACAACAATTGTAGACGATACAATAACGAAAGTACTTCATACTGGAAAAACGCGAACAAATTGGAAAAGTTCATGAACCAGAAGTTGAAGGAAATACCAGAGTGGTCGGTAAGTGTTCCTATATTTGCCTCATGAGGTTGAATGGTTGGTGTAGATTCTAGCTAATTATTGGCACTTTAAAGCACCTTGTTGAATGATGTGTGGGATCTGTCTACAAACAGAAGCAGACCCAGTCTATCCCGCTGTGCTTTGCATTATATATCCCTTCGTGTGTTCTCGTTTTTATAACCGATTCGACTCGTGGTTGGGGAGCGATGGCTTTGGCTGAGGTGGATGGCTGTCACGTCAAATCAGCCGCCAAGTGGCAATGGACACAGGCACCTCAAACTGACTATACGTTTTATAACCATAGCTAAAATAGAGGCGAGGTGGTGGTATTTGGCCATGATCATTAACGGGTTATCTTCGTATGTAGTTTTTCTCTTTTTCTCTTTTTTTTTTTTTTTTTTTTTTTTTTTCTTTTTTTTTTTATTGAATCATATTTCTAGGTACAAAATATTATGTATCGTCATAGACAATGGTATAAACAAATTATTCTTTAAGAAAGTAAAGTCCGTACTCAAAAGATTTCGTGATTCCATTATTTAGGTATTGTTGGGGGACAACAATAGGTGAACGTGACCTGGCAAGGCCATTCTGCAAGCAATAATAACATTGAGAGGTCTGTACAAAATGTTTACACTGATATAGAAAGGGATAATTATAATAATCTTACTCTTTTTAGGTATATAGGACAACTGCGGCAGTAGCAAGGATTGGGACACCCTTGGTCAACAGTCAAGAGTTTTTTGAACTATGCTTATTAAAAAGAACATATATACACCCTACCCGTAGTGATCGTTCATCAAAACTTAATCATCGTGGTAGAGGACACCTTATTAAAACTGTATGACATAAATGAATGATGATATTACAGAGCGAATCGAGGACAAAGAGACAACCACGAAAGCAGTTTTCGAGATAGACGAGACGAATAAACCAACAAGAGATTTAAAACGACACGAGAGAAAACACGATAACTATAGATGCGCTAAAGATATTCTTGGTCCTATACAAATTGAAGAGAACGCTTAATGATTACTAAGACTTAAAAGATATATCGACTAAAAAGACAAAAAATCGAAAGAAAGTTACATGAAGACAGCAGGTTTTATGTTATGAGATGTTCTTATACATAATTGTTACATGAAGATCGATCTCGAAGATTCACCATCAAGACTAAAAGACTAAATTTAACGGCGAAATATTGCCGAAGTTATGACGTTAATGTTCTGTCATGGCCATCGTGCTCTATTAATTCTACAAGCATTTAAAGAATTTATAATATAACTGTAGTAAGATACTTTTAATACAAAGTTGGTAATAGATTTCTATAAGTGCTTCTATGTACGACGTATTTAATTATAAATAACCTGAGGAGCTGAAATTAATATCAGAAAGATTTTTCCTTGGGCTTTTTTTCTTTCTTTTTCTCTGCCTCGCCTTTCTGTTATTTAAGATATAGAAATATACCCCGCCCAAATACTTACTGCTCATTTAAACTCGGCCAGAGAGAGCAGAACTCCATAGTTTTTCGACTCGCTAGAACTTTACTGCAGATTCGCTTCGCTTCCCAAGATACACCCTCACCCTGTTTTAAAGATCTATCCCGACAAATTCAATAGATAATACATGAGAGGAGCGCGACAGGGAGAAAGGCTGACAGTGAGGCCGCTATTGAAGCCTGAGATTCTACGTCATGAGTGATTTGTAATATAACCAGAGTGAGGATTGGAGTATATAATACAAGGAAAAGAATTCTATGCTTTACCTAAGGGAAATTTTAATTGACCCATGAGTGATAACGCACGCTGACGGAAAGAATCATGCGACAAGAAGGCGAATCTAAAACGATGACACAAGCGTGGCGAGCAAATTACTCAAGGAGACACTAGCGTGACGACAAAGGCTGAGCAAGATGTCAAGAAAAGACTAGCGGCTGCCAGAAAGAAGAGAAGCAAGAAAGGCAAGAGCCAGAACATCAAGAAGACTTTATTTGTTCTCCTGAGGTCTCCTGAGCCTCAGGAGACTTAAAATATCCAGGGGCCTCAGGAGACTCTCAGAGACTTGGGAGACTGTTGGGAGACTCCAATGGTTGAGTCTTGACGAACAGAGTGAGCAGGAGGCAGAGAACAAAGTTACAGACAGAGAAATAAGACCGGATGAATTCGTCGACAAAGGTGGCAATGGCTTTAAGGAGGTCTCCTGCGAAGGCGAGTTTGAACACAGGGAACTATGGCTATGAATAGGAGTATATTCCTATGTATCAAGATAACAGGAAAACGAGATAGAGAGAAAAGAAAGAAAAGAACTAAAGAAAACATCTCCCCGCACTATTTAACATCATCCCCTCCCAGTCCGCCAAAACCACATATCGTCATCCATAGAAATTCATCGAACTCCATCAGCAAACTCAACTTCTGACTGGAGTCTCCCAACAGTCTCCCGGGTCTCCTGAGAGACTCCTGAGACCCCTGGATATTTTTTAAGTCTCCTGAGGCTCAGGAGACCTCAGGAGACAAATGAAGTCTTGCTGATGTCCATCGCACCCACATCCCGTATTCTTCCCCACCATCTCCCCTAACTACATTACAAATCTATCACGCCATCGAAACTCATGGAATCCCCATAACGTCATTCCTACACCGCGAATCCCTTCCTCGCTTAACACTTCCCCAATAATCGCAACCCTGCATCGTCTACCGGACGGTCGGGACAGATGCCAAGACGCCGGGACAGTTAAATAGCTTAGGGAGACTTTTTCTTTATTTCTTTCTTTCTTTTCTCTCTGTCTCGTCTTCCTGTTATCTCGATACATAGGAATAAACTCCTATCTACAGCTATAGTTTTTTATCCCGGCGTCTTGGCATCTATCCCGACGATCCAAGAGGGCGATGGTTGGCGACGGTTCAGGAAAAGGTTATGAGGGACGCTACAGTGAAGGATGACGACGTAGAAGATTCTACGGCTTTCTGATTGGATTTCTGCATATAGGGATGGTGAGGAATACTGGCGATTATGAATTCTATAGGTTTTAGGGCGTGCAATAAGTTTCTCATGATTTTATGATAGTATAAATAAATGAGAAGGATTTTTCCTTTAGTTTTTTTTTTCTTTTCTCTCTGTCTCATCATCCTATTATCCCGGCACATAGGAATATACTTCTACCTATAGCCATAGTTCCTCCCGTCCAAACTTGCCTTCACAGCACGCTCCTTATATTTCTTATAGTCTTCGTTGAAGTTCTTACTTGATTTTCACCTTTCCTGCCCTTTGCCCTGACTGTTCCGCTCGCTTTATTTCCTTGCTCATTTTGCTCACTTGTCATACCACCCACCCCAGGTCCTGCCGGTGTCCTCATTATGATACCGCTTCGCTCACTTTCAGATCATCGTTTTCATCTGTCCGGTTGCCCTCAACTACTCTGTGACAGTTACTGGAATCTCCCAACAGTTTCCCGGGTCTCCTGGGAGTCTCCTGAGACTCTTGAATATTTTTTGAGTCTCCTGAGGCTCAAGAGACATCAGGAGACAAATGAAGTCTTGCTGATGTAATAATGCCAAACCTGGCTTTAGTCAATCGAAAATAGTTTTTACAAGATTGGGAAAAGTGATATAAAGTAATAAATATATCGTTGAGTATCACGGAGCGAAGCGAGAACTATGTCATGACTTGCCAAAGTATAATACTAAAGCAAAGTGAATCGAGTTAAGGTGAAAGGGTACGGAACTATCATGGAGTGAGGTGAGAGCAGGGTCAAGACTTGCCAAATTATAACACTAAAGTGATGCGGAGTGGAGGTGCAGAACAGAATGAACAGAAAGAAGTAGCGCATGTGGCTGATCTACAGAAACGGCGACGAAGGCGAGAAACTAGAGAGAGCCAGAAGTTCCGGCGTCTCAGTATTGCAAGAATGCGAAGATTATGCTAGAAAAAAGCGAAAGAAAGAACTTCATAAAGTGAGTGAGCAGTTTCTATATATAATTTCAAAATCCCTTTATCTGACTCATAAGATAGAATCAAGAAAAACCCTGAAATCTATTTATTAGATACCATGGATATAACGGAGAGGACAGCTAATGCGAACAGATGGTAACGACGAATAAAGAAACTCGAAAATAACCGTACTTCGCAAAACGAAACACTAACGGTGACGGCTATGGAAAGGGAGCTGATTTGACATAAAGACAGCAAAAGAAAGGCAAAGGCAAGAGAAGAAGAAAGCGCAAAGAAGCAAGAAAGGCAAAGAATGGTAACAGCGCTTGCAGACAGGGCAGAATAGGAAGAAAGAAAGAGAAGAAAGTTTCGACAAAAATTGAGAGACCATAGTGACCGCCTCCTCATGGGCGCTGAAGCTGGATTGAACAAACCATACATGGACAGAAAGATATTCCTATATATCCAGATAACAGGAAGACGAGACAGAGAGAAAAGAAAGGGGAGGACTAAGGGGGGAATCCTCCCTCACTATTAGGCACTATTCCCTGCCAATTCGCCAAGACTCATATTACTCCCCATAGAACTTCATAAAATGCCATCGCACCAACACCTCGTATTCCTCCCCACCAGCTCCTCTATTTATATTACAAATCCATAACGCCATAGAAGCTCATGGATCCCCATGATGTCATTCCTCTACTGCACATCCCTTTCTCGCTTAACATTCCCTCACTCGTTACAACCATACACCACCTACCAGACTGTCGAGACAGATGCCAAGATGCCGAAACAGTTGACTCATAGAACCCTGTAACTAAAACTTATAGAACACCATAGAAAACCGTTACTAATCCTTCTTCCCGCTACATCGTCAAGCATGCTCTATGCCATGATAGGAACTAACAATGAATAACGAAGTGGATAAGGCCTCAGATCCCTGGCGTTTTGCTGCTTTGTTCCACGATCCCAGAGGATGACGGTCGCATGACGGTTAAAAGTTGTTTAATGGGGATGCGTGGTGGAAGAACGACGCCAGTAAAGCCTGCGAGGTTCCCATGGCGTGAGGTATTTGTAATATAATTGAGGAGACATGAGAATACGGCGACACAAGAGTTCTATGGTTTCTGTGGATGACGCATTGGTCTCAAGCAGACTGGTGGATGATAGTGTTAAATAAGACGTGAGCCTCCTTTAGTTTTTCTTTCTTTTTTCTCTGTCTGCCTTCCTGTAATCTGCAGACATAGTGAATATACTCCTATCCATACCATAAGTACACGCCAAGACAAACTCGCTTTCTTTTTTTTCTACATAGCTTCTTCTCCTCTTTGCCGACGACCTCATCCTGCCTTCGCTTTTCCTGCTCGCTTTGTTTCGCTTCCGCCCTTCCGTCTTTGTTTCGCTCAGACTTTGTCCTTATTTGTCTCTGGCTTTGCAGTGCGTCATAGCTTCAATTTCACCTACTGCGTCCTCGTTAGTGTCCTTATAGTCCACGGTCAAGCTTCCTCGAGCCTACTCGTTATCGCTTATCTGCCCTGTTTCTAATACTCATTCACAGCCTGAAAACTATCAACAAGGCAGAGACTATAGCTATTTTTCTGTTCTCTAGAGGGTGTGGAACGCGGCGATGGTTAATGATTTTGTCTTGTTTTTCAAGATCTGTCCCGACGATTCAGAGCGATGACTTACCTGACGGTTGGAGGCGAAAGGTTAAGTGAGGGATGCGAGTGAGAATAACGTCAGAAGGTTCAGGAGGTTCTATGGCGTGATGGGTTTGTAATATAATTGGAAAAGATGGTGGAGAGGAATACGAGGTGTGGATGCGATTGAGTTCTATGGATTTCTATAGGTGATAATATGTAGTCTTGGCGGACTGGTGGAGGATAATGTTAAATAGTGCGGGGAGATGTTTTGTTTAGGCTTTTCTTTCTTTCCTCTCTGTCTCGTCTTCCTGTAACCTCAGTATATAGGAATATATTTCTATTCATAGCTATAGTTTCCCCTCTCTAAACTTCGCTACAGAGTAATCTTATAAATTTTTGATACTCGCTGAGTCCTTATCTTATTTTCACCTTCTCTCGTCCTCGCCTCTACCACTGCTTCAGCCCTTGCCTTTGCCTTTCCTGCTCATGGCACATACTGTCTAATTTTATTCTTCCTGAAATGCCCTCATCAGAATAAATACGCTTCCCTGCCTACCTCAGATCACTATCATATTTGTCACATTGTGCCTGGTTACCCCATTACATCCAAAAATACAAGTCTGATAGAGATTTTTAGGTTTCTCAATATTATGGTACGGAGCATACTTCGCAAATTCATAAGAAGAAGGGTTAGTTAGAGTTTTCTATGATATTCCATGAGTTTCTGTTACAGAGTTTCTATGAGTCAAAGAAGAGATTCAGAGGCTATATCTGGAGCTCTCTCCTTCACTTGTAGGATTTTTCTTCTTTTCTTTTCTTTTTTATGCAATCTTATTGTCCTTCTAGTCAATATAGACTTTAAAACTGTGACGGAATGATCGGCGACAAGAGGATGTATTAAAAACGATGACGCAAGCGAGTCTTGGTAAGACAAAATTTTACGGAACGAGCAGATTAACGAGACGACAAGGGCCGGACGAAGACAAGCAGACCAAAGAAAGTTTAGAGACAAGAGCAAGGGTACAGGTACGGGCACGAACAGAGGGCAAAAGACAGAACAGAACAAAGCAGAGCAGGGGAAGTGAAAACTGGATGAGGTCATCGACAAAGAAGGAAAGAGCTACGAGGAGGTCTCCTGTGAAGGCGAGTTTGGACGTGTGAACTATGGCTATAGATAGGAGTATATTCCTATGTCATCAGCAAACTCAACTTCTGACTGGAGTCTCCCAGCAATCTCCCGGGTCTCCTGAGAGTCTCCTGAGACTCCTGGGTATTTTTTGAGTCTCCTGAGGCTCAGGAGACATCAGGAGACAAATGAAGTCTTGCTGATGGTACCGAGATTACAGGAAGACGAGACAGAGAGTAAAGAAAGAAAAGAACTAAAGGAAAAACTCCTCTGTACTATTTAACACCATCCTACGGCGGTCCGCCAAGACCACATATCGTAATCCCTAGAAACTCCTAGAATTCCATCGCACCCACACTTCGTATTCCTCCCCACCATCTCTTCTATTTACATTACCAATCCATTACGCCATAGAAACCCATCGAACCTCATGACGACATCAGGAAAAAATATGTTTCGCCAAGACGCAACAGGCTCTCCCAAGGTGCAAATCTCGTCTTTTCTCCAAAAATCAAATCTTTTGAACCAAATCCGCGTTTCATGACACACTTTAGTTCCCAACTTGTCTTGCAACCTCATTTCGTCGTTCGACTCGTCGTTTTACTTCGTCGCCCGACCCCGTCTTCTGACTCGTCGTCTTTTATCGTCTTTCGACCCCGTCTCTCGACCCCGTCCTTTGATTCGTCGTCTTTCATCGTTTTTCGACCCCGTCTCCCGACCATTCTTTCGACTCGTCAGTTTTTCCTCGCTCTCTTACCGATTAATGTCGTTAGAGTTACTTTTTTATTTCACCTCGATATATCGTAAGAGCTGATCTCGAAATCCTCTTAATTGACTCCGTCATTTGGCCTCACGGTCCTACATGTTTTCACCACGCGATGTATACATAAAAGAGGGGGGTTTCTAACATCGAAAATTGTTGCCGCGATCCATGCGATATCGGTTTTTCGACGCCTAACCTATAAGTAAAACGATTTCAAAGATGACTACCTCGATAGGGGATACCACGACTAGTAGAAGCCTACCTTTTCGATTCAAGGCTGCTTCGACTAGATGGATTTCCATAGGGATATATATCTTAAAAAAAAAAAAGACGTTAGACTAAATTGAACTCCCTAATTCAGATTTGTGTCGTTCTCTGGACCCTTATGCGAGGACCATTTGATGCAGATTGATCGGGGGAGGTCGAATTGCACCGCTCAAAGACTGAGTCTGGCTATCGAGCAAGCTCGCGAAAGACGAGAATGATAGGCAGGCATTGGTCTTCCGACCAGTAGATTAATCCTGCATCCTGGCTCAAATACGCTTAGCGCGACATTGAGCTTTTTCAGACGGATCTATGGCCCGACCTCAGAACCTTTCACAAATCGACAGACGATACACGATCCTCGGGTGCAGGAAAGATCCAGCAGACACGTATGCTCAGATAGTACTCGCTGTGTGACAGCGGCGTTTAATAATCCATGTTAGATGTTATTTGAGGACGTTGTTTGCGCTTCCCTTCCTCATGACGCCAGATCAATCCAAAAAAGACTAAGTGGGGGTTATCCCACCTTTAAACGTCGTTTCCTTTAAGCGTAGTTCTAGGGGATTGAAGTCTATATAAACGTTAGTACAGATGTGAATTGCAGGACGTAGGAAGATACTCAAGATTTTTACAGATGCAGGAGCAGAGAGGTGAGAAAAGCTGATAAAGGCCAGAGAGATGATGAAAAACATGAGTTACATAACCCTCTTTCAAACTCTAGCCCTGCTTTCCGCTAGAAATTTTCCGCTCCAAATAAGAAGACCTTCTTCGCCTTCCCGACCTTCTTCAAGCAGGCTTCACGCCTTTCTGATTCTCGCTCTTCATCCCAAGATTCAGATTCCACGCCTTATTACACTACTATCACTACCCACGCGATAAAAGACGCATATATTGGAAACGCGATAACGACTGGCGCTAAACGAAACAGAACAAAAACATTGGCCAAGATCAACAGACGCTTTCGGCACTGCCATATCGCTTTAAAGACTATCGAAAGAGGAGTAGTATATTCATTCGTTGTTTGTACTTTAAAAATACATTAATAGTGTTGCATTCGAATAATCAATACCCTAAGATTCTCGTCGCCTTCACACTCCTAAAAGACCAATTTGATTCAACGAAAGATTAACCCCCTGCATCACCTATTCACCTATTAATACCCGACGATCCTAGATCACTTATTGAGGACGGAGCTTACCAAATACGACATTAGTATATCCAGTTGAACGTACGCAGGTCGATTGTGCTATTGACCAGCCAACTCCTTGTCCCCTCCGACGGTGTTTCCGGCACTAGATGTGCGGCCCCAACGATACATTTGATACCAACTACCTAAACATCGTCGGATGATGCCGCTCTCAGTGATACCCTCACCAGGCCGTGATTCTCATCTGTGGCTCCCTGAAAGTCCGGTTTTAGAGGTCGGATCACCGCGAGTAATCTAGCTCTCCTCCGTCCCGGGTCTTTCAACTTCAACACATTCAGGAGCGTTGCTGGACGAAGCCCCTGTAGTGGGTCGTTTAGTCCTCGTGGCCCCTGTTGAAACCAAACCCAATCCTTTCTTGGCGCTGACCCCTTGTAGTCTAAACTACCTGTAGTGCGAAGTGCATGGACTACTCTTTCGTCGCCTTCGTCATGTAGCAGTACCGGCACGTTGAGTTGCCTGAAAACCTCCACCTGCCACTCCCAAATTCTTCCTAGCATATACTCAGCGCTGACATTGAGTTCCCTCCTGAAGTAACGACCAAGATAGAAACCGAGCCTTGCCTCTGCCCCCAGTATAACCAATTCTTCCCACCGTTGTCGTTTGCTCCCTGCTGCTAACTGACCTCCTTTCAACCTCTGCCTCTTCCGATCTTAGGCTTAATGGTGCTATCATCTCCAGCTCCACATCTGGATCGTCGCGGAGGTCCTCCAAATTTTGTCTGGCCTTTCGTCGTTTGTTTCTCAACGCTGGGGGCCCTAGTCGAAGGTTGTCGATAAGTTCTGCAGTAGAAAACCCCTCTCGAGCTAGCTGTATCAGATTTAGCTCCCGCATGGCGAATGTCTAGTCCCTATTGAACGTGCGCAATATCTGCATCGTCGGATTCACGCGATTGCTCCGATGATATGGTATTTTGATCTGGTCCTTGTGCGTCATCTCGCAAGATTCCGTCGAAAAGTCGGGAATGTTGCCAAACTGCCGGATATGTTCGGTGAAGTGGCTCATCAAATGAATCTTTGGAAAGTTGAAGTGCGATTCTGTTCGTAGAATTTCGTCTATTTCCACCTGCATGTTTAGCCTTTGATCACTGACAAGTCTTTGTCTCGCAACGTATGATCCGTTGAGATTCGCTAATTCTATTTCGTACTCCTCTAGGAGCTCCCTTCGTCGTTGTGCCGCAAGTTTCTCGGTTTCCCTGCTCGCTCGGTATTTCCTGAATACGCCCTTGGTCCTGTGAAAATCCTCTAGATATCCCTCCAACATATCTATCGTTGCATCGTTATGGGAGATTGAGCTACATGTCCAGTTGAATGAGGGATCTGACGCATCTGAGGGCTCTCTTAAAAGGCCCTACCTGACTTGGCTTTGGCCTTCTGAGGGCTGATGCTAGAGCTGGTAGGACTATCTTCAGGAAGTTTCGCATCTCCTTTCCTTGCCATTGAGTAATCACCTGATATGGTTTTGTCGGTTGCACAAAGCCGGGATATGGAGGCATGAGGATCCAGATCATATTGAAATTATCCAAACGATTATGCTCGTTCAGAAAGTCCTCCAACCACTCCATCAGATGTTTTAGAATTCCCAGGTAGACGACGTGAAGCATATCGGTGGTCAGAAATAATGTAGGGTAGGTCCCAGAAGGATTGTAGGCTGGTCAGATCCCACGCCGAACCACTGTTTCAACACCTTTATCCGCTTCTTCTGATCCTCGTCACAGTCAACCGACTTCAGCGATGTAATCATCGTGACATCACCGATAGTTATTCTGCAGTTCACGTCTCAGATTCTCCCAATCTATCAACAGGAACCTCGTGACTTGGGGCACATGCTGAATTTGGGCTCAAGATGTTGCAGTTCTCCATACGGTCCACCAACTACGCCATGAAGACAGCCAAGACCGCATGTAGAGTCACAATCCATTACGACTTTTGGTCCTATTGAGGTTGATTAGAGGCTCGAGGATAACTGACATAACCATCCTCAATGTTTCCGACGCTCAGAATGATTTTCCTAGACGCCAAGATTCCGATTTCTGCTGAACCGCAAGAAGTAGCAAGAGAGATGCGCTGCTCGGCGCCTTCGACCTGCATTTTGCCTGGGATATTGCCTATCGTCATATATATGGGCCAGCTCTTCTTGTCCCCCGAGAAGTTGGTCAGATGAGTTACATCAGAGCTACAGATGATAGGAACGACGGTAGCTCCAGGTGCAAGTCTTTCTTGCATCCTCCACCACCAATCCGCCGTATGCATCTCTGAGTAAAGCCGCAGTCCTTTTTCGTCGTATACCTTTACTGGGACATACACCATCTCCTCCGCATAGCATCGTTGGGCTAGTAGATACCTGGCACACTCGACGGGATCCCGGTAATAGAACTCAGTCGTTTTGCCATTCCCGTCCCCGACTGTACCGTATTTGAAACTTGGTGAGGATCCGGCCATTTCCTCTAGCTTCTTTTGGAAGGTGTAGGCGGATTGGAACGTTCGTTCCTCTGCCTTAGCCTTGTGTAGACCTTCATTAAAGTAGTCGTCAATTGATGATGACGTTAGTTTGTGCTCTAAGAAGAATCTGGCTAATCGCCATTCCGCGGCATCTTTGAAAGGGGCCCAAGGTTCCCAGTCGTCCTTCAAATGGTCCCGGTAACCCTCCGATTACCCTAGCTGTACTCCCACGCAGGGTGGGTACTCGGGAGGTTGCTGGTTATTGCCCAACCCCCCAACAACTTCATCCTCATCGTCAGAGGCATCGAAGTCGGATTCCTGTACCGAGTCGGCCTCAGAATCCGTCCATTCCTCATCAGAATTGGCAATTGCCCCAAACTCCACTGGTCCTGCGCCTTCCTCTGGATCCTGATGCGGGTCGTTTTCATCCTCGGACTTCTCGTTTGCGTGGAGGGAGGCAATGTGTCTCGTGAGATTCCCTACGCGGCGGTATGTTCTGGGGCAGTATGGGCAAAACATCTTCTTGATAGGCTCGGTGGTATTGAGTTCATGAGGTCGTGGTAGAGAGCTTATATAGTGGAGCGATGAAATGAAGTGGAGCAGGCGGTGATATTCTATCGACGTCGGTAGGCGTAAGCCAAGACATTCGTCAAACAACGCCTAGTCGGTAGGTGCCAAGACTCTGAATCATCTGATATCAAACCTCATCACGACGCCTAAGCTCACCACCCCTCGCCGACAAACCTCATATACAACCGACGATTCATCAAAGTTGGCGAAGCTCTTTGCCAAATCCGGAGAAGAGATGCCTTATATTTACTATGTTTCCTTTGTTTGCTTTGTTCTTCGACAGGAGTTGCCCAATTGAGTCCCACACCATAATTCTTCTTTTGAGGATCTCGGCTCTCTATATATCTCGTCGGACGCCCCATCTTCGCTTGGATATCTTCTTCATCTTATTACCACATTCCTCATCTTCCGACGAAACCTGCAAACATCCGACGAAACCTCTAATGCTTCAAATTAGTCGTAATGGCGATTCCCAGAAGAGGTCACAAAAGACCCCTACCTGAGTCAGAGGTCAATCCCAAGACTCAACGCAAACGTCCAAATACTCGTGGAAATCCCGGCGATTCTACAACGCCGACGCCACCACCGCCACCACGACAAAAACGTGGCTAAAGGGCCAAGAACGAGCCGGTCGAAGACCCTTGGATACTGCACATGACGTTAGAAGATTGCCGGGAGGCTGTAGGCACCCGGCCCCAAGCTCCTACTGTGGAAGCCGAAGGGTTGCTAACAAGTTTTGTCAGGATATGCTGGGGGCGAAGGCGCTAACTGCCTCTGACTGTAAAGCAATGCTGGGCATAACTCCGGCTGAATGGCATCATATGATGAACGATATGCGTGACTATTTACTCCGCAAGGTCATCAAAAGCAGGACACAGGCCGAGCAAGCCGAGTGGGATAAAGTAGAGCAACGACTTGAAGCGCATCCGCCATGGCCCACATATTCCCATCTCTTGAATCAGCCAGACGACCGAGCAACCTATCAGGGCTCTCTCGTCAGAAAGGCATTCAACTCTATACTTCAAGACTTCTGCAAGCGAAAGTCTAAGACAGAAAAGGAAGAGTTCGCTGAAGCGGAGAGGAACAAGGCGCGTCGATTCAAAGAGAAGCAGCCAAAGGAAAAAACCAAGCACAAGGGCGGCAAACAAAAGGGTAGGAAAGATGGAGCGGAGGACGATGCCGAGGAGACCGATGAAGAGGCAGATAAAACTCCGCCCCCACCCACCCTCGATCCTGCCCTATTTGACCAGCCTGTTGGAATATCTCAAGTCGTTCCAAGTCGGTATCGTAGGTCAACGTCGGATATCGCTGCGTGAAGGGCTTTCCGGACCACTCCCGTCGCTCCTTTTGTTAGAAACACGCAGTGGGTGATGCCTAACTGGACCCCTAAAACGTATAATGACACCGCCATCCTGGGTCACACAAGGCTCCGCGGGCCGTATATATCGGAAGTCGTCAGAATAATCAGAGCCGAGCGGCGCCATCTCAGATGCCAGAATAAGATACTGTATCAGCTGTCCCGGCGTCTTGGCATCTGTCCCGGCGGTTCGGTAGACAATGTACAGTTGCGATGGTTGAGGAAAGATTAAGCGAGGGAGGAATGTGCAATGGAGGAATGACGTTATAAGGTTCTAGGAGATTCTATGGCGTGATGGATTTGTAATATAAATAGTAGAGATGGTGGGGCTGAATAAGAGAGATGGGTGTGATGATTCTTTAGGGTTTCTATGAACGCATTTATATCGGGTCTTAGCGGACTGGTGGAGGATGATGTTAAATAGTGCGGGGAGACTTTTCCTTTAGTTCTTTCTTTCTTTTCTCTCTGTCTCGTCTTCCTGTTAGCTCGGTACATAGAAAAATACTCCTATTCACAGCCCTAGTTTCACGCGTCTAAACTCGCCTTCGCAGGAGGCCTCTTCGTAACTTGCTCCATCTTTGTTGACGACCTCAACCGGTCTTCACTCTCCCTGCTCTGCTTTGTTCTGCTCTGCCTCCCGCTCTCCGCTCTTGCTTGTGCCCTTGATCTTGCTCTTGTCTCTGGCTTTGCACTGCCTCTGGCTTTCGTCAGTCTCTTCTTCTGTTCTCTTACGCCTAGCCTCGAATACTTAGCATCCTCGTTTTCGTTCGTTCTGTTGCCCTCGGTTACTCCGTCACATCAGCGCTCATACCCGCCGATTCGTCACTTGATAGGCTCCTTCGTCCTCGATGAGGAGTTCGCTCATTCTCCCAAAAATCCACCCAGACCTGTAAGGAGGTATCCACTCATGCAGAATTATATGTTCCTAAAGACCGACAAGGACGTCGAGGTGTGACTTCGGGCTTGCACCGCGTTGCCCAAAGTACGCCTAATGGTAATTTACCATGAAGCCGACAATCAGGGGAGGCAAACCCCACCACCTCCATCATTTCTCTACTTTCGTGAAAGTTGAAGCGAGATGATGAAGGAGCAACTAGCTGTCGACCGACTCAACTCCAAGATCATGAGTCCGGGCAGAAACAGCCCAGCCCTGACAGACTCTGCAACTGACGTGGATGAAATCCAAGAGGAGGAGGACGAGGACGACCCGGAGGATGATGACGATCCGGAGGCCGACCTGGAGGACGACCACCCGAAGGACAAAGACTCGGAGGATGACGATTCGGGGGGATGATGACCCGGAGGATGACAAGGGGGACAAGAACCCCCAGAGCAAGGGAAAGGGAAAGGCACCTGCAAAGGGGAAGGAGAAGGGGAAGGGGAAGGGGAAGGCGCCGGGGAAGGGGAAGGCGTCGGGAAAGGGGAATAACACGGGCGGGAGGAGTGGGACAGGGAAGGGGAGGGCACTGCCGCTGGGAACGAGGGGGACTGCTACAACGTGAGTTGGACGACCGAAGGAAAAAAAGAAGATAGACGGCTAATCCATATCCTTACATGTCAGCGGAACTGCACGAATGGGGGCAGGGCCTTCTTCAACACCAATTAAGATAGGACTTAAATCAATAACTTCACCTGACCTGGCCCTTTCGCCGTCGTCGGAACTTACTACTATATCTCTATCATCATCTTCACCAGAGCATAACCCTATCAAATTACCAGAGTCCGGTGCTTCGTCGGTATATAGAGATATTGATACATTCGAATCGCCAGAGCCCAGCTTTGCAGCACCTATTCCCTTAACAGCTATAGCCCCTCCCCCGTCCTCTTCTACACCAAAATCACGCCTGACACCCCTTCCTCCTCCACCCCTCTCATCCTCCCTATCGACTCCTAGTCGGCCTGGTCAGTGGTCGTCGAATGACCAGCCTAGCCAGTGGTCGTCTTTGGTCCGGGCTCCTCCACCTCCAACCATATCCAACTATGATTGTTCAAGCATTTCAAGTTCATCACCTGTTCCTTCGAGTAGTAGTAGTGGGGCAAGGGAAACAGACGAAGGGTAGAACTAATCCCCCCCTTGCTTCGTCGTTTGTAAGTTATTTCTTGGTCCTTTTGTGACTTCTCTACGTTTCTCTATTTTTCAGTAGCTCAACCCTTTGTTTGCCTTAGTCTTTTTTTGATATGCTCATCGCTTTCCTTAGCTTCTGCTTTTTTTTTTTTTTGGATTTGGATTTGGTCGTTTGTGGATTTGGTCGCTGGACTATGGCATAATATATCAACCTAGTGGTACGTCGATATATACATGTAAATGTATCGACTGCTTGAGCTTATATTAGAATACAGAACTGTGCTAGTTTTTTGCGCTATTTCGTTTTAGGATAGCTAGTTATATTCACACTAAGCGTTTAGGATGGTGGGGCGTTTACCATCTGCTAGTCAGATATGTTACTTAGATCCCTACATGTACGTATTAATGAGATCACCGTCCATCATATTTCGCTATTACACTAGTACGTCACTCCGCCCCACCCCCATCCCCATCCCTCGCCACCTCTTTTTTGCTCATACCCCCGCCCCCCCCCCGGGTTGATTTCCAACTCTTTGTATCATACGACGACCATATTCCGACGATCAGATTCCGACGATGCCACGACGACTGCCAGATCCATTCAACGGGAGCGAAACTACGCCTTCTCAACAAACGCCTGTTACCAGAGGTAAAAAAGGTAAGCAAATCGCCGGGCGACGACAGGTGCACTCATCACAGGAGGTTCCCAGCACTTTTCCAGGCGAATCGACGAGGTGGACCTCAGGACCTTCCTCGCAGATACGTAGGCAAGCGGTAAACGACGAGCACCAAACATCAGGATCTTCCTTGCAAAGACGCAGACAGGTGAACGACGAGTCACAAACTTCGGGTGACGAGGGACCATCACAGAGAGCCTCAACAAATATAGATTTAAAACTTCATGGAGAAAGGTCTTTAGCCAAGGTCAGGAAGCCTCCTGTTAGAAGAGCGTCCACCTCCCCACTTTCAAGTCCTCTAACAAAAATACCTCAATCTCAGGACATTGCGTCAAAACGCGCATTACTTACGCCTATCCGCCGTCGTCCCCAGGACCTGGGATCATCTCAATCACGCCAGGGTTTGTCGAAAGACGAATTGCCTGCACCGAGCCACCGCTATCGCCAGAGTGCCAAATCTTCCCAACCACAGGAGTGTTCGCTGGGAGACGCACTCCCTACACCAAGCCGCCACCGTCGGGGAAGCACATTAATCGCCCTCGAAAGTCGATCATTGAGTCCCGGGTCGTCTAGGCCACCCTCAAGCAGTAGTCAGGAACATAGCCAAGGAGAAAAGTCGGTTTCAGGGAGGAGGGAATCGTCGATTGACCTTTCTTCGAGGCTCCTTACAGCCAAAAGAGGTGAGAGACGGAGAGATCTTGGGCGATTTGACGTTTCTCACAGAGTTTTATTGGAGAAGGCAGGATGGGATATAACGAAAGATCTCCCTCCGCCTTCAGTACATAATTTGAAGTATAATTGAAATCGTGGAATCGAACATGAGAGGATCGAGGCGAATTAACTTTGGCGCCGAGTCGGTCTGATTTTTCCATCAGCGTCTTTCATTTCAGCGTGATGGAAAAGCGAAGAAATATCGTCAAATGGTCGTGCTACCAGTTAGAAGGTCTTACCAGCGAGAGAGGCCAAAAGAGCGGGTCAAATATATCTAGCGAGGATAGGTTCAATTGTGATCACGTAGCTCTGAGGGTTATATATCATGCAATTAAATGCGTTTATCAAACGTGTGTTTGTAGCGAAATCAGCCTGCTCGATGGCACTTTGCCGCAGAATACCCGCTTTATAGTGTACTGCTTCTTCTGGTAATCGTGGGATCTATTAAGCGTCGAGTTTGGCGGATATATCAATCGGACGTTTATTTGTTTAGTATCTACGGCGATCTACCACGCCCTCAGGGTTTGCGTCTTAGGGGGTAGCAACTGGAGGAACGGCGTCTTTAATAGGGATTATTGTGGCGGTAGGTGACTCCATAATAAAGCCTTTCCTAACGTAGTAACTAATGACGTCTCGAATTAGTGATCTTTGAAAGACATATGCGAACGTGGGAACGATCGTTTCCCGACGAAGAATCGTCAGGTTTGATGATAGCTAATATCCGCCGTGAAATAACAAAACGGATCAATAGAACGACCACCGCGAAAATCGTCGGCAGAGAGAGTCGGGAGGCAATCATCGACCCGGGGGTGAACAGTTTGTTGGTGGATCTCCGACGAAAGATAGGCGAGGACTTGGAAGACGATGAAGAACTGGTTCTAGATTCTAATAAAGAGTTGGAAAACGACGACGGCGAGGCAGGTGACTATTGTATGAATGAAGCTTACGACGAAAGTGATCAGGGAGAAAGTCAGGTGGACGAAGTGAATGAATCCGAAGCACCCAGGGACGTCACGGAGGAGGAAGACAATGAGGAGGAGGAACACGGTGAGTCAACTACAGGGGATATCATGAATAAAAGAAGACTTAAAAGACGGAAGCTAGTTAGGCCAAATAGAAAACGCGTTCGACGATAAATGTACATAGATATTTGAATGCATTAGAGTCCTTCATGTGAGATCACTCGACTCAAAGGTGATGTATGTAGAGCCGTCTGTGGTCATCTACACACGTCGGATATCCTCTCCATGTGCAAAACTCCCGTCTAAGAACCTCACCCGATCGTCGTGCGTGCACGATTTCCGTTAGATATCGTCAGAAGATCGTCGGAATTTGAGCCATTTACCGTCGGGGTTCCGTTGCAGGTAAAGCATGAGGAAACTAGAGAGTGAATGATGAGGAAAGAGGTGGTAAAACGGCATAGATATCACGGCGTGGTGCATGGCCCAAGGGTGTTGCGGGAAGAGGGGTAGTCAGGGGTTTGCTTAGGTTCTCGGGGTGTCGGTGTCAGGGGTTCGGTTCGGAGATAGGGTATCGGATATAGGGAATAAGGTCGGCTTCGGGGTTATGGGTCTTGGGGGATTCGATGGGATTCTGTGCAGCTGAGTCAGCAGAGTGGTATGTGGTGTATATATAGGACTTGGGTGCTCGCATGTAGATAGTTCTTTCCTTTCCTCTTCACGCAACCTTCCTATCTCTAGGAGTCTTGTAGTCCTTAGAATTCTATTGTTTCGGCCCGCTAGAAATCCCTAGGGGCAAGTGCGTCTTCATAGCCTCGTCTTCGCCTATAGTTATTCGTCTCGCTCAGCCTCGTTCATCCACCTTCCTCCTCTTGCTTGGCGCCGATAGTGTCTGGCTCATTCCCGTCGTCGTGATCTGGGTTGCGTCTCCAACGCCAACCTACACTACCCGCACCGATATAACGCTCCAGTACCCACTATGTCGCAAGCAGGCCCCATGGAAGGCCAAATGGGGGTCCACGAAACCCTCGAAGTAGACCTGAAGCAATTCATCGCAGACCACCCCCAAGTCGCTCCTGGTGTTAGCGAAGATATTAAGGAAATCTACGACCTTATTACCCGATCAGCAACAACGGTCTCTCAGCTCCTAACAGACCTGGAGGAAGAAAAAGAAGATGGGGATGAAGCCCGGAAGGAATGGACCAAGAAGATTACAGAACTCGGGACCCAGAATAATGATTTGGAAAGGCAAGCCCGCCTTCTACAAACCCAGGTCAATACCTTGGAAACCCAACTTGCTACTGCCAACCAAGCTGTCCGGGATGCTGAGGCCAACTTGGCTGCCCAACTCGCACTTTCACCACCAGCAGCAGACCCTATTGTTCCTCCCCCCCCTCCAACTCGTCGTCGCAATCGCCTTTTGGAAGGCATTGTCTACAACCAAGAATCAAGGCCCGAAAGATCGGAGAAGCTTCCAGACCCGGAGAAATACCGTGGTAATAGGAAGGGACTTCCCCAGTTCAAAAATATGTTGCAACTCAAGCTCCTCGGCAATGCCGATAGGTACCCCACCCTGCAAAACCAGTTAACCTACGCCATTTCTCGCCTGGAAGGCCCCGCCGCCGACCAATTCATGCCCTATATTACCACCATCGGCATCAACCTCCCCTCAATGGAGAGGTTCTTTGAAATTTTGAATACAGCCTTCGGGGACCCAGACCAGGTAGGTGCAGTACGCCCGCGCCTTAGAAGAATAAGGCAACTCAACGCCGTTCTCGAATACTTTGCCGAGTTCAACGATCAGCGGAGGCTGGAATGGGGAGACATCAGCGTGGAGGCCCTTATGGAAGGTCTGAGCGAGGAACTCACCAAGCTCATGGTTCATGAAGAGACCCCCGCCACCGTTACCGAGCTCGCTACCATCCTCCAACGCTTGGACAACAAGCAGCAGATAATCACTGCTCGCTACCGCCCTCGCTACCAAGCCCCCGTACCACAGACCCGCACCACACCTCGCTACGTCGCCCCCACTCCTCCCGCACCCCGCTACCAGGCTCCAGCTGCCCCCGCACCTCGGTACTCAGCTCCACCTCCGCCCTCACGGTACCAAGCCCCCCTTTCGTCCCCACCCGCTAAGCGTCCGTCATCTGTGGAGGTGGCACTATGGATTTGTCGTCTGGCCGTGGCCGCCCGGACCCTCAGGAGAGAGAAGCCCGAAGGGTAGAAAATAGATGTTTTTATTGTGGACAAGGAGGTCACCTCGTCAGGGAATGCCCGCAGGCGCCGGCTCCCCGGAACCCAGCCCCCAGGATCAGGGGAGCTAGGGTAGATATTAGAGAAGAAGAGAAGGAAGAGGCCTCCGGCGATGAGGCGTTAAAAGATTTTTCCCTGGACTGAGTGGCTCACTCCAGGGACGGTTAAAGGACTTTTCTAGGATTTCGGTTTCTGGGTTTTCAGTTTCAGAGAAGGATATGGATGGGAATCAATTAGTTGTAGCTTGCTCTATTTCTCAAAAAAAAGATTCTCTTATCCCATCATATGCTCTCATTGATACTGGCGCCTCAGGATACGTGTTCATAGATAAGGACTTCGTATGCCACCATAACCTAAAAACTATTCCCCTTATTCTTCCACGACATATCGACGTAATAGATGGACGACCTATCGAATCAGGAAAGGTCACCCATAAGGTTATCCTTAGCCTCGATATCAATGGCCACAGGGAGGACGCCCCTTTCTTTGTTACTCAATTGGGGCACTACCTTATTGTGATGGGTCTTCCTTGGATGCGTCGTCATGCAATTACTATCGTCCCGGCAGTCAATGAAATACGCTTTGACTCCCCCGGCTGCCTTCAACAATGTTCGTCCAACCATACGAAGGTCATAGTGAAGGGGATCTCTATCGAAACCCCCGCTAAGCCGAAAACTAATATTTCCGCTGTAACCTCCTACGCATTCCATCGAATTCTTAATAAGAAAAGGAAGGGAATGAAACTTTATTCTACTACACTTAAGGCCCTCGATGATTTATTGGCTCAAGTACCGAAGGATTCTAAAGCCCTCGTTCCTCTCGAACACCACCAATATCTTCACTTGTTAAGCGAACCTGAGGCGTCTAAATTACCCCCCCACCGCGCAGAATATGACTTGTCTATTGATATCCAGGAAGGAAAGGCGGTGCCCTTCGGACCCATGTATGGAATGACTCGGCTAGAGCTCCAGACACTCAGGGATTACCTGGCGGAATATCTTTCCACCTGACGATTCGACACAAGACATTCTCCAGCAAGGATCTCCCAAGATTATTTAGCATAAGCATACTGACTCCCTTCTTGGCTTCTATGCTGATTATAGAAAGTTGAATGCAGTAACAGTAAAGAACCGACACCCCCTCCCATTGACACCAGAAACCTTATGGAATCTTGCCGCCAAATATTTTACCAAATCGACCACAGAATGGCTATCACCAAATGGAGAATCAGGGAAGTGATGAATTCGAAGACGGTATTGACGCGATATGGACATTTCGAATATACAGTTATGCCTTTTGGGTTAACCAAGAATCCCCAGCTGCTTTTCCAACATTATTAACGATATGTCACTCGCATTCTTCGACCACTTCGCTTACCTTTTACCTTTTTGACGAAAGATATTGATATATTCAAATACCTTGGAAGAACATAAGGAACATGTCAATAAGATACTCCGGATCCTCGACGAGAACCAAGTCCATCTGAAGCCCGAGAAGTGTGAATGGCATGTGAAAGAGACTACAGATTTTATTGTTTACGCCGAGGATTAAGACGATTTAATCCAAAGTTGCGACTATTAGGAATTGGGAGACCCCGACTTGTTTAAAGGATGTGCAGGAGTTCTTGGGGTTCGCAAATTTCTATCGGCGGTTTATTTACGCATATTCGAGTAAGAGATCGCTAGACCGCCTGACGAAAAACAGAGCCGTATTTAAACGACAGACAAGACGGGAGAAAGCTGCCTGCGATTTGAAACTTGCATTTACCACCGCTTCCACTTCCTAGACACTTCGAATTCCTAATCACAAATTATAGTCGAAACGGATGCCTCGGACTACGTTTCCGCCGCTATTATGTCCCAACGTGACGATGAAGGAATATTACACCCAGTTGCCTTCTTCTCCAAGAAACATACACCGGCGGAGTGTAATTATGAAATATAATGATAGCGAGTTGTTAGCGATTATTCAAGTTCAAGAATCTACGCTTATTTTCTGAGACAGCTCAGATCTATTACGGTCCCCGACAGATCACAGCGAACTCAATATTTTACGTCCACTCGTTGTTAAACCGTCGATAAACCCGTTGGTCGGAGTTTTTATCACGCTGACTTTATGATCCAATTCCGGCCTGCGTAAAACAAGCGAGGTAAACCGGATGTTCTACCAGCGATCAGTGATCTTCCAAGGAGTGACGAACGCTTCTTTACGCATTCAACATCGTATAAATAAGTTGAAAAGGAAAATTTGGATAATAAAAAGTTTGTTGGCGGGTGCTTTTAAGAAATGAACCCGCTGAACGAATGTCCACTCGCTCGTGAAATTGTTTATAGCGCTTACCAAGAAGATCAGTTTCAAGAGGCTTTTACGACGCTGAAAGACGTTAAGAATCAAAGCAAATCTCACTAATGAACGCTACAGAAACGAAGACGACTCTTTCATCACCGCAGTTCTTTGTACCGTATCACGAACTTCAACTTAGACTTCTTCGAATATCACGACAAACCATCGAGGTCATCCCAGAGTAAGAAAGACCTCGAATTACTCACAAGAGTGAATATTATCGCATTTAATACGCGTATACTGATCACATAAGCATGAATTGCCACGCCTGTCGTCACGAAGAAAGAAATCGCAATGCTCTGCGAGTTCTCCGCCTCTTTCGGCCCGAAAGCACTACTGACGGACAAGCCGATGGATTTCGTTACAGGCCTACCCTTTAGCAATGGTTATAATGCCATCCTTGTCGTCGTGGACCGTCTTACGAAAATGAGACACTTTATTCCATGTACTGAAGAATCGTGAGCTAGGATGGGTCTTAACGCATTTTGGAAAATGTGTGAAGCTACACGGACTCGGAAAGCGATAGTATCGACCGCAGATCTACCACTTCGACTTTTGGAAATCAAGTATGAAATACCGAATTTCACCAAGATATTCTACCGCCTTTCACCCCCAGACGGATGGCCAAACCGAGAGAATTAATGCAATTATGGAGCAATATCTTCAAGAGCTATGCCGACTACCAATGCGACAATCTCGCTTAATTTATTTACCTACCGAATTCTACATTTAATAACCACGTTTCTGAGTCAACCAAGCTTTTCCCTTAGTTAACTATGGCCGACACCTCAGATGACTTTCGGTCCCCACGGCATTTACAGACTACCACCAACGAAGATCAAAACACTACTAAAGAGATACGCTTAAGTGTTCGACTTTTCTCCGGCTATTGAAATGTTTAGCGAGTTTCAACGGATCCGGTGAAGAATCGCCAAACGCCAGTGATAACCGCACCACGCCATGAATGTGATAAAGTATTGTCCACACGAAATCTATTGACTGTCGCCATCAAAGAAGTTTAGATTAAAACAAGCAACCCCATCCGATTTTGTTAGTCCCTATGCCTACGAACTTATATTCCGCCATTTACGAAAGTCCACTGCTCCATCGCCTCGCTGTTTTCACCGACGCAATAACGATCCCGCATTGCGCAGATATAATCTCCACCACCCCGCTGAGATCGAAGGAGAACAAGAGTAAGTTGATACTATTCTGATTCTATGGAAGTTTACGAGGAAATTAATACCTGTTCTACATTAAGCATTTATGAGCCATCACAAGAACCTTACGATGATGCAGATAATTCTCCTGAATTTTAAGGACTTCCACTTAACGATATCCACGCAGTTTCAAGAGGACTTAATACTAATATCACCTAATATCTATCACGCACGGCCGTGTTGCAAGAGGGGTAGTCGTGGTTTGCTTAGTTCTCTGTGCGCCAAAGTGTTCGGGGTTCGAGATAGGGTATCGGATATAGGGAATAAGGTCGGCTTCGGGGTTATGGGTCTTAGGGGATTCGATGGGATTCTGTGCGGCTGAGTCAGCAGAGTGGTATGTGTGGTATATATATAGGACTCTGGTGCTCGTGACGTAGATAGTTCTTTCTTTCCTCTTCACGAACCTTCCTATCTCTGCAGTCTTGTAGTCCTTAGAATTTATTGTTTCGCCCGCTAGTATGGCGCTTTCATAGCCTCGGTTTTCGCCTATAGTTATTCGCCTCGCCACCTCGCTCATCCACCTTCCTCCTCTTCGCCACAGTGACTCGGCTCATTCCGCCCCTCAAGACGCCTCAGCGATAATAGATTAGTAAAAGACAAACTACAGCGCTATCAATGAATGAAACAAAGTACTATAGTCTTCGACAAAGTTGTGCCAGACGACGTAGCTTAAACCAAAGCGCCGGAAATCAGACGACGAAGTCAGGCGACGTGTCGAACGACTAATTCTTCGGCTAAAAGACGAAGGCTTGGAATACCCCTTGATTACACCTTGGGAGACCCCTGATCGTTTCGGCGGGCGCCGCTACGGGATGCGTAGAAGAATTTGGCTTGACGCCTTTTGACGCTTTGTGCCAGATGTAATACGGCCACAAGACGGAGCCACATTTTTTCCTGATGGACATTCCTTCCATAGTACATCCTTTTCTCGCTTAACCTTTCCTCTGCCGTCTTGACCATGCATCAGCAAGACTTGATTTGTCTCCTGAGGTCTCCTGAGCCTCATGAGACTTAAAAAATATCCAGGGGTCTCAGGAGATTCTCAGGAGACCTGGGAGACTGTTGGGAGACTCCAGTCAGAAGTTGAGTTTGCTGATGTGCATCGTTTACCGGATAGTCGGGACAAGCTGCTAAAACGCCGGGACAGATCAGGTCTCCCCCCAAGGGCCTAGCCCCTGATAGACCGAGGTCCCGAAGGGTACTGACAATGAAACAATTATCGAATCTCGGGACTGTGTTCAAGATCTTTTACAGGCTGCCATGAAGGTTCTTTATATCCAACATATTTTACTAAATACTCCACCCCCCATTTCCTCTTCCTTGAATCCAATATTTCCTCTACCTCCCATTCCTTCTCTCCCTCAACCTCTACCAGTGAGGGTGGTTCGATCATTTGTACTGGAATAGGATCAAGAATCACGCCATGAAGTTTAAAACATCAAAGACCCGGATGAATTTTCATAGAGTACGAAGAAGTAGTTCTCAGAGTACAGAAGGACTCACAATTTTTTAGAATCAAATAAGGCTACCAATTGTTTCCAATCTAAATTTACTTTGGAAGTGACGCTTTATTTCAATATTTCGAAAGAGAAGTTTCAGATGATCACCAATTCAAGATATCGAGGCTACCGAGTCATGCCAGAATTACCCATTTCTCCCAGATTTTCTGGTTCTAACATATCTCCCCTTTAGAAAGTCAAGACTTTGGTGACATCTCCTCACAACCCATTACCCTGGCCTCATTTCATCGTTTCTCCTAATGCTTGTAACTACCAAATATCATTCGGCGATGTCTTCCATAATTCATTATGACGTCAAGTGCCCGCCGCCGGATCGTTATGTAAGGATTATTGCGATTTCGTGTTTGCCAGTGCTGGGATTCGAGATAGCAGATTTGTGATAGTGATATTGGTTCGCATACGTATTGAGGATTTACGTGTCTGTATCGACGAACCATCATAGACAGATTACACACAGCACTACCTGACCGCCAAGTATGGCATGATATTTCGAATCCATGACGGTCATGCGTTTTTATGATTTCTATGGGTTTCTTGTTACACGACGTTATGAGTTACGAATGCTATGATTAGGGACGATATATATATTGCTGTTACACGACCTTCCCTTTCGTTTCTTTCTTCTTCCTTACGCTGTTTTTCCCTTGCTATCAACCCTACTACCATTAGTTTCGCTTCGCTCATGTCTAGCTCAATATATTATTACATAACCATATTTTCATCAGTATTTCCATTCTTCCCGCTCTTGCTTCGCTTGCTTTGCTCGGGCTCTGCCTCGTCTACCTCGCCTCGCTTACATACCCACGACCAGAAGACGATCATCCACTCCAGACTTCTGTCTCCACGCCTTCGTCCTCGAGAGCCATCTGGACTCCGCCTCCACCCACCTGCTTTCTGCTGGTGCTCTAATTGGCCCTCGCTCCTCGCTTCTACGCCCTTCGCCTCCGCCTGGCCAGACTCTGCCTTCTGTTGTCTCCGTCATTCAGAACACTAAGAACATCGCATCTCCGTCGACCTACATTAACACTCCTACCTCACGGTCAAGAATCTACGATCGACTTCACTGGATGTTCCCTACGTGATACGCTCAACCCCGTCTTTTTTCTCCTCCTGGCCCCTCGAAATATTTTTTCCTGAGCGCAAGATCACACCTCGCTTCGGCTCCACATTACCCATTGAGTTCTGACTCATTGTCGCCTCTACGGACCTCAAGGTTCACCTCCTCCGCCAAGACGCTCTCTCACGATTTCAATGACGCCTAATTGCGCCAAGCGCCACCTTTACTCCAACCTGCTCGAACTCCACGGAAAGACTTATTCTCCGATGACACCGCTTCGCACGAATTCGGCGCCATCATTCAGAGCCTCCGAGACCGCTACCAAGACACCACGCCTCGACGTCTCCCACAAGACACGCTCGACCGGTAGACTCACCGAAGCCTCTTGAAAACTTTGGTCTCTGATGAAGATTCTAAGACGAAATTTTACCGTTTCACCACCTGATTGATTGCTTGCCGCCTCGATCATTTCCCCAATCTGTTGCTATCACATCAAGATTCGCCAGACGATTTACCACGCATTGCGAGATTATAACCCTCAATTCAACTCGAGGCCACATGACAAGTGGACCATTGACTCGAGAACGACAAGGAAAAGCCAGGAGGAGGACAATGAGCGCCATGGAGTGACCTCCAGAAGAAGTCGCTTCCTCAAGGCTGAGAAGGAGGACTCATCACGCTTCCTACCAGACCAGAAGCCTCGCTGACGCTGATGACATCGCAAGTAACTCCGCTGCCCCGCCGCCCCTAAGTGCTTCCTCCAGAATCAACCTCAAGGCCTCTATCTCCGGCTGCTCACACTTGCCTCGTGACTGAACCTCAGACTTCAACAACCCACCGGCAGTCGAGGTCAACGAAGAAGAAATTTTTGAGAATACAAGACACCAAAGTGCTTAGGCCTGCCACTCCACCTTTTGTTTTTCCATTGTCGCTGCCTCCGGCGACAGGACGTCCGGAGAATCCTCATTGTCCTGCCAGTCTGGCCTCCTGCGAACTGCCACCATCGCTACTCACGCTCGATAGATACAGTGCCACATGCTTACGCTGGCTGACTAAGGGTTTGTCCGGCAACATGGCTTGGCTCCGGCCCCCGACAGCACGCCTGCTTCGGCGAATCGACGGGCCCAGAGAGTCGAAAATTACGACACGCAGAAAAGCTATCGTCGACATTAACGGCCACCAGAAACTGCCCCGCTCTTCGCTACTGTTCAGACACTACCCACTAGTCACAGATCCCTGATGAGACACCACGATTTATCGACCAAAGAGTAATAAGATCATCTTTGACTGATTTCAAGCTCGAACTGTTCTAACGCTTGAACGCTGCTTGCCATTAATTTCTTGGTCTCATTCTCGACGCCTATTATTCAAATAGCCTATCGGAGTCAGTCTTCAGATCTTCGTCTGCCGACAGAATAAACTCTTTCATACTGATTCGAAATGCCATCGATGGCTTCACGAAAGATAACCCAGACCTCGCTTACGCACTAGCCGACTCTGGTGAGTTTATACATCACTGTTCTGCGAGAAATTTGCCACCGCTTTGCTCGCACCGCCCTCACGACCTGAAAATACCTCTGCGATGCTTACTTCGGTTAAGAGTATGGCTAAGATGTCCCGACGGAGCTACAGGCCCTTGTGAATTATATTACGGAGAACTCAAAGCGGCGATCCACATCAATCCACGGGCGCCCGTTTCTGCTTTGTCAAGAAGTCCGACGGCTCTCCGCTCTCTGCGATTATAGTTTCAACGAGATCACGGTCAAGAACTGCACCCCTGCCTCGATCCCAGAACTCGGTTCCGCCCAAGTGCCAAGATATACCGTTGGACTACGTGATATCATCGATTCGATACAGGAAGGCTGCGATGAGCGAAGACATCGCTTCCGACCTGCCATGGCCAATTTTGAATACAACGCGATGCCATTTGATTCTACCAACGCCCCGCCGCCTTCCAACATCGGATCAACGATTCATACTTATTTCGGATAATCTCGCCACTACCATCTCGACGACGATAATTTACTCCGGCACTTCAAGAACATAAATGGCACGTCCGAGAAATTTTAAAAGTCTTCCAGATCCACATCTCAAGAAGTTTTACGTGCTCAGCAGACCAAATACCAAGCATCATGAATTCCTGAAGCGATCCAAACGGACCGCAGAAGGATCGACGCGACGGACTCTAAGCACCCACCAAGATTCGGGAAGTCCAGGAGTTCTTGGGCTTCGCAAATTTCTACCGACGGTTTATTTATGCCTACTCTCGAGTGGTGTCCCCTGCCATCGCCCTCGACTAAGAACGTGAAAGCTCGAATGGCCCAAGGAGTGCTATGAAGATTCCGTAGTTTTGCTGACGATTTACCTCTACCGATCCTCGCTCATTTTGATTTTGAAAAAGAGGTTATCGTGGAAACCGACGCCCGACATGCTCTCGCAGATCACGTGTCTCAAGACGCGAGGATGGACTCTTCATCCCAGAAGATTTTTTCTCCAGTTAAACACTCCCCGACAGAATGCAATTACGAGATCTACGACAAGGAGCTGTTGGCAGTAGTGAGGAGTTTTGAGGAATGGCGTGCGAATCTTGAAGGGTCCCGCTTCCCCATTAAAGTGCTAAGCGATCACAGAAATCTGGAGTACTTTATGTCTACGAAATTATTGAATCGTCGCCAGACCCGCTGGGCCGAGTTCCTGTCCCGCTTTAATTTTGTGATCCAGTTTAGGCCAGGGAAACAAGGGGGGAAGCCAGACGCACTTACCCGGAGGTCAAGGGACTTGCCGAAGGAAGGGGATGAACGGTTGACACACCAGTCGCAAGTGGTTTTGAAGCAGGAAAATTTGGAAGCAAGGATTGTTTGTTAAGCGATGGCTTTTTGACAAATGAACCCGCTAAGGAATGCTCACCGAAAGCGAATTGTTGATCTGCTTACCAAGACAGTTTCGAATCAAGCTTCGACGATATTCGCAGAATGGGCACCAAGATCAAGAAAATCTCACGAATACGGAAACAGAGTGACGGATTCCTCCTGTACCGCCATGCCCATTTACGTGTCCCCGAATACAATGAACTCCAGCTTTTTACTGCAGACCATCACGATAGACCACGGACATCCGACGCCAAGACCGAACTCCTAAGTTCGCAATTACTACTTAACATGACGGAAGATGTCGACCGCTATGCGATGACCAGAACGCTTCCCGCAGTAAGGCCTCTCGCAATGCACTCCAAGGTGTTCTCCGCCCGCTATCGGTACCCAAGGGCCCTTGGACAGATGTATCCATGGACTTCGTTACCGGACTTCCTTTCAGCAATGGCTTTAATGCGATCCTGGTTGTAGTGGACCGTCTAACGAAGATGCGCCACTTTATTCCTTGTACTGAGGAGGCAGATGCCAGGGATGTAGCCAATATGTATCTTGATTCGGTTTGGAAACCCACACTCAGAACCATTGTCTTGATCGCCAGACATTACGCTTTACTAGCGGAGTTTTGGAAAGTTTTACGCTTCCCGCCTTTGAGATTAAGGCCCGTTATAAGACCGCTTTTCCACCCCCAAACAGATGGACAAACCGAGAGAGTCAATGCCATTATGGAACAATATCTCCGCGCCTATGTCTCCTACCAGCAGGATGATTGACCCAAGACTTTACAGAAGCCACACAATAACCACGCTTTCTGAGACCACCGTGATGTCTCCTGCTCTGCGCTAATTATGGAAGAACCCCTCGCATGTCTTTTGCCCCCTGACAGCATGGGAAGACCACCAATGAGGATCAGGCCAATGGTATGGCTAGGACTATACAGACAAATTTAATACCTTTCATGACGAGATGACTCGTTTCAGAGGATCCATGAGACGAGCCTAATCGAACAGAACCCCCGCTTTGTAGATGCTGCCGGAGACGTTTTCTCTCCAATTCGAATATTGAGACTCTACCAAAGAAACTCGATTGAACGATCGTCCTTACGCTAATTAATGAATTACCTTTACGCTTATGAAATGACCTTCCGGCTACGATGAAGATTCACCCGGTGTTCCACGTTTCGCTCCTGTCTCTCGCGCCCAGCAATCCGGTTCCTGGTCAATTACAGTCTCCGCCCCCGGCAATAGAAATTGAAGGTCAACAGGAGTGGGAGGTGGAACAAGTTTTGGACTCTCGCAGACGTCACGGAAGTTTACAGTACTTGGTTAGGTATTTGGGTTACGATGAGCCATCCTGGCAACCCCCGGAGGACTTGGAGCACGCCCCTGATTTGGTCAGAGAGTTCCACGAGAAATATCCACGCAAGCCTAGGCCTACCAGGAGTTAGGCCTGAAGGAGGGCCTAATCTATCACGGCATCAGACTTGGATCAGGAAGGAAGATATTTGAACGGTCATGCTTTCCTTTTGGGTTTTTGGGATTTCTATGGGTTTCTGTTACACGAGGTTATGAGTCATGAATGTGCAGGGATTAGATGGGTATATATATGTGTTGCTACGACCTTCCCTTTGTTCTTTTCTTCTCTTTCTTTCCTTACGTGTTCTTCCTGTTATCAACCCTACGGTTTAGTTTCGTTTCGTCTTGTGTCTCTAGCTCTGAATATATTACGTCATAACCATAGTCTTCGCCAAGACCCCCTCGGGTCTTCCATAGTTCTTCGCTTCAGGTTTGCTTCTGCCTCGTTCTCGTCCTCGCCTTGCTTCGCCTCGTCTCGTCTCGCCTCGCTTCGCCATAGTCCATGACCGTAGTACGTATCATCTACTGGTACCTCCGTCTCCACGTCTTCGTCCGAGAGGCCATCTGGACTCTCTGCCCCACGACCTTGCTTCTCGGTTAGGTTCTACCTCGTCCTCGTTCCTGTCTACGCGCCTCCGCCTTGCCATGCACTCCTGCCTCTTGCTTTTGTCTCCGCTGTTCAGAACAAGATACAGATATATATGGATTCGGGTTTCGTCTGTAGATAGTTTCTTTCCTTTCCTCTTCACGCAACCTTCATATCTCTAGGAGTTTGTAGTCTTTTAGGAATATATTCTTGGTTTCTATCCTTCGATTCATCGGCTACCTCAGGGGAAGCCCGCTTCTTCTTAGTCTTATCCTCGATCATAGTTCCTCGCTTCGGTTCACCTCGTCTCCCGTCCTCTCGTCCCCGCTTCATTTCACCTCGGTAGTGTACCTTGGCCCTTTCCCGTCTCTACGCCCACCCCGTGATACTAAGGTTGCGTCTCCAACGCCAACCTACACTACCTATATTGATACAACATCCCCGTACCCACGATGTCGCAAGCAGGTCCCATGGAAGGTCAAATAAGGGTCCACGAAACCCTTGAAGTAGACCTAAAGTAATTCATCGCAGACCACCCTCAAGTCGCCCCTGACGCCAGTGAGGATATCAAGGAAATTTACGACCTAATTACCCGATCGGCAGCAACGGTCTCTCAGCTTCTAACGGAACTGGAAGAAGAGAAAGAAGATGGGGATGAAGCCCGAAAGGAATGGGCCCAAAAGATTACAGAACTCGGGACTCAGAATAATGATTTGGAAAGGCAAGCCCGCCTTCTGCAGAACCAGGTCAATACCTTAGAGAACCAAGTCAACACCGGCAACCAAGCCGCCCGGAATGCTGAGGCTAACCTGGCTGCCCACATTGCACTCCCGCCTCCACCTCCACCACCAGCAGCAGATCCTATTGTCTCTCGCCTCCTCCTCCACTGCCGTCAGAATCGCCTCCCAAGATCGCCCACACCCAAGAACTAAGGTCAAAAATCGGAGAACTTCTGCACCCGAGAATACCGCAGAACAGAAACGGACTTCCCCAGTTTAAAAATATGTTGCAGCTCAAGCTCCAAGAATGCCGATAGCAGACTTAATTTACAGAACCAACTAACGTGACGCCATTTCGCTTATAGCGACCACACCGCCTACGCCTCTACATTACGACCATCGCATCAACCTCCCTCAACGGAGAGGTTTCTTCGAAATTTTGAACACAGCCTCAGACCCAGACCAGAGAGTACGGCCGCGCCTCCAGAGAATTAGAACTCAACCGCCTCGTTTCTGAATATTTCACGAAGCTTAACGACACGCAAAGCGGATGTGAGACCGCCAACGCAGAGTTCTGACTAAGGTCTGAGCGAGAACTCACCAAGTTCTCATAGTTCACGAGAGACTCCCCACTCATCAAGCTATCGAACTCACACCATTCTCCAACGCCAGATAACAAGCAGAGATAATTACTGCTCACACGCCTCGCTACTGCCTCTCAAGACCCTGCGCCGCCTCGGCCTCACACTTGCCTGTCCCCCAAGCACCCCTGCTATCAGGCCTCACGCCCCACACCCCAATATTCGCTTCATCCCCGCCGACCTCGCTATCGCTCCGGCTCGCTTCTAACTCCACCTGCCGCCCAATTCATTCCCATACGCTGGAGCCCTATGGATTTGTATTGCTTGTCATACGCGGACCTCGAGAGAGAGAGTTCAAGGGTAGAAAATAGATTTTATTGCGACAAGGAGGTCACCTTAGAGAGGCGCCGGCCCAGGAACTCCAAATTTCTGCGATCGTGAAATGCGCGACGCGGTAGGTTAAGAAGGAAGAGTTCCGGCGATGAGGTGCAAGAAGATTTTTTCCCTGACTGAGCCACTCACCTGCGACGGTTAAAGCGACTTTTCAGGATTTCAGTTTCTGGGTTTTCGGTTTCAGGCGATATTGATTTTAATCAATTAGTCAGAATTGTTTCTATTTCTCAAAATAAAGACTCTTCTATCTCATCATATGCCCTCATTGATACTGGCGCCTCAGGATACGTGTTCATAGATAAGGACTTCGTATGCCACCACAAACTTAAAACTATTCCCCTAATACTCCCACGACACATAGACGTAATAGATGGACGACCTATCGAATCAGGAAAGGTCACCCATAAAGTTGTTCTTAGTCTCGATATTAACGGCCACAAAGAAGACGCCCCCTTCTTTGTTACCCAACTAGGACACTACCCGATTGTAATGGGTCTACCGTGGATGCGTCGCCATGCAGTTACTATTTTTACCGCTGATAATAGAATACAGTTTGACTCCCCCGACTGTATCCAACAATGTTCTCGCCATCATACCAAGGTTATAGCAGAGGGAATCTCTATTGAACCTCTGACTAAACCCACAACCAATATTTCCGTCGTGACCTCCTACGCATTCCACAGAATTATTAACAAGAAGAGAAAAGGAATGAGGTTGTACTCCACCTGGCTCAAGGCCCTCGATGATTTACTAGCCCAAGTACCGAAGGACCCCAAAGCCCTCGTCCCTCCAGAACATCATCAGTACCTCCACTTGCTAAGCGAGCCCGATGCTTCCAAGTTGCCCCCTCATCGCGCTGAATATGATTTGTCTATCGATATACAGGAAGGGAAGACGGTACCCTTTGGACCAATGTATGGGATGACTCGACTAGGGCTACAGGCACTACGAGACTACCTGGCGGAATATCTATCCAACGGACGGATTCGACATAAGATTTCCTCTGCGCCCCAGATATTTGTCAAGGTCGATTGCCCTTCGACTTTACGTAGACTATAGAAAGTTAAACGCAGTAACGATAAAGAACCGACACCCCCTACCACTAACACCGGAAACTTTTATGGGCATCTCCTCGGCCAAATATTTCACTAAATTGGACCTTCGCAGTAGTTACCATCAGCTAAGAATCAGGGAAGGAGACGAATGGAAAACGGCGTTTAGGACGCGGTATGGCCATTTTGAATACACCGTCATGCCCTTTGGGTTAACCAACGCCCCTGCTGCCTTTCAACATTTGGTTAACGATATGCTTCGTCCTCATCTTGATCACTTTGCCACTGTATACCTCGACGATATCCTCATATATTCAGCCACCTTGGAGGAACTCAAGAAACATGTCGATCAAGTACTCCAGATTCTCGATAAAAATCAAGTCCACCTTAAACCCGAGAAATGCGAATGGCATGTTAAGGGGACAATGTATCTCAGCTTCGTTCTTACACCTGAGGGAATCAAGATGGATGAATCCAAAGTAGCGACCATAAGGAATTGGGAAACCCCAACTTGCCTTAAAGATGTGCAAGAATTTCTAGGATTCGCGAATTTCTATCGACGATCTAAACATATTCAGAGGAGAAGATTCCTCCGACGAACAAGATACGGATGGACAAGACGAAGATCTCGTTTCAAGATTTACCACCGCTTCCTATTCTAGACACTTCGATCCAGACCGAAATCATCGCGAAACAGATGCTCGACTATGTCTCCGCCATTATGTCACAAAGGACGACGAAGAATTTTGCAATGTTTTTTTTCTAAGAAACACAGGAGTCATAATTACTTAAATTTATAACAAAGAACTTTTGGCAATTATTAGGGGATTCGAAGAGTAGCGCTATTTCCTGGAAACGGCCTTGTACCCTATCAAGGTCCTAACAGATCACAGGAACCTTGAATACTTTATGTCAACCAAACTTTTAAATCGTCGGCAGACCCGCTGGTCAGAATTTCTATCGCGCTTTGACTTTGTTATTCAATTTCGTCCAGGCAAGCAGGGAGGGAAACCGGATGCACTCACTAGGCGATCAGGGGATCTCCCTAAGGAGGGGGATGAACGCCTCGCGTATCAATATCAGACGGTGCTAAAGAGGAAAAACTTGGAGAATAAGCTAAGTTTGTTGGCGGGTTCTTTGGCAAATGAACCCGCTGAAGGAACGCCCACTGTCCAAGAGTTATTTGTAAAAGCTTACCAAGAAGATAGTTTCCCAAACAAGGTACTCACGATGCTGAAAGACGGCACGAAGCAATCAAAACAAATCTCCCTCGCCGAATGCGGAAAAAACGAAGACGGACTCCTCCTCTATTGACGTAAATTATTCGTACCAGAACACGAGGAGCTACAACTTAGACTTCTACAGGAGTGTCACGATAAACCATCAGCGGGACACCCAGGTAGAGCTAAGACCCTGGAGTTACTCAGCCGTGAATACTACTGGCCAAATATGCGAAAGTATACCGACCGTTATGTTATGAATTGTCATATCTGTCGACGAAGTAAAGCAAACCGCAACGCCTCCGCGCCTCCGCCCTTTTTTCGCTTCTAAAGTACCATACAGATGTCTCGACGGATTTCACACCGGTTTGCCCTTTAATAATTACACGCTATTCTTTGCCGCTGCCGCTTTACAAAATGGTAGACACTTTATCCTCAGACCGGCGAAATGCATGCGACGTCCTAACGATTTAAAACGTTTAAACTATACGGCCTTCCGGAGAAGATAGTTCAGACCGCGGACTCGGGCTTACGCCGGACTTTTGAAATCACTACGCGAAATACCGAATTTCACCACAAGATATTTCTACCGCTTTTTCATCCTCGACCGACGGCCAAACCGGTAGAATTAACGCACTACGGAAGAATATCTTCGCAGCTACGCCGACTATCAACAGGATAATCCGCTACATATATTTATCTACCATGAGTTCACATTAATAATCATGCCTCGAATAACCAAGCTCTCGCTCGCTCAACCACGACGCTATCCTCGCATGAATTTTACTTACTAAGACATCTAAGATTACCACTAACGGTGACTGCGCTAATACCTACTAAGAAGAGATATTACAGAAGATTCGACTTTTCTCCGAAATGAGACAAGAAATTTCAACGATTCAAGAAAAGCCGCTAACGCCAACCGTGATTCTCAAGACCACGCTATAGTATCGGAGATAGGCGATTATATCGACTTGAACCTATCGACCAAAAGCGCCCTCAAAGAAGTTGACTAAACAGGTCAAACCTTATCCAATTCGCAGTCACTTCACGCCACGAACTTACGCATTAAATTTCAATGGTACAAGACTGTCCATGCTTGTCATTGGCCACCATACAACGATTCTGCTCCGTGACAAATTTATCGCCACCTCACGAGATCGGCATAACAAGAAGAAGTCGACGCTATCCCTGACTCAATAAACGACGAAGATTAGAATACCTGCTCGATATACGGCGACGATTTAAACCATCACAAGAACCTTATTTACGACCAGATAACTCCCCGAGCTTGATTCAAGATTTTATTTAACGATACTCCATCGCAGTTCCAAGAGACTTAGTTCAGAGACCTAATATCCATCACAACATGCATTGGCCCCGACGCTATGTAAGAGTGATTAGTGCGATTCGTGTTTTTAAGCCAGTGCTGCTCGGATCGAGATAGAGATTTTAGATAGTGATATGTCGTCGCAAGCATGTATTTGAGTGATTCTATGTGCTCTGTATCGATGAACATCGGCAGATGCTACAGATATATACTGATTCGGCTATTCGTCTGTAGATAGTTTTTTCCTTTCCTCTTCACGCAACCTTCCTATCTCTGTGAAATAGAATTTTTAGGAATATATTCTTTGTTTCTATCCTTCGATTCATCGGCACCTCAAAGCCCGCCTCCCTGGGCCTTGCCCTCGATCATAGTTCCTCACTTTGCTCACCTGCCTCCGCCCCTTCGCCCTCTCGCTTGCTTTCTAGAGATACCTACTTTCCCCGCCTTTCACGCCCACCCCGCGATAATTGGGCTGAGCTTTATATAAGAAGTTTCAGAAGCTATATTGAGAATAATTCAGCCATGCGAAGGAAATCTACTTATTATGAGAGGATACATACAAGCAGAATATTGCTTTTATAATCAGATATTCCCTTTCTTTATTTATCTATCCGCTTCACATTTAAACGCCGTAGAAGAATGCAAGAATCTCCAATCTACAGAGCCTTTCCAGAATTCAAATTGTAAACCGCGTTTCCCCGATCTGAAATAACAATCTTTCTAGCCCATGAATTTCCATACTTGTTTTCGTAGAGACGAGACAGATCTTCCCAGATTCACCCCCGCTTCGCGATAAAGTTGCTTTATTTTTGTTAACCGATCTACCACCACAAGAATTGCATTAAATCCATTACTCTCTGGAAGTCCCATTACAAAGTCCATGATAACATCCGTCCACGGCCTCGTAAGATCGATAATTTGAACCCTCAGAAGTGATTAACTTTTATTGCCGGCAGATGACAGTTTTTGGACGAAGGTCAAGATATTTCCGCATTACTAATAATAATCTCGACTCAGAGTTCCAAGCCTTGACCGACCGACTACCGGGCGCTTATCGCGACATCACAGAAGAAGAGTAAATTTTAAGTCATTAGACGAATATAAAACAAGCCGATAAAGCAAGAACCCTCCTCGCTTCCTTACACTCACCAATTAACGAATCTTTCGATTGTCAGACACTGCTCTCGGAAAGAAAGATAAAATCTTATTTAGAAAACTGTCACACTGGTAAGCTTTGTTAAACAATTCAATCACGGGAGACGATCCTTCGGCGGGTTCATTTGCTAAAGAGCCCGCTAACAAACTTATCTTGGGATCTAAATTCTCCTTCTTCAAAACCACTCTACTCTGTTGTTCCAACTTCTCATCTCCTTCCTTTGGTAAATCCTTCGACCTTCTCGTCAATATATCCACCTTCCTTCCCTGTTTCCCCGGTCTGTATTGAATAACAAAATTAAAGCGGGATAGGAATTCTGCCCAACAGGTTTGGCGCTGATTCAACAATTTAGTCGACATAAAGTACTCAAGGTTACGATGATCTGTCAACACTTTAACCTGCAACTGAGCCGCTTTACGCTGAGTCTCCATTCTTCAAGACCGAATAACGGCTAAGCAATTCGTCAGAATTTCAGAATTACACCGCTGCGAATGGGCCTTCAAAAGAACGCCACTGGATGCAAAATCCTTCCTTATCGCTAAGGAGATAGATCCCTACGACACATAATTAAGATCCGCTCTGCATTAAACTCCTTTCAGGACGTGCAAGATTATCACGGAAAGAAGTGTGAAGGCCGTCTTTAGCTTCCGGAAAGCTTGTTCCACCTTCTGAGTCCAATCAAACCTCACATGTTTCTTTGTTAAGGCGGTTAAAGGGCGAGCTACCCGAGAGTAAGCATAGATAAATCGTCGATAAAAATTAACGAACCCCAGAAATTCCTGTACTTCTTTCACAGTCTTCGGTGCCTCCCAATCCACTATTGTCTGTACTTTGGCGGGATCCATCTTCATTCCCCTCGGAATTAAGATCATGCCGAGATATTTGGTCTCCTGTACGCTGAACTCGCACTTTCCTGGTTTCAGGTGGACCTCATTGGCTTCAAGGACTTCTAATACCTGTTGGACATCCTGTTGATATTGTTCAAGGGTCTCCGAGTAGATAAGTATATTATCCAAATAAGCAGTTGTGCATCGGTCCAAAAAGGGACGGAGGATATCATTAATCCATCGCTGAAACGTAGCAGGGGCATTCGTCAACCCAAAAGGCATCACCAAATATTCCCAGTGCCCATAACGCATCCTAAAAGCAGTCTTCCACTCATCTCCTTCCTTGATTCGTATTTGATTATATCTAATTAAATTGCTGCCTCGTGAAGATCTATCCTTGACTGTAATAGCGTTTAACTTCCGATAGTCTACACACAGGTGCAAGGATCTGTCAGCCTTTTTAACAAAGAACACAGGAGTTCTAACCATGAATTACGGACGGAGAATCTTTTTCAGATTATCCGCCAAATAATCCTCGCGCTTCAACTCTTCCCTGCATATCAGACATAGACCGAAAGCGATACTGCCTTTCAGAGTTTAATTTCACGATTATAGGAACGCGAGAAATTTCGACGATTTCCTCACAAATAACTGCCGAAAGGCAGAATCAATTTTAATCATTCCGTGTGATTAAGATTTCCAAAGATCTTATCGACAAAGATACAAAGAATGAAAGAACTCAACATTGGGATCTTGAGAGAGTTTCTTAAACGATTGAGGGGTAATAGCTGAAATATGGGTAATGGGTTTTTTTGGCCGCATGAAATTCTCGAAATGACATAATAGCATCGTCCACTATGCAGTACCGGTATATACCGCGACGGAAAGAATCGGCGTAAAGAGGATAGAAGAAAACGATAACGCAAGGTAGGCGAAAGACAGCCTTACACTCATGGCAGATTGACGAGACGATTTAGAGTATGGCGCATAGCAGACGCAAAGCCGTAAACAAGAAGAAGCAAGACGAGAACAGAGAACGTATACAGAAATGAACAAAACAGAGCAGAGAAAGCGAAGACTAGATGAGGTCGTCGACAAAAGGGAGAAGAGCTATAAGAGAGCCTCCCGTGAAGGCGAATTTGGATGTTGGGAACTATAACCATGGATAGGAGTATATTCCTATGTACTGAGATTACAGGAAGACGAGACAGAGAGAAAAGAAAGAAACAACTAAAGAAAACACCTCCCTGCACTATTTAACATTATCCTCCACTAGTCCGACAAGACTACATATCCTCACTCAAAGATATCCATAGAACTCCATCGCACCCACACCTCGTATTCCTTCCCACTATCTTTGCTAATTATATTACAAATCCATCACGCGATGGAACCTCCTGGAACCTTTCAACGTCATCCCTCCATCTCGCATCCCCACCTCGCTTAACCTTTCCTCAACCATCGCAACCGTGCATCGCCTACCGGATCATCAGGATAGATGCCAAAACGCCGGGACACATACTGATGACTGAAAGCGAATATCATTCCTTCCGCTATCGATAAGAACTCCATGTTTCCTCATTCAAGGTATCCCCATAACAATCGGGTAATGTCCCAACTTAGTAACAAAGAAAGGGCATTTCTCCACATGCCCATTAATCTCTAACTCAAACGTCACTTTTCTTGTCACCTTCCCCAATTCAATAGGTCTTCCATCAATCACATCAATCTCCCTCTCAGTCCTCAAATTCTTCATCTTTAGTTCATGGTGGTGCACAAAGTCTTCATCTATGAATGCATATCCCGACGCTCCAGTATCAATCAGGGCATAAGTGGGTACAATAGATTTTTTATTTTAAGAAATAGAACAAACTACAATCAATTGATTCCCATCCATCTCCCCTTCTAATACTGAAAACGTAGAAATAAACACTTTAGAAAAAACCTTGGGAGGTCCCTGGACTATACCACTTGGTACAGGGAACTCTTCATCCTCTGATACCACTTCCTCCTCTTTTTCTCTCTTTGCTTCCAACAATGCTCCTCTCATCCTAGGTGCATCAGCAAGACTTCATTTGTCTCCTGAGGTCTCCTGAGCCTCAGGAGACCTAAAAAATATCCAGGGGTCTCAGGAGACTCTCAGGAGACCCGGGAGACTGTTGGGAGACTGCAGTCAGAAGTTCAGTTTGCTGATATGGTCCCTCCCAGAGGACGCAGACTTACAATCCCTAACCAAGTGTCCAACTCCTCCGCAATAATAACATCTATTCATTCATATGCTCTGAGGATTGACATTTATTCGACAATCCATAGAATAGCCCCACAGATAATACGCCACATTCTTCAGAGAAAGCGGTCCTCAGATGACCCATGCATTGTTTGCCGGTAGGCGGAACAAAGTGACGGAAATTTTACATACGAATCTGAAATCTAAACCTCTCATCCCCATTAGAATACCATTGCTTTATTATCTACCGGAGTATGAGTCCGCAGCCTTTTAATCGCTATACGGTTTCATTCTCAATCATCGCCATTAGGCCTTAAGTAGTTCTTCCAAAAAGATTCAATTTTAGCCTCGTTGAACTCGTAGCCAAGAAGATAACACTAACTCGCAAAGATCCAGAAAAGACGATTGCCGTTGTTTAATTTCTAAGATTATGAAGAACAGAAGCTGCCTCTATCCAGTATCTCCAAAAGATTATCCAAGATTTATGGCGACCGTCATGCGGCCCTTCCAATAGAAATCGAAGACGACAATTATCGCTGGAAAACCAATCGAAGAAGTTAGCTTGATCTATAATTGCTTCTCAGGTTCGAAAACTTTTACGTCGCCTCAGATTTCTGATTCAAGCTGAAATTTCAGATTTGGACGACTTTTAAGGTTTACTGATCTCTCCTAAGTTTCGATCCCTTCATTGAAATTTCTTGATCTTAAATTGTAGTCCTCGAACTTTTTATTAACTCAGCTTTGTTTGGTTTTGGAAATGGTCTCTAAGATTAGTCCCGATAGTCAAGAGACGATGAAGGTTGCGATAGATGAGGAGTGTTAGGCGAGAAGAAATGATTTGGAAAGATGACGTTATGGCTTCTATACGTTACATGGTGAGGGATTTGTAATATACTTAGAAGAGATGGTGGAGAGGAATACGCCATGATGGAGTTCTATGGGTTTCTAGGACGACGATACGCGATCTTGGACGGCGAGGATGGTGTTAAATAGTGTGAGAGAGTTTTCCTTGGGCTTTTTTTTTCTTTCTTTTCTCTGTCTCGCTTCCTAATCTCAGACATAGGAATACGCTCCTATCTATAGCTTTATAGTTCCAAACGCTCGTTCACCTTCACAGAGGCCTCATACTTCTTCTCTCTTTGTCGACGACCTCATCCGGCTTTCACTTTCCTCGCTTCGCTTGTTTCGCTCGTCTTCGTCTTTGTTTCTTTCAGACTATTCTTACTCTTGTCTCTCTTACTTCAAGGCCATACCGCTTCTACTGTCTCTCGCCATTCTTATTACAGAAGCATGCTTCTCGAAGCATTCATCATCGTTTCCATCTATCCTGTCATTGGCCACTCACACACCTCTAAAACTTACTAATCAAAGCTCAGAAGGCCTCTGGAAGGTTTAGGAAATCCTCTGGAAAGCTCGGGAAGCGAGAAACAATTAGCGAGGTGTCAGGAGAGGTAAGGAGGGTAACAGAAGGCTCAGGGAGCCCTCTAGAAGGCTCAGAAGGCTACATACAATTAGCGAGGTGTCAGGAGAGGTAAAGAGGGTAACAGAAGGCTCGGGAGACTCTCTAGAAGGCTCGGGAAGCAATCGGGAGGCTCAGAAGGCAACAAATAGTTAGCGAAGTTATTAGGAGAGACAGGAGGGTAATTGCTTTGGCAATGGCCTCCGGAGACCCAGTCAAGCCTCTGGAGAGAGTTTGAATCTTGCTGATGATAGAATTACTTGAACGGAAGAAAGACTTAAGCCTATAATATCATATAAATATATATATTAAAACTGGTTAGTGGTTTCCTGGCATTTCTTGACACTCTAAGCCACCACACCGGAACATTCCCCCTGTTCGTTTGAACCCTCCCCCTCAACCGTACACTCTTTTCACTAACCAATTTTGATATGCATATTTACATGGTGTTGTGAGCCTAAGGTTTTCCTCCGTTCAAGTAATTCTATTTCTTTTTCAGCCAATTCCTGTTGTTCCTTTTTAAGCTTTAACTGTGCTTGTTTTAATTTAAGAATTTCCCATTCATCTTCGATTGTGGGAATATAGGGTCGTTTGGTACCACCAATAGAGTTGCGGGAATTTGAATTAGTTCATTCCTATACTGGTCCTGTCTTCGTTAGCACCCCCGACCCTGATCCTAAAACCAGCACTACCTGTTAGAGTATAGAGGGGAAGGTATAGGGAAGGTGTAGAAGGAAGGGTGAACATGATATATCCAAGTCCCCAACCCTAACTCCCACCCTCGAGATCCCCCGATCATCCGATTTTTCTGTGAATAATTCACTCCAAAAGGAGCTTGATTGGAATCTGAATAGGCCCCAAATATCAGAGTTATCGCCCAACCAGGAAAGATTGAGGGTGATTCTGCATCTACCGCTCATATCACGCTCTAATCAGACCCGGGTCTCAAAATCAGCCTAATATTTTTATACGGACTAGCGGTAATATATGATCTCTTTGAGATAAATGTATGCTTGGATATGAAAAGGTGTATCAGATTTTGTAACCGTGTGAAGTGCCTGATTAATAGTTATGGCTGAAATCGTGAAAGTTGGGGGCTGATAGCGAGGTTTGGTTGGTGTAAAGTTTGCTCCCTCGTGAAGAGCTACCACTTCTTTCCTGTTTAGGTTTCTCGTCCCATTCGCCGGTGCTGCTGGTGACAAAGCCAGTGTAAGTTCCGGGCACACCACCAGCAGAACAACGGACACTCCCCGTTCCTTTTACTACCCCCCGCCGTTTCCTTCGTTTACACGCTCTCCCGTTGTACCTCCTCCCCACCCATCACCCTCAAAGGTCCCTTCTATCTAGAGCCTTACTCCTCTATTGACTTTATTCACCCCCGCTTATTTTTTACTCCCTGTGGACCCCCGCTACCGCCCCCGTTACTACCCGTCGCTCCCTGCAAGTGAATGAATCCTGCAGCGCACTTTCTCCTCATCACCTGTCACCACTGCTATACTCTCATTTCCTTTTAACGTTCTTTCCCCCTTATATCTATCTCTACTTTGACTACTGTCGCCTATCAGGACTACACCCAAACCATCGCTGCTCCATTTTCTAGCTTTCGTTCATATTACCAATAATTTCAGCTTTGAAGCCGCTCGCTAGTCTAAAACTTAGCCCACTTCGTGGCTCATAACCATCTCAAGACGAGCTCTTGCGGAGGAAAACAGGATATATCCTCTCGTTTGGTCGTCAACATTGCCCGCGCTTATTCTCCCCCGGAGCCCACTAGTTAGAACCGCTACACTCATCACTATCGACAAACATGCCTGGCGTCACGATTCCGGATGGTGGTGTTACTTTGGGCACAGCGGTCAATACTGTTGGTCAAAAGAATTCAAACATTCATAATCAACAAGCCATGCGGGTTACCTTCGCTGATAGTAGCATCTTGGAGGACGTGCTCAAGCATGGAGCCGACCTGAGGATATCCTTCGGGAAGTCTATGGTACGGAACCTCCACTGCTAGGCCTCATGTTTAGTCATACTGCTTGTTGTTATATATGCTACACCTGAATACTTAGGTATATCAGGTTTAGAGGGAGTGTGGTGGTCTGAATGAGTAATCTGGGTTTTGTGATAGGTTCAGTTTGGCTAACAGTTTTCCTGTGTGTTTTACCTCTTTCTCTTATTACTAGAGATTTGTCTATGGGAGTCAGACCATGGAGATAGTCTCTATAGTGGAGCCCAACCGCCATGAACTATACCGATCGTCCACCGCCTCGCCTGAGGAACTAGCCTTTGCAGCAACATTTACGCATCAACTAGAAGCTCGAGAGCTTGAGGATGAAGTCAAAGACGAAAGTTTACTAGCTCTTCAAGAATCATATCGCCGAATCAACCAGGAAAAAGAAGCCTCCACGTAAGTTTTCTTTACTTATATCTTGAGCAGGTGGAATTCTGTGGATTGAAACTCAATTTGAGGTCAATGGTTATGTTTCCTTTCGCTCACAGTGTCTCCGAAGAACCGCCGTTGTTGATAGCACGTTCTCAGCGAAGGGGGGGAAGCTTGCGTCTTACCCGAAGAAGACCCCCCAAGTTAGTCGGGCAAAACCTCAGCACTCATTATCCAGTACGCCTATATCCAAAGGTGCACGCTCCCCCGAGAATACGGCCCATGTTAATGCGAAACTCGAGGCACTGCGCATTCCGTTAATTCACCTCCTTGCAATGGGCCCGGATTCTGAACAAAACCTTGCATCTAAAACAAGAGTTTCGAATGAAATTTGTGTCCGGATTTTACAGAAGATTGCGAACAGGGTAGGCAAGCAATGGCAATTGGTTGACGACATCTTCAAAGACCTTGATATATGGGATTTTCCATATCCTTCCCCTAGCGACCGCGATCAAGCAATCACAAACTGCAGAATAGCATTCAATAGGTTGAGATTATCAAGGGAAGCAACCGAATGGCAAATGATTCTAGCCCCTGAGGACAGAGGAAAGGTTGACCCAAATCCACCACCACCACCGCCCGTGAAACTACCCTCGAAACCGGCTACACCGAGTATTACCGTTACAACCGAAAGCCCGGAGTCTAAACTATCTAGCCAAACAACTGGCAAGAAATCAGGTGGTGGCGAATCAATGACTCGAACAGCCTCCTCAACCAAGGCGGGGAAGGTACCACAGAAGGATGCCATATCACGGATTATAGGGAAGAAAGGTAAAAAGGCTGCGGCAGTAAAAGCTACTGCAAAGCCAAAAGGACCCATCGGCAGACCTCCAAAGTCGGCCACCGCTAAAACAAGTAGGGCGAATGCCGCAAAAGAGTCTACTGTTAAACCAAAAGTCAAATCGGCCGAGAGAGTTGAGGATTCTGACGAAGATATCGATATGGGAGATACTAAACAGCCACCTCCCCATCCCCCTCCCCCCCCGCCTCCGAAAGCAGCGGAAAAAAAGGCAGTTTCTCCCCCTCTACGGCAATCACCAGTTGTGGTTGCAAGGCCTCCTTCGGTTGCAGGCTCTGGGGCCTCCGATCACGACGTTGAGAATCCACGACTCAAGGTGAAAAAGGCAACCACGCCAAGTATTAAGTCCCCAATAAAAAAGCAACGTCGTGACATACCCGGCTCTAGTGGCACATCTTCAACAATAGTCAAAAAGAAGAGTGCGAGCGCTAAAGTTACTACTGGTGTCTCTAAAGCTCCTGTGTCGCGGGAGTACGTTCCGCGGCGTAGCTCAAGTAACTCGCCGCCAAAGCCGTCCCCCCTGGGGTCCTCCCCACCTATAAACGCATCTGATATAGATAACACATCAGCAGCGTCATCGCCGTTTCTCGCCTCGATTGCAGGGACGTCGACGCCAGGTCGATCACCTCTAGATCCAGTAACAGTTCAATCAAAGGCGAACAAACGATATCTGCCAGTAGCCTCCCCACCATTAAAGAGGAAAGCGGCTCCAGCTGAGCGCGATGACCGTGCTCCTCCTTCTCGGGTGGGCTTAAATAAACCACCAACATCTTCTACTCCTAGTAGAAACTCGAGTTATTCCAGCAATAAGAGACGGAATACAAGCCCTCCACCCGAGCTCATAAAGTTGGCGCGAAAGTTTAAGGAGGATCATGCTCGTTATGAGCGACTTTACAGAGAGGTCCAATACATAACAGATTCTCTCAAAAAGAAGGAGAAGCTTGATCAGGTATGGAGCATGCATCGAGACCTGGTCTCACTCAAGGCTCAAATATCTGCATCGACATAAATGCGTTGATGATTAATGGTTTCTTTTATTTCCGCTTTATCCCTCACATAATTTTAAACGGGTTCGGGTTTGGGTCCACTTTTTTATTTTTTTTCCTCCGGCCTTGCATTCCCCTTTCCCCCTGTTTCTTTATTTTGGGTGCTGGAATATTTTATGGTTAACACGGATTAATGCAATGTGGGAAAAGGCCCAGGTACCATAAATCAGCGGTACCCGAAGCTTTAGAATGAGTTTTTTTAATAATTCAAAAGGGAACAAAGGCGTGTGCCGGCTCTTATTCTGTGGTTTTTATGGTAAATCAGCCGGTGTGGGTGCTATCCATATCTTGATGAAACCTGTTCCTCTTCGGGGACGCTTGGGGTCCCTGAAATTCCTTTGCTGTACAAAAACACTTTCCAAAACGGCGTTTTCCAAAATATTTTTACTACTGACCCGAGGGTTGGGTTAAAAATCTATTGGGCTTTCAATGTTGCCTCAACCATTGCCCCTCTCCATTTAGAGGTGTAGGCTTGGTGTCCTGATATATATGTATACATGTAGTTAGTCAAATACAAAGGAGCTCAAATTTGTCATGCGGTAGTTGCACTGTAGGGGCCCGTTCGGCGGCCACCTCGGGGCACCGGGGGCTCTGTTTCTGCGGCCCCGTTACGTCTTTGGTGGTTGCTTCTCACAGCATAAAACCCGGGACAAGCGTCACGCGCCCTAACTATCCGAAGTGGGGTGAGGGTTATTTCCTATGCTTCGGATCAAGAAGGCATTCCACCTTTACGTACTTCTACGCGGAAGATCCTAGAAAATCGAGTAGTACAAAAGAGGAGCGGGTCCAGTTATTCCCGAGTGTGCGCGGAGGTTTGAGGCGGTCTTAGCCACAGCCCATCACTCGCATATGGGCGAGGGTTATCTTTCGAGTGTTTGCAGGAGGTAAAGCAAGGTGGGTCTCTTATAGGAATCTACGGAGCCTATACTCCCGCAACACAAACCTCCTGCCGGGGGAGGTCCCGATATAATCACGCAAAGTCACTCGCATTGCAGAGTTGGAGTACTTCTACTTCTTAAAGCATGTGAATGTTGTGTTAGCTGTGGTAGCAGGAAGTATCATCGAGTGATTTCTTGTGAATGAAACACGGTTGTTAGCGTTCTTAATTCTTAATTCATTAATATGTATGTGCCTAATCGCCGCGCACCGAATTTTATTTATAATTTCTCTATCTATCTATCTACCTAATTACCATCATCATCATCATCATCATCATCATCATCATCATCATCATCATCATCATCGTATCATACACCACCTCTAAAAGGGGCACAAGCCCTGCAGCCAAGATACATCTACATGTATATAGAAAAACTACACAAATCTTATAAGGCATCACCATAGGGCCCCTGTACCGAGAATCTTTCTGGCGCTGGCACCGAAAAACGCTCCTCAAACCTTCCCCTCGTCGGTCGCGGAGCAATCGGCAATTCCTCGCTCCTCTTATCCTCATCCTGCTCATCCTCTGGCCCCGGCTCCAATGACGGTTTCTCCCCCACAACCGCCTGACTGCTCACTTCCGTATCCGCACCGGAGCTCCCCCCTCTCCCCAAATCCTCATATTCACCGGTCTCCCTGCTCGCCCTACTCTCACCCCCATCTACAGTTTTCTGGTAATTCTTCCTCCTACTACAACCGCCCTCATGCCTTCCTCTCCCTTGATATGCGCAGCACATCACACAACTAACCGCAAAGGCTGCCGCTGATGCAGCCACTGCTAGCCACATAAAGACAAACATCTTTACGCCGAGCTTGCCGTGAATACTGAGATCGGGGCGGTTCTCAAATACCCGGCGAAATACACAGAACAGCGCCGTTGCAATGACCGCCGCAATGGTGATGAGCAGGGTCGTGGTCCCAGCGATCAACGCCGCGAGAAGTGGCAGGATGTGGTACGAGTTGTGGTTCACCAAGTCAACTATAAAGAAGACGGCCGAGAGGGCGATCCCGGCGAAGAAGCAGCCAAACATCCAGTGGCTGACATTGCAGGCCATATTTAGTGCGTGGTCGATATTGGGGGGTACTACGACTATATATATTATTGGCTCTTGTTAATACACTGAACCGCACCACACTACCACACCACAACACCACAACACACGACAACAACAGTAATAATAATGTAAGAGCCCCCCTAAAAAGACGAAGAGGTATAAACGTACCCTCTGCCCCAGCTAACAGCTGGCTCACAAGTATTTTGACAGGATCAAACGAATACAGCGCACGCGGCGGCGAGCAGTACGTAATGCCTTCCCCAACATTACCCTGGCAATATCCCCACAGGCCTACCTGGTAAAAGTCGCTCAGGCCCAGAGTCTGTGTAATGCTGTTCACCAGCGCTGCCTTTGGGTACGACCGCGGGATGATGTGCGAGAAGTCGATGCGCAGGAAGTAAATATCTCCCAGAACACTGTTGGCACGGGTGCTCCCGATAACCACCAGGATGAGGAAGACGATAGCCGTGAGGGTGAAGAATGGTGCGAGCAGTTTCGTGGTGCAGTGGGAGCGGGGGGGACACAGCGCGGTAGCGGGAGTTGTTCGCGGCGGGAGGAGCATGGACATACTGTCTGCTGTGCTCTGCTGCGGGTAAGGTGGGAGGTTGGGATGGGTTTTTATATTGCTCAGGTATTAATAGAGTATTATATAAGAAAATTTAGAGACGCGAGATGGAGGGTATGTAGATATGGATATTGGGTGTTAGGCAGCTAGGTATCATACGTATTATGCGCTGATACTTTTGTTTATTGATACCACTATTATCACGATTATAGTAAGATACAAACGGTAGGAGAAGAGAAGGGGAAGAAGGAGAAGACGCATTCGATTGGAATTTTCAGATTCCCATCTATGGCTGCATTAATTGTGGACATTAAGCTTTATCTCTATCTATCGGCTGGTCGATCATTGATGCTGGCTCCTCGTTTTTCAAGATCCAAGTACTTTGTCAAAATTTAGCTTCGTTCTAGCTTCGTAATTCTAGCTACTTACATGTACATGTAGTTACATGTATCATACCTTGACAGCACCACCAAAACCTAAGCAAGGGCTCTGGCGGCAGATTAGCTAGTTAGCGAGTGCAAAGTGAACAAGTGGATGTGGGCGTCCCCACGTATGTCATGTCGACCCCTCCCAAGACGGGTGAATGGAAAATGGGTTGTTCGTTTGACAATCTGGGTGGAGCGCCGACGATTCAATGCTGAAACATCACTATCAGTGAAAATTGGCTGGCCAGCAAGTCAACCACCCTGAGATGCCAGGGCCATCCCTCATCACGGAACCCTGTTGATGTGCGGCCAGCACACAGCTGCAATAGAGCAGCCGCACAAAATTTTGCGACGGGAGGTACTCATGAGGTAAAGGTGATGGAGAAAGAGTGAGTTGGCGTAGGGGGAAAATCGAGAAAAGTAACCAGGTAGGCTTCCTTGTGTTTATATACAATTGGCCCACTACATTTTCTCTGCTGCTCCTTCCTTGATCCCATGCTGCTGCCGCCGCCGCCATGCATGTCTATCGCTGTGGTGCCCCATCTCTTTCTTTTCATCGTGCACTTGTTTTGCACGCCGATCTACTACTACGGTTACGTGAGACATTAGGAAAATCTAAGGTTCAACCCATCGTCCCATCTCAGCGCAGCCCTCCCAAACCACGTTTCAGATGCAATGCATATGTAGGGCCAGGAAGCCTAAAAGGGAAAAGAAGGGAATATAAAAATATGGGTATAAAAATAAAAATAAAAATAAGAAATACGTACATTTACAGATACTGGTTCGTCGAGATATCGTATTGGTTGCCCGATGCGATCACAGCTTAAACACTGGGTTGGCGTGTTAATCAGGGACTCGATTGAGCGGACAAAGGACACGGAATGAAAAAAGAAGGAATGAAGGAGGAGAATTGTTTGTTGGAAAGGCAGATAGATAAGCAAGGTAGACTCACGGAGGGAGCAAGTACTCGGCGTATGAACTTGCAAAGACAGCGACGGCAGCCTGTATATATGATACGCCCCATTAGAACCACCCCCCCCCCCATCATGTAAAGGGATATTGCGGTAAGATTTCATACCGCAAAAACAGCAACGCTCTTCACGACGCTTGCATTCTCGGGCGCCCTGAGCTCGCTATAAAGCCACGGGATGAAGCTAGGGGAAGATTTGGCGGGGGGACTGGCAAAACGGGACTTTGGGGCCATCGTTGTCGTATTTTTTTTGTTTCGAAAGGTGAGTTGTTTCGAGGGGCGTTCGATAGTGGCTTGCTATGGGAATTGTGATAAAGGTTTTACGGATGTTGACGTCGTCGGCTGCCAAGAAAGTCACGTGCAAGCGCTGTGATGTTATTAACATATGAGGCGGCCCTGTTCGGCGGTTTTTATGGTTAACTCCGCTATGTCCTGGGCATATGAGTAAGATATGTATGTCCGGGTAAGCTGTTTTCATTCTACCTTAGGCAACGTTAATGCTTAGTGAGAGAGACAGCCGTTACTAATTTTCAAAAACCCCGTTTCAGAGTCCCATGGAATATAAATTTTCTCGCTAAACTCCGTTTTGGCATGTAGCCGAACGGGCCACGGCCCATGGAGGTTGAACTTGGACGCTAAGTAGATTAGTTACTCTAGCCCTCATGCCCGGGACTTTTGAAAGCCCAAGTCTTTCTATCTTACCCAACCTAATTATTATATTAAATAGTCTTAGAATTAGCTGTTCTAGTCAAGCGCCCCGCCCTACAGAGCAACTGCAGGTTCAACTGCGAATTATTTGATCGATTGGTAATTTTTCACCTGCCAGTAGCTCAGGACATCCGGGGAAGGATGAGAGGAAGGGATGTTTCTTGGGGGATGCCGACCATAGATATTGGAGCTCTAATCATTTTTTATCGCTCAAGCCTCGGTTTTCTTCTCGCTCGCGGGACACGGCACTAACTATAGATTGCCCAATCCCTTGATACTCTACAATTCAGGAATTAGTTCCGCGTGAGGTCTGACCGGATTATGGCCTTTTGCCAAAATTATGTCAATGGCACATATTGAGAATCGCAGAGCATGCGGAAATCCTCGAGGTGTCGAGGTGCATATCTGGTACAGAGGGCTATCCACCACTCGGGCTGGTGCCATTAACCCACACTCTTTGATGCCGAAGATGTGTCGTCATGGCTCCACCTAGAAAACTAGTATTCTTTTCGGATGGGGGATTATAGGAAATACCCCATGCAATCTATTTTCCCCTTCGTCGATTCTACATCTGTCGTGGTTGACTCTCTGCCCCCCCCCCCCCCAAACGTCATGTAAGAAGAGCCTAAGAAGAAGAAACTGGAAGGATGCCATCCGGCGATTACGGAGAAATCGGAGGGAGTTAAGAGGGTGCCTAGAGGTTTGAAGGGTTCAAATACCTGCGTATACTTCCTGTCCTTGGTTTTTTCTTCAGAAGCATTTTCATACCAATCCCACTGCAACACCACAATCAATAAAACCTTTTATAATCTATATCTCCTCATTAATCGAATATCAATCAAAATGGCAGCTCAAGACTACAAATTCAAAGGATGGGTCGGCCTCGACAAGGACTGTGTCGAGAATGGCTCTCTCGTAGAACAAGAGTTCACTCCCAAGCCTTTCGGCGACTTAGATGTCGATATCAAGATCACCCACTGTGGTGTCTGCGGAAGCGATGTGCACACCCTAACTAGCGGTTGGGGGCCTACTCAATACCCCATATGTGTCGGCCACGAAATCGTCGGCCACGCTGTCAGAGTAGGAAAGGACGTTAAAGAGATCAAAGTCGGTGACAGAGTTGGTGTCGGTGCCCAGTCATGCTCGTGCTTGCAGCCCGACTGCACACAGTGCCCCAACAACAAGGAAAACTACTGTGACAAGTCCACTGGTACCTACGGAGAATTTTACCCTGATGGTAAGTTGACTCTTTTTGAATGATATCGGTGTACATACTAATGCAGTCTTTCTCTAGGGTCAAAATCCATGGGTGGATACGGAGACTACGCTCGTGTTCATGAGCACTTCGTCTTCAAGATTCCCGATTCCATCCCCAGTGAGGTTGCAGCTCCTATGTTCTGTGCTGGTGTCACCATGTACAGCCCTCTGAAGCGTAACGGTGCTGGCCCCGGCAAGACTGTTGGTATCATCGGTATCGGTGGTCTTGGACACTACGGTCTTCTCTGGGCCAAGGCTCTCGGTGCCGACAAAGTAGTCGCCATTTCGAGGTATTCCAACAAACACGATGACGCCACTAAGCTCGGTGCCGACTCATTCATTGCTACCGCCGAGGACCCCGAATGGGCCCAAAACAATGCCAACTCCATTGACCTCATCGTGAACACCACCTATGCACCCAACATGCCCATCAGCGACTATTTGACTCTTCTGAAGACCCATGGAACTTACATTCAGGTTGGTGCTCCCGAGGACAAGGTTCCCGGATTCAGCATGTTCCAATTAATCCTGAAGGATGTAAAGATTGGTGGATCCTTGATCGGCTCTCCTGCAGAGATCAAGGACATGTTGAAGTTGGCGGATGAGAAGGGTATCAAGGGATGGATCAACCTATGGCCCATGTCAAAGGTCAACGAGGCATTGGCTGCTTTTCACAGGGGAGAACCAAGGTACAGGATTGTGTTGGTCAATGAGAAGCATGCGAACTAGATTCTGTGAATGGTGCTAGTTATGTATGTTATACTACCATTATATATATGGAGAGTCATCTGCTGGGACGTTTAATTCAGTCTTTAAATACCAAGAAGCTGTAGTTTTCTTGTAAGATAGATTAGCAAGGGAATAGGGGCCGGAGCTCATGAGCTACGGGAGCTTGTACGATCTAGTCACGACACTTCTCTTTATCGTCAGTTTGTGAGGCCACAACACCAATCGCCTAATGATCCAGAAGGGCTTAATTAGGAGACCAGCTACAGTAAACTATCTAGGTCCATCGAGTCCTCGAGGCTCTCTTCAATGGACCAAACAAGAGGCGAGTAGGTCACGAAATATCACTCGATCGATACGTGAATTGTAAAGTGTAGGTAGTCGAAGCACACCGGTGTCCCGGGTCCCTTGACCACGGCTTCGTAATCCCTACAACGGTGCCGAGCGTTAGCTAGGGGTCAGGAGCTACGCTCGACCTTCTGGGAGGGGCTTAAAGTTGAATTGCTTATAGTTCCTGGCCAGAAGTCATTGGAAGTGGGCGCCGCGCGGAATACACCAGGAATGGCTATTTTCACTTTAGTATCAGTAGGTTCTAAACGATCAATATGAGGCTTTTTCTAATAGAAATTTGTAGTGAGGCAAATGCATAGGTATTTAAGTTGAGAGCTCTTTTAATGATTGCTAGATATCATTTAAATTTGTGATTTATACTATTTATAATTATATCCACCTACCCGAGGCACCGAGGTCCTACTGCGTTGCCACAATCTGGCCTATTTGATGATTTATTTCACACCTGGAAAACGAGATGGGAGATAGTTAAACTGGATTTCCGCAATATCTCGGAGCGTACAAAGCGTAATGACTGGTTCTAATTTATCTAAAGAATTCCCGAAGTTTGCAGCCAATTGATAACAATACATATAAAGCTTATAGCTTACTGAAAATGGGGGGAGGTTTGGGAGTAAGAAAAATAAGGTGCATGCAACGTAGGAAGCGACAGCAAATACTCAAAGATTTCTCCCACTCAGAACTCCAACTCTACAAAACCCGCTAGCGGTGCCTCCCCCTGGTCCCCATCGTTATTCGCAATATCTTCCGCCCTTCTCATCTGTGCTTGTACTTCCTCCTTATCACAGCGGAATACTCCATCAACTCCCACATATATATGGTCGCTGTACTCCCACCACACCCTTCCACTCGAAGCGATGTGGGTCATAGCCCTAAATTTTTGAAAGAGATCGGACCTGTTGTACATTTGCATTAGGTTCAAATGGGCTGTGCGTGCCACCATTTCCATTCTTGAACCAGCCATCGCCAAAACTTTCGCTGCTTGGCTCGGCCCCCCACGCCATTGCTGAGCTGGGAAAATGGTGGTCTCGAAAGAGACATTGAACATTCCACTACCGTTGGCGTATGACAATACCTTTTCGAGACCAATACCTTTCAAGCCAGAGTCAAGCAGGGCATGGGATTTGAGTTGATTAAGGAGGTTCCCGTAGCGACTGTTAATGATGACTGCCCTGGGCCTGTGTTTGATACTTGACTGGTTTTCGACAGCGTTGATGATCATGAGTACCCCGGTAATCCAGGTGCGCATAACCATAATATCTACCTCCCAGGGCCGCCCGTCAGATCTGGACTTACTCATCGCAGCAAAAGAGTTGTATGCCGAGTTGTGGCCGAAGTAGACGCCTAGGCCGACAATTGCCGAGTTGAGCACCATGGAACCGTTGCAGACTTCCAAATAGGCTACGACTTTCCTGTCACCGGTCATAAGAAGCTCGTACCATTTTACGGGCACTGGAGCGGCCCAGAAAGGGTGAGCCTGGTCTTTGGCGTGATGCTTAGCTTGTAGGTTTGCCACGATATGCGGGTACTGGGTGAAGAAGTCTCTTCCCAAGAGGATGATTGGTTCATGAATCATACAGGCTGGGTTGCTCACATTCGGATCAAATAAGATCGCATCATCAAGTTGCAGGACCATTCCAGGGTAAGGTATGTGGTGGGGGAGCCTAAATCTTAACCGAATGTGTGCTGAGTAGCCATTATAGCTGACAAAATCATTACTGCCTTCGCCTGTGCGCCACCAGTATTTGCAGCGTTGAAGCTTGAGGCCGTGAATATTAACATCAATGTCATCCTTGACGGAATACATGGCTATGGTTGTTCTAGAAAATGGAAATAGAAGGAACTGGACGCTTGAATGGTAAGGCGGCGCGCCGAACTTCAGATAGCCTTTGAAACCTTGGTCTTTGAGGCCCAGGGGATCCGCATCAAAGACAAGGTTTTGCTTCAGGCTGGGCCTATGGGAGGGCATCAGGTTTTCAATAATGGTGGCCATTTGACAATATAGTACGGTGTCGGTATCTACAAAATTAACAATGGGGATGAAATGGTGGTTTACTAGATATATCAACTTACATTATGGAAGGAAACAGATATTCCAGAATTAGGCCGGAAGGGCGACAAAGGTTGGGTAACCACGGAGAATGAGTGGGTATTTGTATTTGATCTCTTGTTTTATTTCTATTTATTGCGGGGGTACAGTTAGTTGTTGGACGATAGCCGCTGAAGGGGTTGAGAATACTCACCCTGCAGCTGGAAACCTGAAAACAAGGGCAGCCAAGCAGCAAAAGTGATAAACGCCAGTAAACTCAGATGTTTTCTCCGGGAATCTGCTCTAAGTTATTAAAGAACAATTTTCTAGGATGTTGTTTTTGCTTACCTAGAGATGGGAGATGGGAGGACGAGAAATAACACAGAACCACCTGAAAAGGGAGAAACAAATAGGTAGCCGAACAACGAAGGCGTTGATCTCAGGAGATGTTTCAGATTCTACTTTGAATCAAGGGGTTCAATCTCTGCTCACTTGATAATTAGCTTCTGGAGAGAGGAGAGACGACGCGAAGAAATCCGCAAAGTGAGAGAGATGACGCTAACAAGCACTAGTATCCGAACCCCTGGGGTGTTCTATGCTATACAGCGGGTATACAAGAGAGAGCGGTGTATCTTGCGAAGCAAGACACACAAGATGCGATATTTACGAGGTATAGGCGAAGAGAGGATGAAGGATAGGGATAGGGAGGGAAAGTGATGGAGAAGGAAGAGAAGATACGGAGGGCTGGGAGAGTGTCAAGAGTCTAAATATCTAATCCGCGCGTTACCACACTCCCGTCAAACCTAAAAAGTCTAAAGGACGTTATTGAATACTCTGATTTTATTTTTTGTCTTTCTAATGGATTAACGCCTCTACGTGGGAATGTGAGGGCCAAATATAGTCCGAGTGATCATTCATGACGCGAGTGATATATGGTGAGTACTTTATAAAATTCATTTCCTTAGTGCTGCCCGAAGGTGGACACGATTTAAAGCAGGGAATAATACATGTAGTAACTTGCGGGACAATCGATTGTATTATGCAGCTCCTTTGACTTGCTTTGTTTTTATCTCTGCGCATACATGTATGTACACCAACGAACTGGTCTTAGTCAGATACATGTACATGTACTTACATGTAACGAATGCGTGAAGTTTGTTGCACCTCGTCTGCCATATAGCCCGCGTTATACTTACATACATCATGTATGTAGATTAACATGTGAATGAAGGTCCACAATCGATCAAGCAGACCCGTGCGGGCCCAAGATCCCATTCCCCTTCCATATAGCCATGGCAAACCCGACTGGAGAACCCCCCCACCACCAATAGCAATCCCCAAACTGGTACTTAGAGGAATGCGGCAAGACACCACCCGCGTTCTACCAGTTCTAAAGAGTGGATCTGTGATGGCGGGGCCCTTCGCTTCTGTAATACTTTCTATGTAAATGAGTTGATAAGTACACAAGTACAATTGGGCTAGGTGTGATTTTTTTTTTGGCGGGGGGAGGGGGGGGGGGGAAAGAAAAAAAAAACTGGACTGAATTTAACGCCCAAGGCAAAACTAATTACTAATTTACTATTATGAACCCCTCATCCCATCCATAAAACTTTTGCTATATACATATTCTCCCTCTTTTTTTAAAAAAAAGCCACTTCTTACCGGTCCTACATCTCCTCCTCCATACCACCATCCGACTCAATCTGTATCTTCTTCTTCCTGTCCACGCGCAACTTATGCAGCATCACAGCTCCCGCCTGTCTTGCCACCTTTTCCCCCATCCTCTCGATCTCCTCCTCCGCATCGGCTGCCTCCACACTCGCAAACTCCAGCACTAGCCGCCTCCCCAGCAAATGCGTATCACGCAGCGCCTCCATCGCCCCCTCCGCCTCGCGGCTCGTCACAAAGTCCGCAAACGCGAACCCCCGCGTCGCGCCACCAAACTTCTTTGGTACCCGTACGGTGCGCAGCGTCCCGTAGTGGCCGAATAGGTTGCGGATGTCTGCCTTCGTCGCTTCGAACGGTAGATTCTTGATGATGATCTTGGTGCGCTTGCCGGCGTCCTTCTTGGCCTTGTCGGATGCTTTGCGCTCGGCGGCGGCGTCGTGGCCCTTGTGCGAGGCTTTGATGAGGAGCTTGTGTGACTCGAGGACGAAGCCGTCCATGGCGGCCATGGCAGCCTCGGCAGTCGCCTTGGTGCGGAACTCGACAAAGCCGAAGCCCATAGAGAGGACCTGGCCGGGGCGCTTGGGGTCCGTCTTGGTCTTGACACGCGCAGACAGGAATCCGTCGATGGGGCGGAAGGTGTCTGCGAGGAGGGCACTGGTCGTTGAGAAGTTGAGGTTGCGTATAAAGAGGGTTGCAGTGTCTGCGGAGGAGGCGCCCTCGGTGCTGAGGAGGTCCCTGGCAGACGGCTTTGCGTCCTTGGCGGCGGTGGAGATTTCTGCTGCGGCGGCGAGCTGCGTGGTGTTAGGATTGGCGGTGGTTGGGTCGAAGGAGGCGGTGAAGAGGCCGCGGGGCGCCTTCTCGAGGAAGAGGACGCTGTCCTTGAAGCGGCGATAGGCGAGGCCAGCGAAGGCGACGCGGGCAGCAGGAGCGTTGGGGAATTCGGCGATGGCCATGGTTCCGGCGGGGGGCATAAGCACGCGACCGAGCTGGCCGAACTCGGTGAGCATCTTGCGGAGCTCGTCAGGCTTGGTACCGTAGGGAAAGTTCTTAATGAGGATGACCTTGTCATCGCGGTCCTTGCGGTTGAAGGCGTCGAGGCCGATACCCTGTGCGCGGAAGTAGGCTTTGGTCTCCTGGATGACGTGCGTTTCGGCGTGGGCCTGGCGCACGGCAGCGTCAGAGGAGGTGGGGTCAAGGAGGTCGGCTTTTGATACGCCGAGGCGGTCGGCAACGGAGGACATGACGGCGTCCGCGCTCATGTACAGACTGTTCCAGTTGAACTGGGAGGTTGCGGCGCCGGCCTTCTTCTTGAGTTCGCGTTGCTTCTTGAGGGGGAGCTTTGACAGCGCATATTCGTCAAGGCGGTTTTCGCGCTTGGGGGCGGAGGGGAGGATGTGCAGAAGGCGGCCTTGGAAGATCTTGCGGTCGAGGTGTTTGAAGGCTTCAACGGCGTCGATGGGGTTCGTGTATTGGATGTAGGCGAAGCCTTTAGAGGCGTTGGTTTTGTTGTCGATGGGGAGGTGGACCTGGGGGAGCTGTTAGTAGGTGGAAAGGTGATTGGGTGATCATTACTTATAGATTAATCATTGACACCCGAATATAGGGAGGGTGTAGAATATTACCTCTTCGAGATCGCCGTGCTCTTTGAAACATTCCCGGAGGTCGTCTTCGGTCACCGAATAGGATAGATTCCGTAGGAATAGTCTCCCGTTCTTGGATATCGTCTTAAAGGCAGCCTCCTCTTCGGTTGTGCCCTTTTCCTCCATTCCGTCTGATTCTTCGGCTTTGGCGGGCTCGACCATTTCTTCGTCGATACCTTTCCACTCCCCAGATTCGTCCTGTGCATCAGGTACTCTCTGTGGGGGTTCCTGGGTGGTTGTAGTATCGTTAAGTGAGACTCTCGCAATCTCCGCATCCACATCGTCCGTCAGGTCTAACAAGCGGCTCGTCTTGGACCTCAACCAGTCTGCGTCCGACACTGGCGCCGTCGCTACTACTTCAGTTTCTGCCTGCCCCGTCTGCTCCTCAGCACGACACATCTCGACATCTTCCTGCGCCGTTACTGGATTGCTCTCCGGCTTGCTCCCCAACTCCTTCTCCTTCAGTCCCTTCTTCTCCTTCTTAACCGGGATACTTTCATACTCGTCGTCACTCTCCCCGACCTCGACCACCGCAACAGTATCCACCGGCTCCACTACTCCCTGCCCAAACGTCGCCAAGTCCTCGTTCGCCCACGTCTTACTCTTCGACGCCGGCGCCATCGCCTCCAAAAACTCCTTCAGCTTTGGACTATCCTTCTGCATCTCCTCCACCCCCTGGTGCGCCCCCTCCTCGTCGTCCTTCTTTCGCTTTACATCCATCTTCCCCGCCTGCGTTTCGTGCTTACGTTTGTATGCCGTAGACCCGGGGGTGTGCTTGCTCCACGCCCTCGGTAGCTCCTTGTCGGCGACGGGCCGGGCAATCTCAACCCAGATGCGCGACATGCGGATGAAGGACTTGTTGAAGTACTTTACGGCGCGCTCAGCATCAGCCGCCGTCTTGTAGCCTACATAACCAATTCTGCGCGCAGGGAGTAGCTTGGTGTCCGTTATGGCGTTGGGGGAGTGCGCGGAGAAGTGTGCGCGGAAGTCGGGCTCGGTGATGGTGGGGGGGAGGCCGCGGATGAAGATACGGGTAGACCTGGTGAGGGGGTGGGTAGTGTGAGCTGCTGCAGATTGTGGGGGAGGGAGGTGGGCTTACATTTTCCGGGCAGGTTTTGGGGGGGGGGGGGGGGGGAGGAGTGGCGAGAGGAGGGTCAATTGGGAACGGGTCTGTCTATCTGGTCTGTATTACGGTGTGCAGTGTGCTGAGAGAGGTTTTTTTAATGTTGACGGTGGTGGTGTTGGGTTTGAGTGGGATCTTTTTTTTTTTTTTGGTGGTGGTGGTGGTTTGGTTTTGAACGTGTGAGAGTTGTCCAATGGTAAGTGGTTAATGGTGGGTTGAGTGCTGGCTATCAATCAACCTTTTTTTTTTTTTTTCGTAGAAAACTGCTCTTTTTTTTTTTTAGAGTGATCGTGCATGATAAGCAACCGGGGTTACGTAATTCGCTATTCGATCCAAAGCGAATCCCAACAACGATGATGACGAGAAGCCTGCAGCCAAAAACCTGAGCATGAGCGGCGTTAACAAAGGAACTGACGAGAATCTATCCGTGCCGAAGATCAATCAGGCAGGAACGGATAGAAGCTGAGGCTGAGGGTGGGGTAGAGATATTTAGAGAAATCGATATCATGTAGATTAAAGATTAACTGAACCCTCAAATAAAGGAATTGAGTGATGTGCAGGTGTGCTGCATATCGTATCATCTGTAGGGTAGGGGGGGGGGGGAGACGGAGGAAGAGAGGGCGTCGGGGCCTCTCTCTGGCTTTAATCTCAACAACTGAACCAGGGTCCCTTTGATCGCTCACTCGCCTGCTTCCCTCCTCCTCTTCCTCTTCCTACCCTTCCTCCTCCTCCTCCTCCTCCCTCCCTCTCCCTCTCCCTCTTCTTCTCTTCTCCTCCCCCTACCTGCTGCTATTGCCGCTACCTACTGCTACAGAGACAAAGAACCCCCTTCACCATTATCTTCTTCCTCCACTCACACAATCGTCTCTTTGTTATCATCATCACCCTTCTCTTTTCTTCTCATCTACCCGCCACTCTCCCTCGCTCATAACCACCAACCATCAAACCTATCCAGCACAATGTCGACTGCACCCACAACCGAACCCACAGCTCAGAAGAGTAAGCCCCCCCCTCCGGGTCACTCCTCACTCGCCTCCCCTCATACTGACGCCCAGCAGCACAGGTCAAGAGCGTAGACATGGTACGGCCTCCGGTGACATTGGTACTACCATTGGGGATAGGACACCTCTAACATTGCAAACGACAGTCGGAAGAGATGGAGGCCGAAGCTCTTTCAGTTGGTATTTCGCCCTCTCGTCCCCTCTACATACAGCTGCTAATTGTACTCCCTACTTATGTAGCTAAGCTAGCCGTTCAATCAAACAATGTCGAGAAGGATATTGCCCAGTACATCAAGAAGGAGGTTCGTCCCCCCCCCCTTCCCCAAAAAAAAAACAACCGCACAATAGGAACTTACATAAGAAATCACATACAGTTTGACCAGAGGCACGGCAACACATGGCACTGCATTGTTGGGAGAAATTTTGGAAGCTTCGTCACTCACGGTATATATATCTACCTACTCCCCTCAATTTGAGCAAATGAGAGGGAAAAAATGATAGCTAACAAATATGGGGGCGTAAAGAAACCAAGCACTTTATATACTTCTACGTCGGCAATCTCGCTGTGCTCCTCTTCAAGACGGCATAGATATGCCAGCTAGCTCCGTCCCCTCCCCTCCTCAAACCCATGTTCTGGAAACCCACCCACTCCAGGGATGGGCAAAAGAAGAAATTTAAAAGCATGGCTAGTTCCCAATGTGTTTTTATCTGTCGAGCTACGTGAGCCTGAGGAGGACATATAGTATTAGTTTTTCTTTTTTCTTTTTTCTTTTTTCTCTCCGGTCTCTACTACTACTCTCTACTACTACTAGTACTACTACTATTTACTGCCCTACTTCCCGCTTGCGATTTTAGGAGGATGGGCAAGAATCAAAATAACGTGTAAGCTGGGTTCTTTGTGGTGTAATTCATAGCAATGGGAACGATTCTTTTTTGTTTTTTTCTGTTTTAGCGGAGTTTGAGTAAAAGTGAAATCATCGCTCAAAAAAAAAAAACTACAACTCCCATTTATCCGTACCAAGCGCGATGCCCTCTCCCAATTGAGTCTATCGAGCAGGTACTCGCATCTGTACTTTAGAAGGAAGCAATCACCCCAGGCCCCCTCCCTCTCTTTCACTACACCACACCACACCACCTCCACATCCACCGCGTTGCTGACAAAAGCGACGCGTCTTGGCGGGGCCAAGCCCCCCCAGACAAAGTGTAGCCGCACACACTGGGAAAGCTCTATCTGGCACTCACACCCAACCCACCCACCACACACGCCGCCCCGTCCATCCTCTTCCTCCCCACCCCCCCATCTGAACAGCGGATACAGACAGACAGACAGTGGCTCCATTCAGAATCTGTTTTGCTTTGCTTGTTTCTATCACGTATATACTCCGAACCCCCTACAAAGCCGCTACTTATACCTAACTAGACTACGGCTAGAAAACGACTATTATATTGCTAATAAACCTTCAATTCGCGTGATTCGCCTCCTCCCCAGAACGAGACCCCCACTACCACCACCACCACCACCTCTCGCGCTCGTGACGAGAAGAGTATCATCATCATCATGGCTGACGCGGACTATAACGATGATATTGCGGCGGAAGACTGCTGGCAAGGTACATCTACATCCTCCTTTGTCCCCATGCCCCCTTCTTCCTCCATCACACTACACCCCTCCCCCAATTGACCATTTCCTATCTACAGTACCAACGGCGTTAGTAAAGAGAGTAATGAAAACTGACACTCCACATTCACACCATAGTCATTTCCGCCTTCTTCGACCAGAAGGGGCTCGTCTCGCAGCAGCTCGACTCGTTCGATGAGTTCGTCGGCACAACCATGGTCGAGATGATTGAAGAAGACAGCGTACTCACGCTCGATCAGAACACGCCGCAGAGTGACGATGGCATCGTGCTCCGCCGGTACGAGATCAACTTTGGGCCATGCTTCCTGTCGCGGCCAACCATGACGGAGGGAGACGGCAGCACGCAGCCGATGTTACCACAGGAGGCGCGCCTACGCAATCTGACTTATAGCGCGCCGATGTACTGTGAGCTGAAAAAGAAGGTGATGGTTGCGAGGGAGGTGGAGGTTGGTAGTGATGAGGAGGATGAGGATGAGGAGGGAGGTGGGGCTGGAGGCGCGACGGTGAAGGAGAGGGTCAGGTATCAGTGGGAGGTAGAGGACGAGGATATGGAGGCGACAAAGGTCTTTATTGGGAAGATGCCGGTGATGCTGAAGAGTCATTATTGCATCTTGAAGGACTTTGCGGAGGAGGATCTGTATTCGCTGAATGAGTGTCCCTACGATCAGGGAGGGTACTTTGTCATCAACGGGTCAGAGAAGGTGCTTATTGCGCAGGAGCGATCGGCGGCGAATATCGTCCAGGTTTTTAAGAAGGCTCTACCGTCGCCGACGCCGTATGTCGCGGAGATTAGGTCTGCGGTAGAGAAGGGCTCTCGGTTGATCTCAAGCATGCAGATCAAGCTGTACTCGAAGGGAGAGGCCCGAGGTGGTTACAATGCGACAATTAAGAGCACGCTGCCGTATATCAAGAGTGACATCCCGATTGTCATTGTGTTCAGAGCATTGGGTGTGGTGTCCGACGAGGATATCCTCAACCACGTCTGCTACGACAGAAACGACACACAGATGCTCGAGATGATGAAGCCGTGTATCGAGGAGGCTTTCGTCATCCAGGACCGAGAGGTCGCGCTTGACTTTATCGGAAAGCGTGGTAGCTCTCAGGGTATCAACAAGGAGAAGCGTATCCGCTATGCCAGAGACATTATGCAGAAGGAGTTACTCCCGCATATCTCGCAGAGCGAGGGGAGCGAGACGAGAAAGGCCTTCTTCTTGGGATACATGGTGCACAGAATGCTGCAGTGTGCCTTGGAGCGAAGAGAGGTTGATGATAGAGATCACTTTGGAAAGAAGCGGCTTGATCTTGCGGGACCACTGCTTGCAGGTCTGTTCAGGACTCTGTGGAAGAAACTTACAAAAGATGTCTACAAGTATCTGGAGAAGTGCGTCGAAACAGGCAGGGACTTCAACCTCACGCTAGCGGTCAAGAGCAACACCATCACCAACGGTCTCAAATACTCGCTCGCCACTGGCAATTGGGGTGAGCAGAAGAAGGCCGCCAGCTCAAAGGCTGGTGTGTCGCAGGTGCTTAACAGATACACATTTGCGTCTACACTTTCCCATTTGCGACGAACCAACACACCTATCGGTCGTGACGGTAAGATTGCAAAGCCCCGCCAGCTGCACAATACCCATTGGGGACTTGTGTGCCCTGCCGAAACGCCCGAGGGACAGGCGTGTGGTCTCGTTAAGAACTTGTCACTCATGTCCTACATCACAATCGGAACGCCCGGATACCCGCTCGTTGACTTTTTATCTTCGAACGATATGGAACTTCTGGAGGAGTATGAGCCGCAGAGATCGCCGAATGCGACAAAGGTATTTGTCAATGGTGTCTGGGTCGGAACGCATCGTGACCCGCTCATGTTGCACAAGGTTGTCCAAGACGTAAGAAGGCAGGGTGTTGTCAACCATGAAGTTTCCATCATTAGAGATATTCGTGACAGAGAGTTCAAGATTTTTACAGATGCTGGGCGTGTGTGTAGGCCGTTGTTCGTCATTGACAATGACCCGCGAAGTGAGAGGCGAGGACAGCTGGTGCTCCAGAAGGAGCATATCGAGAAGTTGGAAGACGATCATGCGCTGCCGATGGAGGACCGGTTCGGGTGGGAAGGTCTTCTGTTTAGTGGTACCGTGGAGTATCTGGATGCAGAGGAAGAGGAGACCGTCATGATCGTCATGACGCCCGAGGATCTGGATATGAGTAGGCAGATGCAGCTGGGTTACGAGGAGCCCAAAGACGAGTTCAGCGCAAAGCGTGTCAAGGCGCCGATCAACCCCCACACTGCGCACACATGGACACATTGTGAGATCCACCCCAGTATGATCTTGGGTATCTGCGCCAGTATCATTCCCTTTCCCGACCACAACCAGTCTCCGCGTAATACGTATCAATCTGCTATGGGTAAGCAAGCTATGGGTGTGTTTCTTACCAATTTTTCGGAGCGTATGGATACCATGGCAAATATCCTGTACTACCCGCAGAAACCGCTTGCCACTACGCGGTCTATGGAATATCTGAAGTTCCGAGAGCTGCCCGCCGGGCAGAATGCTATCGTCGCTATCTTGTGTTACTCTGGTTACAACCAAGAGGATTCCGTCATTATGAACCAGTCGTCGATTGACCGTGGGCTCTTCCGTTCACTCTTTTACCGTTCGTACATGGACCAGGAGAAGCGCATTGGTATGCAGGTTGTGGAGGAGTTCGAGAAGCCGACCCGTGCCAACACGCTGAAGCTCAAGCACGGAACCTACGATAAGCTCGACGAGGACGGCCTCGTAGCTCCTGGAGTACGTGTTTCCGGAGAAGACATTATTATCGGGAAGACCGCGCCCATCACCCCCGATGTCGACGAGATGGGCCAGCGGCAAAAGTACCACACAAAGCGCGACGTCTCCACACCCCTGCGTAGCACCGAAAACGGTATCGTCGACCAGGTCATGCTCACCACCAACGCCGAGGGCCTCAAGTTCGTCAAGGTCCGCATGCGAACCACCAAGGTCCCGCAGATTGGAGACAAGTTCGCTTCCCGCCACGGACAGAAGGGTACTGTCGGTATCACATACCGACAAGAGGACATGCCGTTCACTTGCGAGGGCATCGTGCCGGACCTCATCATCAACCCCCACGCTATCCCGTCCCGTATGACAATCGCCCATTTGATCGAGTGCCAGCTATCGAAAGTCTCGTCGCTGCGTGGGTTCGAGGGCGACGCCACGCCCTTCACCGATGTCACCGTTGAGAGTGTCTCCACTCTGCTACGCCAGAATGGATACCAGAGCCGTGGGTTTGAGGTCATGTATAACGGCTACACAGGGCGCAAGTTGGTGTGCCAGGTCTTTTTGGGGCCGACGTACTATCAGCGGTTACGCCACATGGTCGACGATAAGATCCACGCGAGAGCGAGAGGTCCCGTGCAGATCCTTACAAGGCAGCCGGTGGAAGGTAGAGCTAGAGACGGTGGTCTGCGTTTCGGAGAGATGGAGAGAGATTGTATGATTGCCCATGGTGCTAGTGCGTTCTTGAAGGAGAGGTTATTTGAGGTTAGCGACGCGTTTAGGGTTCATATATGTGATCTGTGTGGGCTCATGACGCCAATTGCGTAAGTTCTTTTTCTTCCCTCTCTACCTAATTATGTGTTTTGGATTTGGGGTGAGTGGTGGACTGATGAATGTGGTGTTACAGGAATCTGAAAAAGAACCTTTTCGAGTGCAGGCCGTGCAAAAATAAGACAAAGATCTCCCAGATTCATCTGCCGTACGCGGCGAAGCTACTTTTCCAGGAGTTGGCGAGTATGAACATTGCGGCGAGAATGTTCAGCCAAAGGAGTGGTGTCAGTGTGAGGAACTAAGCCGGGGGAAGGGTGGCGATTAAAAAGGGTGTTTTTTAAGGTTGTTAGAATAATTTGTGTTTTGATTGTAGGGGATATTACATACCTTTATTTCTTTTTTCTTTTCTTTTTTCTTCTTTTTTTCTTCTCTTTCTTTTTTTTTTTTTTTCCAAGAAAAAAAGATAGTTGTTTCTTGATGTCTTTTTTTTTTATGTTTTATGGTATGCTTACGGATGGATGGGTGGCATTGATGGGTGTAGCGGGTGGGTGGCGGTGAGGGCAGCAGTGAGGCTTTTCGGACGTTGGTTGCTATGTGTGGGGTGCAAGTGGTTATCGGCTGCTTTGGCGATCATGGCGGATAGGCAGACTTAAGAAGAAAAGAGACGCAGGGGTAGACAGACAAGCAAAGAGATGTGACAGCTACGAATCAGATGAAACCATATACGAGTAGTTTATACGAAACCCACTATTAGGCACTACCAAGCAGACAGCCCCAACGCCCAAGTGGAGAGGGCTGGGGGCTAGACGAAAAAGAAAGCGCCGCCCCAACTCGTTGTGAGGTTATATGAAGGGGCTTCCCTCCTTGATCGAACACCACTATAGAGGTAGCGCATAGAGAGGTGTCTTGAGGCACGAGTGATATCTCATGAGCCTCGAACATGCGACCAATGTCTTTCCCACATCCGAGTAGAGATACAGATTAGCAGTTCTGGTAGAATTTGGCTCGTTGTTTGATATTGCGTCCCCCCCTCCCTCCTTCTTCCTCTTCTTCCCCTCTGGCGCATGGTATCAAAAGATTCCCTACGCCCTGCGATGCACAATGGCTCGGTCCGACCGGGGGGGGGGGGGGTGTGCATGGCCACACTCTTCTCCACCACTGTTGTGTAATCAATTGACCAAGATGCCCGCCTTTTAAGTAAGCTTGACTAGACATATGTCGTGATAGAGCACCTTGAGCTTCATAAACGTACGGGCCACTTTGAAATCGCAGTACAGGGAGCTAATCCACATGTATAGTATGTACTTTAGAGAGGTAAGATGATCTTCTGGCATCGTTGGGTTCATGATCACCGTCTTGGGTGGCCTCTACTGATGGGGGTTGAGACCGTTATAATGTCGCCACTGGCCATCATGGTCACCCCCAAGTCCCTCTTCTGGTCTGCTGTATATGTTTTAATGGCTCGTAGATTGGTGTTCTAAACCGACCAATCAGGCTGGCTCACGGTGGGGCTGGTGCATGGTCGGGCACATCCCCCAGTGGAAGAACAAACGTTTCTAGATTACTAAGTTGCACTTTTAGATAAAAACTCTATTCCGATATCGATACTACTGACTGTTGTAAGTGCACTTCACCCCAATGTAAATACATGTACCCTCCCCCACAATTATAATTACCCCAACCTGACAGAAAAGAAAGAAAGAAGTGGGGAAAAAAGAAACGAACAAAGAAATACGGTCTAGATGGCCCGCTCCATATTACGCCGTTATTCACCACCCACCCATCCCCCCAACCATAAACGCCGTACACCCAAGTCTTAATACTGTTTCTTCTCACACTTTGCAAATTTCGCTTCCTTGCACTGTGTATCATCTCTGCCGCACACCATCGTAGCCTCACTACAAAAAAAAAACCCCATAAGCACACGCCCCCCCAAAAAAAGAGGAAGAAGGGAATGGAAGAGGAGGACATACATGCAAGTTTTACATCGCGCACCAAAGTCGTCCGCATCCGCGTTGTCAATCTTGTAGAACGCGATCCCCTGGGGGGTGTCGTAGGTCACGGTCATACAGCTCGAGTACTATCCACCGCCCATTAGTTAGTCGCTGCTCTGGGATCTCCTGGGGGAGGGAGGCATACGCTGAAGACCTTTCCCATGTCAGATGGTAGAGGCGCTGGAGCGGCATTGATGACGCCTGCAACGGCGGCGAGGGAGAGGAGGATGTTTGTGAGTTGCATCTTCTTTTTTTTTTCTGGGTGCTGAAGAGGGCGGTTGATATTGAGGGGGTAAAAAAAGAGAGAGAAAGGAAGAGGACAGATACGACCTATGGGGCAGTATTTATCTCCAAACTGGCAGACTGACGGGCAGGCGACATATATATATATATGTCCTTTTCTATAGCACGTACCAAGATATGGATATCAACACTAGGGTGCATATTCCTTCTAAAATACCACGCCTTGTCGCGGTCGGTATGCAGGACCACGTACATTATTCAGCCCTGAATGGGCTATCGCGGTTTATGGGCAGATTGTGTGTTTCCTGGCTGTGGGTCGAGAAAATGGTGAAGCAATCGTTGGCTGTGAGCTACATACATGCTACTAGTTGGGATATGCCCTTCTGAGCTGAACATGTAAGTATGTAGCTAAGTGCAGGGATGAAGCGAGTACGGCAATATTAATAGGGCTACCCACATGTAGTGGCTAATATCATGTAGGTGCAGTTCTACAGGCCTGGTCTGGTGGCTAGAGGTGTGAGGATACTTACCTGCCCAAAGCTGAGTGAGAGTTAAAAGAATATTAGCTACATATTTTTATTCCTTTCATCATGTGCACCACCACCACCCTTAGCCATACATGTGCGTGTATTTATATCCGCCCCCATCTTCTCCACCCGAATATCTACCATTTCCAGGGCGTATTGGTGGACCAGCAGTGCCTGCCTTTAGGGCTCGGTCGGCACAATATCCAGAGATCCCTGCACCAGCTCGCAGCCCTACAGAGGAATGCTGACGTGCCAGCTGGCCGGCCGACCGACCGACCGACCGGGTACATGTACTAGTCAATGTCTACATCTCTGGGGCAGGACGAGGAGCACTGTAAAGTACGATTTCACAGGCTTGTTAGGTTAGTTCTTGGCATCTGCGATGAGTGACCGCTTGTGAAGAAGGTATGTTTCTCACGTGACTAATGTATAGCTTGGTTGCTGGATACAGAACCTTGGTAATGGGCTGGATACATGTCATGTAGAGGATGGTATTACTTGGTCCGCATGGAAAAGGCTAAAGCAGACAGGTGGTAGAGCTAGTACAGTGATCGATTCTCATCTATTTCTGAGAGGCGAGATAGACTTGTGTGCGAGAGCGGATGTGAAATGATATGTTTAGGTTCCCACCTCCCAGTCAAGGGCCAGGCTTAGCCACACTGTCAGGCGCCATACATACATGTGTGTATGCAAATAGCCCGCCCCGCGCCCCTCCAACTACACTTTAGACAACCTCTCCAGAGCCGAACCAAACCACCGACCGCGGGGTCTACTATTACTGTGATCTACACAGTCATCCCTGCTATTATTAGTAAGGACCGGCTTGGCACATTACTACATGTATGTCTGGAGACTGCAGGAATAGAGAATCACGGTGCGGGTGTAGCTATAGTAGTGCCTGGAATACATGCCATGACACCGCGGTAGTTTTTCACGATGCCGTATTGCTATCACATCCATCCCTTTTTGGTGCTGTACTTTCCACGGGAGATGTATCAATGGCCCGGTGCTGTCCATAGGGAGGGGAAGGAGGGCCGTTTCTTTCTACTATGTATATATGGATATACAAGACCCTCTTATAACTAGCATCATGTGAAAAGTAATGATAATCCTCTCTTTCATGGTTTTATGTCACATGTGTGAGTACTTGTAGGTTGCGATAAAGTAGATGATATACCCTGAAAAGGGTGCATCTTTATAGCTACTTCGTCGCGGTACTACTGGCTGTAGATATAACCACGCATCTGTGCGCGGGCTCTTCTTGTCGCTGGGTCTGTATCGAAGGCTATACGTAGAGGCGGGGCCGTCTCAAGGGCTGGTCTGCGTCAACTTCGGGTTTAGGTCATGTAAGTACGTACCTGGGAGTGGTTCTTTATAGTTTACTTCACGAGAAAACCCACAGTACCATTAAAAAAAAAAAAAAGACAAGGAAAGGAAAGTCTACCACAACCACTACCTACAACTTCGCCCTCTCCAGGCCCAAAAACGCCCACATGAACGCAAAGCGATCACTCCCAAAGAACACGCTCTCCTCCCCCTCCTTATTCCTCACAACGAACCACGGGGCGCCGAACGCGCCGCTCTCCAGCGCCTCCTTCGTATTCCGCTGTAGGCGGTCCTTCCACTCCTGCTGCTCTGCGGCAGCCAGGACCTCGCGCAGCTGCTCCTGCGTAAACAGCCCCGGCGCGGTCCATGCGCGCTGCAGGAGTTCGGGGCGGGAGATGTCTGTGTCCTCCTCCCACAGGGCGACCCACGCCAGGCGGAAGGCCTCGTGGTAGATGTGCGGCGGGTGGTGCGCTGCAATGAACGTCAGTCCGCGTTGGGCCTGGTGCGGCGGTGGTTAGCTGTGTGTGTGGAGGGAGGGGGGGGGGAGGGGGAGGGGTACGCGGAGGGAGTTGGTGGGGAAGACGCTGGGGCGCTGGATGAGGTTTGGGAGGCCGAAGTGGCGCTTTGCGTGTTGGAGGTCGGCGGCGGCGTAGGCGGCTTTGGCGGGGAGGGTCCAGGGGGGCTTGTTGCCGCTGCCGGCGTTGATGCCGCCGAGGAAGACGGGGACGTAGGTTATTGTGATGTTGTGGGCGGAGAGGAGGGCGGCATGGCGCTGCAGGTAGGTGAAGGCGAAGTAGGAGTAGGGGGACACTGGGGCGGGGATATGTTAGTGATTTGTAGGAGAGGCGGGGAGTGAGGCGGAGGGGGGGAATACCGCAGTCGAGGTAGCAGGTGATTGAGGGCTGCATTGTGTTTGTTGCGGTGAGAGAGTTGATATTTACTTGCATGTATTTACTTTACTTATGTAGCTGTGGAGAGCTTCCCCGGGATTAGTAAATCCGGGGTAGCGATTAAAGTTTGCAACCGAGGCACGGCACATGAAAGCAGCGCCGGGCCTGTCGATCTGCGGTAGCGGGTGCGACACGCCCGGTGCATACGCTCTCAGCTCTACAGCACTGATCTGATCTGATTTGATAGCATACACCGGTAACAACATACTGACAGTAATATAAACCAAGCACCGGGCATTAATAATCCGCTCTAGTCCCCGAGCCGAACCTCGGCACACCGCCCGCTACGTACACGATAAAACAACAGCTCCGGCAGCTCTCCACAGCTCTCCACAGCTCTCCACAGCTCTCCTCACTCTCTCACCACCACCACCACCACCGCAATGACACCCCAAAAAGTCGCCCTCGTCATCGGCGCCTCCCGCGGAATCGGCCGCCAGATCGCAATCGACCTCAGCAAAGCCGGCTACGCAGGTCAGTTCCCGAACCCCCCTCCTCCCACCTGCTGCGGCGATCATTGACCCTCACACCCGCACAGTCGTCGTCTCAGCCAAGAGCTCCGGAGAACCGGGGGGGCACGCCCCATTCCCGCCCGACCCCGACTCAAAGGACGTTCGTTCCCTCTCTCTTTCTCTCTTTCTCTCTGGGCTGGGGGTCATTGCTGACAGGTGGGTGGGTGCAGTCCACGATCACGACCGTCGCCCGCGAGATCACAGAGCTGCACCACGGCCGCGCCCTCGCAATACCCGTCGACGTGCGCCACCTCGAGAGCATCGAGTCCCTCGTCAGCCAGACCATAACCGTACCCCCCCCCCCCCCGGGCTCCTCAACCACTACTAACCCCGGGTAGGCCCTAAGCCGGATCGACGTCGCCGTCTACGCCAGCGGAGCCGTCTGGTGGGGCCCCGTCTCCACAACACCCACGCGGCGCTTCCAGCTCCTACAGCAGATCAACCCCGAGGGCCTCTACAAAACGGTGCAGACGCTTCTTCCCGTGTTCGCGGCGCAGGGCTGGGCCGCCCGCGTGGTCGTCGTGGCGCCACCAATCTACTCGCGCTTCTTCCGCGGGAAGACGGCATACGCTGTTGGCAAGGTTGGGATGAGCGTGCTCACGGTTGGGCTGGCTATGGACTGGCGCCGCGAGGGGAGGGCGGACATGGCGATTACGGGGTTGTGGCCTGCGACGGCGGTCAGGAGCGCTGCGACGGCCGCGGGCGGCGTGGACGAGAGGGAGCTGAGGAGTCCGGTTTGTTTTGTTTGCCCCTGCTGTTGGTGTGTGGTGTGTGGTGTGTGGCTGATGTGCTGTGCTGGGGTGTAGAAGGTGTTCTCTGATGCGGTGCTGGCGGTGCTCGAGGCGCCGCCAGAGACGGTTAATGGCCTGCTCGACACGGATGAGGACTTCCTTAGGCGCTACAAGGGCGTCACGGACTTTGGCGGGTATGCGCTTGTGCCCGGGAGTACGCCGCGGAGGATCATGCCAGTGGAGTTTCCGGACCTGACGGTGAAGGAGCAGGACGACGAGGGGGACCGCAGGGACAGCGCGGCCGAGAGGGCAAAGTTGTAGTAGGGGAGTCCTGTGTGTAGCCCCCCCGGGGGTAAATATATGTATGTAGCCATGTAGGTAGGTATTTACTGTGCCTAACCCGAGGACATAACGGTGTTGTAATCCTTTCTCATTACTACTACATAGAGGTAGGTACTCTAGTCACGAACCATCACTCGCGCCCACACTGCAACCAGAACCACCGCAATGCTATTACTGTGACAATAATATACACCCCCCTCTCTCTCCCCCAAAAAAAAGGATGTTTTATACAGCAGGTATGATATAAATAGTAAAAAGAAAAGAAAATAAAGAACGCCGTGCCATTATAATAAACCGAGAACGATGACCTTACTCTTACTCCAATAGTGTAGTGGTGGTGGATATGGTGACGAACGCCCGGGGGGGGAGGGGGAAGAGGGGGGGAGGACTGTCTGTTGTGTAGGTAGAGATACCGAGCAGTAATAAACAAGAAGAAAACCCCGTACAGAGAGAAACAGAAACAGAAACAGAAAGATATCAAACCAAGGGAGAAAAAAACACTTGTAAAAGAAAAAAGGCTCAACACTCGCAAAGGAAAGAAAAAAAAAACCTGTAACTACATGTACCTACAGATCCCTCCTCGCGACCCTCTTCCTCGGACTCGTCCTGACCCCCGCCGTCCCTCTTCCGCCCCCTCCCCCATCCTCCTCCTCCTCCCTCTCCGCCATACTCTTCCTCTTCCTCCCCCCGCCACCAGCACCCCTCCCCTCCTCGGCCGCCGCCGCCGGCAGTAGTCTATCCTGGAAATCTTTATCCCGCTATATAACAACAACAAAAAGAAGCACACCGCCATATTAGCAAACACTATCTCTCTTATATACACAGCACAGCACCATCTACCGCTTCCCATCAAGGGAGGAGAAGAAGGAAATCAAAGAACTCACATTCCGCATCGACCTCCTCCTCTTCACGCCTCCGCCTCCGCCTCCGCCTTCCCGCCCCTCCTCCTCCGCCTCCTCATCCTTCTTCTCCCCCTTCTCCTCCCGGCTGCGCGTGAGCGCAACAGCAGCCTGCGGCACCTCTTCGTGGTGGGTCGTCTCGGCAGGGGCGGTGTTCCCCCCCCGCCGCGTCGACCGCCGCCGCGCGACACCCACAAACGTGTCCTCAAGCAGCGTGCTATCGCCTGTCGCGCCGTCGTCGGCCTTCTCGCCCCGTGTCCGCCCACGGAGGGTTCGTGGCTGTGTAGGTTCCGGCTGAGGCTGTGGCGCCTCGGACTCGTCACGGATGGCCCTGGTCAGTAGCATATCGAGGTCCTCGGCCTCAGTCTCGGGCTCGGGCTCGGGTTCGGGTTCGGGCGCTTTCCTGCCACCCCTTGTCGGCCGGCGTCGCAGCTTCAGTTTTGGCGGGGCAGAGTCCTCGTCGGCCATGATTGACTCAAGGGCTGAGATCTCCGTTGTCTCGCCGACCATCCTGACCTCGTCGTCGGCGGCGCGCCGGGTGGGCTTGCGTCTGCGGCTGCGGCTCTGGTGGAGGTCGGTCGAGGTCTGGGGTTCCTCGGGGCCGGCGGCGGCGGCGGCGGCGAGGTTAGCGTTGCGCGTTCGGCGGGTGGTGGCTGTGGTGCTCTTCTTGAGCTCGAGGACGCGGGCAGGGGTGGCTTGGAGCTCTTCCTGTACTAATTGCTGGGCGCTGGCATCGATCTCGGGGGTGGAGCGGGTGTGCTTCTTCCTGGGGCTCTTTCGAGACGGCGTCCTGGAGGGTGCTGAGGTCTTTGACAGTACCGGTGCCATCGTCAACGCCGGTATTTTTGCTTTAGCCGGTGTCTTTGAGACGGCGGGGACTGGGGGAACGGGGGGGATGTCCTCCTCGGGGGCAGCAACACCTCTCCGTGACCGCCTTCGTCCCTCGGCCACTTCCTCTGGCTCGTCAAGGGCAGTGAGCGTAGACCCTCTCCTTCTAGTGTTGGGCTTTGGGGCCATGGAGGGGGACTTTGTGGCAATCTCCCGGTCCTCAAAGAGCTGACGGAAGGGCGTGTCCTTTGCGCTTGAGGACTTGCGCTTGCCGGCTGGGGTTTGCTGGGGTTCGGGGGTGAGTGTGGGAGGAGTGGGCGTGGAGCGAGATTTACGTTTGGGTTCCCTCCCCGTGGGCTTTGCGGCGGGAGATTGGACGACGACTACTTCTTGGGTGGCCTCCTCGAGGAGCTCGTCTGTTTGTGGGGCGGACTGCTCGCTCTCGAGATCTTCTTGTTGGTCTTCTGCTTGGTCGACCTCTTGCTGCTCGTGGGGCAATTGTTCCTCTTGCTCGACTTCCTCAACTGCGGGCTCGGGTTCTTGCTCTGCTTCCCGTTCTGCTTCCTCGCTATGTTCTTCGTCCATTTCTTTCTCGGCCTCGACCTGGGCTTCTTCCTCTGGAGCTTGCCCTTCCTCCCTTGCTTCCTCGACGACGGACTCCAATGGCTGCTCCTCCCGCTCCTCCTCGTCTTCCTCGTCTTCCTCCTGCACCATTGACAGCACAGCCCTCAGGCCTTCATTCATCTCTTCCTCCTCTTCCTCCTCTTCTTCGGCCACGCCCCTTTCCTTAAAGACCTCCATGACCGATCTTCTCGGGCTGACCTTCTTTGGGCTATTCTTGAGTATATCCTCCGATTGCGCCAACGCCTTCTCCCTTTGCTCTCCGCCAACACCATGCGTGAAGCCGCGACTCAGCGTCCTGTTCCACTCATCGACCAGATCAATCGCCTTCTTCCATTCCGTTTCCAGCATCTCGTTCTTCGCCGTGAGCCTTGTAATCTCCTGTTCTTTCTCCGCCAGGGCCTCGAGTGGCACATAGTTGGGCTGGTTGATAACCTCCTTCAAGCTAAACAGCACCTGATCCAGCTCCGTTGTGAACTTGTCAAAGTCCGCCGGCAACGCTACGACCGGTCTCTCCTCATCTCCCTCCCCGTCCTGGTCAAAATGGTCATCATCGGGCAACCCCTGTATCGCCCTCAGGGTAGAGAGCGTCGTCCGCACCAGCGCGATGAGATTATCGTTCTCGTCCGCCAGATTCTGGCTCAGGGTTGTGAGGAAGTCCGCTGTCTCCTGCACCACGCTTGCGGCCGCCTCCGCTTCCGCCGTCTCCCCGCCTTCCTCCCTTGTAGAGGCGGCGGAGGAGGAGGCACCGAGGTTAGAGGGGTTGATGATTGTGCAGTTTGCCGTCGGGGCACGTTGGCCGCGCGGCCGCGTGTCGGAGAGACGCTCCTTGAGTTTTGTGATCTGGATATCGCGCTTGCGGACGTCGTTTGCGCAGTGTGTGCGCACCTGGCCGAGCATTGTCTTGATGCGTGTTGCTTCGTCACGGAGCGCCCGCTGCTGGGCCTCGGAGGTGCGGAGCGTTTGGTCGAAGGAGCGGGCTGCGGACTCGAGGAGCCCGTTTCGGCGGGCGAGGTCTGCGTTTTTTGCCTTGAGGGATTCCTGCACACATTACCCGACCCCCTGTTAGTTTCCGTCCCTACCCAATTCCACCCACCACCCACCACCCCCCCTTACCCCCCCCCCCCCAAAAGAAACCAGAAAAAACAGGGCAGAAAAAAAGAAACCCACAATAGTATCCGCCATCCTCGCCTCCCCCGCCCTCAATGCTCTCAAAGTTTCTGCCAGACTCTCGCGCTCCTGCTCTTCCACGTCCCGACGTGCAACTAGCTCATGCACCACATTGATAATCCTCGCCGCGTCCTCCTCCGCGGGCCTGTGGAACGCGATCGTCTTCCCGCCGCGCAGCAGCCCGCGCGACGCTAGCTGGTTGTTTATGAGCTTCGATGCCTGTTTGAGGTCTCGGGGATCCATCTCGAGCTCTCTTTGGTGTGGGTGGGGGGGGAGGGTGGGGTGGGGGTGAAGTAGAGCAAGATTGATGGATGGATCGATGGGTGAGATTTGAGATTTGATGTGGAAGTAATTGATGGCCAAAAAACAAATACAGGGGTTACTGGGATGGATCGTGTTGCTGTGGTGATGAGGCGTGGGGGAGGCGGTTAGTAAGCACTAAGTACACGCGAGTGATGGAATGTGAATGTGAATGTGTTTGCGGGTTGGAATGGGAATGTTTACATGCAGATTCTAGATTAGCTACGAGCCACAGTCAGCTAGAACTTGTGAATTCGTTGCAGGGAAAGAGATGAGCTTTACTCGTTGTCCGCCATTGCTAATTGATAGGTTGATAGCACACGTCTTTGTTCGTTTCGTGGTGTGGTGCAGTGAGCATGAGTTGAGTTGGTTTCCCAGGGACTCAACTACAGACATACAGACAGCGCCCTTAGTACTTAAATGTAGTTAGAGTTATCTATCTTGCCCTTACCCCTTACCCGCAACCCTAAGAACCCCTCCCCAAACTACATACCCTACACGAAACGAGTCCAGTGTTTCGAATAGACGATTAATCATCGCCGTTTAATCACAAACTATCACTCGCCATGATCCCTCCCCCCTGCGTATACATGGGTCCCTCCTCCCACTTATATATAACTACATGTAGACTAGAGATTTTCCCATAAACCTGGTCTTTTCGCTAGGCACAGTGTGGACAAGTGAATGTATCAAAGTATAGAGCACTGAAATTCGCTGTACAAGTGTTGAAGCACCCCAGTCTCAGTAGCGAGCAAGACTACATGTAATTGCAGTCCTGAATTATGTACATACTTACATGTGTATACACAATACAACATTATTAACGGGGCGCTATCATTATATGTCGATAACTCCCTCCACGCCTACGATAACCCCAGCACACTCACTAGTGTAGGCGACCACCACTCCCCAGCAACTCTAACGCTTTAGCACACACAGAACTTGACGGCATGACATCACTGAGACCGATCCTCTATAGTATAAAAAGTACAAACATATCAAGTAACTCTATAAAACACTAGCTGAAATCTCAGTCAAACTACCGACTCCACTCCCCGTTCTCCTCCGCAAGCAAGCCCAGCAGTCTGGGCACAACTCAGGCCAGAAGAGTCTTCACAATTACGATCACCACACTTAGATATAGTCACAATAAACACCAACACAGCCATCTTTTTTTTTTTGCAAGGTTTATTAGGTATTATATTATTAAACTACTCTATCCCAACGTCCATCCTCCAACGTCCACCCTACACCATCCACCCATCACATCACATCGCGTGTCGACTTTAAGCTGATCCTTTCCCGGCGGTGTTGACGGTAGGAGCATTGGCAGTATTGGCAGTATTGACGTCTGAAACCTCTGGGGTCGTGGGTTGAGGGAGACCGACCTTAGGGGGGGCAGCTTTGCTGGTGTCGGCCTTAGGCGCATCCTTGGGAGTCTCGATAGCGCCAGGGAGGCCAGAGACGGCCTCATCTCTGGCTTTAATATCGCTATCGATAGTGGGGGCCTGGCACTTGGTCTCGAAGAAGACTTTGATGTCTTCGGTCCCCTGGTGTTGATTGTAGAGAGCCCTAAACAGAAGTCGTCAGTAGAGATAACTATTGTAACTCTTCTAAGTCTGGATAACATACAAGCAATCGTTGCAGGCGTTGCTGAGTTTCTCCTCGGCCTCGCTGAGCTCAGGATGGTGCCCGAAGTACCCGGTACATTCTTTGAACTAATTGGCTGTCAGCCTGCTGTCTATCTTTGTCGAATGGTTTTTAATATACTCACATCGAGACCCTCAGTAGGAGCCGGGGTAGTGTTGGCACCCGGTGTGGCGACCCCGGAGGTAGAGGCATCGCCGGGAGTATCCCCGAGAGCTTTGAAAGCAGCAGCGTGATCAGCGGGTGGATCAATAGGAGCGGCGCTGACCATGGCCAAGGCGGCGGCGGCGGAAAGAATGATGTTCTTGATCTGCATTTTGAAAGAGTGTTTGTTTGGAATAAAACTGCTTTAAAAGAGAGTGGTTGATCTGGTACTTTGCTTCTGAAGACTGAAGAGACTGAAGGAAGTTGATGAAGATGAGAGATGTTAGTTGCGGGAGAAGGTGCTGGTATTTATCCACAGAATTCTCCCCACTATCTCGCCCCCTATGAAGTCGATCTCATTCCATTTCCAACAGCAGTGTGTTTGTACGAGTAATTCCCGGTTCGGAAATCAACGCCTGAATCATAACCCGCCCCGGCGGTCATTGCCGACTGCTACGTACTCTACCCACAAACGTTTACGACTTCCAGTAGTGTAGAAGATACGCTGTTCCAGGTCCGAGTAGCCCTAACTATCTCCCCCTATCCCCCAAAACCAACTCTTCCTACGAAGCTTGACCCTGGTATGATCTGAGCTCCATCTTGCCGAAATTCTTTTCGTATCGAGCACCGAGTCCCGCAATAAACTCTATTTCGTTCAGGCTTGGCCCGTACCCTTCTGGTTGAAACCCTCTTGTCGTCGCCATCCTTTAGCAATAGGGGAGGGGGCGTTTACCACAGGTGGGGGGTAAAGTTCTGAGTAACGAGTGAATGTCTTGCCTCGCGATCATCAGGAACACCACGTTTGGCAAGGCCCAGTGGTCGTTGATGTCTTGATGTCTTGACAAGCTCAGACATGCATATCCGGTATGTCCCAGACCGGCTAGTGCCATGCGGATCTACAACACAAAGTGCTAGCGTTGATCGACTAACCTCTCATCTCCGACCCGTGCCAAAAAGGAACTCGGTTTGTTCTAGACGATGCTTATCCCTTCGGTTTTCAACCCCAGGTTTTGTTTTTCTTTTGACTACCGATAGAAATGGTATGCGTAAGAGAGAAGCTTTCTTGCTTTTCCTGTTTATCCCAGCAGAACAGGGACGGTGACTAAGGGGTTTCTCATGCTGTGTAGTTTGTAACTTGTATTGATTTGATCATGGATGGGAGACCCCGGTGAAAGTTGTACGAAACTCTATTGTCGACAGTTTAATTACATGTAGCTATTCACAGAATTAATATTGTTGAAATGTTGAGAGATAATCCCACAAACTATTGGCAATTCGGGTTGCGGTAAGATCCATAGTTACGCCGGTGCGTTTAACTGAAGTGTACTACATATACCTACATGTAGCTACATGTAGCCAGGGGCTGTACTGAATATCGAGTGAGATTCTATGCAACTCCGTACAGCTTGGCCTGTATTTCGGGGGTATAACAACCCGATTGATTCGTCTGAATTGCCACATAGTGGTAAAGTAACTCCAAGCGTAAGTGAGCGTACCCCCCGGCACTCTCCCTCGCTATAAGATGAAGTTCTAAGAAAACCCACATTAAAAGTCCCAAAAGTCATTTTTTCGGGAACTTTAGGTCCGCTCTGCAGATCTGGAGGATTCGTGACCTACCAAAATCCTTTACTATATAATTTAATCGTTTTCCTGATATTATCTGCATGGGTGGGGTAGTTGAAAGACCAAGTGGAGATGGAGGGGTTGTCGAAGGCGAGTCTTCACGCTGGAAACCCTTAATATCACAGCGTAGTAAACAGTTCCTAAATGGCTGTACCAGGTGCCATCCGTTCTATGTATGCACCCTAATTCTTGAGGGATTCCATGGTATTCTGTTCGACCCAAAATTATTACTATTACAGAAAATAAAATATTTAGTCTTATCCAAGGACTGGCGTCACGCTTCACACCCAGCAAACAGCTTTCGGTAGCATCCTTTCGCACTCTCTGGTACACTCGTAATCCTTCCGTGCCTCCCAACCTCGTTCCCAGGCATATCGCCCTCGCGATGGCAGTATTCCATAAAGCCCTGGTTGCTTCACGATCACTCATGTTAGTATTCCCAGCGCCTATTAAAACAGAAAAGCGACCAATTCCAAGACTTACAAACAACTCTGGCATTTAGCCAACAAATCTCCTTCCGCCCAACTTGCTCGTGCGATATCCGTCAGTCTCTGCTGCAAGGCGATGCAGGAATCAAACTGTTTGCTCGCAGTTAACGGATTAGCGCCACTTGACCACCCTAGAGAGATCTACTCCTAGAGGAGTGGATAGTTACATCAAGGGTGATCAGGGGCCTAGAAAACGTGGTGACCGGTTCCGCGTTAGCACCCGCGACAGGGACAGCATTGGTACCGGCAATGACCATGGCAAAAGCGACAACAGTGTATGTGATCTGCATTTTCGTTCTTTTAGAGGAAGCTGTCTGGTCGTTATGCTTGTGGAGCGAGGGTAAAAAAAAAAAATCTCGACAACGACGTCTGTAACCGCGCGCTGGCACACACCCACACACACCCTCGCGCACGTATTGGCCCTGTGTGTCCATTTAAGTAATTTTCTGTGCGAATCGATAAGACGCACGATAACCTCAATAGGGGGGTATTTTATGGGTCATGTGGGGGAGAAAGGGGACGCCATATTGTGGAGATTATGTCTTGGCTCGGCCGAGGTCCTCAGGAGGTGGGGGAGCTCGTGACTTGTCCATTCTACATACCAGCCTGCTGTGGTTTCCAGTGCATTACGTACAATTATTAAGTGTAAGTTTTTTTTTTTTTTTTTTTTTTTTACTTTGATGAATTTAGGATGTATTTATTGGCCGCCTGTATAGGGGGTGAAAAAGCCAAATCATGAAGAATCACTCTGCGCTTTGAGCGGCTGTTTGAGTGTCTTGCTTTGCCGGCGGAGTAGTGCGCTTATGTATCTACAGTGGCCATTGACTACATGTATGTAAATGTTACACATTGTACGTAACTTGACATCTTATCTCTCCCACAAACCCAACCCTCACAAACCACCACAACCTGCATATACATTCTATCCTACCACCGAGTACCAACGCGAATAAAGAGCCCACTCTCATTAATATCACATGCTATCAACGCCATATAGGAATTTGATGGCAGGAATTTAACGGCGTGGGCCCGTGGATCAAGCACCCCCCCGCTCTAGTTCCGCGCAACATACACCTCAGTTTCACCTTGCGTGGTGAGGTTCATCTCAGAATACATATGGAGTACATACATAGGTAAGTACATTGTATTCACCCCGATAAAATGGCTATTGGATGACGTTAATCAGGCAATTGTCTCTTCTGTATGTAATTCCATGCTGTCTCGTTGAGATCTCGGCTGGCTACATACCGCGGATACGTGGGTGTTACATGTAAGTAATGAATTTCCCCTCTTATCTGACTATACCTAAATCTAGTATAGTTTTGACCCATTATGTAAGGGATGCTCACTGACATGTAGGAATTACCGCCGTCCAAATCACTCTCGGTCACTCGGAAATTCTTATAGCGTGTTAAAAAAAATTGTACGCTTTATACAGCGCGCACATGATTATAATATACATGTAATTATTAAACATTAAACCTCCTCGCCCCGTATATCGTATATATCATTTAAGAAATTAAGCAGTGGTACCTTCCTCGGTCGACATATCGGTTATGTGACCTGGCTTATCTTCAACAGGGGCAGGGACTGGCCATGTAAACGCCTCATTCGGCTTACATTCCTTGAAGCTCTTCTCCACACACTCCTTATCCGTGGCACTCATCTCCTTCATAGAGAAAGCCGTATCCGAGCAGCCCTGATATGCTATGGCCCTATAACGTTGTTAGTAGTGGAATCACGAGGGACCAAGAGATTGTGATATGGAACTTACAGGCAGTGATCGCAATCAGAGACAGCCTGAGAAACGGAGGCTGGAATTTCCCTGTAGTTCCAGTGGCCTTCCCTCATTGACTTGTATCCATAGGTGAAGTCATAGCAGTCAAATTTCTGAAGACATGTTTCGGCCTATTGGGACCGTTAGCTCCTTTGTTCTGGTATTTTCACTTAAGAATGGAAACTTACAGAGAAGACCTCGGGCGCGACATAGTTGGTAGTGCTCAGGATCTCATCGCACTTAGTCAGGTCGGTGGTAACGGCGCCGCCAAAGGCGTTGGTATCGTGGGAGGCCCAGTCAGGGTGGGTAGGAGCCTGGGCGTTGGTGACGGCGGCAGCGGCGATAGTGAGGAGGAGGGCGGAGATCTGCATCTTGGATATTGTTTAAGGGATTAAAGAAGTTGGAGCGGTGGTTAAGTTGAGAATGAGGCTTCTTGATTGATATTGTTGAAGATGATGAGGAAGATGATGAGGATGGGGATTAAAACTGAGGGCTATAGATGGGTATTTATCCCTAAAACCCCGAGGAGGACCCTTGAGAATGATCTCCAAGATCTCTAGCTAGATACCCTATCGACACTATCATCCTGGTGTCTCCATGTCTCGCTGAAGGCCCACTCTAATTCTAATCCTAACCCTGCGTCGCTACTCTAGATCGGTAACCGAAGACCGACTTGGCCTGAAAGCCTCCGGGCAAAGATCTACCAAAATAGATTCGCAATCTCTCGAAAGTCTGCGATTATGACGCCTAAGTAATGGCTAGGCTAACCCTGGGTTACTATTCTCTTGGTCAATAGTGGAAAACTAACTTGACTAGAAAGCCTCCGGACAAACATTTACCAAAACAGAATCGCGAATTATCGAAACCTTGCACCACGACGTCTCAATTATCACGAACGCTCTGCTCGGCTAGCCACTGGCTTTGGCTTTCCTGAACCATATAAGGTTGTTGTCTTAGATCGGGATCGTCAGGGGTAGAAAGGGATTAGCGGTACCAACCGAGACATCGGGATTGGGGCTGGGGGTGGCTTGACTGGGATTCTCGATCTGCACTAACCATGGTTTAACTCCTTCTCCACATGAAATTAACACCCTTTCAGGTATTCTTGTTGAGGGGAGAACATCTTACTGGATAGGAGATACCACGAGTACGCGGAGGGATTCTGCCAGTGTGTGCTTGCTTGGGCCCGGCTGAATCCAGCGTTGCATTCTGGAGTTACACAAAAGCCGGACCATGGTGTCCGGCGATTGGTATGTGCGTTAAAGAAGGTCTACTCTACATGTATTCATTTCCGGGCCGTGTGGTCGTTCGCGGCATAAACCGAAGATAACATCATGATTCATGAAAGCGCTTATGTAGGGGGCTTGTACCCTACGCACGATATTGCGTATCGCCGACTTAGAAATTGAGATGCAACGTTTATGTGCTTCATTCAACAGAAAAGAGAGCAAACGACTAGCTTAGCTATATATGGATGTTAACTTCCGATCTAAGACGAGCCAACCATACAAGAACACAGATTACAGTGACCGGTAATTACTTGGTAGAGCCATAAGCAAGATGACGATGTCGACGAAACAGTTGACCCAGAGGGCTGTCATAATAGGAGAATAAAGTGCAAGATCTTGTCTAAAAGGGATAAGGCTTTGGTACAGTTCCTAGGTCGACAGGATGAGTCTCTTCAACTCGATCAGGTAGAGCACTGTGTCAAGCAACGACCGCACATCGAGCCGATTCAAGAGTCAACCGGTCTAGATAGCCGAAACGCTGATTCCTATATTAAGAGAGTCATATTTATAACACGGATGAAACCACCGTGACTGACATTGTTGGATGCGAGTGATATGCTGTGTTCGTCACACACTTCACGCACTTCACGCGTGTATTTCTTGGCGTCACGCATACACAGTAGGCATAACTTACATGTATCTTTAGTATGTATATAAGCACGTATACTACATGTAGGTAGGGTTTAATTAGCCTTATGAGATGCATTCTTGAGAAAGAAGAGGCATGAGCAAAAGGTTAACACTCTGACGCGTTGTAGGATCGCGGGACTACATGTATATATCGAAATCCTCTCTTTATTAAGGTATTAATTCCAACTTTTTACGCATCCTTTGCAATTTGTTCTATCTACCTAGGATACCGGGTGAGCAGTTTTTGGTTGGCGCGGGTGATGCATGAGCTTCATGACCTTTGGAGCCCTGGTTCTTAGAGAAGTGGCTAAATTGAAGGAGAATAGGATGGCATCCCTTCGTCTGGCAATGCTGCCCACCCTATAACACAGGAGCTAGATTTGTATTGGGGGATCTATTATTTGATGAGAGAGATAACAGGATCTGTTAATAAAAGCCACATATAAAACCAGATGAAGGGATAACCATATGCGAGTGATATTCCATGAGCAGTAGTTGTAACCCATCCTAATAAAACCAATGGCTACATATAACCACCCCTTGATTCGCTCCAACAAAACTCCCTTCAGGATCCCACATTGCTAATCCAAACATCCAATCATTTACCTAGCAGCTTTACCCCACGTCAACAACGTGGCACAAAAGGGTTAGGGTTTTTCTAATTCCCCCCAACGTCGCCCGACTAAACAAACATACCAGTAATCAAAAGAAAAAGACCACCACCCAGCGAAGTACGTCTCCAAAGTTCTTAGCCAAGCAAATGGCTCTGATAAACAGACTCACAGGCCTACGCAGCCTATCACGCACTTTCACAACCACCTCATTCCGGCCGTTGGCAACGCAGGTGAAGTTAGACCAGCTGCCGATCCCAAAAAGTAAAAGTAAATGGAACGAGGAACCAACGACTTGGTATCGCCAACGCGGCTTTCACCCAACACGCCTCGGTGATAAAATCGGTGACCGCTACCTAGTGGTTAGGAAGTTGGGGTGGGAGGTTCATTATACGGTGTGGCTTGCTAAGGATTTGAGGTGTGTATGCAGTGAGAGTGCGGCGTGACTGAAGTGGTAGTATGTGCTGGTATTTCCTGTATCAGTGGGTATCAGCGAGTTGCAACGCAAGGCCTCCCTGCAAAAATCTAACCACCAACTACAGCTGCAGGGAGGGGGGGGGGGAGCTCTTTGATACAGGGAATATTGTATTGTAAAAAATAATGCATCTAACAAAGACTTTCTAGCACCGATCGTCATGTTGCCCTAAAGATCATGGAAGATATGTGTTACGGTGGTTCACCAGAGGTGTTTGAACTTTCCATCCTAAAACATATCAAGACTGCGGACCCAACCCATCCCGGCCATGGTCGTATCCTCCACATACTAGATAACTTTGTGCATCGTGGACCAAACGGGAGCCACGTATGTATGACCTTTGAGCCGATGGGACATGATGCTCTTGTTCTTTCGAGTCGCCTGGAAAACTACCAACTGCCAGTACCAGCTGTGCAAGAGCTGGCAAGACAATTATTAATGGCGCTAGATTATCTGCACACAAAGTGTGGGGTTATCCATACAAGTATGTCCATATTCATCGCGCCTTCCTTCCTATGGGCACTAAGTCTAATCAACAGTTGCTGGTGGCTGGTAGACCTCAAGCCTAGTAACATTCTTATGGCTATTGATGATACAGAAAGAGTTATTCGGGATTACTTGCTAGCGACGCAGCCCCCAGACATCCAGGTTCAGGGTAGGGACTGCCATCTAGTTAGATCAGAGTATCTCCCCACCGAGCTTCCACAATGGCCCAATCTGTTCAAGTTCAAGCTCACAGGCTTCGTCGTCTGTTAGTGATGCCCTTAGCCAAACTTCATCCTGGTGCTAAAGTGAGCTGACCTGTAAGTTTTAAGCCTGCTGGGTCGACAAACACCTTTTAGAATGGATACAGCCTGCAGCATTCCGAGCGCCAGAAGTCATTCTGGGTGCGAATTGGGGGACAGGTGTGGATATATGGAATGCTGCATGTATTGTATGCCCCCTCTCCCTTGTCCACGGAAGCGAAGTGTATGCAGTAATTAACTGCTAAACATAGTTCTATGAACTGGTAACAGGAGAACGGCTCTTTACTGGTGTGGCGTTGAACGTGAGTGAGCAAGAAATGGACACTCCGGACGCAAAGGAGCATCATATTGCGCAAATGATTGCTCTTTTCGGGCCCTTGCCCGAAAATCTGGTGAGAGCGGGGAAACACCGGCTTGATTATCTAGGACCTGATGGTATGCTAACTGTATAAGAGAATGGTTTACCAACGTGCTAATAGAAACTGGCAGGGAAAATGGCTACATCACGTATTATAATGCCTCGTAGTCTGGCGGGGAAGATTAAGGAGCACCGCCCAGATATGACGGACGAGGAAGTACAAGAGTTCGAGTCGTTCCTGCTCAATATGTTGAAGTATAGACCCGAGGACAGAAAGTCTGCGGCAGAAATGTTGAAGGATCCATGGGTGGAGTGCCCATGGGGTGGATGATACATATAGTAGTAGCATATGTAGTTGCTTAATTGAATATATATGATATCTTTAGGGAACAATGCTCTTGAAAATCTACAGCTCCTATAAGCTTGTGACCCTCAGGCCACCCGGGAATAAATTTGTGTAGGGAAGGTCACGTATATCCGAGGTATGTTTTACTAGAATCACGAAATATCACTCTTTGGATTTATGGTCAGATTTAATTACAAGAAGCCCAGGTTCAGTCTTCTAGTGTAGCATGTATAGTGTATCCCAGGGAAGTTTTCTATCTTCACGATTCCGTGGCAAAGTAGAACTGCGTACATACACTATGATGTTTCGGGATCATGGGGTATCAATTTTATCCATTTATAGGTTTTATCCTCCCCGGGTCTACCACAAACAGCCACCACATAGCACTCAAGCCAACGAAGAAATGACAAACAGACAAACATAGGGCATCCATCAATGAAAGCGAAATAAAAGAAGAAAAATAGGAAATGAAGAGAGAGAGAGAAAGAGAAAGAGAAAGTAGGGGGTTGGAGGGCGTACACACACTATCTCTTCAGAACAGTAACTTACGGACAAACTTATACGATGATAGGAAAAGGAAGGAAAAAACACCTGGGACTAATATACAAGTACACTTTAAAGTTATCTTCTCCCGCCTCTAAAGCCGGCTCCATGGGCCTCTCTCATGCTGTCCTTTTGGCTGGGTAGCGGCGCCCTAACTCTTCCGCCGCCAGTGCCGCTTCCACCACCACCACCGTTATTATTGTTATTGCTGTGGCCGTTGTCGTCCATATCCATGTTCATACCCATATTCGCCATCATGCCTGCGTTTGCCATCATGCCCGCCATCATCCTTGGGTCCATTGGCGGTGGAGGCGGAGGTGGCGGAGGCCTTGGTACACCGTCGCCTCCTAGACCTGGGATTCCTGGCATATTGGGAGCGCCTCCTAGCACTGGTAGTCCAAAGTTTGGTAATGGTGGGATCAGGCCAGGTGGCAATGTTCCCATAGGAGGCATTGGAATGGGCGGAGCAACACCCTGCGCGTTCGGCGGAGGCGGGGGCGGGGGGACACCAAAGAACCCTGCCAGGGTTGTAAGGTCGCCCAGACCGGGTAGGCCTCCAGGCATTGACATTGGCATTGGCGGGAATCCTGGAATGTTGGGGGCCTGCCCGGGCAACGGCATCTTCTGGTCGACTAGAGCATCTGCCTCGTCCTGCTCCTCTTCCTCCTCCTCTTGCCTGTGGCGGCGGCGGTTGCGGTCGTATGTTCCCATTGCTGCGGCCGCCTCGTCTCCGATGTGGTGGCGATCCTTGAAGCCGTCAACTTCGCCGGGGCGGGGGCGGGTCCAGAAGCGGGTGATGCGGTCATTAGAACCACTACAGAGGATGTGACCAAGGGGGTGGTATTCCATGCTCCAAATTGCGTATTCATGGGCATATGGGATTGAGGCCGCGGGCTGGATGATGGTGGAGGAGATGTTGGCGGTTAGGCCTGTGGGGGCTTCGTCGAGGAGGTAGTGGTTGATGGCACCATCGCTACCACCCGTAGAGATGAGGCCGGGGTGAATTGGGTGCCAGGCAAGTGTAGAAATGTCTTTTTCGTGCCCGCGGAGGACACAGAAGTCTTTCATGGCTCGCAGATCGAAAATACGACATGTTTGGTCCCTTGCACATGTGGCAAGGAGCTCTCCACGCGGTTGGAAGAGAGATTTAGAGATTGTATTTTTGTGGCCGTGCAGCGTCGTCAAACAGCGCGCTGTACGGGGGTCCCACAATTTTACCAAATGGTCCTTAGACCCAGAGACAATAAGACCCTTTGTAGGGTGCCAATCTACACTCTTGACGTCCCAACCGTGGCCGGTGAGGGTACGCTCTTCAACACCCTCGTTGAAGTTCCAAATTTTGAGCGTACTGTCATCACTAGCGGTGACGAATTTTGCATCAGTAGGTGAGAAGCTGAGATCACGTATTGGTTCTCCATGAGCCTGTAGAATTTTTACATTGTTAAAATTAGGCTGCCAGTATTTGACTATACCATCCTGATCTCCAGAAAGAAGCCAGTCGCCAGAGTGCGAGTACTGGCAAACACGAATAGCGCAGTCGTGAGCCTGCATGATAGTCTCGAAATTGAAACCCATTCCGTTCCAAAGCGTAAATTCTCCGCTAGAAGAGCCGGTGAGAAGCCGACGGCCTTCGGGAGTCCACTATTATTTACGGTATTAGTGATAGCTGAGAAGAGACCCATAAGATATTCCTACTTTGACCACATTGATTGGATGTTTAATTTTGTTCAGTGATGCGTGTATGTGTTTTGTCGGCAGTGAAGTTGCTGGATTATCGGCGTACGCAGCAGGAGGTAATAACTATCCGGAACCATGTAACCCTTTAGTATAATTATCTTCTATCTTCCAAAAGACCCCGCGATGATGGTACTCACATCAATAACGAATGCCGGCGCGGGTCGCAGATAGTCACGCGTCTGCCCTCTCCAATTCATCCGGCGCTTTGACATCCATTTGGCCACTGACGTTCCGTAGTCCGTAACAGGCCCTGTTTACACGTTAGTCTTCACTACTTCCACTCTGCGCGGCGACAAGAGCCGAATGGCCGCTCGCGAGTGGGTTGGTGGATTGGCACGGGTACACACGTCTATGCAGTGGTCTTCCCCGATTGTAGGGGCCATCTCGATCACCGCCAGCACCGCCGGCGCCCCCAGGGGGACCTTTATCATAACGGTCATGGCCACCACCCCCCCCTCCACCGTAAGCTCCACCATCCCTATCCCTATCCTCGTAGCGGGCCATTGATGTTGTCGGAGTGAGGCAAGTCGCCTGCACGCGCTTTGCAGAGCAAGAGATCTAGCTAGGCGCTTATTGAATTGGGGCTTTTCTCGGTGGTTGCTTACTATCGTTGGAGGTGCGCTGCGCTGGCCGGCGTCGTTCGTTGTTCACTCAAGACAAAGCTCACGCGAGTCGCGGCTCTTTACCTGAGACAAAGGGGGGTGTTATTTGCGTGGTAGGATTGATCAAAATATCAGCATCACACTGATAGACCAGGGAAAATTGATTTGGTTCCAGGGGTGTGGATTTATTGAGGTTTTCTGGGGTATGTTGCATGGAGGTCAGGTTGTCGCCGGATTATTGTTTTTCCTGTCGCCGTGCTTGGCGGGCGAAATCATGAGAAAGCACTCGGTAGCTTGGATACTTGATTTCTTCCACAAAAACGGACTTAGGAAAGCAATTTTGTACTTCTGTTTCCATAAGAACGCTGATAATTAAAGTTAATTCTTTTGGAGCGCACAGTAGAGTATAATGCTAGCCGGGAAGGCTTAGAAAGGTATAGTGTAGTCTAGATCATTGGGTCCAAGTGATTTTATAAAGATTACATGTAGCTCAGGGAGGTTCGGTCAAACTATCACTACATAGATACAGTGCCAAAATGAGGGGCGGGACCACTACTGTATTCTCGTTGGTATGCTAGCATTGCGGTAAGAGGTATTTGTACGGTACTCTCCCTCTAATGCCGATTTAATTCAGTATTTGTCACTAATTTCCGTAGTCCTAAGGTAGTGATTTTTTCATACTGTATGTAAGTAAGTACATGTAACATAGGAGATTATAAGTTACGTGACTGGTTGGTTGGTGTTGGGTTTATCTTGCTGGCGCTACCAAAGACCAGATACACATAGAATGTGGTGGTGGTCAAAGTCTACATAGCCAATTCTCGAACGTTCCTGAACGAGCAGGACACGGCAGGATTAAGTTTTGGTTTTCGCCGCCGCCCAGCCCACCCTCAAACCCTAAGACCTACCGCACTGTCGGCTAATTTTATCTAATACTAATCTTGGCACTACTAGCTATAAAAGTCCACCGTCCTCCACACCTCTCATTCTTTCCTCATACTTACCTTGCTACGATCTCTGGTGCTCAAGGTTGCCAGAGATCCGGAATGCAAACTCTCCATTGCACATCGGAGAGCGAGCTTCTGTCAGAGATCTTAGGATCTTCTGGGTGGCATAATTTTTGATTTCTTCTTGTGTCTTGGGACTTCTGTCCGAGGGCATGACGAAGAGATCGTTTGTGGGCACTGTGGGCTTTTTTTTTTTTGGGCTTTGGCTACTGTGGGCACTGTGGGCTTTTTTTTTTTGGCTTTGGCTACTGCGGGCACTGTGGGCATTTTTTGGGGCTTTGGCTACTGTGGGCACTGTGGGCTTTTTTTTTTTTGGCTTTGGCTACTGCGGGCACTGTGGGCATTTTTTGGGGCTTTGGCTACTGCGAGCACTGTGGGCATTTTTTGGGCTTTGGGTACTGCGGGCACTGTGGGCGCTGTGGGACATCTGTGGGCTATGTGGGCATCTGTGGGCTCTTGTGGGCATTATGGGGCATCTGTGGGCACTATGGGACATCTGTGGGCACTATGGGATATCTGTGGGCGCTATGGGCATCTGTGGGCACTGTGGGCTCTTGCGGACATTTTGGGCACTGTGGGCATCTGTGGGCATCTGTGGGGCATCTGTGGGCATTGCTGGAGCATCTGTGGGCATTGTGGGGCATCTGTTGGCGCTGTGGGCTCTTGCGGAGTTTTATGCTTCCCATGGTCGCTTTATTTTAATCTGGGATGTTGTCCGATGTTACAATAAAGAGACTTGGGTTCGTGACACCTGCGAGAACCTGTGGTAAGGGCCTCTGGGTTCTTTTGCGTTATGAGAATCGTGGGCTTTTCAAGCCTTTGGCTACATGTAGTTGGTCTTCTGGGTTGAATCTTTTTACCCGGGCGTGGGACTTTTGGTAGCTGTGGGTTCTGACTTAGTTGTGCTTGACTTGCACTCAAGGATACCTTTTTTCTCCAACTAAGTAAGGCAGAGAGCTACTACATACATATATACCATTATAAAGACCGATGGGTATATATAGGGGAGGGTACTCAGGAAACTAAGGTATGTAGAATAGCTTTGCCGTCGAAACATAACCCCAAGATCTACTCTCTGCTTGCTTCCTCTGGAACCAGCATAGACAAGTGTTTAGGTATGAAAAACGCAAGAGGGGCCTCGAATAGTTGTGCAGATAAGAGAGGATAGCTCATCTACGCAGTATAAACCCCTTCGGTCACTTTGGGCCGCGTTGATGATGACCAACGGACCCTCCACCCACACCTTTGTCTCCCTCTGGGTATATGTAGTTGTATCCCCACCCCGCCCCCGCCTATCTAGCCCTAGGCGTAAAGGAAGAACTGCCCTGGCCGAGTAATCATGCTGAGGTGAGTCCTGGGTTCTGTAGCTCTTCTCACTGAGGGTTGAATAGGACCCATATTGCGGTCGTGTGCTCTTTTATGGATGAGAAAGATGGGGTATATGCATGCTACTTTTGATACTACGCTCTCAAAACGAAAGGAGGGGATGGTGCTGGGGTGGAAAGCATGAATCACAGGTAATCACTCGGAAATTCGGCCCAGCCACGATCACACGCACACACACTTAGTGCATAGCTTCTAGGGGAGGGTTAAGTCTTTGTTCTACGTACCAAGGATATTTTGTAAAAAAGTGCTGGGAAATTAACTATGGGTATATATATACTTCTCTACCCCGCCTGCATGATGGGTATTTTTACAAGCCCTCTTCGGCTAACATATCTGCTCCCCCCGCCCCAATAAGTAAATAAACCCGCAAACATCAGGAGTAAGCCTTACCAGCGATATCGCAATAAAACGCAATTGCATTAAACCTGCTCACCCCCGTCAACACCTATCACCCTCCCCACTCCAAGCAAAAAGGATAACTCACGTCTCCTTATTCCCCGTCAGAATCCACCGGAGCCTATTCGTCCAATTAATAATGCCCAAATGCGTAGGTCCCACTAGCGTCCCCTTATAGATGCCCCACTGCGCCGACTTAACCGACACAAGCCCTACGCCACACGATCAGCGCTCTCCCTCGTCATTCACACGAGCCAGCAAAAACCAAAAGCTAGCATACCGTCATTAGGTCCCTCCTTCTCTGCAATGATGCGGTGGCTCTGCCTAAACATTGAGAAGATGCCCGGCTCCGTCATGGCCCCGTACGAGAAGTAGCGTACAGAGGGGTCGTCGCGGATCAGCTCGTTGAACTCATCGTCCATGTAGCGAGTGGTCAGCTGCGAGAAGGCGCCGGTTTGCATGCCGACGGATTCGGCGGCGGCGTATACGCGGGGGAGACGCTTTTCTGGCGCGTGCGTGGGTTAGTGAGGATGGTGGGGAGGCGGGTGGGGAGAGGGGAGGGGGTAGGTACTCCCTATGAGGTCGAGCATGTAGTCGGCGAAAGAGGAGCCGCGGTGCGGGGTGGCGACAGTAGTGAGGGAGAGGACCTTGGGGAGGTTAGTATGCGGGGAGGAGGAGGAGGAGGGTGGGGAGGGGGGGGCGCGTGCCTTGAAGGCTGTGGGCTGAAGCTTGCTGATCATGTAGCGAGCGTCAATACCTCTAAGCGTGTGGAATTTGTTAGCATAAATGGCACCCACCACCACTGCAGACGAAAGACGTAAAGCAGAGAAATAAAGAAATAACTAATACCCCTAAAGCACCCACGCCCAGGTCTCAGCAAAAGGAGAAAGAAAGATTAAAAAAGAGAAGTAAGTAGAAAGCACGGAGAGATATTCCAAACTCATACCATACTATGCCTACGAATCCGTTAGCAATATGATTCATCACTCGCAAGCCTAAACCCATGAAGGTCTGAACCAGCCCAAAGCTTCAAAGCTTACCCAATTAGATTAACACTTCTCCCCTTCAGCTGCTGCTCGATCCCATCAATCAATGCCTTTGCCCGAACCTCTATAGACCCTGACGCCGGCACACTCGTTGTGATAACCTCGACCCCGTTCGCCATAAGCACCTCCGTGATGCCGCGCCAATACGAAATCCCGGGCAGCATTTGCCCCGCAAGACGGAGCTCTTTGAACCCTAACAGTCCATGGCACTACTCTTGCAGCATCAGCATGTATCAATAACATGAGCCTCCACTCCCGCCGCTAGCAATAGGGTTCTTATTGCATACAAGCACAATCGGGTTTTTCGGCGTTCCTGTTCAGGTTAACACTATCCTTACATCCACCCTAGGCCTCCATAGTCAAATAACCTACTATAGTTCTCTTTGATAGTTGAAAACTCGTCCGAGAGTGTTCTGCCTAGCTCCTTTAACCGGGGGTCTTCGGTGAGCCTTTTTTCGGGGTGTATTGGCACTGTGCTGTAGTTTCTGAAGTACTGGATGCGCATACGGAGGCGCAGGTGGAGGGTTGTTGTTTTCATTGCTGTTTGGCTGGCGATTGAGTATTTGGGTAAGTTATTCAGTGCTAGTAAGGATTGAAGCGGTTCCTGGATCGATATGCGCTACTACGTCATGGGCTAGGGTGTAGTTAGTGGGTTAGGGTTGGAAGGAAACTTGGGACAAAGCCCGTCAGCTGAGCTCCTTTTATTTTTTCGGTAGACGTGCTATTTGATACTTACATGTATTGATTATGGAGAAAGTTTAGAACAAGCTCTTTTAATGTTACAGGTATCTACCAATTGATCAAGCAAGGGAGCACTTAATTAACTTTCAATGTAGTTGTTTCTTTTTAATTACATGTATCATTAAAATCACTTAGCTAGTGGATGTAGTACTATGGACTAGCGGTAAATAATTTTACCACCGGTGGTATAAGCACTGAATTTCAGTCCTTGTGCCAATACAAATGCTGAATTTCAGTCTTTATGCTGCAAGGAGAATTTGTATGGCTGGCGATGATCTCTCCTGCAAATCATCCCTGTTTCAGTCACTCGTATTTTCTCGCCAATACTATGAAGGTTTCCCGCCGGTGGTGTGAAATTCCCCACCGGTGGGCAGTTGGACTCATAGATTGGCATTATATATTGATATCATTTTCACCATCGGTGGTGAAAATATTTACCGCACCATAGTAGTACATGCATGTAGTCCCATAAAACGATACAATCAATGACTTTTCTATTTTTCTATTTCTACCTTATTTTGGCTGTTCTACCAACCGAAATAATTATAACTATCATTTGGAGGATGGCTTCTGTCAAATTCGCGGCTTCCCTATCACTAGCCCTCTATGGTAATTGTAATTGGCTCTGTTGTTCTTAGCAAAAGATAATGTCCTTACTCTGAGGGTGCACGGTCCAGGGAGAAATTTCATCCGCCCAGGTGATACATGACTACCTCGCAAGCCCAAATATACTCACAGGGAACAAAAAAGTAAGTGGTCCCAAAACCCTCCCTTCCCTTTCAGTTGACGTTACCACACCAGTTACCCTACCTCACCGCCAAGCCTCCGTCCAAAGCCAGCTTTCCTCAAACATCACGTATCCTCACCCGCCCTACTGCTAACTACCACATACAGCTCCCAGCTCCCAATTCCCAATTCCGCACCAAACTACCACCGCCAACCACCACCACCACCGCAAAGATGTTCTTCGGCCTAATGCCCCTCATTAAATGCATGCCCACTCCCACCCCCACGGCCCCACTAGCAAAAAAAAGCTAACTACCACCCACCAGTCTCCATCCTCATAATCAACGCCATCGCCATCCTGTCCGAGGACCGCTTCCTCGCGCGCAGTACACCTCCCCCACACCCACACCCCTCATAGCTCTACCACTAACAAGACAAATAGTCGGCTGGGCAGGCTCAGCAGCTTACGGGGCAGGCCCTACATCCCCAGACCCCCACAGCTTCGGCATGCAGATGCAGCAGGACAACCAGAGCATCAAGTTCAAGCTCATCAACCTGATCAGCTCCACGCGGACGCTCATGCGGAGTACGCCCTTCCCCCCTCCCCCTTACCCATAGGTGGTTAAGCTGACCGCCGCCGCTAGTACCGCTGATTGGCATCAACACGCTGCTGATCATCTACGAGATGCTGTTCGGCTAAGCCCGTCTTTTTTATTTGTTTATTTTACACCGGGCGCGCAAGCCGTAGCAATGCTATCCTAGAGCCGTCGCTGCAGCTCGAGCATTGGCGTTTTTGGGCCGGATCGTGCTAGTAAATATTTCGGTTTTTTCTTTGCCCTTTCCTTTATTCTTTCTTCTAGGACAGTAGACAACCACGGACACAAACAAGAAAAAAAAAGACGATACCTTAATAATAAGTCAAGCAAAAAACAATTGGTCCTGCATGTTTATCCAGTAGTGTCCCATCACGAGCCATCACTCGGCTCGATTCCAACATGAACGTAGTGTAGGGTAATGTGGCCGTTATAGCTGTACCTATGTACCTACATGTACTTACCAACACACACAACCCAGCCCCCACTGCCTTAATCCCCTCCTCGTTGGGTACATGTAGATATTCCGCGCCTCGATTCTGTTACCTGCCAATGATAGAACCTGCAGCATTTTATCGTGGCGATCTTGTGTAGTAGGTAATTAAGTGCTTAGGTAATTAAATATTTAGGTAGTATAGTACATCACGCATCCATTGCCGTAGCTAGCTAGTGACATGTATCTACCTGCGTATATGGGGTCTGGACCGGCCGGACCAGGCAGAGCTATCTAAGTAGCTACTATAGCCAAGCTACGTATATCCAACCATCTGACATGACGAACACAAAAACACAAAAACAACAAGTCCAAAACTCCACGCCCCACAAGTCATTATTGGTAGCTAACAGAATACAAAACAAAATACAGGCGCCGAGGATAGCTCAGTGCAGAACAAAAAAAAAAAATAGAGCTAAAAGTATACTTGTGCCCATCACCGTAGCGCCCTCCTCCGAACAGGGGTCCCCCCAGCGGGTAGCGCATACTCCAACCTCTCCGCGATCGGTGGCACCGCCGCCGCCAATATCGGCGCCGGATGCCCCACGGCCCGCGCTCTATACAGGCCCAACGCAAAGTTCGGCACAAACAGCGCGCACACCCCGACCACAATCGCGAATCCCTATCACCCCGCCTCCGAATCAGCTCCCACCACTATGACAAAGAGGGGGGAGCAAACATACCATAGTGCGATAGCTAACTGGGGCGACAAACCCCTCTATAATCTCCGCAAACGTCTGCGCACTGATTCGCGCCTTGCCGACCCTAGAATGGTCCCTCTCCATGCAGCGCTCCCACTCGCTGCATGCTTTTGCCAGCGCCGGCACACGCATGTGCGGCGCGCAGCGATTGATGAGGAACGAGTGGGCGCACGTATTAGACGCGGCGACGAGTGCGTCGCTCTCGGCGGAGAGCTTGTTTTGCACGTCATGTCGGATGGTCAGATATGTGCTAAGCACGAAGTAGAGAAAGAGCAGCGTGAGGGAAGCATTGAAAAAGACCTGGACGAACTGGGAGATGATGAGGGGGAGGTCGCGGTGGGTGGCTGTGTCCGCCCAGTACTGTTGTGGGCCGCGCGGAGGTGGAGGAGTGGTAGGGTCGGCGTCGGAGTCGGAGTCGAGGTCGATGGGGGGGAGAGGCTTGCGGGGGGTGTGTTTGGCGGAGGTGGCGCGCGGGGGGCGTTTTAGCTTTGTGATTGCGCCATCTGTAGTGCGGCCGCGCGGGGTGCTGGGGGTACGGCTGGGGGTGGTAGCAGTGGAGCCGCGGAATGTGAGCTTGGGGGGGGCAGCGGAGGTGAAGAGTTCTGGGTCCGTGAAATCGGACATGTCGAGTGGTGCGCTACGTGGAGTTGTAGTAGAGGCTCCCCGGAAGTAGGGCGGTGGTGGTAGTGATCGTAGCGGCGCCGGGCTCTGGTAGGAAGATCTGGGAAAGAGGAAGGGCTCAGAGTTGGGGGGCGCTAGAGCTGGGGGGTTAGGGGTGGGTGAGCGGAGGTCAGAGTGAGTGCCTAGAGAGAAGGTAGACGGGGTGTAATGGTTAGTTGATCTATAATTTGGTGAAATTGAGGGGGAGGGGAGGGGAGGGGAGTACGTTTAAGGGCAGTGAAGCGTGTGAAGGGAGAATTGGGGTCAGAAGGGACACGGGGATTGTCGTATTGAAAGTCCATGGGAGCTTCGGTGCCTCTGTGCGCCATGATCTGCAGGATGTGTGTATATATAGGCTGCTTGCCTGTCTGTAGATATGTGTGGTTCTTCTGGTGAAGGATTGAGTGAGTAAAAGAGTGATTGTGGTGGTGGTGGTAGTGGTGAGTAGTATGCAGAGATATGTTGTGGGGGGGGGGGGAGGGGGGATCGAGTGAGCTAGTATAAATGATGTGAGCGAGTGATGATGGATTCTGGGTGATGATGTGCAGATTGTACATACCTATATTGGGGGGGTGATTGGATGAGAGAACGAGTGAGTGATGATGGATGGAGGTGTTTGATGATGTTTGATGGATGTCAGGGTTCAAGTAAGGGATGATGGAGGGAAAGAGGTGTCTTCTTTCTCTTCTTTCTTTCTTTTCTTCTTTCTCTTCTTTGTCAAGTTACATGTACACATATGTACCTGCTTAGCTACTAAATGTAGGAACAGGATACGTGACACAGGGACACGACCAAGTTCGTAGTCGTTGCTATGGCAACCGCAGTGGATTAACATTTTTCCGTCAGTCTTTGGGGCCACATGGACAGACGTATATGTACGTACATCGCAGCAGTGGCTTCTTCATTATATCATATCGTGCATCAACGACATCTCAATATATAATCCATACAACATATATCGCTACAAAATATATTCACCATAGAGCATATATCCATACAGTAAAACACCAACAACAACAGCACCTGTCTATCTGCATACATACATTTCTCTACGTACATAGCATCTATACTACTATACAATAGACGGACGGACTAACTCTACATCTCTACATCTCTGTCTTTTTCTACATCGCCCTCTCTACATCTCTGTCTTTCTCCCTCTACGCCTCTACGCCTCTAAATCTCATACCTCTTTATATAGAACATAGCCCTAATACAATACACAGCTATACAATGGATACCCACGTCACCTCCACAAACCTCACCCGTCTCCTTGACCGTCTCTCCTCCAAACTTCTCTCCACTAGTGGTACCTCAGCTCCCCCCAGCTCCCTCGAGCGCACCAAAATATCATCTGTACCCCCCCCCCCTCCAAACAACCTCCCTCTCACCTACTAACACACGCTACACAGAACCTAGAATACGCCCGCCAGCTCCTCCTTACCCTCGAAAAGGACTCCACAACTATTCGAAACCCAACCCACCGCCAATCCATCCTCTCAAAGCTCGGCGAGCAAAAAGCGCTCATCCGTCGCCTCAACGAGAAGCTCCAACTTCTCATCCAGGACGCCACCAATGACTCTGACTCCGACTCTGGCGCCGAATCTGACGCTGACGCTGACGCCGGCGCCGACTCCGACATCGTGTCCGATCCCCCCGCCCCAGCCCCCGCCCCAACTGAGCCCCCCGACGCCACTATGGCCTCTGGTCTCCGCAACCGCCACCAGCCCACGCACCAATCCATGCGCGCCGCGCTCCTCCCCGCAGCCGAGGACGACGAAGTTCCCCCAGAGAAAGCGCTCGACGTGCACCGCGCGGAGCAGGAGGCGCTGACAAGCGACATGCTCTCGCTCGCGCAGCAGCTCAAGGCTAATAGCATCCGCTTTGGTCAGGAGCTTGCCAAGGAGAAGGGGATTCTCGAGCTCGCCTCCGAGGGGCTGGACCGCAACGTGCTCGGCATCGAAGGTGCGGGGCGTAAGATGAACAGTCTGCGCAGGGACGAGAATGTGGGCTGGCTGTGGGGGATGCTGTATCCGGCGATTATTGCGGCGCTGATGCTCGTGATATTGATGGTTTTGTTGTTGGCGCCGAAGTTGCGGTGGTGGTAGTGATAGGGGGAAGAGAGGGGGGGGGGGGGAGAGCTTTGATTGGGTTGGCTTGGGTTTGGAGGAGTTGTGGGTGTTTTTTTGTATTTTTTGTAGTCGTTCTTTCATGCGTAGTTTCCTTTGTCGCAGTGCCCCGGCGGGGGGGTAAAAAAATGTATCTATTTCCTATTCCACAGTGGGCCGAACACTCGGCAGCATCCCCAGTAGAGCTCCAATATTCATAATAATACATACACACATGCACGCAGCTAGCCAATAATGCCCCATGCATATTGTGGGGGTGCTTTCCACACCCCGATTTTCATGCATCCCGATCATTTCCACCATACCCCTGTTTGCAAACGGGGACTAGACATCCCATGCCCTCTCGCCCCAGAGCAGTCTATATAGATCATACTATCGACATGGTACATACATTTACCTATCCGCTCCACGGCGGGATACGGGATCCCCAAAAAAAAAAAAAAAAAAAAAGAGAGCTTAATGCCGGAAACCCGGTCCTATTCTAGAAGCTGCAATCTAATCATTGGCCCCTGGGACGGGGGACATGTGCACATACTTGCAAGTGCTGTGTATCTAAGTATATGTAGTTATTATATCATTTGCCCCCCCCCCCCCCAAGCATACATGTACTTATTTACTGGTTGGCTGCGGGGCACAGAGGAGAGATCGAGAGAGAGATGTTTTGATTTTTGTGGGAGGATTATCGCTTCCATGCATACGTGCTTATGGCGCGGAACGGCTGCCTTTCTAATTAAATATAGGTAGGAAGTAGGTACATAGATGACGGGTGAATACTAGTAAGTAGTAGTGATAGTATACTAATAAAAGGAGAAGTAGTAAAAGAAGAGGAAGAAGAAGCGGGTAGTCTCGAACCCAGCGGAAGGGGAGCAAAAGAATGAAAAAATAAATGGGGGAAAAAAAAGAAAGAAAAAAGGAAAAATAAAAACCACAACCCCTCCCCAATCTTGGTACTACCAAAGCCCAGCTTTAGCTTCCCTCTCTGGCTCAATCACCTAACATCATCCGGCAGCGCCCCATAATACTCTCCCTGCTGCTCATACCTCCTCCTCGGCCCATCCACCGGCCCAATATCCTCCGCCAACGCATCTTCATACGCCGGTGGCGGCAGCACATCATCTCCTTCTTCTACGCGCCCCACGCCCTCTGCCATCCCACTGCCGCCGTCACCACCAGGACCCCACTCGCCTCCCGCACTACTATGCGGCCTAGACACATCCGCTGCCATAACCGGCGGGGGCGCTAGCGGCCCCTGACCAGAGAATGAATGTGGGCGTCTCAGGAAGCCCGGTGCCATGGGCGACGACGACTTTTCCGCTGGGTACCCCGTGGCAGATGTAGGGACAGTGAGGGATGTGGTGGACTTTCCTGTTAGCGCCTTTCGGGGGGGCATGAATGTAGGGTCTGGGTAGGCGGGGTTGGGGTTGGGGTGGTATGCGGAGCGGGCGGAATCGAGGAGCTTTTGCGGGGGGGCGATGCCACTGTAGATTTCGATTGGCATGGTGAGGGAGATCGTCTATGTGCGATGTTAGTTATTTTTGATGGGGGGAAGTGAAAGAGGGGGGGGGGGGGGTAAAGACCTCAACAGCCCCGTGAAACCCATACGACAGCCCTAGTACCACCTCCATTTGATACCTCCTCCAGATATTACACGTCCGGAACCCCGGCGGCACCCAATCGGGAATAACCGCCCCCCTCCACAGCTCCTGATCCGCCTCCATCTCCACCCCCACCTCTGCTCCTATGGCCCCGAGCGGCGTCCTCAGATCCCCCAGACTCAACACTGGAATAACCGCATGCTCGTCCTGCTTCAGTTCGTGCGCCCGAATCTCCGTGTACGCATGCACAAGCACCTGTATGCTCCTCAGGAACACCGTCTCACGGTACGGCTGCAGCTTTGTGAGAATGATGCGGAGCGGGAGCTGTGTGTTTGGAACCAGAATTGCCGGTGCGGGGAGGCGCGCCTCGATGCTGAAGTGGATATGATGCGTTTCCTGGGGCATAGGGACGGGGGTGGGAGTATAGGTGGTTGGGCGGAAACCGGAGAAGATGCCCCCACGCTTCCTCGGGAAAGAGGGAGAGGGGGGGAGAGGGGGGGTGTAGATTATTTGATGTTGGCGTTTAGCGTAAGTTTCATTTGTGGAGGGGGGAGCGCGGGGGGGCTCGAGAGGGAGGAAGACGAGGGGGTCATGCTGGGAGTTTGTTAGTATCTTGGTTCCAGCTTTCTGCAAGGTCCAATTAACACCGAGGGCACCATACCGCGCGTATATTCATCCTATAAAACTGCGGCCTAAATCCCACCCACACCTATCAGCACCCATCTTCTTCACATCCCTCCCCACCCAATAAAGGAGCGCTCACCTATTAACCGTACACTTCAAAAAGTACCTCACCCATGCGCGGTCCCCGGGTATGCCCGACAAGCTTGGTGGCAGCGTTGCCTGCACATGATTCGTGGCCTTCTTTGCAAAGTCCACACTCCCCTTCTCGAAGCTGAACTTCTGAAGGATGCCTGTTCCAGCGCCTGACGCCTGAACCTCGACGCAGTTCGAGTTAATGGGGATACGGATGCGGAATGGGTACTCGTACTGGCCGGGCTTGAGTGTGTAGCCGGTGTGCGAGGCCGAGGTGTTTTCGCGGAGCGAGGCGGAGGGAAAGACTGTTTCTACTAAGTATAAGAGCTGTTTTGTATCTTCTACGTTAGTAAGGACAGGGGAGGGGAGGGACGGAGGGACGGACACGGTGGATCTCGATTTCGGCGCGCTTGGAATCACGGCTGTCGTCAGAACGACGGGGTGGGAGGAGGCGGGTTCGTGCTATGCCCTCGAGCTTAACGGTGATGGAAGAGATGGTCTCTTCAGTGGGGATGTTCATGATCACCTAGTACCAGTCAGCCCAGGAATGGCACAGTTATTAGGGGGCCGCAGTTAGGGAGTAAGGGGGGGGGGGGGTATGGGAATGAGCATACCCGCCCAGTGACATAGTCCAGGCACGTAAAGGTCCCGCGGTTTTCGAGCTCGATCCTGACAGACATTGCTTCTGCTTCTGCTGGTTTTGATATTGTTGTTAGCTATAATACTAGCTTGGTTTGTAGGTATTATAGCAAGTAGCAATTAACGTTGTTTGTGGATTGACTCGTAGTATAGTTAGATCTCTAGGCCAATTCCAGTGAGTTCTTCTATCTGTCTTTCTGTCTGGTCTGCCCTCCCGTCTGGCTGTCTGGCTCGTGGGTCTGTATAAATCCGAAAAAATCTCTGGTGCCGGTGCTTCCCTCTTGTATTCCACATGCAGTTTCAGCCTTGGGGGGGGGTTAGTGTTCTGCTCATACCATTATGAGGCGGTGACACCATCGAAACACACCCCAACTAGCCCGGCCCAGCCCGGCGCAGCTTAGCCTTCTATTCATTGCACTACACCTAACCCTCACACTCCATGTTAGCACCAGCTAAACAAGTACATGTATCATTATAAACCCTCACATCTCATATTATCAATCCACATCCTCATTTCTATTATTTCCATAATTCACGGTCCTCACCCGGTCCTGGCTAATATCCCCCTCCCCCCCCCGGAGGACCCCACCAAGCAGCAGCAGCACAGCCCCGCATCCGGCACAGACATCTCTTGGCACGCACGCACCCAACCCCCTGTCCAATCGGGTAAGCGAGTGATCATCCGTGACTGAGCCTCTCAAGACAACAACAGGAGGGGATACGTAAGCTCTCTGTGCAAGCCACGATGCATTGTCGATGCTCTGTCCATACGTCCACCCATATTCCAGATGAGATGAGGAGAAGAAGAGGAAGATGATGAAGAAAAGAAAGAAGGCCTCGCTATATATAGCGATCCGAGGTGCAGGGGTATGTAATATCGTCAATACATACCGAATTCCATGCAAGCACCCCCCAAGCGAAACTTAAGAGTAACCAGGCGTACTCCTGGTCAGTTGCCTGTCAGAACTCTAAACTGCCATGCCATGGCTACATGTAGTATAAGGTCCAGCCAGGGTCGGACGGGGAGCTTGACTTGGAGAATTTTGACATACATAAGTAGTAGGAAGACAGTATGAACCCCGGTACATACATATAAAGTTACAGGGTGTAAAAATAACACTGTAGACTACATGTATGTAGATCGTGTTCCAACTAACGGGGCTCATCCCGAACTCCATGGCTGCTATTCAACCTTCTACCGCTCTTTCCCCTATATATGTACCTCCAATCTCCTAGGTTATTTTGTAGTAAAAAGAACCCTAACCCTTACTAGCCCCTTCGGCTATCCAAATCCCGGACAAACCTTCAATACGAGCCGCAGAGATAGTAAGCGAGAATGTAGTGATATCGCGAATTACATATCAATATATAGGAGGGACGCGAGTCCTTTCAGCTGGTTGTGGACACCACGGCGAGGCTTAGCTTTTGTCGTTGTGCTTAGGCCGATCAAAGAAGCTTATTTTAGGCATTCGGGATTCGGAGGCCGGGATCAGATGGGTGGGGTGCCGGGGTGGGCATTGCTCAGGCTGTTGGTAGGGCTAGGGAGCAATATGGAAAAAGAATAAGGGCGGTAGTTATATAATTATATAACAAGGCGCGAGAAATGAGGAGGAGGAGGAGGAGGCTTGTGTGATGGAGATGGTAAAGTCGAGGGTGAATGGGTTCTGGTTGGTGGGAGTTATGTGGGTGGCCATGGAGTTAAGGTATGTGATTGCGTGTTTTTGGGTTGTAGATGCGGATTAGATACATGTACTCTAGTCATGAGCTTAGCTGTTCGCTATGACATCTTTCTTGGGGTCGGAATTAAGCATGGTGTTCGTCCGAAAGAGCACTGAATTAGTGATATTCTTCACACCACCAATGTTTTCATACAAGGAAGCCATAAGAGCGATGATCATAATTATGATAATGAGGGGAATAAGACAAGGTTCATGTGCATCCATGTGGTAGTATCTTGCCAACCTCCGGCTTCCAATTAATTCCGCCTGTGTGCGGATGCGCACCCGTTCGTTTATCTTGCCTTGGCCGCTGCAGAAGTGAAAACCTAGAAAAAGCTCTCCCCATATGTGTAGACCTGTCCTGCAGAAGTCAGACTCGCATGGGGAGATATTGCGTCATGTGTTCTTTAGAACCTTTGAGAGCTCCAGTCGAACCATATATATACTAATATATGCGTAACCAGGGAATTTATACAACCCAGAAGACCAGTACCACCAGAGCCGCCACCACAAAGATGTTACTCGACCCAAGTAATCCCTATGGTTAGGGGCTTATTGTACTCACCGTGCACTACTATCTAGGGAGAGGGGGGGGTTGTTGATCATCGAGGACACTGGTACCCTCATCCTTCTGCTCGTAAGGCAACACCGTATACCGACACGACTGCTACTCAACTGAAGAGCAGTATATACATGTAGGCAAAAACGGACGCCGCGCAGAACCAGACTGGGCCTGTTTCCGGATCCCCCGTCGCAGATGGGTCTTGGCATCGAGTGATAACTCATGATCTACTGGCTCGTTTCCCTATGGTGTGTTCTTATGAAAATGATAGGATTTGTGGCGTGTTTCATTAAATTAAGGGGGAAAAAAACTACCGAATATGCCACTGTCTATTAGTAATTTTAACCCCCCGTGTAGCTAGGCTGACCTCTATAGATCTACCACTCCCGCAGTCGATCCTTCCGCTTCTAATTCTAGTGTTAGATTATAATTCCCGTGTTACCTTCTACCGCCATCCCTACCCAGCCCAGCCCTATTTTACCTCGCCATACCTAAGCATAAACGTACGTGTAGAAGTTATGGTTTACTCTAGGCGAAGGCTCATGCGGGGGATTGAGGAGTCCTTTGAGGCCATCCTTCTTTTTTCTGTCTCTCCCAATGGGGTTGAGAGGCCTAGGTCCCTCCTGGACTCCGGGTTCGCACGGGCCTGAGGATCCAAGGTGGGAATTTTTTAACCTTGAACCTTTGGGCTCTCTTTGGGCCCTGGGATTTTGCCTAGTACTAAAGTACCCAGGGGGCCTTTTTTTTCTCTTTTTCTTTTTAGTCCCTCTTTGGTCCTAGTCCTCGGCTCGAGGTCTGAGAGGGACCTTTTTTGGAGAGAGGTACCCCTCCCCTCGGCTTCGGCCTGGGACTCGAGGGGGGCTTTTTTTTCCTCTTCTTTTTCTCATCTTTTTTCGGTCGTCCACCCCCCTCCCCAGGGCTCTGAGCACTGTCGAGGGCCAAAGGGGACTCGTTCTGGTCCCCCTTGGGCTCCTGTTCGCGGGAGACTCTCTTTATTGTTTTGGTCCTCATGCTCCTTCGGCCTCTCTTGGACCTTGAGCAGTTGCTCGAGATTCAGAAGGGGATTTTTTCTTTGTTTCTCCTATTCCCTTTTGAGCTCTAAGCGACGCCGAGGGTCCAAGAGAGATTCGAATCCACTTCGTGATCTAATTCGGCCCGAGGGAGACGTTTTAGAAAGATTTCGCTAGCTCCTCTTATCTTAGGCCCCCGACTTTACCAAGTTCTAGGAGGTTTCTAAGAGGAAGGCTGTCAACTACATAGTGGGATAGAATAGTGACTACCCTAAGTATCTAGTTCTTTCCTATCATCTAAAACGTTGTCAGTTACAGCCTTCTCACAAGAGATAACCCGGGACAAGTGCCAGAGCTACCATACGTGCCACTAATAGATTGTAGATACTAGCGCATCAACTCTACACGACAGTGCGAGGAGCAATCGCACAATTGTACAACCCAGCCGCCAAACAAAACAAAACAAAACAAAACTGACTAGCTACCGTACATACATGTACAACAAAGCCCTATTATATACCAGCCCCACATCCCGAGTACCCATCCCTCCCCGCACTGGCACCACACATACATTCTCCAAGGCCCCGCGGCCAGACTCCAAAAGCTGCCTAAAATACATCGAGTGATATCCTGTGAAGAACCCCTCTGGAGCGCCGCAACGGTCTTACCTCGCCTTATTGTAGGTTACATACATGTACTCATTGCCTAGACATGTTCTGCGACAGCGTACGCGTTGGGAGCAAACATGTGGGATATACAGAGTGACAGCCACACAGCAAACTACATGTATGTACCTCGGATGCCCAGAATCGGGCTCGATATATACCGGGACACCAGCGTTCCTGAAGCGATAATACGCATGGCCCGCGGTGGGAGAAGAAGCTAAAATCGGCCATACGATGACTTTTGAATCAATTGATCTCACAATGCCAGACTAAGGGGTATGTACCTCGTCGATCCTAAAACCTTAGCGAAAAAAAATCCAGGAAGTCTGGAACACTGCGGGGTTGAGTGACTTACTAACAACCACGCATGTTGCCGCGCAGTACAGCACAAGCCACAAGATGGTCCGGGAGGCTGGATTGATAATCGCGAAATTTTTTAAAGAATTTAGCGAGCTAGGTATCTGCATTTGTGATAGAGTACCGGCCTAAATAAAAAAAAAAGAAAAAGAAAAAAAAAGGAGGAAAAATAAATGACTAACATGTATATTTACATTCCCAACACAGGCAGGGATAAGGAGATAATGTGAAGAGATGAAAGAAAAGAAGATGAACCCACATACTACTCGTCACAATACACATCTCGCATCGGGTCTCGGATCTTTCACCGTCACCGTCACCGCCCTACCCGAACCCCCGGTACTTTGCCGCCAGCAAAAATTCCACCGACCGATTCTGACCGCCTAATCCCAGCTTCAACTAATGTCTGGAAAAGAACAAACGGACGGAGAAGAAACTGTAAGAAGAAAGAAACTATTTAACAGCTATAATTTCTCTTTCGCTCCTTGTAGATACCTGGATAGAGGGGCCGAGGCAGACACGCCGAGGGAGGCAACTTGCCATGATACAACTAGAAAGAAACGGAGGCTTCAACCTGATACAAAGGACAGAGAGGAAGGATGTTGTGATAATAAAGAAAAACAAAAGCCCTATGAATCCTAAAGTATGAACCAAGAGCAAAAGATTCAACGCCCCTAATTTTTCAGGTAATCGTTACTAAGATTAACAAACGCTCCAGGACCCCCATCCTCACTAATCTCGTTAATCAATACTGTAGATTGTTGAACAAGTCTTTCTAGTGCAGCTGCTGGAGATTTTCCGAGGGAAACTAGGAGCGGTTAGTATCGTGACGGTCTAAATGATAAATATTTACGTACCTAGGATAGCTGAATTAAGTTCCTCCGCAACCGATATACGGCCCTTTTCATCCAACAAATGCGAAAGAACGGAGTTCTTGGGATCTGTATATGCCAGCAGACTGAATGCCTCCTCCAAAGCCTTTCTGATTTCTGGCCTAGTATCTGTTTGGAACTCAACCCGCAATTGTTGGCCATACTCGACTGCAGCGTCGAGAGCGCTTTTCCCCTGGCCACCCGTACCAGACCCTACACCCCCATACTCGTCCTCAACGTCCATCTTCTCCCATTCCGCCGCAGAATTTGCCGAATCATCGATCTCCATGTCCTGCGCAAAAACATCAACCATCGTTTCGTCGTGTCCATTGCGCATTGGGGGCTCATGTACAGTTTCTGCAAACTGTCTGATCATCTCCACCAATTTACGGCAGCGTAGTCGAAAATAGATCTGCTCATTATTCTTAAAAACACTAGGGTAGTATTGTTTGGTGAATTTGAGCGCATGATCCACATCACCACCAAGGATCGCGCTACGAATCCCTATATAGTCACGTGATGGTTAATGCAACTCGCAGCACTAGTTCGAATGTTGGACATACTTTGACGATTTATAGCATCTCCATCTTCTTTTAGCTCTAAAGTTTTCGTATTTTCTTCTCGTCCACTCACAAGTGCTCGTGCTTCATTTTGAACATCAGCTGAAAAGGCTCTAGCTGTCTCGACATATCCGTCATGTGCTAGATACTGCGCGACCAGAGCTTGAACTAATGCCGTCTCATCCATCACCGGGCAAAGGCCAGCAGTTGGATGGCTGTTAATTTCCTTGTATACTAAAGCTTTCTCCTCCTGTTTATATATAAACGTTAGCATTCGGTCAAACCCAGATGAAGATAACTAAGTGGCCTTGGAACCCTACGTTCATGTAATTGTCAATATCATAAACAAATCTCTCCTGCCCGAAGTTGACTCTAATGTGCTCCCCAGGCCGCTTCATTCCTACTGCCGGATATAGCCTTGTACTCTTGATGTCCCGGAAAGCGGTTTTTAAGAAGAGGCCGTTTTTGGTGAAGAACGCAGTTCCGGTCCGAAAGTTAACGCCGCACCCGATAACATCACTAGTTGAAAATTGAGGACCGTACTGCTTTCCAGTCCCTTGACAACAAAAAGAGTTCCCGTCGTCACCATGATACCCCCATGACTCCGGTTCCCAGCCAGGTAATCGGTTGAGAGGAACCTTTTTAGTGCAGAACCCAACACCGATCAATCTGTCCAATAATTTAGCCTCAAGGGTATAACAATTATTCGAGAATAGCTCACCCTTCCTTCCCTTTGGAGACAACCGTAATTTCGTAATAGAATATGCCACACTGAGGCGGCATAAAATGATCTGCCCGGACAGCAGCTGCATCATTATCACTGGGTTTTGGCGGGCCTGGTAGTAGAAAAAAGGGAAAGCGTTAGTGTTTCAATCCCTTCCGAAAATACACTTATTCAATGGTCTCATTTACTAGCGGCGGACGAACCAACAAACTTCACCTCTAACCCATCATTCAACAATTCTATTCCAATACATTTGTCGCCCTCATTCCAGCGAGTCGGCAATGGTGTCAGGGTCTCCTCGTCTCCAGGAACGTTCTCAATGACATCGTATGCTAGCCCTCGATGCGTTTGTGGCAGCTTCCCGGGTATGGTAAAGGATGGAGGTGGCGTAGGAATGGGATTAAACACAGCGGCTGAGGATGCTAGCCGTTCAGCGTAACTTGACTCGGCAAGGTAACTAGGAACTGTAATGGGTTGTCGGATATTGTGCTGGTGTGGGCTCGAAGCATAACCATTCGAGCCTGGAAAGTTAAGATTTGATAGATACCGAGGGTGAACCCCGACCCCGTTGTGAGTGATCCCGTCGGAATAGAGGCGAGGTTGAGCTTGACCAGCAACGACCGAGGCGTAGGAACCACTAGGTGCCACGACAGGCCTTCTAATAGATGATGGCCCAGACATCGTGGTAGCAGCCTGACTGGAGGCTGCTGGAATCGAGTTTGTCATGGACTGGCCCTAAAAACCTGGGGCGGAAGAAGAATTGCTAACTCGCAGGGTGCCACCGCTTGGGTGAGGGAATCGAATTTGATCGAGTTCCAATAACGACCGGTTACGCGAAACGGAGCGGGTAGACAGTTTGAGACGTGTAGGTTGGTTCGCTCTAAACAGCTAATCCAATTTTGATGACGGCTAGCACTTTTCACTATTTCCTTTCTTAAAACAGTAAGTGAGAGGGGAAACGAAGGAAGATACAATGAGCAGATGGTGGGGAACGAGAATAGAGCGAGGAGGCAACAGGATGATGGGCGGGTATGATGTCCAAGATAGAGAGCCACAGTATGATACTGTATATCGTGGGACTGGGATGAACCTAAGCTAAGGACAGCAAGACAGGTAGAGGTAAGATCGGAGTAAGTGCAAGTGAGTTGATTTGAAGTGATAGGTAAAGGCGAGCTGTAACTATCTTGAGGCTCTCTGTTGCTTACCTACCTGACTATCGATCTAGGAGTTCCCCGTATTTTCTTCTCCGTGGATCCTTTGAGAAGTTCCCTTTTCTTTTTTCTTGCTCACTCCAGTCGTCACTCTCACCTCTCTCTTTCTCAAACTATCTCTCCCAGCTCCAACAGGCACGGAATGATGTCGTGTAGAGTTACGATGAATGTATGTGTATGCAATGTAAGGCCGAGAGCAAGCGATCAAGTGCTCAAAGCAAATGCAAGCACGTAACTCAACACAACCCTTGTAACATGTACCCGAACTGGCGTGAGGGGAAATGTTCAAGCGACCTTGTCTTAAGTGGTGATGGGATGGTGGGGCTGGAGAACTGCGTGGCGCCTACAGTACTTCTGAGACGCTCCCGCCTGTGGCTCGAACTTATTCAACCGTATAATTTCCAACGCTCATAAGCTAACCCCTATACGGAGGCTTTGTACCACATGGCACATGTTACCATAAACTCAAGATCTGCTCTGCTCGAGTCTCGTGCGCCAGTTGGCCAGAGAGAACTTTCCCCCCTCGTCGTCTTATCCAGGTACCTGTTAGATTGTATTGTGCTCTACTGTCGCTCTAACCTACATTCAATAACTACGTGCACCTACTACCAGCTTGTATGCGAACTGTGCCTATGATTCCAGAATTTCACTCCAGCCCTGGTGTGGATGTTCACTTTTCTTGATGCTTGCGTCCCTGCCTGTCCGCTGCTTCTCATGCTTCTTGCGGCTGGGATGGAGGCAATAAAAATCTTCATATTCATGGATCCCAATTAGAAAATTGCAGGCAGGTAGGTACGTGCATAAGTCCCAAATGAAAATCCCTCTGTTAGAGCTAGTGAAACAGCCGTGTAGTAGCAAAATGGATGAAGTGTAGCCTTTAGAGGGGCCAGGATAAAAAAGAACGCACACAATGCTAGAATTGTGGAGTGAGTGTGTAGCCGTATCTAAGACGTGGATAATAAAAAGGCAATTTGTTGCACACTTGCCTGGGTCGGCTGTGCCAGGATTTTTGCCAGGACAGAGCATGTCTGGAGGATTACGAGAGTGTTTGGGACAACGACAGTTTAATATTTTAAAGGACAGAAGCCACCTACAGTACATCATGTACTATGTATATGTAGTTGTATGTAGTAAGGGATAAATACATGTACATACACGGCGTTTGAGTTTTCATCTACTACAATACATGTACGTACTATTATATTGCTGCTATCTGCTACTGCTACAGCTATGAGTACTAAGTGCTACTAAATGTACATAATACGACAAAGTACTCTACTGGCTCCACCCTATATAATATATACATACTTACATGTACGCTTACGATGTTGGGTTTTAAACATGTAGATCCGACGGTCCTTGAAAAACCGAAAGGTTTGCATAGTGCACCAAGCAGTATGAAATCTACTATAGCTATGGATATGGCAGGACTGCCAGAAGATAAACACAGAAACTCCAGGTGAAGCCTACGGTGGTGATAGAGTGTATATTTTCAAATTATCGCCAATTCACCCGTATTTCCCGACATAAAAACTATGCCTAAGACCTCATTTAGAAAGTTACTACCCCCATCGACCCATTTATTAGCGATCCAGAGTGGGTTTCCTGGCAATATTGAAAGTCGTGTCGGGTCCTCTTGGCCGAGTCTCAGCAACAACGGGAGCAACGCAAAGCTTCACACACTTCCACACCCAGCCATCCCACTGGCATCCGCCGCACACACCAAACCCAACCCCAACCGACTTCGGCCTTACCCCTAGAGAGTTCCAGTGCTCACGGCTACCACCACCACTAAAAGTAACAAGCACAATAATAAAATGCATTCCCTCTCCCGCTCGCCTCCTGTTTTCCCTTTCTCCTCTCCTTCCTCCCACCATCCATCACAATCATCACCATCAACTCCGCAACACTTTCGCAATAATCGCCTTTTGCTTCACCGTGACCGCTTCTTGCTTCACAATCATCACTATTACAACAGCAACCGCACATCACCTGCTCGCTAGCTGTCATTCTTGATTCTCGGCTCCACTCCACCCCCAGTGAAAAACGAAATCGCCCGCGTGCGACAAAATCTATTCAGAATCGAGTGGCCTACATTCGCTACTCTTTTCCCTCAGAATCGTCGCCACCTTTAATTACCGTATAGATTTTGTTTCCGGTATAATGGCCGGCTCTTCAGATTTTTCAGCAAGTTCGTCTCTGCCATCGCTTCCTCCCTCACCCGGGGAATCGGGATCAACTTCCTCTTCTGGGGCCGCTCCTCCTCCACCCCCTCCACCGCCTCCCCCTCCTCCAGCAAAACAACGTAAGAAGCCTGGGCCGAAACCGAAGCCAAAGGTTCCCCCGTCGTTGGTTATCAAACTTCGACTTGGTTCTGAACATCTCAAAAATTTCCCACATACGGCGAATGCACTTGCAAAATCCCCGCAAGATTTAACCCCGGGGACTGTCCCAGTATCACCACCGCAACAGGCGGATGCTATGTCGCCCATGAATTCAGACTTGAACGCGACACCAGTCCCTCCCACTTTGGACAGGCCCAAGGGCACCCCTGGCCCAAAACCGGGCTCAAAACGTGGAAGACAACCAGGTGCCCAGCCAAGTAAGCCAGGGAGAAAGAGGACCAAACTGTAAGTTTATCTTTTCGACCTACATTTTTGCATATAACTATATACTCATATCATTTAGTGACCCCAACGCTTCCCCAGCGACTCACCATTCGAACCACGGTAAGCTTGGGCCAAAAGCGAACCAAGGTGCCATCAATGCAGGTCTCCGTGCTCTAGACCGTACAGGAAGGCCATGTAAACGTTGGGAGAAGTCTATCTTCCGTTTAAAATCTTTTACAGGCGTGCAGTGGTCTGTCCCGACTTGGGGTGCCCCCTTGGTTGATTCGTCGGCCCCTCCAACACCTCCCCCTGGGACTACGCCTGAGGTCGCTTCAGCAGCCCCATCTGTCACTTCTGAGACCCCAGAGATTAGAATTCACCCCGATATGATGAGCATAGACCCTCCAAACCATTTTGAACAGCCATATGTGGCTGAGAGGCTTACAGTATAAAAAACGTCAGTAACTCACGTTTCATTTCTGATTACTTTGTTACTAACATTATATTATCTAGAACACAAGAGTCTCCAACTAGGACCACCATCAATAATAGCCAGTCATCAAACTTCATCCTCTTGACGCCCAGACTGTTTACTGAGACGAGTTAAATCTCAAACTTGGAGCCGGCGTATCTCGTTCCTATTTCTCTCGGCAACCAGCATCTTGCCTCCAAATCCTAATACTTATTATTTTCTGTATAGATTGCTCACTGTACAAATTTCTTTACTTCTGATCACTGCCCCTCAGGCACATGTTTCTTTTGTCAACTTATTTCCTTTTGCCAAAAAAAAAGGTGTGGACTTTCTGTTTGGATTCTTGTTTTTTGGTTCTGTTTTGGGGGTGGGACGATTAGATTTTCCATTTTTCTTAGGGGTTAGTCACTGGAAGGACTTATCAATTAGGACGGTGATCCGGGTTGGTGTGGGGGCAGGGCTGTATGTATGTAATCATACGGTACCTCCCAGTACTTGTCCTATTCTTTAGGTTCCGTGCTTTCATAGTTACTATCAGCTTTGGTACTTGGTGGGTTAATTGGAAAGAGGGGATATGCGTTTTTTTTTCGGTTTCCGGTTTTTCAGGGGTTCTTTTTTCTAGGAGTTCATATGTGGTAATATGAATACATGAAACGCATGGCTAGGTGTTGGCATTTTTACGCATTGGAACAGTTCCGGTGGGTAATAATTCTGCTGGTGGGGTCAAGTTGATAAAGCAACTCTCAACAAAGAAATATCACATGACACATCCAAAGCTCTAGTAACCTATAAAAACTAAGGAATTCATTAATTCGTCCCCTACACGTGTTTCATGACTACTCCATTACTCCAATGATTCCAGTTCATCATTCCACGCCTTCGTTGTTCAGAAAGCTGGGACATCTATTGAGCCTTGAATTTTGCAACTCTGAACACTCGCCAGCCCATTAGACCCAACAAAGACCCACGAAAAGAGAAAACACACCCCCTAAAAATGAACGTAACCGCTACGGCCTGATATCAATGAACTAACAGGGGAAAGATTTGGGGGCTTGCTTAATCTTCGGCCTCCTGATGGCGGAGCATGAGAAGACGTTTGTATTCTTTGGGATCCTTATCCCAAAGTTCCGCAGCCTGTCCGTTGAGGGGTGATTTGCTACTTGCTATTAGTCACTACTTCCCCCGAACGATTCAGTGAAGTTGCTTACTTGTTTGGCTCTCCAAGTAATGATTGCAGCGACAGCAGGATTGATTGTACATTGTACACTGCGCTCCACTTATCTTTCAAGATGTCCAAACAGATCCTCCCCGCCATATCAACGTTAGGATGGAACATGGGCGTAGTGAACAGCACCGTTGGGGGCGACATGGGATAGTTTGACGGGAACTCGAGAGAGAGTTTAAAAGTGAGACCATCGTAAGGTGTGTCTGTTGGGCCCTGGATTGTTCCAATCCATGAGAGAAGATTGCCACCTTGTGGGAAGGCGGAGATCCCAGGAGTGGAGTTCATCTGCTATTACATTAGAGGTCGTAATTTTCAAAATATGGTGAGAGAGAAATTACCATCAGCTGCATTAGTTCCTGCTGGAGGCGCTTAGACACTGATTGCCCAGCGTTTATACCAGATGGGCCGGCGCTTTTTGCATTGGGGGCAGTGGGGACTGAAGAGCTGTTTTCGGCATCATTATCCATAGTGACAGTTTTAATGTGTTTTTGAAGGATTTATGTGTTTTATGAGGTGGGTTAGAAATGAAGCACTGCAGGAAGGAGGCTGTGGAGGAGGAGTAGTGAGAATGGCTCTGCTAAGAACGATAAACAGTTTAGACGTGGTGGTTGCCCTGCCAACCAACGCAACAATTCGTGTGGCTTGGCGCCACAGATACGAATACGATCTCCTGTCGAGTGATTGTACATGACACGACACTAATTCAGGGCGTGTTTATTGTCAGAGAACAAATTTGTTACCTCTTGTATAAAGACACATATGCTTAGTCTATATATGCTAACCGCCATCTTACGTGATAAGCCTCAAATATCACAAAATACAAATATTGTATACCCATTCAATCTATTTCGTGACCAAGTTTTATTGGGGGCCAAGTCCTCAGGGTCTATCACATTTATATTCCCCTTATAGCTTACTGTGCCTTTCCATTCGTTTATATGAAGTAAACTCCATATAATCGGAAGTGAAGTACATCGATGTTGCAATTGCAAGTACCAGCACATCACTAATCATGAAATAATTCTTCAGGCCAAGGTCACTGTCATCTCGCAATATCCTACCCTTTCCGGTTTTAGATTATCACACTACTTATAAATCTGGGAAAATATACATGCATATACACTTACATGTATCCATGAAGTTTTGCTAATAGTTCGGTGATGGTCACAGCAAACAAAATGCAAAGTATAAACACTCACAATAATATACTACGTTGGGCCCCCACATCACTGTTCACACCCTGTCACTAGTGTTGGTCTTGTGGAGTATTGAGGTTGACCGTTAGTTATAATTTAAGGATACCATGGCCAGTTGTTACTCCTACCGACGCCGCCACAAACACCAGCTTTGTAGACATCCCCGATGCAAAGGTTTGGAGAAAATTGCATGTAAGTTGAAATAATCCACAGCAACTAAGTCGCCGGTTCTGCTCTTGACGTTATTCATAGGTTACTATAATAAATATCGAAATCATCAGTTGTCACTCGAGAGTGGTCCTCTCCCTTTCTTGATGTTTCAAAACGATATGAAACATTTTAGTTTGTACACCTTGGTTACTCAAAATCACAGACTGGCTTTTACACCATAAACCCGATAGCTGCCACCCAAGAGGACTATATCTCGAGCAAAACTCCAAGGCCTATTATTGCCTGGAACAGTGCACCTCAACTCCCCCCCAAAGAAAGAGGGAAAGAAAAGAAAAGAAAAAGAAAAATGGAGAGGAGAGGAGAGGAGAGGGAGAAGAAAAGAAAAGGAGATTCATATCGGAAGTCTGTGAGACTATACAAGGTGATTGACAACTCATCCGGAGAAGTAGGTTTTCACCAAGCATAAACGTGATAAAGGAGATGTTGGGTCTCGTATTGTCATAAAAACAGCCTAAATAAATTATTCAAAAGCTATCAAGCTGCACTTCAACAGCATTTACGGCCTTACTCGACTTCATTTGTTTAGACTGGCGGAACTTCCACCTGTAGCACATCCACTCCACCGATAATATCGTTTTTCCCCGGCATCATCCCCCTCCTCATCAGCTCCGCACACTGCATGGCAACTGGGTCCATCTGCATGGTGGCTACTGCAACAACGGCCTCTCCAAGCGTATAATATGCAGCAAAAGAATATTTATCCTGGTTTCCCTTCACAACTACATCGTCGAATCCGTTTGGTGTAGCACCACAATAGCGTAGCTGCGCGCCCAGTGCAGACCAAAAAACGGGTATGAAGTGGACTGGCTTTTCTGATGTAGCTATATGGAGTGCAGCTTGACGCCCAGCGTTTTGTGCGACGTTCCAGTGTTCTACGCGGATAGTGGTAGAGGAGTTGGATCCGGGGCCGTGGTAAGGGTAAGTTGCAATATCACCTTCACCGCTTGGTTAACGGCTCTGCTTATTAGCCCTAGGAAGTTAACTTGCTTACCAACAGCATAGGCATCCTCAGTACCCTTGATTCTGAAGTAGTCATCAACAAGGACACTTCCATCCTCTTCGAGTTTTACACCGCTGTTCTTCAAGTACTCGGTTGCAGGTGCAACACCGATCCCCAGAATTACAAGATCGGCCTCAATCTTCTCACCACCCCTGAGGGATATGTATCCAACTTTACTAGAGTCTGATGCGGAGGGAAGTGCAGACTCAACACTGGCCGACATTTTGAATTTGACACCTGTTTCTTCGAGTTGACGCTGAAAGATCTTTCCAAGCTGTGCCCCCATTACGCGTTCTAATGGGTAATCTTCCATGCCGATGACGGTCAGATCATGACCTTTCCCTGCGAGGCACTTGGATACCTCCATCCCTGTGACACCATTAACACTTGTTGGTAGCTACATGTAACATGACACCCTGAAAAAAAAATCACTTACCAATAAAACCTGTCCCTACAATAACGATCTTTCTTCCTTTCTTCTCGCCAACGGCTTTATTGATAGCTTCCACGTCACTCAACCCCCGCAAGCAAAATATGTTACCCAATTCCTTAAACCCATCCATGGGCAAGTTCTTTGGTGTTCCGCCAGTCGCAAAGAGAACCTTACCATAACTCCACTCCCCACCATCTTTTGTGTGGAGTTTATGCGCCTTGAAGTCCACACTGTCTACTTCGACTCCAAGGTGGAAATCGACTCCAGCCTCACTAAAGTGTGCCTGATCTCTCCACTCCACCTTCTTCACGTCTGAAATTAACGCCTTACTAAGCTTTGTCCTATCAATCGGCAAGTATGTCTCTTTTGAAAGGACAGTAATACGCCCCTTGAAGCCCTTCTCGCGGAGGCTTTCGATTGCGCCGATCGCTCCAGAACCGCCACCAACTATCAAGACATTTTCAGCGCCAGCTGTAGTCACTGGCTTACAAGCGATATCTGGCTTACGACGGCCAGCCTTAATGATGGTCTCAGTACCGGTAATGTATACTGAGCCATTCTTCACAGAAACGGGAAAGGAAGCAAGGTGATCGAGAGCAGGAGCATTTTCGATATCGCCTGTAGATGTATTGAAACAGGCACCGTGCCAAGGGCAGGTTATGCGGCCGTCGCCGGCTATGACACCCTTGATTAATGGAGCACCATAATCTAGGCTTATTAGTGTCCGAGGCTAGGATACTGATTGAGGTGAACTTACGGGTGCACTTGGGCCCCAAAGCTCGTAGTTGATCATTGACCTTAAGAAGCACAACCTTAGCTCCTTCGATTCCCTCGACCTCAGCCTCTTTCTTTTGGCCGTTCTGAAGATCTTCTTTATCAATTTTGAGACGGTATTCTTGTACTGTGGCCATTGTTCTCGCTGAGATTGGACTCTCTACAGGAATGTATGATCTAGCAATAGCAAAGCGACGTCCGATGATTAGAGGGCAAGGAATGCTACGTGTGTTATAATAAAGACTAAAGAGCTGGCGTGTGGTTCGCATTCGATGAAGAATCATAAAATCGACTGTCTTTTGAATAAGGCAGCGACTTTATTATATTATATTGTATCCTTTGGGGTGGGGTAAGATGGCCTGATGAAAGAGCGAGGTCATTACGTCACATCGTGTATATGGGAAAGTGCTCATAACCAGATCTGGGACGTACTCTATGTAATGATAGCCAAATACGCGCACTACATTTGGAGACTACATAGAGTGATACTAATCATTTCCAAACTTCCCCAGTTCATGGCTGCTTAATAAAATTGATGTTCGCTATCTTTGTGATGGGCTATCTTTGCTATGACGTCTAATAATAAGATGTACTCTATCTACATGTAGCCAATCGATAGATCCGATTTTAGTGCGGCTCTGGGTGGTCGCGACCAACACTGGGGAAGAGTAACTACCAAGGATTCTTTACCGAGTGAAATAATATAATAAAGCACCCTTCATACTATACAGCATGGGTAATAAGTGACCAGACCAAAAACTAGCGTTTACAGGCACAATTGTGGCTACGCCGTCCGATGACTTAATACCCAGCACTGTACTGTATTTAAATGGCGTTGGTCTTCACACTACATTAGAACCCATGACCAGATACAGGTACGTATCCAATCCCGCCAATGAGCGTTATGGTTTACCGAGTCCTGAGGTCTACTCTAGATATGGATAGAAGCACGTACTGAGACTTACATCATAGCTACATGTGTATCTACATCTATACCGACTACCAAAAGTTTACCTAGTGCAGTTCGAGTGATATCTTATGATTAATACGCGTTTTATAAGTACATACATTCCATCCTATCACTCTACCCCCATACGCACCGACCAAGATCCATCTACACAGAACCTATACCTAACTAGAGTAGTGCACTTGCAAATTAATCATAAACTTTACCCAAGCCGAGCAAAAAAGCCTCGCCGGCTAGTTCGCAACCACATATGCGCACTAGAGTACGCGATCCTCGTGATTAAACCTGTAATTTTGAACTTGGGGGTATAATATAATAATAAAATAATAAAATAGAGCATCTAGGGCTTTTTTGCAGGCTCTAAGGGCAGTAATTTGGCCTCTAGCTACATATGCAAACACCCATATAGAACCGGGCGGACAATTCATAGCCATGGAAGATAATTACACCCTAGTTTCACATGTATGACTGTGGGCAAACAAATACAGCACTTGATATGGGTAATAGATGAGACCCCCATCCTAGATAGCATCTAGATCATGATCCTCGCAAATCATATTTTCCTATGGAATGCCGTCTCCCACCGGCACCCGCATCTGAGCCCGACGGGCATTGTAACAGGGTTACCCTACCCCCTCCCAAATAAAGTCTATTAATATCAGAGACTTTATTTTGCGAGTAGATCGAACAGCGCAGAATCTCAGGAATAACGAATCGGACTGAGCTGGACTACCACTAACCCATTGGTCAAGACGACCAAAAGTTACGTTTTGGCTCTGTCGGACCGAGGTCCAACAAGCATTTGACCAACCCGAGGTCCAATATTCCAGTCCAGTTCGTTCCGGTATTTTGTGGCATTCTATCTAACCTTACTAATTATACGCATCTCAGTAGTTAGATCATTGCCTCTCACTCGGCCAGACTGCCCCGGTTACAGCCAAGCAATCCACCCAGACCGGCCCAGAAAGACCCTTACCTGAGTATAATAACCTTCTTAAGCAGCGGCTATGTGCGTGTTCAGCTGCGGCTGACTCGATTTTGTGGCCACCGGTTGCTCTCCCGGGCGGAGATGTTACCGGGGAAGTGATATCTGATATTTGGAAACAGGTGAATCTGCTCTAGAACAGGACCGTCAGGCCGATATACAGCACCAGTGTCATGCGCGTCCGATCACTAGGTGACACCTTCGGCTGATGTTTTTTCTAGATACGTTCGCGCAGTCATGCATGATTGGCATTTGCGCTGTACCATCCTAGTAGGGGATTAGAATTTTGGTGGAGATTAATTAATTGGAAGAGATTTGTTAGGGTAGGCCATGTTCTTGGCGCCTATGCCCGGATCCCTTCGCCTGTCAATGCTGCCAAACTTTGCCGAGAGTCTTAATAAATAAATAGTGAACTATTGCATCAACGCAGGTCTCAGTTGAACCTCGAGTGTAGTAGTGGATGGAGAGTGTAGCGGGGTTGAGCTTCTTCTCCATAACTTTAAACTGTCCGGCAGTGTAATTAGGGGAAACTTCTGCTTTGGATGAGGTACGTACAGAGTGAAGGGAAGGAGACGTATATCCCTCCTTCCTTGGAGCCCCCCCCCCTGGCCCCGAACCACTACCCATTGAGCCTGTTTCCCGGTCATAAGGTAGAATAATTCGTTCCCAACGATATCAATAGATCAAATTCTCTAAACTGTTCGTTACGTAAGAGCGCCTTGAGCTATTCACCACCGAACGCCAATGCTAGCTTATGCTCAGTCCAAAAAGAGAAAAACAGAGTTCAAACGCGTATATGGTATGAAGCAAGGGCAAAAGAGTTTATGATTTGGTTTGGGCCATTGGCCTTTATGGGCCTGGTTAGGACTGGTGCATAAACATCTCGTATCGATGCCTACTGGAAGACCAACTTTCAGTACCTCATTTCAACCTTTCAAGTACCGCAAAAGTCCGTTTGATAAGACCAGTCTCTCTTTGCAGGTTCGCAGCGTAAGCCACACCATTTTTCTGTGGCTTATGCCGTGAACCCGTAAGAACAGACCGGTCTTATCCAACGGACTTTTGCGGTACATGGGTTAGTCCGATTCTAGCAATTGAAGCGGCCCCTCCACCTTCCTGCATCAGTAAGAAGGCGAGCATTATGGTTGTCACACTGTATAGTATTTCCCCCAGACGGAGTCTAATAGGTGCTCTCAAAATATCTACGATGTCGATTCTTTGGGCAAATACCAGGCCTCGACATTGTGAGACGCGCCATAGCCGAGAGAATATGTATTTTCACGTAGAAATATATAAGATAATAGAAACATTAGGCCAACCATCACCCTTGGTAAAAATTACTACATGTAGCTGCAGGGATCTTTTTTTCTGGGCGGGCAAACAGCATTTCTCAATTGAAGCTTGGCCTAAAATGTCTAATGACATTAAACTCAAGTTCATGCAAGACATCGATACGAGATGGTCCTATGTAAAACCCCATGCATGCGGGTAGCTATGTACTCATACATACATGCCAAGTTGAAGAATTTCTTGTAATAAGCGCGTCTACTTCCTAATCTTGATACATTGCCTCTCGAGATCGGTTTCCGGCGACCGAGGCACCGGACAAGGATGTGCATGCTAATATATACGCATTTCCTGGTACTACAAAAAAATCTCGGATGTATCGCTAAGTGGGCCCGGTGGCACTGTAATTAGATTCTCGGCACTAGACGTACAAAGTTCTCTTAAAGGAGGGTTTTGCTGCTTTGAAAACAATGAAGTTGAATGTATAGAGGAATTCAATTGACTCCAGGCTCGCCAAAGCTCCACTACCGAAACTCTCATTTCACCAGCTGCAGTATATAGCTCCCGGGCTCCCGACTCGTCGCTCATCCTTCGGGAGGCAAACCTTAAAAGTGTAAGAACGATACCGGGCTGTCACTCCCGTGAGACTCTGCCTGGCGAGCAGCGTGCATAAACCACACACAAACTCCGGGGCAGTCCGAGATGCAATCGCTATGTTTCTGGGGGGAGAAGCAGCATCACGGGAACGAAGTTCACAGGATGCAGCCGCCTATACTTCTAAAGTTTAGGAGTAGTAAAACTTTCATCATAAGTGCAGTCGCTATGGCAATTTTTACTGTTTGTGCTCCCCCCCCCCCCCAAACTTCTTTAATTTTGCGTCATTGAATTAATAAGGCTAATACTCTCGTGCAGGATATTTTCCTTTACGGATTGGTAGCATTACCTCCATAACCATTTGGTGTCCTTGATCTGAACTAACTGCGCTCCGGCACGCTATAAGATTGTCCCCGTATTTCCTTTCGCTCTTGAGTCCCGGGCAAATATTCATCCTGATGGTATGGTATATAAAAGTGTTATATAGTAATAATGCCCAGTTTGAGTAAATTTTGTTAATAGTTAGTTACCTCCAGACGTACAAACATGGGTTTCAGTTCTCTTAGCAGTATATGGTGGTGGTATTCTTGTCGCCTCTCGTAAGTATTTAACCAACCCCCCCCCCCCCCCCCCAACACCACACAATTCTTACTATCATTCATCTTAAGCCATCTGTGGCCTTTTGGCCGACCGTACAACAACGCGGCGTGGACCCCTCCTTTCTGGCTTAGTAGCCCTTGCTGCTTCAACTGTAATGCTATGCATTGGTAAAAATATAGTCCTATTTATTCTCGGCCGACTATTCCAGGGGATCTCTGCGGCAGTTGTGTGGGTAGTTGGGCTAGCCTTGCTGGTGGATACAGTTGGAAAGGACGAGATTGCAAGAAGTATGGGGATTGTAAGTGTTGCGTTGAGTGCTGCTACTTTCTTGGCGCCATTATTAGGCGGTATAGTATATGATCGGTGAGTTCTTGATGGTGAATTGGGTTGAATGAAGGTTGATGTATGATAATTTCTTTTGCGGAATAGAGGTGGATATTACGCTGGTATATAGCACCCCTTTTGAATCACACACATACACACATTATACAAGGCATGCTAACAGTTTTTGGACCTCGCAGTCTTCGCAATGGCATTCGTCCTTGTAAGTCTAGCCAACCCCTGTGATTAGAAAGCCCCATTGGCTCTAACCATGGATCTTAGATCGGCGTCGATATTCTCTGGCGCCTCGTCCTCATTGAAAAAAGGGTAGCAACGCTTTATGAAAGAGCCGTACCAACCGACAACAACGAACGAGCGAATCCCTCTCATAGCGCGGCTCTCCACGAGAGCGGAGAGAGAGAGATAGAGCCTATTCGTAAGTTTGCCTATTAACCTACTAAGATGTAAATTTACCTCCTAGTTGAAGCGATCATTGATACTCAGAATAATTACAACAGCAAACCGTAGGGCTATTGAAAAGCCACCAAATCGATCTGCTTTTATAACATTGCTCCGTTATCCTCGTCTTCTTGCTGCCCTGTGGGCATGCATGGCCGAGGCGGCCCTTTTGACCGCTCTTGAAGCTTCTTTACCACTTTTCACACGCGAGAACTTCCATTTTGGCTCGATTGGAGCCGGTTTGGTATTTCTTGCCATTGTAATTCCTACTTTTTTGGCACCATTGGTTGGTATGGTGAAGGGATCCCCCTGTCTCAAATCCCGCTAATAAACAGTAGGATGGGTGTGCGATATGTACGGCCACCGCTGGATCGCAACAATGGGTTTCGTTCTCTGTTGCCCCTTCTTCATTCTACTTAGACTACCAACCGGAGATTCGACGAGTAATATCGTATTGATGTGCGCTCTGCTGGCTCTATTGGGTGCATCCTTCATAATGATAACCCCAGCAGTGATGGCTGAGATTACATTCATCCTGCAAGACCTAGAGGAAGAGAAACCAGGCAGATTTGGAAGTAACGGGGCCTATGCACAAGGCGTAAGTCGTTCGTTTCATTAATATTGTTGATATTGAGGTTGATGCTAAATTCTATAGTACGGTTTGTATAACGTGGCCTGGAGCGCTGGAACTTTGGTTGGTCCGCTGTGGGGTAGGTCTATCCCATGTTACTGGTAACACATGTATATACATTGGTAACGATTTGCTGATCACCCGTGTGTGTAACCAGCCGGATTTGTAAAAGACGCGGCTGGATGGGGTACTATGACTTGGTCACTAGGTTTGAGTTCCTATCCCAGATAAATACATGTATATTTATTACTGACTTTGAGCAGGCCTGCTGAGTTTTGTGACGGCTTTTCCAACTGTGCACCTTCCTCCTCTTTTTTTTTTTTGTCTAATTACATAAATGTATGTGAAGTTATGTAGCTGACATGATCAACCACATAGGCCTACTATACAAGCGGGAAGCTCAACTTCCGGACTGACTTTCGGATCACAAAAAGGAAGCAATCGGCCCAGGCAGACGGTTCTGGTAGTGATTTGCCGGCTAGGATTGATACGGTATGAAATCTCAGCTCGAAATGTTCCTCGGCCTTTGTACACATATTGAGAATCCCCCGTGCGCATGTTCATCGCGCATTGCTGCTCGCTTCGCTGATTCGAGAACCACCCCTACATTGCAGTACATATTTGTATATAATAGAAATATAAAGAACGCCGCTCAGTCTATCGATCGAAGCCTGCTTAGTACCTACATGTGTCCTAGGGGCTATATACTAGGAGTCGTCTAGCCCAAATTTTTAATGTAGATCATAGAAGTACCATCGCAGAAAGTGAAGTGTGTTACGAAGTTTTGCGTATATTGTTCTTAGAGAATCCGTGGGTTCCTAGGGCACGAGCCAGGGGCCCTCCTAGTAATGATTATTGCGGCTGAGAAGCCATGACGCCATAGAGATCCTCCCGCGCCCCTGACAAGCCTATCTAACCCCCTTGGGGGTGAATAGCGAGGATTAGAGTTAAACGAACATCGACCCAAGAAAGTTACGGGCCAAGACATTTATGACCCTGTCTCTTTTATTCTATGTACAGCGGTGGGTAATAAGTGATGGGACGCCTGTATCTCAGGGCGTTCCATCACTTATTACCTGTCGCTGTATGTACATTCCACTGCATCCCAATTAAGAACTTACATGTACTACGGGTGTAGGGGTAAGTCTGTAGACACCTACTTCTGTTGCAACCACGACCGCTGTCTACAGACTTACCCCTACACCCGTAGTACTTGTATACTAGGTATGTACCGGGTGTTCACCTAAAGTCTGAAGAATCTGTTTTACAGCAAAATCGGCTGATCGAGTTCTTCAGACTTATGCTGAACACCGGTACATTGACATATATCTTATACTCTACACAGTCAACTTAATTCCCCTTGCGTCTGTCTTGTTCCAATCGTTTCGAGGGAGGTACATATACATACATTCAGCGTGGAACTCAACAGAATACATGTATCCACATACACACTCCGAATGTTTCTATCAACGTCATCAACTTATAGGCCAGAACCGCCGCTAGAATACATGTAGTACTACATACCGCCCTTTTTCTTTTCTTTTTTTCTTTCTACTTTTGTATGTACAATTCATGATCATCGCGTCTCACATCCCAACCTGCAGTATCCTATAGTATCCTATACACGTTGATAAGGAATTAAATGTCTCTCCCCCTCCCCCGGGTTTACGGCACTACGGCCTCGTGTTGTTGTCTATTGCTTGTCACTGCAGAATCGCATCCACTGCCCTACTCTAAGGTGCTTGGCGTTGGTACCCCTGGAACCCGATCAGTTGTCTGGGTGCAGCAGGACGGGATTCATGCTGGACCAGGTACCCCGATCAAGTGCGATCTCTCTTTCTCTCGGAGCTAGTTGTGTTTGCCGGCAGGAGCTGACACCGAAGCAATGCAGTCCTGAGCTCCGGCTGGGCGATAGAAGGGTGGCTTTTGTTTGTGGGATGAAGGGGGTATGCGTATACTCTACATATATATGCACCAACATATCACCTGTGGTATTGGGTAGGTATTCCCATGGAGAAGAGTTGTGGCGCCTGTAGCGTCTATTCGTGCTGCATGCATGCTATACCCAGTAGAGTGAGCTACCTCTCTACTCCCTAGGTTGGGATACTGCTCCTGGAATCTGACAACCGCCCAGCCTATTGGCGGGGAACAATTCCAGGCCCGGGATAACGAAGGAAACCTGTAACACGGATTACTCTTGTCTGCTGCTTAGCCTCATAACGCTACTGGGCGGAATACAAACATTGAAAGACAATGTATGAGAAGGTAGCGTACTATTTATACATCCATATGGTCCCACCATCCCCCCCCCTCCCCCCCTTCATTTTGGTATTTAATTCTTTCACATAGCACAAGACTTTTGTTTTGTCAGTATTTCTCATATCAAATATATATCCTCCTTTTACCTATATAATTATCTATCCTAACGTCTGCTTTCCAAAACTTCTCAAGCTCAACTTTTCTGTCTTTATCCAATCAGCTCGCTCCACCTACGGCCAGTACAATGAAGCCCCAATTCTCATCAGCCCGGCTCCTCTCGATAATATTAAGCACCATAACCCTCATCCCCCTCACCACCGCTGTTTGCGAATGCGGTTACGTCCTCACCACAACTGACCAGTACTTTACCCACACATTCACCAACAACTTCACCGACCTTCCTGACACTACAAACGCAGCTAACCTCACCCGCTCTCTTCCCGATTGGGAAATTCAAGAATACAAATTTGAAGCCGACAAAGAGGCCGGTATACTGGGGCGCCAGAATGCGATGAGCTCTGTATGGATCAAGGATGGCATGCTACATTTGTTACAAAAGGGGTATGCGGCCAATGCCACTGGGCCGGTGCAGGTTGCGGAGCTGCAAAGTATAAGACGAGACTTTTTCCATGGAAGCTTTAGGGCAAGGTATAGGGTCGTGCAGGTACAAGGAGCAACGGGGGGGTCGGTAGCAGGTTTCTTCCTGTATTATGTGCGCTATTGCCCTACCCTCTCTTTACATAATTGGGATAGAGTTATTAACATACCTTGTTACGCACTGCAGGATGATCAGAATGAAACTGATATCGAAGTTCTTACCAAAGACGGAGACCGGGCAATTCACTACACAAATCACCCAGGTATGTATCCCCTAGCTTCACCTCCTCCCCAAAAGGCAGACCATACTTATCCCCGCTCCAGCATACGAAGTTTCAACCGATACAGTTATCCCAGGCGCTGCCTTCACGCATCAGCTCACCCGCCCATGGAATGAGTTCCACGAACACCGCTTTGACTGGTCTGAGGGCCTCTCTGCTTTTTATGTCAATAACGCACCAGTATTAAATATCACAACAAACGTCCCTACCCACGAAGGGAAGTTAATACTCAACGTCTGGGCCAACAATGGCAGTTGGTCCGGCCCCCCATCCTCCAACGACGTATACATGGATGTTGAATATATCATCATGTACTATAATACCACCGACTCGGCGGCCGGCAACGACGAAAGCTTTAATCGGAGCTGTGAGTTTGCAGGCGGCTACGAGCAGCGGGGTACAGTGTGCTATGTGACGGATCAAGCGGGTAACAGTACCCTGGAGTCTGTGATAAGTTTGGATGCGCCTGTGGAGGGTGCGGCGGTAAGGATAAGGGGGGTTCAGATGTCAACACTGCTGGGTGTGGTGGCGGCGGCTGCTGTCGCGGTGGGGATCTTGTAGGCGCAATAGTTCTATCAAAAAATTTTGGGTTTGTATTTTTGGGTTTGCATTTGTTTTTCCTTTTTTCTCTTGCTTTTGGGAGGCTCGGTTAGTTGAATTTTTTTGTTTGGGTAAATGTTTTTAATGACTTCATTTTGTCACTCCTTCTCAGCCTAATCTGGTCTGTTTCCTTTCTTTTGTCAATGATCAAACTCTACCCAGTCTTAATCTCTCTAGGGAGTATGGTATCTTATGGTACTGAAAGGATACATATTTTACTAATTCTGAACGACGAACTAAAATACACCTGTATCCATAGCTTAACGCAGGTGTATCTCCTGGGCCCCAGATTCAGTTTGTTCTAGAGTCAGATCTGGTATACATAAATAACATGTAAACCAATAAACTAACCCAGTGTTGCTTTGGTAATCGCCAACCTTGCCGTATGAAACATTGCCCGCGGCCCCTGACGATCACGCTAGCGTCTCACATGTTAGCGACCCGCCTTAAATCATTGACCACTACACTTTATATCACAATGTGAAATATGACAGCTCACCTGCAGGCGCCCCTCGGTGAGACCCTCTATCTATGAATGAACGTTGTATGAGGCTCGAAAAAAAAAAATCCTGAAGAGTGAGTCATGAAATATCACTCACTTCGAATAGCGATGGGTAATGTAGTAAGTCATCGGACCTAGCCTGCAAAGCGTATTTTGGTGCGTTCCGTCCGGTGACTTATTGCCCACCGCTGTAAGTATTCTTGGTGTGTACTGGACATAGCTAGAAGAGTTGATCTGCAAATATACACAGTTTAAGTATCTCATATAAAAATTTACACTGAGGTGAATCGGCTAGCTCAAAGATCGGTTAATTAAGATATCTGCCAATTATCAGTGCTTGTAATGCTGTATGAACGATAGATTTTGACGTTTAGGGCTCTTGGGTCGACAGCGGGCGGGGGTTGGGTTACGAATTGATACTCGTGCCTGACGAGTGATATCTGGTGACATTAAGGTGATCTGAAATCCATGGGGGCACGCAACAGAACGATTATAAAGGAAGGTGTAGCCGCCGCAAAGCCAGGGCACCATGAATATTCCGCCCAACAATTAAAATCGTCTACATCAACGCCAAGACTACATACAGCTTTTAATTGTTAATCCACTCCAAAAGGCTAGATCCAATAGGCGGATTTAGCAGCACCCGGGCACGGATCCCTAGGGCGGCCAAAAAAACAAAGATGATTTGGGCCGTAGAAAATGTGAAAATAGGGATTTAGCAAAATAAGGGTTTGGGCTTAGGTAATCTCACTTCCCCACTGGCATCGGCATCACTGTCAACAGCCATCAGCAATCATCATCAGGACTCATCAGCAACCTCTCATCACCCGCTATTATCAACAACTCTTAGTCAGTATTTTTTGCTCCTTTTGATATCATTCACTAATTGTGTTATTAGGTCTATTAGTACACAGTTGTTTCGTTTAAACACGCTGTTTCACCGTTTGGTTTCGATTCGTGTTTGGTTTCGACGTTTGGTTTACGCGTTTGGTTTCGACACACCGTTTCGTTTACTGTTTGGTTTCGACGTTTAGTTTCCAGCTTCCGTTTCAACGTTTGGTTTCGACCCGGTGTTTGGTTTCGACGTTTGGTTTCCGTTTTAACGTTTGGTTTCGATCCGGTGTTTGGTTTCGACGTTTGGTTTCGATCCGGTGTTTGGTTTCGACGTTTGGTTTCGATCCGGTGTTTGGTTTCGACGTTTGGTTTCTAGGTTCCGTTTTAATATTTGGTTTCAACCTGGTGTTTGGTTTCCGGATCCTGTTTCGTTTCCGGTCTATTCGTTTCGATCAGCATTGGGTTGTTGAGGGATATAATGGAGGAGGATATGGAGATGGTTCTTGTTGGGAGTGCAGCTGCTGTCTCGTTTACTATGGTTTCGGTATTGGTTAATAAGCGATTGGAGAGGCAAAAAAGGATACGGAGTAGATTGGAAATGGAACGATATATTCGATACCGGCCTCCAATTGCTTATCCTCGCTTTATGTTTTCACTTCAAGAATGGCCTGATCAAGCAACAGAAGAGTACTTCCGGTTTACAAAGAAGGAAATATTTGAGATGTTGGAGTTCTTTGACTTAAGTTCGCTTAAGTATCCAGCAAGATGTAACTGCTCTCCGGAGCTTGCGCTTTGCATTACACTAAGTCGACTGTCCTTTCCTTCACGATATAAGGATCACTTCTACCAATTCGGCAAGTCACGAAGCTTTCAATCAAATATATTCAATACGGTCATTTGTTATCTTAACGAAAGGTATAAAGAAAAATTGCGATGGGATGAAAAAAGACTTACTATAGATACTCTTCGTTGCTATAGTAAAGGGATAAATGATATTGGAGGACCCGATTGTGTATGGGGGTTTGTGGATGGGACTTTACGGACTATTTGCAGGCCAACTGAAAATCAACAAGACTTTTATACTGGATACAAAAAAGCACATGCTTTAAAATGGCAGGGAATCATGACACCTGATGGCTTAATCTCTTCATTGTTTGGCCCGGTAGAAGGAAAGTTGGGAGATTGGACATTATGGAAATTATCCGGTTTAGAGGAGGTATTAAGGAATCTCTATCCGCCTGAGGATCAGAATGTAGAAGGAGTCCGATACTTTGTCTACGGCGATTCAGCTTATAGTTTGTCTCATTCTGTTATGTGTGCTTATAAAGCATCAACAACACAACCTTTAACCATGGAACAGAAGGAAAATAATACTGTTATGTCTTCTTACAGGATTGCGGTTGAACATGGCTTTAGTAAAGTTGTGAATCTATGGGGTTACGTTGCATATAAGAATGGTTTAAGAATAGGGAAATCCCCAATAGGGGCTTACTATACTGTATCAGTTTTATTTACCAATATTCATACTTGCTTCCGTGGGAGCCAAGTGACGGAACAGTTTAAAGTTAAACCCCCTAGATTTTCTGACTATATTCGCCTCTAATAACTTGTATATAACTATATACATTAATTTTCTTTACTTTTCTCAGTGAGTTTAGCTACATGCCCAAGTATTTGCGTTAAAATCTCGTCTCTTCTCGCATTTTGTTCTTCCAACTGATTTAATCTTTGAGAGAATTGCATATTACTTACTTCAGATACTTGCGGCCTATTTGCTAAACTTTGTATTGCCCCTGCCATTTTATTCCCCATTTCCATAACTGCATTAATAAGCTTTTCGGTATCCTCATGCTCAGCTTCAAGTCCCTTAGATATTAATTTTGCTTTATCAATCTTTTTTGACCTTTTTGATTGCGAAGTCTGAATGTTTCCTTCCGTTTCGTCTTCATCCAAAGTAATGATTTGTCTTTTGTTGCTTTGCACTTTCAGTAAATTTGAACGACGAACTTCAGCTTCTATCGCGTCTTTTCTAATCGATTCCTGACTCTTTACAGCCTCCAACTTTTCTTTTTCTAAGAAATCCAGTCTTTCAATCCATCGGTCAAGTGCTTGAGATAATTCTGTATCTGATTGTGTTGTACCGGACTGAATCAGCTGTGACTCAATTACAATCTAATTTTTTAATTAGCATCTGTAATCTATTTATGTTAAGAATAAGAGAATAACCTTTCTAGCAGTCACGAGTCCTTTTACAGTAGATGCAGGGTCTCGAAGTCTTTTCCCTGTTTCCCGTTCAAGTAAAACGGTAATCTTGGTCCAAAAATCGCCTTTTTTGCCTTCAAAATATTCTGCTTGATAGGAAACACAGAGACGTAGAAGTATAAGTTGATCCCCCTCTTCTAATCTTGTACGGTTTGTTGAAAATGCTTGCGATTGAGTAGAGTTTATTGTTGAAGGAGTAAATTCAGCTGTAGAGGGTTTCGATTGCAAATCCAATAGAGGTACTACTAAATCCGGAGCCGTTTGTAATAATGATGTTATTCGAGAAGGCAGCGGTTGGATTATTGATATGGATCCAGTATTATTTTTATCAGGTTCAAGAAATGATTTTTTTCTAGGCCTCCCACGTGGTTTTTTTGTTGAGTTCGAGTTTGTTTCCATTGATCCAGCTCGTGTAGAAGGCATTCGGCTTGCTATTGTATTTTTATCGGGTATTGTTAGGGAGAAGTATTTTTTTGAAGCAAACGGGCCTTCTAGGCGGGTATATACCACCCTAGATTAAAAAAACAAACATTTGGTTATTTCTGTTAAACTACTTTCGGTGCCAAGTCTGACTCTCCTTGGCCTAGGGATCCGTGCTCGAGTGTTGCTAAATCCACCTAATATGGCCTGCTTGCGGAGATTGAGAATGCTATGCATATGAGTGAATACATGGTTTATTTGTCGAAATCGGGGTTGGCGCGGGTTTCCGGGCAATATCATATTATGTGTCCGCCGAATTCCCATATCATGAAATCATGACTATGTTAATACTGAGTTGTCGACGTACATAGAACTATCATAAGTCGGCTTCCGAGTAGATATATCGGCAGAGTGGGTTTGTATGGAGCTGTTTAACGGGCCACTGGTTCTCGGCCATGAACAGGATCGATATATCATCACTCTTTACCGACGGTGCATTATTGGATAATGTGCTAGGTGCATCAACCGTGGCAAAAAAAAATATATATAATGCACGACTGTACTTATTTGTATGACGCGCCAGGCCGGTAAGACACAGAAAAGACAATCGACGCTTATGATCTCAACAATTAATTGCGCCTGACAAAAAGTGTGTTTTTGCAAGTACATGTATGCCAAGGGGATTTCGAAAAAAAGGCTAGGCCGATAGGGTTTGGTCGAATCATCAACAGCTTTGGCCTTTGTATAACATCATAAGACCTTTCATTTAAGATTGAGGCGTAGTGTTCCACACCGAGTCCCAGCGCATGTGCTTTCGGAATAATTTCATGCGGTTTGCTACATGTGAGATATTGGGGGCAATCCTAAGCGGAATCTAGAAACTAAAGCTGGCTTTGCATCTGGGTATATACTCTACTTTACATGTAAGAATCAAGTAATAACCAGGAAACGACATATTTAAGAATAAGCTAGCGCTTCCGAGATTGTGTCGGGTACTCTAAGTGCCAGTTAAACTACAGATGTTCGGTTGTCAAGCTTTGCTTTTCGAACCATTCCCCTGGGATCTGGCGCACGATTTTTTCCGCCCATAAAAAAGCTGCACTGTGAATCATGATGGTAGAATCAAAACCTGACGGAAAGGGTCTCTGCTTTCAGATCTTATATCTCCGCTTACATGCTAGCGACACACCAACTGCAATTGGGAGAAAGGGTCCTCAGAGATCGACTTGAATTAACACTGCTCGAGTTGTAACACATAGGACAGAAACGAAGTCAATACATGTACATGTATGCAGCACGTAGCGGCAGCACTCACACTCCTTGCGAGACAAACCCCCCCCCCCTCCCCCAGCAAGTAGGACCGGCTATCACTTAGCTACTCTATTTTCATAGTTTGGCGGCGGGCTACCGCTGGGCGCACGAATCCGCAAAAGCGGCCCGTACTCATAGGGTATATACATGCCTACATGTATGTATGTATGTACAGGAACCCATCCGGTGGGCAATTTTGCGATGGTTTTTATATGATTCATGGTTTATAGATCGATTTCGAGTCCCGTATCACACATGTATAATATAATATATGATTGGAGAGCACTGTAAAAACCACCCCCCCCCTCCCGCTAAGCCTGAGCATGATGTTTGGAAGATTCTCCAAAGGCACACATGCAAATAAATATATGTAGTTTTATAAAATATGGTAGTAAGAACCGAAACTAGTGGGACTCTGCGCCCGACAAATTTACGTCCTGTAATTCCAGTTATTATGCGTATGCATACAAAGGTTGTATGTTAGATGCAGGGGTTGCACCTGGTCCGGAGGAATTTTTCGGATGTGAATGGCTTTGGCAGCTTATAAATACAGCACTTATATAGACAAATATCGAGTAACTAGATGGCAGCTACTTGTGTGGGGAGAATTTTGAGCCAAGATAAGTGGGTTTTTATTTAGACTAATGGGACGTCTCGTGTCATGGTTAATCACTCGACCTACTACTTATTTGTACTGTTGTTGGTGTTGTTAATTCACTAATCGAACATCTGTTTACTCTTAGCGATAGCAAGCCAAAATCTCAAGGGAGTGGATAGGGCTTAAAGGTTCGATTATCTCTAGATATTAACGTCGTCTTATACTATTATAACGTAAGAATATACCACATTACTTTACCTATCACGGTCGCGGTTCCTTTCGCGGTTCCTTTCGCGGTTCCTTTCGCGGTTCCTTTCGCGGTTCCTTTCGCGGCTCCTTTCGCGGCTCCTTTCGCGGTTCCTTTCGCGGTTCCTTTCGCGGTCCCTTGGGCTTCGACTTCTCCTATATGAGTGTCTGTGGCCAGAACCTCTTTCTCGGTCTCTATCTCGGCCACCCCGTCGATCGCGGCTTCTACTCTTCTCCGAGTGTTTGCGCCTATACCCATCCTTACTCCTATCTCTACTGCGGTCCTTATACCTGTCACTACCCCTGTCGTCTGTTCTTGTGGAGTACTCATGTTTCCGGATATCTTGTTCGTCAAAGACAAAACCGGAGTTCCCGCTCCCGCTGCGGGTACGGTGCCCATGACTACCTTCCTTATACTGCCGTCGCTTCTCCAAGTGGTTGGAACCGCCAAAACCACGTGTTTCAGCTGCGTTTCGGCGTTTCGCGTTGGTTGCTGTTCGCCACGTGTCTGATAGCTTTGAGACCTGCCAGACAATTGCATTAATACTCGGGGGCCGCGCAATCAGGGATAGTAAGTTGGAGATTTCAGGGCTTTGAGCTATTAAGGGGTAATATTCAACTTAATTGAGAGAGGAGCCGATAGAGATAGGGAACTAAATATGTAAACACTTACACTCTGTGAGAAATCAACGTGAATCCTATGGTCATCAATCAACACCCCTTGCATCTTAAAATAGGCTTGCTCACAGGACTTTTGGTCCGCGAATTCAATGAATGCATATTGCAGGCTATCGCCCGTTCTTTTGTCGCGAATGACCTCACACGAGAGGATGGTGCCAAAACGGCTGAATATTAGATGCAAATCTTCGTCTATACCCAGAAATCTGTTAGTCTGCTGGTTAGAGGCGTGGATGGTAATAATTCAGGTACCTTGGGTAACGGGATTAAGCTTGCAGACAAACAAAACGTTTTCAGGTGGTTTGACATCAGCAAATGGAAGATCTCCCACCATTTCCAATGTTAACGCTTGTGCTCTAGCTTCTCGCTCCCGTCTATTTCGCTCTGCTTCCTCTGGATTTTGATCCTCGTTAATATCCTCATCTTCTCCAATCCTGACTGTCGCAAGTTGTGCCTTGGTTGGAACCGGGTCTTCACTAGGCTCTACAAGTCCCGGTGGATCCTCAAATGGGTCTTCTAATATAATGGTATGTCGTATTCTAATATCCTTTAGTGGCCTCCCCTTGTCGTCGCAAAATGCATTGTTTATTTTCTCCAGCGCATCAAATCCTTCTACTACCTTCCCAAATATAGCCGCTTTTCCGTCAAGAAAGTCCAACTCATCCCCTGTTGTGATAATGAATTGACTCCCACTCACTCTTTCATCAGGATTATTACCAGGTACAGTGGCCATGCTTACGGTACCGCGTTCTGTATGCTTTAGTTTTGGATGAAATTCGGCAGGAAAAAACCGCCTGGATGGCCCATTGAGAAGGCCCCATATTGAAGTACCCCCATCCGAATCAGCCGAGTCGGGCCCGATAGGGTCGCCGGTTTGAAACGAAAAGTCCTTTTGCACGCTGTAAATTGGCGAAAAATTGTAATATTTCATCTTGCACCTGTCATCAATGACCTAGTTTTAGTTCTCAGCCCATATATCGCATGTTCCCGGGGGGCGATCTGTTTATTGGTGGACAACTAGTAAAGATGTGAGGTAAAGGCTACTTACAGCTTTAGGAAATTTTGGCACGCTCTGGGGGCCAAATCGACTAAAAGATCTATGACGATATCGCCTGTTTCGCCTAACTCTAGTAGAACTGACATGATTGTGGGCGGGGGTTCAGGCTGGTAAATATAAGAGATATATGTGGTGGGAATGGAAGTGAGCGACCTAAGAAGGAGAAGTGAAGTAAGGGAGAAGCCAGGGCAGGAGTGAGATAGATGCGATAGTTGCTTATTAACATTGCATACATGTATTAGGTTAGCGCGCACCAGCATGCATACATGTACAGTGGCGGACACACAGAACCGACCATCAAACTATCCTTCACCCGTTGACTTTCAACACCACAACACTTGTCCAGGAAGAAAGTCCTTCTGTAAAACAGTTCTGTTACCTACCCCCAACAGCCCTACAGAAGGGATTTCGAAATAAATAAAAAAACCACTTCCCTATAGCTTCTAGAACAACTTAACTAAGGGTCGGTTTTGGGTGTCCGCCACTATACTTACATGTACTTGCTGGAAAAAAAAGTATGGTCTCAACCCGAACATCCCCGGTTGCTTTCTGGCTCACCTTGGAGACCATACTTTATTTTTCAGCAAGTAGACCTATATGGGTATATTGACATTACATGCAACACTCGCAAACAAACACTCAAATTACATTGGTGATTATATGGGCCATATACATGTAGCTTTAGACAATAATACATGTACATGTGTGCATGGTGAAAGGGTTTGTCTCCCATCCTAGGGCAATCTAAGAGAACTCGAAGTTTACCTAGCTACATGTATGAATATGTGTTTGTAACTGACCCGCAACATAATACGGCCGAAGACTACATGTATGAAACAATGAAGAATATGTGGCCACAATAGTCACCTACAAAAACCTATATTTTTATTTGGGAGGTAGAAGATGGGTGGCTCGAGTAAAGGACGGAAAGATCGTGAAAGCCCATGGCTACAAGCATACAAATCAAGGGTTTACAACCACAACCCCACACATTCTATAGGGTAGAGACTACATGTGTCCATCATATCAGCAGTAAAACATAATATATTCAATCCCTTTACACAGCTTTCAGCCGCCTAAACTCGATGCTACATTTTTATATGTCTGCGTCGGAGAGGACTTGAGGGCGGAATTAATCGAGAAAGCTTTTTTTTCCCCTCTAAAAGATGATAACATGTACGTATGGGAGGTACTTTGGTAAGCCTACATGTAGGGTACCGACCATACATGTAATATTAATTTCTAGCCAGATAGCATAATTCAATCTGGTCAAGTCTACTGTTTTCAGTATTTAATTACTATACTACATGTACTGATCTAATTAAGCACCAGGGCCCTTTTTGTGTGTGTATATGCGAGTGTGTGTGGGGGGGGGGGGGGGTGCACTCGAAGAACTTGATTATCGAAGTTCGAGGAACTGCAATTGCTTTCTTTGTCTGCATCTTGTTTGATCGAGCCACAGCTAGCATGATCATATATGATAGGGCTTTTGAGTATGTTGAGCATGGGGTTAGTGTAGTGTCCGCCACCACCACCAAGCCAATATGTGCATCTACCCGTTATTCGTGTGCCATGATGCAGTTTGCTTCTATGTACGTACATAGTATGTGAATTTACGCAACTAAATACATGTCGTTCAATCAATAACGATATCGATCGCATGACTCCTACAAACGCATTCGGTAGCTTGCGGCAGTACATGTAGCTATTACATGTAGTTCTTTGTGCTTTGTACATGTGTAGAGGCAGCACGGGATGGCTGAAAAAAGGTGTTATTAGCTGTACTGCAGAGAAAATTACATCTAGTGTCCTACCAATATACAATCCATACACTTCTAGGATCTGACTTCAAGTTTGGTTATAATCAACCACCATCCCTACAAAACCTTTAGCTTGTGCGCTTCTCTCCTTCCTTCTTCCCACCTACATCTTATTTGAACAACCCGCAGTGCGGGCGTAATCGAGTTCTACTTAAGCTAAACCCGCATCCCCCCCACTATTACTCCCGACTCGTACTCGATACGTCCCTCAACCCAACTATGACACGGCATATGCCCAATCAATTGAGCTATCCGAACGTCGAAAGCCTAGAGCCGTATAGGCATCCATCCAGGATTCCTCCAGCTCCAGCTCATGAACGGTCATTTGTTATTGCCCGCCAAAACCCACGCTCGTCGGATCCGCTTGGGCGGCCGCCGAGGACAAACTCTACTTCGCATGTTGCTAGTAGTGCCACCAGCAGTCCGCGACGGCGAATTCCAGTAGCTGTTTGTCTCTCCAAGTCCCCTTCTGCCCTCTAAACACCATACACACTCAGATATATCTTTTTTTAGAACCCTTCCTCCTTTTATCTCAAAAGTTTAACTAACTTTATTAATAGTGTGGGCGATGCCGTAAACGGAAAATTCGATGCAGTGGAGATCCTGGAGACAACTCTGGTTGTCAGAATTGTAAATCAGCTCAAGTTGCACAGGGTCTATGCGTGTTTTTAAGAGTACAATGCGAAATGCGAGAGCTCGTCCCGGACCATGTGCTCATGATGGGTTATGAGCAGGTGTCTTCAGCCCAAGTCGACCTTCATCACCACCCTTACTCGTCATCCTCTTCTGCATCCTCTTCGGCCTCCTCTTTGGCCATGGTCGGTGTATCTCATCACAATACACCGTCCAGCTATAATATGAATGCTCATGCCCTTAGAATAGGACACAATGGCCAAAACCATCAAATGCATAACAACACAATGCCTCTTAGGTCGATATGTCACCAAGATCCGTTGGGCGGAAGTGGTAGTGGCGGGGATAGTGCCACTGGATTGCTTCTTTCAGGAAGATATGATGGCCTGGGAGGAGATATGACGGGTAGTGTAATCCACGGGTCCAATGGTAACGTGATGTCTGCTAGTAACGGAGACATGTACAATGGGCCATATGCCCCCCAATACCTTCATCCCGATATCGGACAAGGTATGGGAAACAACCTCCACAGCCAGCAGTGGGCTTCCATGGCCGCAGGGCGGAACTCAAGTCTTTACTTAGATCAAGATCAATCTTCGATGAACTACCAGTCTGTCGGGACTTTCAATGTAGTGTTTCCGGCACTCTCTTCCCTATCTTCATCTCTTCCCGATGGGGTATCTCTTAGGGCTCCTGGAGGTGAAAAGGTCCAACTTCCACCGCCAATTCGGACGCAGGCTTCCGAAGCCACTACCAGCAGCATAGTAAATATACGTCCTTCACCTGGCTCTCTGGTGAATGATCCAGTATCTTCGAGCTACGAGCGCCAGCCAACATATAGAGTATTTCCTAGTAATAGCTGGACCGGGGATGCCTTTTCGTCGGCTTCTCAGTCAGCTAGTATGGCCGTTCCTTCGAACGCATCTGGAATGCCTTCGCAGCCAACGCCTGCTATACCTGTACAGTGCCAAATAAACACTTTCAATACTCACAACCCCCCAACATTCCCTCTATCATCTTCGAACACTTCCCTGCTCCCATCCCTATCCCACCAGAATGCGATTATTTCGAGTTCTTCGGTAGATTCATTCCCCCAAGCTTTAACGCACCAGCAAAACCAGAAGAACCGCAGCAATTCCGAGTCTAGCAATAGCTCCAAGATCATTGCGCCAGTTCGAACGAATTCTACGCCAAGCTATACGCGGTCGAGCGTAGGTGGGTGTCATCAATCCAATGATCAATTTGGGGAGGGCTATACAAATTTAGTCTAACATAGAGGAATTACTGTTTAAAGACACGGATTCTCACGGAAGACAATCGATGCAACAGCATAGAACTTCGGAATTTAATAAAGTCTACTAAGTCTAAAGGGATATAGGGTATGGGTACAGAGTTACCTAAATCAGATGGGGTTTTTTTTTGCGTTTTTTTTCCTTCTTTACATTTTTCCCCATTCTATGCGTCCGGCGTGCTCTCTTCCAAACATCCCGACGTATCCTTTTGTTTCCAGGTTCGATATTTCCTCATTGGTTCTTTGTGGTTCGATCCTTTTGTCCAATGTCATTTTTCAATCTTAAATTGCACACCCTGAAGGATAAAATAGGAATGGGCTAAGGTGTTTGGGTTTTGGTTTACGGCTATTTTCAGTTACTTTGTGTTAGGCAATATCAGTATATCGGTAGTATTTGTTATCAGAGGGAAATTACTAAGGGGGGGTTCGAGGATTCAGGGGGACGCATATGGGATTGATAAGGTTTTAGTATACAAGAAGCGGCGCAAGTCGATTGAAGTGGAATCTGGTGCTTTGGCTTTTATCTCTCAAGAGTAACTTTATTTTCATTTGATTTACCTACTTTGTTTTTCTTTTCTGGGGGTGTTAGGGACTCGAATTTTCTCCCAGTTCCTGGTCAAAACAGCCACTTTTTAATTTGCTCGCTGTAGTATTTTATCTACATGTATACCTCGCTTTTCTCGCATGCCTTCATATCTTTTCTTGTCTTAGCCTAGTAGGAGTCAAAGCCAAAAAAATTTCCCAGGTATTATACAAATTATGGCATCTAGCTTTGACCTACCAGAAAAGGTCTTTCAAGTTGCATTTCTCTGTCGTGTGACTACATGTAGTTTCATGATCAATGTCTCTACTATAAGTTAGGAATAGTGACTACTTCTGCTGATCCACACACAACTAAGTAGTATATTAGATTTGATACTTTCTTCTCCCGCTTTCTAGATATCCATCTGGTTATCTGGTTATGCAAAGATGACCAAGGCGAATCACCGATTTTTTTTTGTCCACCCTTACCATAGCCAAGAAGCTATATATGTACTACGGGTTTAAGGGTAAGTCTGTAGACAGTGGTCGTGGTTGCAGTAGCAGTAGGTGTCTACAGACTTACCCTACACCCGTAGTACTAGTACACTGACAAAGACCGAGTGATAACATATGATCCGGGGCTTTTGTGTCACTTTCCTTCACGGTCAAGCAATATTTTTTTTTGTTTACTTCATTAATTACATACGGTCAAGCAATAGCAACCTCAATATCAAGGAGAGCCTACCTAGCTCCACTAACAACCAACTTATGTTATACACTGTATGTGTTTATATCAGGCAGCAATTAAAATCAAAGAGGCCGTTTAACTAGAAGTGTGTAAAAGAGCGGTTGAATGCAGGTATCCCTGCTTACTAGAACGAAAGGAAAGTAAGGTTGCTTGCCTTTGGGCGCGCATACTTGTGTTGAAGATCTATCTTTGTGTATCTTTAGACGGCGGGGAGAGACGGCAAGTAAAGTCGAGGAGATGAAACCTCTCGGGAAAAGAGCGTTACTTGATCTTGTTCCAGACAATTCGAGTAACGTCTTTTTCTTCTCCGGCGAATAGTAGGGGGAGGATATTAGTGTTGTGCTTTTTTGGACCACTTCGCCGTTCTTTTGAATTGCCCATCGTGATCTCTTTCACAAATTCTTTTTTTAAAACTTAAAGTGCTGCATTAAGTTCTTACTTGGGGTTACAGAGCTCCATTTCTTCCGATACCTCGATCCCGTTATCCACACACCCCCCCCCCTTCCCCCGGGTGAGAGGAGTGTTATTGTTTCACAGGCTTGTGTGAGCGCTTGATCATTGCGTGAACCAATACTCTAGTGAATGGTGATTCAACCTGTTTTATTTGATTATCGACATCGGATGGCTGGTCATAATCCGATCAAGCCGTCTTTTTTTTTTTTTTCATTCCCGCTATCTTAGCCATAGGAAGTCCGGCAATTTTCCCTCGCCCTTTTTTGAGATTCATTCGTCGCCACCCCACAGCAAAGGGACTGGATTTCACGGTATCGAATGAAACAGCACTTTATAATTTAACAGTCGCGAGTTCCGCTGTTATAGGGTGTATTATGTTTTCTGCTCATTATTCCGAATGGCCCGGACCGGGAACATGTCAAAGATAGACGGAGGAAGCGGGGGCATTGGAATACCTCCTCCGGGGGACAAAGATAGTTTCATCAGAGGAGATAACTAGATATAGCACACAAATGAGTATCATGTTCGTGTGCGTATGTAAACCACTTTTCTTCCTACTTTTCGAATTATCATCTACTAAACAAAGCTTTTCGACCAATGATTATGAGCAATCTCATTGTGTCCTTTATCTCATTTTCCGACTTGGTTTACGGGCTCTTGGCTAGTAATATTGATATATATCTACTGGCATCTCTCAACTTAATTAAAATACCACCTAAACGCGGCAGTCGAAATTGAGAGGGGAGAATGTTCCTCAGCCGGTTTAGAGCGCTGATACATGCCACACGTGTACCGTGTAAAGTTCCCCGCCGCAGCATGTTTCCGTATGCAGCAGAAAGTAGGCTGGTGGATCGCCCCCTGGACTGTTCCGGATCAGAGACCAGGATGTTTCTGCTACCACACATACGTAGAATTTTCAGTCGAACGATTTTGGAGGGTGGGTGCTGGCGTGATCGTAGTGATAACAGATCCTGCAGAGCTTCCGAACAGAAGGCATTGTCGTAGCGCAGAACTGGAAGCAGCGTGTTCATCTATTGATCTAATGTTGGGTGAACCCGGTCACTGCTGTTGCAGCCCTCCTCCGACCGGCGGTGTGAGTACCAATTAATTAATATGTAGTGCCAATATCCACACGAAGACCAGGTTTATAGCGGACGGGGCGCAAATTTGACAGAATTTTCCGGGAACCTCTGTGGCCAAGCTGCTTGAGGGGGGAGGAAAGGGATGATATTATTGGGGAAAGCACGCGGCCAGAGGGGTGGGGGTGGAGGCTTTGTATGCATTAAAGTGTACGTACGTATTAAGGCATTAATTAAAGAGCTAGGCTATATAGCTATATATATGTACTTATCGATATCTGCGTTGTCACACATACAGAGTAACGAAGCACAAATTTGTACGTGGATGTAATCTGTTTGGAGCTAATCTTCTAGCACCGCCTTGAAGATTTAATGCTGTTGATCATGCTACCTGCAGAGATAATTGTGGGGCTTGACCGGTTTTTCGAATCCGCTGTGGCCTTTGGATTCTGAGGGGTTTAAATTTTTGTTGCAATATTTGGTTTTGCCTGCTGAGATGATAACACACAACAGTGGGTGTGTTGGGCACGGGTGCTTTCAATGGATTCTATTTAATTTTCCCCGTATAATATAATGCTTTGACTTTATGTAAGCTTAGATTCTCTTGGGCGGGTCTGTTTGGCTAGTATCGAAGATTTGGGCAGTATTTAATTTAGATATGATCAGTAGCGCGCCACGATCGAGTGATCCTCTATGACCTAACTGCAATATCATTTAGGCTCCACTTTTAATTTGGGTGCCAAATGTTAGCTTTTCAATATGGCGAAGATCAGTTCAGTAGATACCCATCTCGAGACGTGAACATATATATCACAATTAAATGCACATATTCCGTAAATCGTTATAGTATAAATATAATATAGCTAAGTCGATATTCATGATCGCCATCATACTAGAGTTATCAGGTTTGCAGTGGGGTATTGATGTAATTTGATACATGATTGATTGATACTTCAGGGGTATTAATGTAAGTACAGTATGCGCATGCAAGCACGCATTATAAATAAATTTTATAGGCATTGGGAAAGTTGGAGGTGGTAGTGGTTAATTATAATGTTGAAGTAGAAGGAGGCTAATTTTGGTTGAGCTAGGTTATACGTATATATGTTATGCGCAATGTGCAATACCTTAATATATGAAAAGTTAACCACATGAGTGTCAAAAAGGGGGGTGGGATCACTACATGTATGTATTTCCGTCAATACGCTAGCAATGCGGTATATATATATTGGTACAGAACTCCTCCTCCAATGCCAATTTAAGTATTCGTCAATAAATTCCGTAGTAATTTCACCCCGTACGCGTTTTTTCATACTGTAGATATCATCGGTAGATCCGTGCCCATGAAAGTGTTCTTCTAATATATTAAATGAGACGCTACCGGCGGGCTACCCTTTTCTATTACTTATAATTTATGGTTAGCCATTCATGCAAGATCCAAATATTATCTCAAACAACACCAGCAATTTTATGTTCATTTAATATATGACTGACTATTACATATAAGGTATGTATTGCATTCTTCTATAGATTTATTTGTTCTCCTTTAGGTTTACTACCCCCTGAACGGATGAATTTTATCTATTTGCTGCAGCTGTTTAATTTGGACGTGGCGCACGCACTTATATATATAGTAAGGGAATGTTTCTCAACCAAACAGGTTGACATGCATGTACCGTACCGTTAAGGGCCTGGTCGGCTGCCGCAGCTAGCCTCGATTTTGGAGTTGGGTTTCTGGAGAAGGGGGGGGGGAGATAATCTGACAAAAAAGCACCCAGGTGTCTTTGGATTATCGATAATCCATAGATTTTTTGAACTTCTATGGATTGACTGCCCAACAGTACACCCTGTTTACTGTTTACAAAACTATAGATTCACTTCTAATCCCGAATTATCCCCCGGGTTTAATGCAAAAGAACAGACTAATAGGTGGTGGTAATCTGGGCTGTTCTTTTGAGAACTGATGGTATGTAGTAGTACGGAGTGTACTGAGAACCCCATTTTAGGCAATTTTTAAAAATAGGGCCTACTATTATAAGGGTTTTGGTTGGTCTGATATTCATAATTTTTTGAGTAATGTGATACTTGGTAGCCAAGCTATATGTCTGTCCCGCAACTTTTAAGTACAATTCAACCTCGCGACTTGACTCTTAAAACAGCCTTCGATATAGACTGTGGGTTCAAAATGCTACTTAGGGGAAGCTGAAGGAGAGAGCAATACTGTGGTTATTTTTCTGCATTTTTAAAAAATAATTTAATATTATTTAGATTTTTTAAGTGAAATTATACCCTCCAGCAAAAATAGCCAGTATCATTGGTTGCCACAGGTGGCGCTCATACAAATTCGACCAATGGGGGGGGGGTTCTCGGTATTTACATGTAGCACATACATGTAATTCCAAGCGTGGTCAATAATGCTCGCCAAGTCAGGCTTAGCGTCCTCCTGGCCTGTCAACTATAATTCTCTACGAACGCGTCTTCCCTACAACCCCACACTCTCACTGCAATACCCAACCCCATCTGTCTAACATGCGCCTTCGGCTCGTTATAAACCGTAATTCTCTCCCCACCATGAAGATATGGTGGGACACATCCGCATTCCAGCCCGACGATGATAGAAACATTTCTTCGCTTCTAGTCCGTGTATCTCAAATCGTTCCATTGGAATTTTCAAAGTGGGGTCTCGAGGACTATGCCGTGGAGATTGGCGGATTTGAATGTCTCCATTTCCAGGAGGTTGATAGCATCATCAGGGATGGAGATGAAGTTGTGTAAGTTTATACATAATCCTGCGATCGTTCTATAGCGTGCTAATGACCTAGGATACGGCCACTTTCATCGCATGAGATCAAGGAGCGCCGACTCTCGGGTAGGCGTCAGATTAGCTCATCTGGCCGGAAACTAATCGATGGCACTCCTTTTGGTCGTAGCTTTCTTCGACCAGCGCCGGATCGACCAGCCCTAATAATAGCTCGACCGGCCAAAAGGAGGAGAATTGGGGATGATTCATTTACAGTCCAAATTGAGCCCGAAGACGGTGAGAGCTATACCGAGGAAGAAGGCGACGACGAAGGAGCTGAATATTCAGATTCAGAGGATGATGGTGAGATCGTTGGGGGGCGGCGAGCTATTCCGGTGGTGGGGAGGAGGCAGAAGGGGGGTCTAGTACAAAACGGCGAACATTTACCAGACAGGATCCATAACAGGGATTATGGGGATGAGGGTGGGGCGGTCTCTGCGAAAATGGGGCAATATCATAACCCTTTAATGGACTTACATTGCAAAGAACCAAGCTACATCGCGAGGGAATCTATGGATAAATTGGGGAAGGGGCCCTCCTCGAATTCCGAGCAAGGTGGAAGGGACCCCAAAGGAACGAAAGTATTACCCGCCGTAGAAATTTCAACCGTTAATAGTGACTCTTCAGACTCATCTGATGATGACGACTTCGATCCTAACCAATCTTCGGATTCCTCATCAGATGAAGACAGTGAGCGCGAGGACGATGAAGATGAGGATGAAGCAGTAGTGGACAAGACTACTACCCCCGCAAAGAAAAAGCTTGTGTCCCAAGAATTCAAGATTGCGGACATGATAGCCCCCTCAGAAGATGAGTCTTCAGATATTGATTTCGACCCAAATGCTGCCAAAACTGGGAGTTCAGACGACGAGGTATGCAGCAGCCTAGAGTCATCATCGGAGGAAGAAATAGTTCTCCAACCTAAAAAGTAAGTCCTCTAGAGTCATTATCAGCTCAAATAACTAAAAAAATCCATAGAGGACCGCCACAATTGCAAGGGCAGGGATCGAGTACACATTCATCTAGTTCCTCCAGCTCTTCCAGCTCTCCTGAACCTCGAAGAAGGGCCGCTTTGCCCAGGTTTTCAAGCTCACGTAGCTCCCGAGAACCGTCGGAGAAGCTACCATCTCACCCTAAAGGGCTTCCTGTGGCATTGGGTACCCTCCCAAATGAGGGAAAAAAGTCCACGAGAGCAAGAAATCAACGTAAGAAGATGCGAAAATTGAAAGAGAAGGGTATTATCCCAATGGATATGGATATAAAAGGATACCTAGCCTGGGCTCCTGGGAAGTTAACAATGGAGACGGGACCCTTGAAGTCTCCACCTCCATCCCAAAAGCAAGCTATGGCTGAGAGATGTACCGAAAAATTAACTGGCAATGAGATCTCTAAGGATGCCAATCGCCGCAAGCGATACAGAAAAATCTACAATAAAACAAGAAAGACTGGTGCTACTGATTTGAGCTTTGATGAATGGGTCAAGGAAAGGGAACAGAAGCGTTCAGTGGGGCTGCAGAATGGAAGGGGCAACTATGAGGATATTGATGGTGACATCACGATGGACCCTGTAGACGACATTCCAACAGAAGAATCTTCCAAAGAAAGGCATATACCTGGCCGACCTAGTGTGAATATTTCGGCTGCTCGGCCTATGATTCATCATGACCTTGCTACCACAAAAGGCCAAGCCGTAGAGGAAGAAATCAGAAGCCGGAAGGAGTGGGCAGCCGCACACAAAGATGATACAATCAATAAAAGAAAAGGGTTTGCAACAAATCAGTTTGGAAAGAAGCCAAAAAAGATAGTCTATGATGAATATGGGGACCCCGTTTCAGTTTCTGTAGATACTGAACCGATCGTGCAGGAGGAGAATATAGATGCATGGAGGCAAAAGTTGGTACTCACAGCAATAGAGTGCGAGTGGGCTGACGTGGTACTTCCTGAACCGAGCTATCCTTTTAAGCAACCTCGGTTCCCTCAAGGTCATATTTTGGCAGGTCAGAAGAGAAAAAGAGGCGGCGGAAAAAAGAGGAAACAACAGCAGCAGGAAGAATATGGAGAACATGATGGCTATGGCCAGTACGATGGTTACTATCAGCAGCAGCAGGGTTACGAGAATTGGAACAATCATGACTACTACGACGATACAACCTACCCGACGACCACCAAAAATAGAGTTGCTGAGGGCCCGGCTCCCGTAGACGATCTCCCACCTCTCCCAGCGGATTTATCTACCCTTACTCCGCTCTCAAAGCCAGTTCTCCCGGGAACAGTGCTTGCATTTAAACAATTTACCATGGATAAGAACTACACGCCGATAATAGCTGACTACAAAACCGCCATTATTGAAGAAGTCATTGACGAGCCAAATGGTCCATTTCTTGTGATGAGACTAGCCATTAGAGATCGTATAGAGAGAGAGGTAGATAAAACGACGGGGGAGAAGGTTTTGAGGAAGTTCGAAATGCCTGGGGATACTAGATCCGATGAGGGAAAAGAGGAGTTGATGTGGGGGGAGCTCATCCAACCATTGTTAGTGAGGTTACCCGAAGGTTCACAAGCAAAGTTTCATGATAAAACAAGCCTAGAGACAAATGGAAAAAATGCGAACGGAAACGGGGGAAATGATTCCCCGGGTGGTACGGGGGGGGAGGGCGGAACTGGGACTGGGGGGGAAGTGGATAGTGCCCCAAATGGAGAAATGGATGAAACTGAGAAGAACGGTGATGAAGAACCCGCCCCTGGACAAGATGATGCCCAGAATGACGAGGGGCTGGCCTCTGGACAAGTAAATTATGAAACCAGGACTGAAGTGGTGGGGAAGGCTAGTCCAACTCTTTCAGAGAGAATTGCGGCAACCCTAGAAGCAGAGGAAGAAGAAGCCCTTTTAGAGGAACTGGCTGCAGATATGGCAGTCGTTACAGATGAACATCCAGCTTCCCAGGAAGAGGCGGTCGATACACAGCCAGACGCACAGATTACAAACTCCCCGCAATACTCGTACTCCTTTAACGAACTCAAGTCACCTGGGTCAGGAGCACAGGTGGCCGACACTGTGGCGGTAGTTCCTGACACTCCTTCACCCTTGGAAGCTCACAGCACGGAGCGATCTGTCTACGATTCCGACGATTCCGATTGCCTCCCAAGCCTTGAGCATATGCTCTCCAAATCGCAGCGAGCATCGGTCAAGGTTGAAGCATCAACCCAAGATGAAACGCAGCTCCCACCACTGCCTGTTTTCTCGCCATTCGGTATGAAGACGAGCTCGCACGAAGGGAGGCCATTGGACGAACAGCAAATTCAGCACGAAGTTGAGGGTGCCAGGGGGGTGAATAATGACTCAAAGAGGATTACAGTCAAGAGTAGGGTTACTCAGAGTCAGGTACAGGTTATTGATTTGACAACCAGTAGTAGTGATACAGAAGAGATCAGGAAGAGAGAGAGAATTAGGAGGGGGAAGAAAAGGGCTGGGAATGATGCGTGGAGAGCTGTTAGGAGCTAGAACTACCTGCATTCAATTTTTTTTACTTCCTTTTCTCTTTCTTTTTTCTTCGTGTCCCTTTTTCTTTAGAGAGGCCGTAAGGGTATTGGATACAGAGTTGTTATCTACGGATAGTTATATGTGATGCATATTTTGGACCCCAAAAGACGTGTCCCCAACGCTCGCTCACGTTACAAATTGTTCGGATTGAAACAAAGTTTATGGAATTTTACTTCAACTACCGCATTACTAAAGCCTTTTGAACTTTGGGACTTAATAGTGTACAGAACAGTCCTCAAAACCCGCCCCACTCAACGCAAAACGTTCTCACCTCTCCAGGTTTATCTTTGTTTTCACCTCCTACCATCCACGCTTTCTTCACGCCAGTCCCCAACCTTCCCCCGCCCACAACGTCCCGCATCTCAATCTCTTCATCCCATCCCAATCCCGTCACAACGAAGTGAGAGTGAAACCGCAATGGGTCCCCCGGGTATGCCATAAACTGACACCCGAACCGGAGCCCTGGAGAAAGGAAGTAGTCATGCGCGTGAAGGTGTTTGTAGAGCGGATACGAGGTCTCCGAAGGCGCTGGATCCAATTCTCTAGCCTCTAAAGGCCCTGGTGGTGGGGGTATAGTATGATAAAGGGTTCCAGAGGTGGCTGGGACAGGATAATAGCGAAGTGTTGATGAGGTAATATCTGTAGCGCTTGGGGGTTTTGCTTTTGGAGTGTTGATCTCAATCACAGAAGTTTCCGGTTTATCCCCTTCTCCTCCGACCCTTCCATCCTCCCCAGTTTGTTCCTCCTCGCCATCGTTATCTTTTAACGACGCTGGCTTAGGGGTTCTAAAGGCCTTCTTCCGCTCTTCGGCCACTTTCTGGAGGGCTTGCATCTCACGTATCGACTCTGCCTCACGTGCTTCGAGATATGCAGCCTTGTCGCTTTCGAGCATGGATTTAAGTCCCTCAGAGTGCGCTCGGATATCATCAATGATATAACCAGCGCCTTTCTCGACGAGTAGGGCAGCCTCTTCGGTCATGAGCTCCAGAGGGAGGCCTAGGAAGACATTCTGTTGGGGAATCTGGGGGAGGGTTCCAGTGAGGCAGCCGCACATGCGGTGGGATGCTCGGACATGTGAAACAACTAGGCTTGCGAGGGTGTTAGATTAGTTTCTTGAATATCCAAAGGCCAGATATTGGCATATATGTATCGGAGTTTCATCCTTCCTACAGCTCTCCGTCGGAAAGCGAGTATTCTTCGAGGGGGTTGGGAATTTACATACCATTAGCATCATACAAGAAATAGCGACTCGTGACAAGGTAGATTGGAAATGGCTCCACAACACCCCATTGAGATGCCATGTCTTTTTCCTCCGATATTTCTGAAGGCTAAGGCTAGTAAAAAGAAAACAATACAGTAAAAATGCGGGGACGTTCAATACCTGACCTGGATGTCGCCGATCTACATACAAAAATGCGTCATACAGATCTCCTGCGCGCCAAGCCGCATTTGCCTGGCGGCTCTGCAACTCAAAGTTAACGTGCAGGAGAGCAGAACTACATGTACAACCAGAACACGTTTCATATCGTACTGCAGCAACTAAAGAAACGATGTCAAGGGCCTCAAAAACAACTCTCGCTGTTACCACCGCCCTTTGCGGGGGCGTCGTTTGGTTCGTACATTACTTCCAGCGCGCCGAGAAAGAAGTCTGCCCCTACTCGCTTTGTGTTATATTTCAAGGAGAACATTAAGCTGATGGAGATTGGGGAAGTGAAGTTGATGCACGCAGGAGTCATTCGTGATGAAGAGCGATCGAAGATTAAGAGGGAGCGTCAATTAGATTTTGACATGCAGAGGGAGCTTGAGAAGGAATTCAAAAAGAGTCAGAGTGTTTCGCCTGTAAATACTTCTTCGAGTACGGATGGCAGTAAGCACAGTACAAAGGGATAAAAAAGGCCCAGAAAGGACTCTAGAGAGTTTGGGATACCTTATCAGAGTGTGAGGGACTATATAGTCTTTTTATATAAATAGCAGCGCTCCCTCCCCACCACCACCTAATATCCGGAAAGACTGTAGGTACTAGAAACATTATATATTCAATTAACCAAGACCACAAGTGATAATCAAAGGGTTGCACGATGTTGACGTGACGTCTACTATATAGAACTCTTAAGACAACTAGGGGTGGGGAGAGAAGACACGCGCACGCCTGCTACAAGACACATGTATTGATACGAAATGGGGGGCAGCAAATATTATATAATAGGAATTAATTGTTCACGGATAATTCAAGACTAAGGCTCGGCGCAATTTTTTATGGCCAACGGAAGGAGAGATATGGTCAAAGTTCTAAAATAGTGAGATTTGTTATATTTCTGCTTACATGTATAAGTATGTATAAGGGAAGAGGGTGAATCGCCATAGCTTTCAGGCTATATATATATACTTGTATGCATTAATAGACGAATTAGCAAACTGGATTTGTGCCAGCAGCAGTCCTATAGAGCTTCAGGGTCGGGATAGCAGTACTATACATAAGCTACTCTTGTATATTCCTCCGACGAGAAACCAATAAGCACATTATACTTTGACTGTATCTCTTAAGATCTTATAAATACTGAGCTAGCTGATAATTGATATGTTTTTAAACCCATTAGTTTTTGATAAACCAACTGTGTTCAATTAACGATCCTCATCACAAGCTACCACTGGAATACATACGTATATACATGTATATATATTTTCTGGTATAATACTATTATAAGTTGTTTTTGTTCTTGGTGAATTAATTGCTTGCAGCCCGTGGCCGGACAATATCGATCTGACAATCTCACCTCTTAGCTCCCCTCCCCACCATTTGTATATTAAACAAAGGATAAAGGAATAACAGGTGAGCTCAAGTTAGAACAGACGAGCTAAGACTAAAAGCTACATACATGTACAACGGTAGGCAAATAAGTCATGGAACAAGTGGGCCTGTTCTTGGTAAAACGCCACGCGCACACCAACATTTGGTGTTTGACTGCGCTCTCAGCACGTTTCATCACTTATCAAGTACCTGTCTCGCGCTGTACATGCAAGTACTTATATATAATAAGAGTTTTCTCATGATCAGGCTAGCAGCTTTCGGCGCGAGTTAAAAAAAAAAAGAGGGGAGTGTTAAATTATAAAACCCCCTTCTCGGTAAATAGTTCTTAGCTTATAGTGGTGGGTATGAAGCCTCAAAGGACGGTAGCTTTGAATGAAATGTATAATAAGTTGGAACTAATGAGCTGGATTCAGGCTATTGGATGTATTCAGTGCCTCCTCCGAAAAGTATATACCCCATAAGCTGTTACTTAAGTGCTGCCAACATGAGACATAAAGCACCATGGCCAGGGATTTCTCACGCGTAAGCCACAGAATTGGAACAGGAGACTTGGCAAGGTTAGCAGCCCTAACAGTGTATAGGATAGCCTTCACCAGCGGTTTTTGGACTTTAGGTTCTCCTAAGCTCGCGGAAACCGACTTGACAGTACTACTATCCTTCATGCACAACACTTGTCTAGGAAGAAAGTCCTTCTATAATCAGTTCTGTTACCTACCACCAGCAGCCCTACAGAAGGGATTTCGAAATAAATCAAAAACCACCCCCCATAGCTCTACTTAACTGAGTGTCCGCCACTGTACATAATGGATTAAAGAAAAAGAAGAAAAGGTGTGTTTGGATCATAGTACCTCGCTCGCTCTAGCATATGGCTTGGCAAGTACCACATACATACAAGGATCTTACACGAGCCAATCAGGATTTAGTGATTGGGAAGCTCCGAGTTCAATTACCGTAGACCTAGGCTCGTTCCCTATGTAATTCATTCGGCAAAAAAAAAAAATAACATTAACGCAGAAGTGATCGAACGTTTGGGGTGGTTATTTCCAGCTATCTCTCGTTCAATGATCTTGGACCTTAAGCCTTCTTTTCGACCTTTAATACATGTATCCATGGGTATAAGGTCGAAAAGAAGGCCCAAGATAGATGTTGATATACCCGTATCCTATATACAAGATCCTGCTGAATCACAAAGAGACTCCTGCCCCGAGCGGGCAGAGAAAAATCGATCCTTCGAGCCAAATACTTATTTGAGGTATGTATGATACACTTAAACTGAATGTAAATATATGAAAATAACCGGAAACCTTCACCACAACCAAAACCTGTGTGGGGGCGCAACTCCAACATCGCCTTACACCGCAGCCATAAGATAAGACAAGGGATTCCAATTCTGTGATCCTTTATAGTTATATGGTCTAGGGTTTTAATGCGGGCTCAAGGGTGGTACTTTCAAAATTTGGTTGTTGTAGGCCATTTGCTTGGTTGCGAGGCTGGTTTGCGTCCGTCTTATATGCGAGACGAGACCATAGTAAGAGAGGGTCGCAATGTCTCTATTACGGTCATACCTACCAATTTTTGGGTATGCGTAACAATGGCTGCTGGTGCTGAACGAACTCAATATAGTAGCGCTCCTGAACTCTTCGAGCGCAGTTGTGTATTATCATTTACTTTATTGACTCGGATAAGCATAGTATCTTCCAAGCATAAAGCTTATAATCATAGCTTCTGTGTAGAGCCTATTGATGGCTAATGGGACTTCTATAACCAAAGGGTCTGGTAAAGCTATTTAGTAGGGCTCAAGTTTAGTTATCTTAAAAAAAAAAGAGAGCTGTAGATTTACCACATGCCTTGTAAAAGTTGTAGCACATTAACAAATTAATGACTTACAGAGCAGGTCACATTCTTCCCAGGCTTGATTTTGTCTTATATCAAATATACCCGCCTCTGCACGCCATCATGATCCACTTAGAGTATTTCGGCAGATGAGATTCGAAAAACCCGGGAATAAAATAGTACTAGAGCAGCGGGGTGCTAGGAAATAACCTCCTTAAAAATGCCGATTTTGGTGGGGCGGTCTTCCTATGATCCTGATGCTACTAGACCGTCGGCAGGGCTAGGGTTCAAACACTAATATCAATGCCGAGAAATGTTGTTGAGGGGATGACACGTGAAACCCGATCGCGTTGGTTCGAGATTGAGTTTTCGGTTTGGGTCAATCGTATTCGTGGGGTCCACTTTAGAAATTCCCGGCAGAGTCATCGTGCGCGTAGTGTTCGTACTATACAGGCGAAAAGGAAATCCAAAGCCCCAACTTCCAAGGCGATTGAGGAAGAAGGTTTCGGCGAGACATAGATATATGGAGGGCCCACACTTGCCTGCTGGAAAAATAAATGATTGAAAGAACCGATGTTATGGTGAGATAACTGCAGCCCGCCTCACCGCATGGGTTAGATAGATGACAGCTATAAAAACGATCAGCGTGCCAGGTAGGCAGCCACCACAAGGAGAGAGGGAAAAGTGGTGCCTGCCAATTGGTGTGGGGTTTGGTAGATACATGTATGTAGCCACCAATACGAAGATCGGCGAATTTACCCAAGCTCCGGGCAGTTTGTTTGCAACAATTGTTTCTTAGAACACAACTTTGTGTCTGTGGCCAGCAACGAGTCGAAGAATTTATTGAGGCTGTCATGAGAAGGAAAAAAAAGTAGTAACGAGGATCATAAATTCGAGAATCCCTACGTCAGTTGCCAGTCATTTTATATATGCTCTTTTGTCTTCAAATGATAATTTGTTTTTCTTAAGAAAACGCACATACATACACCCACACCTCACGAAGTTTGAAAACAGATGGAACATGTGTTGGAAATCGAAGATCACAATCAAGATCACCAATTTCAAGACAAAATAAAAGGAATAATAAGGGATGCCAAGATGGTAATGAGGAAGTCATTGCAGCTGATTCGGCGGGCTCGAGATGAAGTCTGGAGGAGCGGTTGAAAACTGCGCCTCGAGACTCGAAAGACGTGTTTTACTTCCACACGCCTGGTCCCTGGATTCCATGAGGCTCGGGCATTCAGAGTTCTTACGTAAGGTAGAGGGGTAGACAGATGGGTGGCACAAATGACGATGTATTTATGCATGCTGCAGTAGGATCCTGTGACTTGTGAACACTCCAGCTACCCTAAAACGGAAGGGGGCCGAACAAAAAAGGTCACGATTCACTCTCAGGTGTACTCTAGAGGGGTAGAGTACCTACTTTTGCATGCATGCAGTGATATGGGGGGGGGGGGGGGTTGCTTGATGTGCATTTGACAGCAAAAGTACGAATAAGTGGACTGTGGAGATGAGAAAGCAGAGAGATTCATAGTTTTGTTCCCCTCTTGACGGCAGCGTTCCGTTCCGTGGCCACCTTATTTGTTGGGCCACTGTTGGACATGCTTTTCTAAGAAAGAACGCAATCGTTGCGCCAGCAATGAAGAAAGTTCCTCCAGTCTACCGAGATTCAATTTTCAAGGGGCTTCAACGGGAACTAGTAATTGGGGGGGGGGGGGGTCTTGGACCCTGGCTCGGACCTTAGAGGTCGTTGAACCAGAACGACAACCACTGTCAAAAACGAATAACGGGGAGAAACACAGTTAAATTAGTAGAATGGTCAGGTACTTCTACCGTACAGTACACGCGAGTAGGCAGGTCCAGGCTGTGAACAGATTCAGGAACCTTTGATGACGAGGGGGAGAGGAATGAGAAGGGAGAGAAGGGAGAGGAGTAGGAGGAGGGGGAGGGGGAGGGGGAGGGAGGAAGAGGAGGCAAATGTAAGACATGCGGGGCGGGGGGAAGAAATTTTGAAAGGGAAGAAGCCGAGAGGGCTTTAATGGGTTGAGTGTTGCCAGAGCGTGATAAAGATTAGGATAAAGTGTATTTCAATCACCAGGGGTGAAAGAAAGCACCACTAGATGTGTCGGCGTGAAAGAAACGAAGTCCCATATCTACATGTATTTCACCTGCTGAGTAGAATGGGCGGGCGATGATGCCGGTACGTAAGGTGGAGTATCCTCACTCTCTGGGGAACTCCTTGCTGTTTTTTAAATTCCAGTATCGTGCTGAGGAACTGTTCACGCCTGGATACTACATGTAGTGACACCGTCTGCCGGATTGTTGGCTGGGGTTCCTGTCGCCATGCTGCACAATGAACGCCTACCCAGTCACTTTACACGGACTCAGAGGTCCCAACAGCAGCAGGTCGAAGAAATCCTTGCGCCGCGGTCGTCACTCTGAGACCTCACACGCACACTTGCAAGCACACTCATAGCCATACGACTTCCCACTCGCTCTTCAAATTCCACAGCCATTTGGCCTGACCCCTGCCAGCGTTTTTTGTCGTCCCCTCGTTTGCCTCTGTCTTTGCAGCAGCCTGGTCCATTATTTTGCTGCGCTTGTTGCAACTTGCCGGCCACCCGCTACTCTGTCTTGCTGCCCGCCTTTCTTTCTTTCTTTCTTTCTTTTTTTTTTTTCCCTTCTTTTTACTTTCTCGCCTACATTCGCGTTCCCTTTCCCTCCGAAGAGCACCCTCCCCCTCCTCCCCTTTTCACTCCATTTATCAGTTTGTTAACCTCTTTTTAACCCTTTCATCCCGCAATTACCCTCTTTCCAACCTCACCGCCGCCCTGTTATCGCTATCTCCCTTCTAGGCGGTAACGGCTAACCAAAGAAGGGTCAACAACGCCAGGGCGAGCTTCTACCACCCTTATCCCCCGAACCCCCGTCCCCTCTCTTTCTTCTCTCTCCTCCTTCGTATCTTCCCACCCGAAATTAGAAATCAACTAAGTGAAGTTCGGGTTTTCGTACCTGTTATCAACTCACCCAGACTTCCACCCCCCCCCCCCCTCCAAGAAAAAATCTCAAACCCTTCTACTTCCCCTCCAAATATTTCGGTCGTGACTTCAGCCGTCAAAGGTTCCCTCAACTTTCCCTCAACACCCCGATCCTCTCGGTGGTGAAACAGACGACGAAATATGCAGAACGACGCCGTCTACCAGGCCACTACGGCTGTCCTTAGGGCGGTTGCGAAGGGTGATTACAGCAAGTTCAGCGAGGAACAAAGGCTCACTCTTCCCGGGCATGATACCTTTGAGAAAAGGTCGTTGGAGAGGGAGCTTATATCGCTGGTACAGCGGATACAACACTTAGAGTCAAAGGCCAATGCAGTTAGCCAGCACTTTCCTGATACTCCCAACGAAAATGGTGCGCTATTTTCCCCCTTCTCGCTTGTTGGTCGTCACCCCTCACCAATACCTATCCAAGGCGGTCTTATACGGGACGAAGAAGGGAATGGCAGCAGCCCGACCAGCGATTCCAGCGAGCAATCTCACCAGCTCGAGTTTCTGCACAAGCATGTCAAATCTCAAGAACAAGAGATTCAGGAGAATAGGAAAATAATGAAGAATTTGATGGAAGAGGCAGAAAAAGCGAAACAAACCCCACATATTCCTATAGACGAGGCAACAAAAGTGGAGAGACTTCAACGGGAACTCAAGAAATCACAGCAAGCGAATGAGGCCTTCTCAAAAGCTCTCCGAGAAATCGGAGAGATTGTCACTGCTGGTATGTGGCCAACGAGCAAGTATCAAAAAGTACTTGGTGGGGTAACTTCGTACTGATTTGAAGTCCGTGCGCAATAGTTGCAAAGGGAGACCTAAACAAGAAGGTTACTGTCCACGCCATAGAGATGGACCCAGAGATCACTACTTTCAAGAATACTATCAATACTATGACAGATCAATTGCAGACTTTTGCAAGTGAGGTGTCCCGAGTGGCTCGAGAAGTAGGAACCGAGGGCCGACTTGGGGGACAGGCTAGAATTGCGGGTGTAGAGGGAACGTGGATGGAGTTGACAAATAACGGTAGCTCGAGTTCCTTGTTTTTTTCTCTCGCCTAATCGATCAGAGTGGCGACAGTCTGCCGACCTTTAGAGATACTGATATTTTACGGTATTATACAGTGAACGTTATGGCCTCGAACCTCACGAACCAGGTCCGAGAGATTGCAGATGTTACTACAGCTGTTGCTAACGGAGATCTTTCTCGAAAAATTCATGTCCATGCCCAAGGAGAGATTCTAGAGCTACAGCAGACTATCAATTCTATGGTCGACCAACTCCGAACCTTTGCTTTTGAGGTTACTCGAGTTTCTCGTGAAGTCGGAATTGATGGTATCCTTGGTGGTCAGGCTGAAATACGCGAGGTACAGTTACTCCTCTTATGATATTTCCAGGGTGCTTATCATGGGTTATAAATTATAGGTCAAGGGGACATGGCGAGAACTTACCGACAATGTAAACGCTATGGCTGCAAACCTTACAGATCAAGTGCGGAATATCGCAGCTGTTACTACAGCTGTCGCAGAGGGAGATCTAACCAAGAAAGTTAGCGCTATTTGCAAGGGAGAAATTTTACAACTCAAGGAAACTATTAACAAGATGGTTGATCGGCTCCAAAACTTTGCTACTGAGGTTACAAAAGTAGCCCGTGAAGTAGGAACGGAAGGGAAGCTTGGTGGACAAGCTAGAGTAGAGGACGTGGAGGGCACTTGGAAATCCCTCACTGAGAATGTTAACAGTATGGCCCGCAATCTTACAACCCAGGTGCGCAGTATCGCCTCAGTTACGACTGCTGTGGCGGAAGGTAATTTGGCAAGGAAAATTGATGTGCACGCTCAGGGAGAAATTCTGCAATTGAAGGAGACGATAAACAAGATGGTGGAACGTTTGCAGAATTTTGCCACAGAGGTCACGAAGGTAGCCAGGGAGGTCGGTACGGACGGTATTTTGGGAGGTCAAGCAAGAGTATGTTTAAATTCTTGGAATGAAAACGAGCATGCTGACAAGAACACAGGTTCAAGACGTAGAAGGTGTCTGGAAGGACCTCACCGATAACGTCAACATCATGGCCAATAATCTTACTACACAGGTGCGAAGTATTGCAGATGTCACAACTGCTGTCGCCGAGGGTGATTTGAGTCGCAAGATTACTGTGCACGCTCAGGGAGAAGTACTCGCATTGAAATCAACTATCAACAAGATGGTTGACCGTCTTGAGGTGTTTTCGAGAGAAGTCAAGCGCGTAGCAAGAGATGTGGGGATAGACGGGAAGTTAGGTGTTCAGGCTGAGGTGAATGATGTCGATGGACTCTGGAAGGAAATTACCAGCAATGTAAACACCATGGCGCAGAATCTTACAACTCAAGTCCGAGCCTTCGGCTCCATCACCGCAGCGGCAGCTGATGGCGACTTCAATCGTTTTATCACCGTTGAAGCTTCTGGCGAGATGGATGCCCTCAAGACCAAGATTAATCAGATGGTCTTCAATTTGCGCGATAGTATTCAGAAGAACACAGCAGCTCGTGAGACTGCAGAGTTGGCGAACAGAACTAAATCAGAATTTTTGGCGAACATGTCTCACGAGATTAGAACACCGATGAACGGTATTATTGGGATGGTATGATAGATTCGGCTTCCTTGGTACACGGAGAGAACTGACATTCTCGTTAGACCCAGTTAACCCTCGACACTGATTTGACCCAATACCAGCGCGAGATGCTAAATATTGTGCATAATTTGGCCAATAGTTTACTGACCATTATTGACGACATATTGGATATCTCAAAGAGTATGTCGTGTTTTAACTTTATTGTGCATCATTCTATGCACACAAAATTATGCAATTCTCGCAGTACACTGACGTAAGCTTGCAATGTAGTTGAGGCAAACCGCATGGTCATGGAAGAAATTCCGTTTTCACTCCGTGGAACAGTCTTCAATGCCTTGAAAACATTAGCTGTCAAGGCCAATGAGCGCTTTTTGGATCTTGTCTATTGTGTCGACAATGTTGTCCCTGACCACGTGGTTGGAGATTCCTTCCGTTTGAGACAGGTCATTCTTAACCTTGTTGGAAACGCTATCAAATTCACTGAGAGCGGGGAAGTCAAATTGACCATCCGTCAAACCGATCAATCTCGCTGTTCCGAGAACGAGTACTGTTTTGAGTTCTCGGTTTCGGACACCGGTATTGGAATCCAGTCAGATAAACTTGATTTAATCTTCGATACCTTCTGTCAAGCCGACGGCTCTACAACTAGAAAATTTGGTGGTACAGGCCTTGGATTATCGATTTCAAAGCGCTTGGTTAATCTTATGGGTGGTGATGTTTGGGTCAAGAGTCAATACGGACAAGGTAGTACCTTCTACTTTACATGCATTGTTCGACTTGCTTCAACAGATCTCGGCGGAATTATGCCACAACTCAAACCATACAAAGGTCATCACGTCCTATTCATAGATAAGAACCGTGAGAATGCCGCTATCCCGGAGATGTTGAGAATGCTCGATCTGGTACCTATTGTCGTGCATTCAGCAGAGGATGCACCATTACCAGACATGAACAACGGAAGGAAGGGCGTGATGTACGACGTCATACTAGTTGACTCTATGGAGACTGCCTTGAAACTAAGGACACTGGACGACTTCAAGTACATTCCACTGGTACTTCTCTGCCCGATAATCCAGGTTTCGCTCAAGTCTACACTCGACTTAGGCATTACTTCTTACATGACCACCCCATGCCTCCCGATTGATCTTGGGAATGGTATGATTCCTGCTTTGGAAGGGAGAGCTGCACCTTCGGTTTCTGAGAATTCAAAATCCTTCAATTTGCTATTGGCGGAGGACAACATCGTCAATCAGAAGTTAGCTGTGAAGATCTTGGAGAAGTATCACCACACTGTAGAGGTTGTTGAGAACGGTTTGCAGGCTCTCGAGGCTGTCAAGAATAAGCGGTATGATGTGATTTTGATGGATGTACAAATGCCTGTTATGGTAAATAAGCATTCTTTCAAATTGTAGTTCTTGGATAAGTATTCTGACAAATCTGTCTATAGGGTGGTTTTGAAGCAACCGCAAAGATCCGCGAGTACGAAAAAGAGGCCGGGTTGTCACGGACACCCATCGTTGCCTTGACGGCTCATGCCATGTTGGGTGATCGAGAAAAGTGTATTCAGGCTCAGATGGACGAATACTTATCCAAGCCCCTGAAACAGAATACACTAATACAAGTCATCCTCAAGGTAATAACTCGAAATGGACGTTACCATCCAGAGGGTATTAGGGAAGGAACTCCGAACAGACTTACTAACATCGGAACAGTGCGCGACTCTTGGAGGTCCACTTCTGGAAAGAGGCAGCGGACTACTATCGTCGATACCGGACGACAGCGAGCGGGTGAACAGAGTCATAAACGGAGCAAACATGACCAGGAGTCGGCCGCCACTGGAGCCTCGAGCGGTGACAGTAGCAGTCTCGACCCCGGCACCAACCAACCCGCAGCAGATAATTGAGCTAACAGACGATGATGCGATCGAACATGAGCGGGTGAGCCAAGACGTAATGGTTTTCTTGTGATGGAAACCCTAAGTCTCTGATCGCAGGCTAAAATAATAGGTCGCTCCTTGTAGGCACTGTATCGATCGCACAGCAGCTGAAAGGAGAACAGAAAGTCAGATGTGGATTTGGAAATGGTTAGGATATCGTTGATTTGTTCGAGATCTACATAGTTATAGTTGCATGCAGGGGAAAGGTCTATTGGGTGGCGAGTCCATTTTGCGTTTTATTTGCGACGAGGACCCTTACTTGACCCGTCGCTGCGGGACATCGTCGGACGAGGGATTTTCATCAGCATTTCAAAAGCTTTCTTTTTCTTACATCGCCTCCTTCCGGAAAATCCTGCGAAGGTAACTGTGGCAAGTGGGTTAGCAAAAATTTCGGCGGCAAAGTGTTCTGGACGGTTTATTTTCCTTTTTGTTTATCTACTCATTGGGTCGGTGACGTGCATGACTTAAATGGGGATGATATCCTCGCATGTGGTCTGCGTCTTATCTGTTTTTATCATTGTTGTGCGGTTTTACGGTGTGGCTTCGGTTGGTAGGGTCTGTTGATTTATTTTCTATTTTGTTTTTCTCATTGAGCTTTCATATCTTTTTTGGTTAGTACAGGGTTTTTGTGTTCTTTTACTGGATATTTGGTTGTTTTGTTTGATTTGCTTTGCCCTGATGCTTGAAATATTTCATGTTCTCCAATATACCTCTGCATCTATTGTTTTGGCTCGATTGTTTTCTCTACTCTTCCCATAGGGCGGAAACATTATATTGCATATCACCGTTTTACACATCGACCATAGTATTATTGTTTGGTTATATACCTATTTGCGATACATACTAACTATGCTCCTTTTCCCTCTTTCTTTTCTTTTTTGCCTACAACACCGGATACTTCGAGGAGAGGAGGCTAGTGTCTGGGAAATTTGTGATGAGTCCAGGTTTCCTTTGAATACAACCACACAATATATTCTTATAGTCTTGGTTTTGATCAAAGTTGCTTTAGCCTGCTACAAGTATTTGTAAAACAATGAGCTAAAGCAGAATGCTTTAAGGCAGTCACCTATATTCCTATCAGCCCTAACGCCAGTCTGTTGATCTTACTGATCGGTTTTTAGGTGAGAGCGAAAGAATAAACCAGTTTGGTTGACCCTATTCTGACTATCTTACTCTAATAAACTCTCTAGGATTAAAAATTAGAGTTTGAGGGACATTATATTCTTATAAGGTAAACTGCATGTGCTTTGATGGTACTAGGATGGCCCTACCACAATACGGCTCACCAAGAGGACATCGCAGGAATCAAATCCTGAAGTATTGATAGTTGGGACACGGACTATCTCTTTCCAAACTTAAGCTCAAAGGGCTTGGATTTAAGCCTGTGTATCAAGAATAAGGCTGTCAAGGTAGGTGGATTCTCGTGCGATTCTACTATTGGAAATAAAACTGGGTAAAAGTATATTCTCTTTAGACATTTTGCTGAATGAAGACATATCCTGCTCTTTTTACAATAATGGGAGTGCTTGGTACTTGATGGGTGTGTAGTACCCTTTCAAGTCCTCATTTTTGTATAACAAGTCGGAAACTTCACTGATTTAATTCTTCTCTCCTCCTTGCTCTTTGGTGAGCTCCTCACTATAGAGATAAACGTCAGCGGACCTGTCCAGGAAATTCAGAACCGGAATGGCTTACATATGAGCGTCTAGCTCATCGAGATGCTTGCGCTGCTGTTTCAGCTTCTCCTTCAATTGGAGCTATAGGAACATTAGGAACAGAAGTCTAGTGTAAAAAGATATAAGAGATACATACGAGTTTTACTTTCTCCTGCTGACGAACGTAGAAATCTTCTGCGGCTTTCTCACGCTTGGTGAAAGCATCACTAAGGGTAGCCATCTGTTAGTGAATGCATCATACTTGGCCCACCATTAATCCATCTATGTTTTATACACCACTCATCTCAGAAAAGGGTCTTACTCACCCAGCAGCCTCACCGGCTGGGCGCGAAAAGCCGCTTCCGGTAGACCCCTCAGAGGAGTAAGGCCGGGCGGACATAATGATAGGTGATAAGCGATTAACGCGGAGAGAGCGAATGATGGTTGTACGAAGCATTGTTCCTATCGTTGGCGACAAATGATCGGTTGAAGAAAACGGGTGTATGTGGATGGATATCTCTGTTTAAATCTCGGGCCTTGGATGAGGTCGTCGGGGTTGTGGAGCGTCAGGGCAAGTGACGACAGGCCGAGCGATGATCAGGCCATGCGTTGGTGAGCCCCACCCCACTTCCCCCCAAATTGTATGGGTTTGCTTGCGGGCTGCTTAGGACATAAGGATCAGATTATCAACATGTTTGGTGCTTTATCTTTGTTGATTGATATTTTTATCTCTCGTAGGTTTAACTCTTCTAGGCTTGAGGCTCTGTTCCTTGTTTTCTTTAACACACTTCTCCTGTAGTAAAACGTCATGGCCACGAGCCTCGTGTATCTTTCTGCCTCCTAGCGAGTTTACTACATGCGCATAAGGTAGAGAGGTGTATCTTTACCAAATAGCCCGCAATCCATCTCAAATAATTGGTAAAAAGAGGAAATAGCTTTCATACAGTATACACACTAGGTGCAAGAAATGCACAGGGTCTTCTTTGATTTCCTTGTTTTTACTTTCTACTGACGGTGATGAACCTCGAAACTTTACACCCAGATAGCAACCAGATCATGCGGTCTACAGATGCGTCTACAGATTTACCCTAGCTGGGAAGTGTCACCATGTCTGATGTCTGGAGTTTTGGACATAATTTGCAGCAATTTTCGGGGTCCTAAACCGGCAATGATCATCATACCTTGGTTGTTGTCTCCTTTCCTCTGCCGCTCGCAAGCCCACCCAACGCAACTAGCCCACTTTCCCTCCACATCATCGACGACCATCTAAACTCCTTCCCCCCTCAATCTCCTTCCTCCGTATCTGCATCTCCAACTGCTATCACCGTTCATCATCTACTATCACCTTCTTCTCTACTACCTTTAAACCTACCGAACACTTTAATCGATCATTCAAGGTAAATACTCATTGCTTCTATTAAACTTCTACATTTGTATCTCTTTCCCCTTTTTGTCATATAAGAGCTTCATCAGGGCCTAGAACTCTTGGGAGCACCTGCAGACCCCACGAACTCTAGAAGAAGCTTCATTTCAGAGGGTTGATGATATCTTCCTCTACTGGGAGTTTTAATATTTCGTTGCTGTTATCGGGAAAGCAGCATAGAGCGGGGTTGTTCCTTTGCTATCAGCACTATTAACTTTATCTAAACCTACCCATCCCTTTCGTTCCATCCCACATACGATTTCTATAGGCTTTTCTTGGATGTAACACCTTTATTAAATGTCGTTGGGATAGCGAGCTGTTTCTACTTTTGTCGATTTCATCTATTTTGCTTTTCTTTTACCCTCTGCTCTATTGAATGGATCGCAGTAAATGATTTTAGTTAATAGACCTTTACTAACTGGATCAAAACGCAGAATCAAAATGGGCTATGAGGACTCAGTTTACCTAGCCAAGCTCGCCGAGCAGGCGGAGCGCTACGAGGGTCAGTAGCTCCCCAAATATCCCACGTACCTTTAACAAGTTTAGGTTGCTGAAAATACTGCAGAGATGGTCGAGAACATGAAAAATGTTGCCTCCGCTGATCAGGAGCTCACCGTGGAGGAGCGCAACCTTCTTTCTGTAGCCTACAAGAACGTCATCGGAGCCCGACGTGCATCTTGGAGGATTGTAACCTCCATTGAACAAAAGGAGGAGTCCAAGGGCAACGAATCTCAGGTTACTTTGATCAAGGAGTACCGCCAAAAGATCGAGGCCGAGCTAGCCAAGATCTGTGAAGATATCTTGGAGGTTCTTGACAAGCATCTCATTCCCTCTGCCCAGTCTGGCGAATCGAAGGTCTTTTACCACAAGATGTAAGCACCAACTTTATAGTTTTTGATCAGCGTGGTGAGAGCTAACGGGAATTCAGGAAGGGTGATTACCACCGTTATCTTGCCGAGTTTGCTCTCGGTGACAAGCGCAAGGAATCCGCCGACAAGTCATTGGAGGCCTACAAGAATGCAACTGAGGTCGCGCAGACTGATCTTGCCCCCACCCACCCCATCCGCCTCGGGTTGGCCCTCAACTTCTCTGTTTTCTACTACGAGATCCTGAACTCCCCTGATCAGGCATGTCATCTTGCTAAGCAGGCTTTTGATGATGCTATTGCTGGTATGTACATTGTGTCTGCCCAAATGCGTGATACAACATGCTGACAGGTGTGTAGAGCTCGATACTCTGAGTGAGGAGAGCTACAAGGATTCTACCTTGATCATGCAGTTGCTACGAGACAACCTGGTTAGTCCCTCTGAATCTCTAGTTCTGAATTATACTAACATCTGCAAGACCCTTTGGACTTCATCTGAAGCTGAGACCGACCCTGCCCCAGAGGCAAATAAGGAGATGCCCGATGCCCCTGCGGCCGCACCTGCGACCGAAGGGAAGGTAGATGCCAAAGAATAAATTTGAACAAGGGGTGGGATACATGGTGGGAGAGCGATAAAATTAAGAGATGGGATCATGGCTATAAAGGTCAAATGGGTCGTGAAGCTAGGTTGAGATAGCCGGCCTCTAAATATCCTTGGTGTTGAATCTACATTTCTCTTATATGGTCCCACGAGCCCTCAGTCTTTTTTTTTTCTTTGCCGTTTGGCTCAATTGAAATAGTTCCTTTTTAACCCTTGAGTTCCGGTTCTTTTCTTTCTATTCCTTTCGTTTTTTTTTTTTTTGCCTCCTGGTTTTACATGGCATGGTTTGTGCGACGTGCAGGTTCGTCTACTGTGCTTTTAGCACGGTCTGTTTCTGATTGTGCGGGGATTCCTGTGCTGTAGAATTGATACAAATTCCCACGCTCTTCCCGCAAGTATTCCCTTCTAGGGACGAAACTTGATCGCACCTGTGATGCTTATGGTCATTACTAATTTATGTAGGTACCACCTCCTACATTGTTGTTTTCCAAAACCAGTATGTTGGTATGCAAGGGTATTTGGTGACTAATTTCAAGTGAATTCTTATCATTGGTCCCTTGCCGTATCGCGCTGACAGGGATAGACTCCAATAAAGCTCGAGTACCATAACCCGCACTACTCCCCTTTTCGAACACAACTACTATTGCATGCCAATAGTGGTTGTGTTTGTGAAATGGGGGGCACATATAGCTATATCACCTCCGCTCAAATACCTACGTAGAGCCACTTCGCCAAATATAATATAAACCCTACAAAAGGGTATGGCGAAGCAAATAGTTGAAATAGACAGTTTTTAGTGTATTTTCATATATTCATATAGATTCGATCTGATAAAACCGCCCGCACAGCTAAACCCTTATCCCAAAGAATCACATACATAACCAATAAACCCCAAATCTTTGGCTATTTGCCCCCTTAATTACATACATGTAGGGCCCTAGAGTGATATATAACATACAGTACCACTCGTTGATGCGCTAGCAATGCGGTAAAAATACGGTATCCGTACAGTACTCTTCCTCTAATGCCGATTTATTTCGGTATTTGTCACTAAGTTCCGTAGTCCTATGGTAGTGATTTCACCCCATTTTTTCATACTGTACATATATAGCTAATCCCCGCCTCCTCCCCTCGTAATGTTCTATTACAAAAAGCCCTTTGTGCCAATACAGGGAAGAGAATAAATTCTGGCCCGAGGACACGTTTACTCCCAACAGCCAATAGTGAAGCAACAATTTTCTCGGAACCCCTCAATATGGTAGGTGAGATAACTACGGAATTCAGTGACAAATTCCGGACTAAACCGCATTGCAATTACTGTATTCTTGCCTCATTACTAGCGTGTTGACGGGATAGAGTACATGAACAAGTAGTGATCCCACCCCCCTTTTTGATATCTTCTTAATAAATGTTTATAGGATATTATAGTCTACATGTAATTAAACGGAGATGATAATCCCTGGATGTATCAGCCCCAGGCCTCAGTCCAGTCTCGCCGGTAGCTCAGTATAGAGATTGTGCTAGTGACGTAGTACAGCCCGAACCCAGAGTCTGAGCCGTCGTGGGGTTTTCCCCAAGCTTGACACCAGTTTATAGTTAAGTTTAAGTCAAAACGGTATGCTTGTAGCTGGGTTTTAGAAGTCATGAGGAGTCATGAGGAGTACTGTGGTGATGGCCATATGGATACCTGATATGTTGGCGACTTTATTCACCGGAATACCTACATGTATTTTAAAAATTTGACTATCTATTAGAAGACATCCTGCGGATCTTTTTGGCGTTAACGTTCATATGTGGTCGACTCTGTAGCCCCCAATTCCCCCAAATTAAAGGTTCATACATCAAAGGTTATCAAAAATTAAAAATTGGCGTTGACTTGATGTTATATTTAATATAAAGAAACATGTGTATTTATTTAAGGTACAAAGTAAAAACTATGGCGTAAAAAACCTCATCCTTTTGGTACTATTATTATATGTATTAGCCAACACATTTAACAAATTTAATCATATGTTAGTAATATCTATGTTATGAACACCAAAGGTTAATGAACTTGTAATTAAGTAATTGCGCTGACAACCATTCAACCCACCAGGCTTGAGACCCTACAATCACAAGTGTACTAAAATCACAGCTGTTTCTACACCCAAAGCAATTATACCACACACTTCAACTACATGTATACATGGAAATGGTGAGGTCGATGGTTGCTATCGCGGGAGACAATACTTTAAGCTTTATAATTAGTGATCCATCAATTCTATTTGTTCATGTGGAACTTGTATATGTATCCCACAAGGCTGGGGTAGTTTCTTGCTATATTGCTATCCCTTGGACGGATGAAAGTTGTCAAATTCGCGACCTGGACCGTGCACCACTTAGTAGGGGGGTTATATTGCTCGTTATGGTAAATACCAACAAACGAACCAAACAAGAATTTCCAACAGTTACCACACGAGGTTAATATTAGCTGAAAGTGGTAGGTCGCGAATTTGACAAGTTTTATCCGTCCAAGGGATAGAATCTTTTTTTAAAGATAACTTTTATTAATTTATAGTATGGTTGGCTGTGGGATATCATATAGGCGCAGCTGCAGCGCCTCGACATAAATCACCGCCAGCAGCAAAACCACACCAAAGAGTACCGTACCAATACCGTCTCTTATTGCATTAACGTATTGACTAGACCGAATATCATAGTGATGCCACTTCCCTTTTTGGTACTGTAACCCACATGTACCCAGGGTGCATATTAAAAAGTGATACACATTTTAACTTGGCCTAGATACCTCAACACAAAATACTTGCTGGGTGGAAGTTTCAAGTATTCTAGTATTGTCTAGAGATGTCTGGATACTAAATATTTACTTCATAAGGGAGAAGTCACTTCAAGGTAGCAAAAACGAGCGGTAAAGAAAAGAATTGATAACATACTGTTCGTCTTGATCCCTGGCCACAAAAAGAATATAAATGCTCATATTAACCTGGAAATAATCTCATTTGGCATGTAACCCTCTGGTGGTTGATAGATCACCGAGTGTGCATTACTTTAGGTCCACCTTTATGATATATAGCACACGTACACAGGGGTTTAATTATAAAAGTTATTCTCGGCGCAAGTATTTATACAATACCAAAAAGAGGGATGGGGTTATTATGGTATTCCCGTCAATACGTTGGCAATGCGGTAAGAATATGGTAATATTAGTACAGTACTCTCCCTCCGGTGCAGGTTTAATTCGGTATTCGTCACTAAATTTCGTAGTCCTGTATATGGTAGTGATTTCACCCCAGCCCGTTTTTCATACTGTATCCATGTACTACATGTAAGTACATGTATATTCCCTTATTCCCTTATTGAAAGCTTTCGCTATACACAGAGTATAGGCTAAATTTAAACAACCAGAGAATTAATAGAAAAATGTTTTCTTAAGTTCTTCACATTGCGTCTATATACATGTATATATAAGTATTGATGGTGCATGCATGATGAATACATGTATTTATATTGTAACCGTAACGTAACTACAATGTATAGACAAGATACTAAAGTGACTACATGTAGCAATTCGTTGCTATAAGCCCCGATTTGTGTCTAGTATCACGAATTTTATATATCAATCAATCGTTTTTTCTTCTTTTCTCTTAGGTAGGCGCCACAATCTTTAAACTATGAGGTCTACAATTAAAAGTGTTTGCTTGAGTATTCGACTCAACTTCAATCGTCACTCATTCTAGCATGATCTGTGGAGAGAAGAAACCGATACTAATAAGCATGGGAGCCTAGAGCAATGTGAATCACCAACATATCATGGGTGGGTATGTTGTGTAAATGTGGTACCCGCATGAAGGGTGGAACATGTGACTTTCCATTTCATTTGTTTTTATGCAGGCGCCTACTTTCCCAAAATCTGAGACTCCGATCCGAGGCGAGAAATGCTAAACGGACTGCTAGGTGGCGCATACAAATGATATGGCACGGACGGCTGAACTTCACCTTCTGGTGAGAACCTATTAGGTACCGAGGCAGGCCGGAACGCAAGAAGACAGGCCACCGAGTACCACTGGCCTATCATAGTGGGGCCGAAAAGACGATGCATTCAGATTGTCGACTATTGATTGCCGATAATTGAGGTTGTTATTGGTTGCTGACAAAAAGGGCAAATCTGTCCCGAGCATGGTTCCTTTGTCAATACATGTATGTAGGCATCAGAAGATGTATGCAATAGTACTTACTACATTAGAGATGGGGAGCGAATTGCTAATGAACTACACCTATCGAAAATGTCCTCTAGATATTGTTTTTCAGCCGCGGGCCTCCTAGAGTTCTAGAGCGCCATAGATATAGAATAGTAGATTTGCGGGTGTCTACCATACAGTATGCTTCTAAGATGTATTGGAATTCGATAGTTACTGACCGAAGATATATGGAGGTCAACGGTTGCAGAGGGCGTATTTCAAACAAGCCACTGGGAAAGCTTGCTAGACGGAAAGTTGCAGCAATCCAGGACATTTGGATATTGGGGCAGGTGGTGTTGAGGAGACTCCGACTCCGACTCGCAAGGAAATCAATCGTGTGGAAGCTCGCGGGCTGGCGATCTTGTATGCAGTCCCTGGAGGGCCTTTCCCTTTCGTCCAATCTTTCCATGATGGCTGCCACCCATTTAGGTGGTACGGCCGGGTCCGGTTGCGCACACTCTTGCTTCAGGGGGTTGAACCTTGCCTTTCCCCAGATTGCGAATGAGGAAGCAGATCTGATATATGCGTATGGCCTGACGTCTTCTTCTCAAAGGGTTTCTCCCAATATCCTCGACCTATCACTGGATTGCAAGGAGGAGAAAGGGCACGTATGTATTGGGATGAGATGCATTATGTTACCTGCTCACTCTGAACTGTTTTGATGCATCGGGTAGGCCTCAACTCTCCTTAATTCTTACAAGACCCGCCTTTTATCCCGCTTTGGATGTGGTCACCCTCCAGCCACTAGATACGTAATTGGGCATTCCCTCCAGTCTGCCACCAGCTTACAAGAGCAAAGGTCGTTCTTCGTTTAATTGAATCTTATATTGGGGATTTCTAGGCTTGTGTGCTCAGGCCTAGATGTTCTGATCCCCAAGGGCAACATTCCATTCGGCGCCACATCTAACTAGTTCACAATCCATCATAAGATATGGATGACCTCTTTGAGTCCCGTGTTTTATATCATAACCAGGTATTCCTCTGATAATAAACATTCACTCTTTGACTCCCATTGAGCCCAAAGGGAGTGCCAAAGTATTTTCAAAACTAAAAGGGAAAGGGTCGTTCCTGCTGGGCCCTGCGTCAATCGGAATGGTACGACTAAATAGGTCGGGCTTTCTTACTTTTTTTATTTTATTTTTTAAGTCCCAGTTTGGGAGAGAGGTGGTGGGGTATCTTCTCTGGACGGAGCACTCTCCATATCATACCAATCTTCTGTTGTGTGTACATATGTACGACGACTAAGACAAGCGCACTGCCAATTACACGGTGTGGACACCATGTGCCTGACTTTCTGAAATTCGGCTTGAGTTCGTGGGCAAAGAAGAAGACTCAGACGAGATATTTCCTTCCATAAGACTACGGAAAGCTGGATACCCCTACCCTAAACTCCTCACGTACCTCCGTTCCCCATTTCTGCAAAGGTGGCCCACGGCCAGCCAATCCGTCAGTTTTCTCTGTCAACCCGAATCCTGTTCGACCACGCGCGAAACAAAAAAAAATTCTTCAAATTAGCTTTTCTAGGCACTGAACCTAAAAGGTGACCCCCCCCAACCCAGCTCCGCCATCATAGGTTACATAGCGCACACGCACCCGCCCTCGTACATACATTCTGCTCTAGAGTACATCTAGTACTAGTAGTACGCCCCACCACCACCCACATCAACCCTATTTATCTTTCGTCTCCCCTCTCTGTCCCCCCTCTCCATCCCGGATTCCTATCACCATCTTCGACAAACGTCGTTACTTTGAGAAGGATATTTGCAGGGTGCGGTAGTGGAAGGAAGTGAGTGAGTGTTGAGAGTGTGAGTGAAGCTGCGAGAGTGTAATGAGAGTCGTGTAAGCGGAAGAGTGCTGAGTAGGGTGTTGGGAGTAGAGTCACAAAGAATCGTTGATTAAAGGTATGGGCCTCTTTTCTTCCACATGTTCTTTTTTTTTTGTTTCCCTTTCATCATCACGCCTACTTCCAAGAGACTGATCTCATATCCCAGGCCTTTAAAGAACCCTACCGAATTTCTTATATAATTTTTCGAGTTTATCACCATGTCGTCGTTGTCTCGCAGAGCCTGTTACAAGTCAGTCGCCCCTCACCTTAGTGATTAACAACATTACTCTCTTTACAGTTTATAGTTCTAACATGCTCATATCTGATACAGGTGCGGATCTATCGGTCATTTTGCCGAAGTTTGTTCATCGGCAGAGCGCCTTTGTTACAACTGTAAGGAATCCCTTTCACTGATAAAAATTTTGCAATCTCTTCCATAATCTAACAACGCTGACGTGTTTTACTGGGGTATAGGCAAGCAGCCGGGTAAGCGTTATTTTAGTAGCGGAGATTTCTTTTCTCTCGGTCTGATTGTTTAAATAACTCGACGATAAATAGGGCACGAATCCAACACATGCCCCCATCCTAGGACCACTGAGACCAAGCAGTGCTACCACTGCCAGGGACTTGGGCACGTCCAGGCTGATTGTCCTACATTGAGACTCTCTGGAGCCGGTGCTAGTGGAAGGTGCTACTCATGCGGCAATCCGGGTCATTTGGTATATTCCCGAAAATCTTTTACTCATGATAACTTGCACTCGAGGTTTGACAACATTGGGTTTTACAGGCCAGAGCTTGCCCCACTCAGGGAGCTGGAGCTGGGAGGGGAGCCGGAGGCTTTCCCCGTGGTGGATATGCGGGAGGCTTCCCTCCCCGAGGAGGATTTCCTGGGAATCCTCGCCCTGCCACTTGTTATAAGTGTGGTGGTATGTTGTAATCTGATCAATGATAAGACGTCATTGTTGCTTACCAGATATAGGCCCAAACCACTATGCTAGAGACTGTCAAGCCCAGGCAATGAAGTGTTATGCTTGCGGGAAGTTGGGACACATCAGTAGGGATTGCCAAGCACCCAATGGAGGTCCCTTGAGCACTGCTGGAAAGTCATGCTACAGATGCGGCGAAGCCGGTAGGGCAGGATCGGACGCGTGTATACGGCTACTATACTAACAAGTTGTTTTAGGTCACATCTCTCGCGACTGCCCCCAGCAGGCAATTGAGCAGCCGGACCAAGCAGCCGCGGTCAACTCTACGGTTGTCGCTTAAATATCATAAGATATATATTTCTCTGGCCTAAAATGGAACTACAGATTTCGTTTGTTACTTGGGAACATGGAAAATTTGATTCTATGGATTCTGACTACTTAGCCCCCATACTGATTTTTCATGGAACTTACAACTGGGATCGGACCTGCTACTTTACTACCTTGGTTTCATTAGGGCAACTGGGTTTTTACGTTTTTCAAGGGTTGACTAGGACTTCTCTTCATTGTTCATATTTTTATACTTCCATCGTTGAATTTCTTTCCATATATCTTAAAGATAAATTTTGTCAAGGCTATGGTTGTTGGAAAAACGATATGGGACAATACCGTAAGGGATCGATCTCGTCGTAGTAAGTGTACTCACTCTCCTAAGTCTCAGGCGTAAGGACTTCACATGCATAGCCGATCTCTCCAAACTGGGAGAATGGATTACTATAATCAGTAATGAGTGATTTTCCATGACTGAAACAGTGGTTTCCAATTGAATGCTTTCAACGCGGATGAGATCTCTGAGCATTAGCTCGACTCAGGAAGTGGGTCTCTACGCAATTATTTCCTTCTCCACCGAAAATCGTACGAGCACTGCAGGGAGAGCGATAAAAACAAAGGGGGGCTTGGTCGCACAGCAGAGCTGAGTGTGAACACGCGACAGTGATTCAAACTCCATGCATAGTTTTAATTAATTTGTTGCGCGAAGCGTCCCAATAGAAAAAAGATCTGGGGCGAAGCTTTCCCGAATCCCCGGGTATTGACTTGCGCAACAGAAGCCACACTGTGGGTAAGTAATTAGCTTGGGTGAGCTTAAATGAACGTCTAGTCGTATATGAGAGAGCGCGTATACCCTTCTCTAGGATAAATTCTCCAGTCAAGAGATATTATTGCGCAGATAGAGAGCCCCGTACAGACATACTAAAATTCCCTCCGAAATCATTAATACATGAGTTTTCTCCCATTATTCCAGCTAAGCTATACTTTTATCACGATCCGTGTTCCCGCACCCCAATTCTACCCCTTATTTAGCAGCTTCGGGATCATTGATTCCACTATATTTCCCATATTCAGCTCATGCTTCAAAACGGTAAAAAAATAAAAAAGGAACAAGGAACACCCGGGGGCAAACCCGTTAGTGATAACGTAAGTAGCCTCACGCTCTGGGCAGTCTGGGCTATCTTGTAGCTTGGCAACACGTTCTTCTCCGCGACCTTTGCGCTGTGAAGAAGTCAGCAAAACTGAATAGACCTATGAAGCAATATAAAGCTAATATAAGAAGGGTTAAAACCAATAAAATTCGGGTAGCTGAAGCATGTGCGAGAACGTGTCTTTTGTGTAATTAATCATTAGCCAAATAACAAGACCCAAAATTCGAGGAAGAAGTGGTGCCGTTACCCGCCAACTTTTGGGTTTCTTAGGTTACTCTATTCTTTAATATGAACTTTTGATATCTCTTGGGAGGGCATACCTGGTTTACGCCTACGATTGTTAGTAACAGGTTATTGTCTTAGCACTTCTATCAGGCACCTACCCATCTGCTCCAGCAAACAAAGCACTAGCACCTGGGTCACTTTGGACCTGATTGGTCTTTACTGAGGTTAGCAAGGGCATGCATACATGTGTATTAGGAGATTGCATAAGTAATGATACCAAAAGAACCGCAACATTAAACTCTTCAGCCATATGTGAGAGTTTTGATAACATCTGTCCAAGCTTTTGTTGGCGTCTGTTTAAAGTTTAGCCGCTGATATGAGCATATATTATCTGATAAAACTTACTCTGAGAGTTCCCCGCGGCCACAATAATCCACACGAAAACATGCCATGATACTGTCGACAATCTTTTCCCTTTAGGGTCAATGGAATCATGCTTGGAGAATGCTACCTATACTCACCAACAATCTAAATTCTCCGCTGGCAAAGTTCTGACAAAGCCCGTTCAAAAGCTCCAACTGATGTTCCGAGTTTAACGCCCTTCCGTAAATTATATTCTCACATGCTGCATCTCCATCAACACCAAAACGCTCACTGATCTGCTTGATTCGCTCTGGACGGAATGTTCCCTCGGTGTCAATGTATGCAACTTTACCCTCCGCCCCGCCATGATCCTTTGGGAGTTGGCATATCACTGCCGCGGTCATCGAGAGTTGGGATTTTCCTGTGCGAAACTCGCCGAAGACTTCGGTTATTGACATAGTTTGGATGCCACCACCAAGCATTGAGTCAAAGCTTTTAGAGCCTGTAGAGATGCGGCATACTTTACGACGGAGGTGACCAAGTTCAGAAGCAGTAATGAAGTTATAGGATGCAGGCTACAATGACTTAGTATCTTAAAATCTAAAGGATGGTGCATAGACATTAATTGGAGAGTCATACAGCGCATTTTACAGCAGCTTCTTTGACTTTCTCTGTTTTTTGCTCAGAAAATCCTTTGTGGCACATGAGTAATTAGCTTCATAACCACCAAGAAACGTAAGTGGCACACTGACCTTTAATCTTTGATATATTCCTCCGAGTAGCGGCACAGACAGCCTTATGATGCATACATTTTAGTAAAATTTCGTAAGGATCAGTGGTGCTTAGATAGACAATTACTGCAATTGTCCAATACCCCGCTGCTTTCAATTTCGAAATGTCACTTGCACCAATCCCTGTGCCATATTAAAACCAGCAGCTAGCAGAGTTTGGATGGAAGATACCCAACGTACCATGGTTCTGCAACTGGTCGACATCCATGATGAAATCGGCATCCTATAATATAGTACTCATCAGTAAGCTGGGTGGATAGCTGCTAGTAATGACCGTATTACTAACATCAACATCACCAAAGTCCTCAGTATTTGTCATGTTTAAATAAGATGAAACCTAACGCTACGGCGTTAACTGTTAAAATGATGGTGGCACTGAACGGGAAGGACGTATTGGAGGTTACGATTGACATGCTCAAGAGATGATGGAGAGAAAGACAAGGTATAGTGAGCCCAGTGCTTGGCAGTGCGTATAAGTCATAACGCTAGCATAGTCGGTTTTTTATTTAGGTTTTTCGCTGATAAGTGACGTATACACATCGGGTTTGAGTACCGGGGGTTCACCTAAAGTCTGAAGAATCTGATAAGACAGATACCCCTGTTTTACAGCAAAATCGGTTCTTCAGACTTATTCTGAACACCCGGTACATCATACAATGTCACTCGCTAAATTTACGCCCGGGGAGGGCTTTTTTTGTTTAATTCATTGGGAGCTTGATCGGTTCACCGATTGATTAATTCATTAAGTGCAGCGACAAGTGGTAAGTGATAGAACGCCCTGAGAGTACAAACACCAAGTGCTAGTGGTGTTTTACCAAAACAGGCATCACTGCGTTCCATGATTAATTACCTACCGCTATACATGCGACATCACACTTATGGTACGGGCGAAAGGCTTTATGACATCAACTTTAAGAAATTAAAGAAGTTACAGACTAAATTATACGGATTATTATTACAGCGGCTAAGATCCCCCGTGTCAGCAGTTGGCATTCTGGACTAGGGGATAATTCGCATACCTTGAATTTTCTCATATTTTTCCTCTCGGCGACCTTTTTCTTATCCAGTTCAAACTTTGCCAGCAATTGTTGATGTCTTTCTTTCCTGACCTCTCTGGTCTGGAACCTATAGAAGTTTTTAGGGGCTTCTTTCTCTTTCTTTTTTGCAAGGGCCGCTGCCTCTTCTTGTCGAGCTGGTGCGACCCTCCCTCCACGGACAACGGTGATAAAACCGTCCTCGTCAGGCTCTTGCCTCCGTCGAGCTATAGCACGGGTGTTCTCAGCCTCCTGCTCACCGAAAGCAGCCATAAACGCATCAATTGAGGATTGCAACTCTGCCTTAGGAGGGAAACGAAGGTTGTGGTGTGTCAAGTAGCCTTTAGATATAGATATGTGTCAGCTATAGGCAATTTAAACCCGATCAATGGAAGAAAAAATGGATGGCTGCTATACGTGATATCCCCAAGGCTGGTATTTTGTTCGCATTGCTAATACCCTCCCCCCAAATGGGGATTCCACCATGTTTCTTACTCTTACTCGCTTTGAGAATAGCCTTTAGCGTTATTTCAACGCTCGCTTTATCCACAAAAACCACTACTGCTGTCGAGCCAGACTGTCTTAGCTCCCGATCCCATGTTTTTACTGCAGCAGCTGCTTCAACATCTTCCTCATCAACACGTTTCCTCTTCTTTGACCCTGCGAGCGTAACTTCCTCTTTTCTCTTATTCTTGTTCTCCCCGTCGAAGGTTACACTATCAACCCTTCCACCCCCAATTCTTGAAAATAGTCCCCTCAGGTGCACTTCTGTTGAATCGACTGGAACATTTACAACGAACAGCGACCTCGAATCGTCGGGTGTAGGGACTTTAGGTGAGTGCCGGTGGAGATAGATATAATGCAGAGTTGATTCCACCACCCCATCTGGAAGTCTTATGGGTAAGACGAGGTAGTCATTTATCCTGGTGGGTGATCTAGACATTTTGACTTGGTGGTTGAGTGAAGGAAGATGGAGGCTCAAAGGTTTTTACAGGTAGTGCATTAGCGTCACTTGAGATCACGTGAGCCAAGCCCACAACAACAATTTCGTCCATCATAGACGGTCACTCGATTATCTTAATTAGCGTTGGAATTATTTATTGGGAGCCTAGGGAGATATATATTCTAACTGTAATAACTGTGGGAAAGTCTAGACCACTATTTTCTTATGCCATTACTTCTCTTTATGAGATAGAAATATACATGTAGTTGGTACGTAACTACGAGGATTTTCAGAGAGATTATCTTGTGTTCTGATCCAAGACAATCGCTTTAGCACATGTAGTACATGTAGCTACTGCAAAAACTTGATAGTGACGAACGGGCTGAGATGGAATACTGTACTCTTACTACATGTAGTCAAGACCATTAAATTTACTCTTCATGCCGGTTGGGGCTCTATATCTACGTATACACTCATCCGACAAACCAGAATGCAAGAAACACCCTACGGTCTCAGCCCAGCCCCGTTCATTACTGTCGAGTTTTTGCGGTATGGTTATTTCAATCACACCGTGAGGCCCCAAATGCAAACCTAAAACTTATGATTAACTATATATATATATACATATGTTGATGTTTATGGCAAATATAAATATGTATATATATCAACGTAGCGCTATGTCCTGGGCGTATGAGATATTGAAAAATCTCCTATTCGTCAGCACCTGGGACTTTGCAGCTGTAGTCATTATAATAATACTACCAATGTGCCATAAAGTTCGCAGGTTTATGCGTGAGAGAGACTTTCCAATTAATGTCTCATACGTCCAGGACATAGCTCTAACTGGACTCAATGTATATTGTTAGTAAAAGCTTTCTTTTTCTTGACAATACTAAATACATCAGTATAGTGATTGGTTCGTTTCCGCCCCCTGTAGTATTAGTATCAAGTGGAATAGCCAATTAGGGGAGTCATGCAATATTTGCCTAGTCCTCTTGGCATTCGAGTGATTATTTATGAATACCGCGATGACCATTAGACGAGTGACCCTTCGTGACGCAATGCGGTTTCGGGGCAATGAACATTGCTTTATGAAACTAGAATACAATTATAAGCCGAGTGTCAATGTGAATTAATATTATGTAAATTGATGTGAAGCTACATCTAAGAGGAGGTTTGGAGAAACTACATGTATATATATAAAGTACAATATCTAGATCTGTAATTGCGGGTGCGCCAATCTTGCAATTAACGCAATTAAAGTCGTTATACCTATACCTAGGCCCCTAACCAGCCCCAAGGGCAAATATATTGATAGATGTGATTCGGAAACTCGGCGCATAAAGGTTTATAGTTACTTGACAACAGATCATTTCTTGCAAACGCGGGTCTTATAGTACTCACTACACTCGCTTCTAACAATATCAACGTCGGGATTTCTTTCTACTCGATCTCAAATCTATCATATGCTTAGGTTAATGGGGATCCGGAGGATTGACAGTGAGACGGAGAAGGTGACGGGGTCTGGAGATTTTAACTAGCAAGTTGATGCCGAGCTTTTGATTAGGATCTTGTCTGCAGTCGGAGTCTCGCCAACCCCTCCGTCTCGCCTCCTCCGCTCTATCTACAATGATATAATACATGTATATATACAGGTTAGGAAGATTTCTCGCAGGCCCCTGGTCTTACACCCAATGTCGGCCCAACCACTGAACAAGAAAAAAATCTGGAAAACAAGGAGAGGGGTCGGGCGATGAACAGGCTCCAGAGTATAGGAAAGCTCAGTCTTCCGCCCACGCTTAATACAGTTGAATATCACATTTAATTACACGGTAATGAATATATATCTTTTGATGAGATGAGTTGCATGGCCCGAGTAGTGCATGCAGCCACAGGTGCACGTGGCTATACCCACGAGATGAATTAGTTTCTTTTGCTTCGCCTGGAAGGGCATGGTTCGCTGACAGTTATTGAAGTACAGCGACAGGTACTAGTAAGTGATGGAACGCCCTGAGGTACAAACACCAAATGTTGGTGGCGTTTTACCAAAACAGGCATCACTGTGTTCCATCACTTATTACCTACCGCTGTATTTTTTTATATGTATATGTAGCTTATAGCCCAGAGCGAAAGTCTTAAAACTTCGACACTAATTATAACCCCTGATGTGACAATGATAGATACCCGTTGATGGCTGCTCCGCCACTAGTGCATATAACTCCTTCCCTGAAAATTCGGGGGATGTACAGCCGCGTCCACAAAGTTTTGGCACCCCCAGTCTCGAAGCTCATGAGTTCAAACCGTGATATAAACAACCAGATAAGAGCGACTGCAATGAGAATTTATAGTTACATATCCCTATAGTACTGCCGTCTACCACAACCCTTCGAAAGCCTATGGCGCGAGAAGGCATAGAGGGTGGGTGTGTAAACCTCAGAGGAATCTTTTTTGTATGGGAATTAGACCGTTAGGCTAGGCGCTAGTACAATTATGGGAGTAGATCTCCCAATTTCTATAGACTGATTGGCTGCAAACGCCGAAGCCGAAGTTTACACACCTGCCCTCCATAGCTTCTCGAGCCATACCTTTCGATGAAGGGACCGAAATATTTTGTTTGTTGTAATCGCAGATGTTTTTACAGGGTGCCAAAACTTTGCGGACGCGACTGTACATGTTTTAGCAGCTTAAGGAATACAGAAGGTAGTTATTCAAAATATTGCCTAATTACAACTAAATAAAATCACTGCGGTGCTGGTAGGTAGTCACTCACAATGTATCACTCGGAAACCAACTTTCGCCAAGAAAACCTAACTCGGTCGGTTGGTTTAATTAGTCCACCCCCAGCCCTAACTCAGCAGTTGTAGCTCTGATAGTACCAGCATATGAGTATTGGTCGTATTGAGTATAAGTGCATGTAACTTTGCGGGGTGTGTACTAGTACCCGGGCTGGAGAGGTGATGTGTGCGTGTACGTGTGTGTGTGTGTGCTGGGAACCTCGAGTTGGGCCGGTCTCGAGGTCGGTTTTTTCTCCGGTGTTCCTGGACCTATCTGTAAACCGTCTGCTCGTTTATGTACATCGTTATTTGCGTATAAACTACATTTGGCCCGCTGCCCCGGCTAGCCAGATTTACACATACTAACGAACTCGTATACGTTTCGGTACTTACCAAATAACAATAACTTGGCCAGCCACTACAAAATGAGCAAAAGAAAATATAAGTATACAGGATAAAAGACATAAAAGTAACACCCGAGAAAAACCAATAGACATGCCTAATAACCTGTGGTCGCCAACAACCACCAACCCAGAAGCATAGTACACAACAGTAAATCATAGCTCAAGGCGCCGAAGAAGGAGAAGAAGGGGAAAAAGAAGAAGAAGGGGAAGAAGGGGAAGAAGAAGGAGAAGAAGAAGAAGGAGAAGAAGGAGAAGAAGAAGGAGAAGAAGAAGAAGGAGAAGAAGGAGAAGAAGAAGAAGGAAACTCGTTGATTTATGGGGGAACTGGTATCTAGTATTGAAATCTAGGACTGTCAGCGATTTTGTAACCACTGAACCTCCAACGAATGCGGTTGTAAGGGCGACTGTGGTCTCGCGATCGGTGGTACATTCCCCACAGATAGTGCATATGAAACACCATCTTCAGAAACATATGATGGCGGCCGTGGTGTGGTCTGGCTATTAGGACTTGTTGGCTCTCTGCCTTCAGGTATTACTGATTGCTGTATGCTTGCTCTCCGGACCCAGTAAAACTGATTTGGGTTTACCCTCACACTAGAATTCAAGATGTTAAGAGAGAAACACTGAGATATTATCGGCAGATAGATTTATCACTCACGAGCACCTCCATAACCCGTAGACGGGTGGTGGCAACTTCGTTACATCCGGCCCAATACCGTTAACATCATGATCAAAGGTTGTTTGTATCCTAATAGGCTCTCGTGGGTTTGCATATCCATCTGGCCCGGATGTTGAAGGGATTCTGGAAAGGTTACGGGACGGGCTCCTCTGCAATCTGCCAGGGTTTGTTGCCAATATACACAATCGCACGAGAGCGTGACAAAAGAACATGGTTGCAATTAGTATTATCAGGATCAGCAACACATGCCATTCATGGCGAAGCCTGAGGTCATTTGTAAGCGCTAGGCCGAGGTCTATATGTTGAAGTCGTCAGCAAAATGGAAAATTCAGTCATTGATATCAATTGGACCGACAAATTGCTAGGGTGATGGCTAGAAATCCCCCAGCCACCAAAACTGTAATAAATTTCGACTGCAGCCCTTTGAGTGATCCCCTCTGCCACCATTTTCCCATCTCAGCAGCTACTGGCTGCTGTGCCTCGATATCTAGAGGTGCCTGTGCTACTTGACCCATTTCTTGCATAACTGGATCTGGAGCCTCTGGGGTTTCACGCCCTAATATTGTAGGTTGGGGCCTCTCTAGAAGCTGCGAATTTTGTAAGTCTTGTGGTAGCCGTGGCAAAGACGTGACTGAATTTGACCTGGGCCTTGGAGGTATAGGTGAATCCGTAGCCAGTATGTTATAGAGGCCAGGCATGATAACTGGAGATAAGCCAGCGAAGTTCGAGCTAACAGTAACCATTTCATTTTCCTGCGAAGTTGGCTTTGGGACGATTTCGTTGGTGTTTCCCCTTACTCTCCCTCTGCTATTCCCCCACCAGGTTCGCACTCCGGCGCCAACTCCAGTTCCAACACCATTGCCAATCCCACTACCTCCATCCCGCGCGGCTCCACCACCAGGAATAAGACTTTCTACACCCGATCTCTGGTCCTCCGCCATTCTTAAAAACGGGTGAGACATGTCGATATCTTAAATTATCCTAGGCCCAAATCAAATGTCGCGGATCAAATTTGTTTCCTCTTTTCCATCAACTCTGCTTAAAGGATCTGAATCGAATTCTGGAAATCTCAAAATATGACAGAAAGGAACCGATCTAGGCAAGAGAGCCGAAAGCGATACGATGGTGCAGAACCTGCCGCCAATGGTAACACAACCCAGCTCTAGAAACCTGAGTATAAAAAGGAAAGAAGAATGAAGGAAACCCTCAAATCCAAAAGACTGACCTGGGGCAATTGCACTGGCTTTCAGGCCAAGATACTGGCTTAAAGTCAAGGAGAAATAGAAGGAGAAATGGAGAATGAGGCGGAAGATAAAGAAAAATGGAATGTATAGAGTGGTGGTAAGAACGGAGAAGGGAACTGGAGAAAATGAGGCAGCTAACAGGGGATATCTTCGAACCGGCCCAAAGAATTGGAGAAGCTTAGAGACACAAGGAAACGGCGTAAGTGAGACAAAGGGAGCGTGGTGCTTAAGGAGTGGGTGGGTAGGGGTGAATCTAGAGATACGTTCTGCTACAATAACTGCCGGAACATTGGTGGTGTAAATGGGATTGAAAAAAGAAGGGGAGGAACAACGGGATGAAGAGGAACCAGGCACAAGTAGATCTTTCGGTCTTGGAAGCATGATCGATTCTATAAATTCAAACCACTATATGATTAACCGCCCTTTACGGGACTTGGTATTACTGCATGGTAGTTTGTCCCAACTACCCATCCACAGGGTATCGCATCGAGCCATCTCTAGCCCACCCCTCTTCTCAAATATCCAAAGATGGCCATCGGTTCAATACATGTCATCGTCGTCACTTGTGAATTCAGATGATAGCCAATCGATAATCAATGCCTTGATAACCCCCTCCGAACAATTCTTCGAGAACCTCTCTGATAACTCTGCATGGAGAGATCAAGAGGGCTTGCGCATGGAGCGTCAGGGGTCTTGGTTGTTTGGGGTCGTTTCACCACTCGCCTCACCCAATCAGCCCTGAAGTAGCCTAAATTATGTTACTCAACTTCTATTCAGGGGATCCGGAAACAAAATCTTTTGTGCCCTCTTTAGTCGTATTTGCAGAGACTCTGGTGGAGTTATGATTGCGCCCACTGATGACCCCTCACACACATGTAGGTAAAGGACTGTACGTATACGCGTATATGGGGGGATACAGGCGATCTGAATACATAGAGCCCTCTAATTAATACCCTCCAATATTGTATAAGTACATGTACATAGTACTTACTTGCAGGGGAGGTACAGGCCTACATATCCCCGGGGGCCGTGGTGCTTTGAGGCTTGAACCTGGTAAGGAGGAGGCAGAAGGCGTTTGTGGTTCGTAGCGCGACGTGAGGTTCCCAGATGCACTCCCCTTCGTTATAATAGCAATGATTTCCGCTATTTTTCTTATTTTCAAAATTTGGCCTTCTAGCTAGCCGATAAAATTAGACTATGAATGGCATATTAAAGCCGCGCTAGCTGTAGCTCGCTCAAGTCGTGAAGTTACATGTAGGCACAGGTAAACTTAATGCGGCAGAGTTATTGATTGGATTTACCCGCCCTAAATGAAGAGTTTGGAGTAGTCTCGTGCCCATCCCCTATTTTGGTGTGGTTAGTATATCTGTATTTTTATTTATTAGTCCACCTTCCGGTATTGAACAATAAATAATAATAAATATCGATGGGGTCTGGGGACGAGACTAAGTTTGGAGCTAGCATTACATATAGTTGTTGTGTGTATGCATTCTTAGATCCGTTTCTGCTAGGAACAAAACCATGTGTGTACTCTACGCCCATCCGTGTAAGTACAGGTACTGTAGATTGGATTTTATTCAAGTCTCATCACATTCCGTCACTCGTACTGCATCCTAGTTAAACATGTTTTGATCATATACGTAGAGTAGCTACATGAATAATATCGTTAAACATCTGCCTCTCGGATTATACTACCCACCAGGTATGGTGCCGCGCACGTTAAAGGTGACATAAATTGCATCGCTTATAACTTTTTAACCAAACAAGATATCAAAAATTTGTGAAATCAAATTGTAGATATAGATATGATAGAGATTTTGATTTCACAGATTTTTGATATCTTGTCTTGTTAAAAAGTTATAAGAGATTGGATTTGGCTGTTTTTGTATGTAAAAAGCGCCAAGACTTGGTGAAGTGGAACAGTATTATACCCATTTATACCCCTACATGGCAAACATCAAGCCAGGATTTAGTTTTCAGCCGTAAAGTGGCTGGAATCGAAAGCCCTCATTGGTTCACAAGCAGCTGGAGTGGCTAAGATTGTTCCAGCTGAGATACCGGCATGTCACCTTTAAGACGCGCCGCACCATATACCGTATGCTGCGTCCCCGTCATTAGCCACCCCAGTGTAAAATACATGTATCTACCAATGACTACCATTGTCCAGGTTAGTTTGTGTTCAGCACATGCCAAGTCGATGACGTTTAGGGCTAGGGCTCTGAGCCTTCTTGATCTAGCTCATAGCCTGGCCCAGACCCACCCATCACCCCCAACACCTACTCTCCTACCCACAAGGCTTAAAGATTCTACTACGAAATGGGTTCAGTTGTCCTCCCTCATCTCAAGACTGGCTGGCATGTCGACCAAGCCATCATGTCCGAGGACGACCGCCTGGTTGTGATTCGCTTCGGCCGCGACTGGGATCCCGATTGCATGCGACAAGACGAGATGCTGTATCGTATTGCAGACAAGGTCAAGAACTTTGCTGTCATATATCTTTGCGATATTGACGAAGTGCCTGATTTTAACAAAATGTTTCTCACCCCCTCAGCTTAGGTGGCCTGATCATCCATACTGACTGATGTTTACCGTAGGTACGAGCTTTACGATCCCTTAACAATTATGTTTTTCTTCAGAAACAAGCATATGATGTGCGATTTCGGAACTGGGAACAACAACAAAATGAATTGGGTTCTGGAGGATAAGCAGGAGCTGATCGATATAGTATATCGCCCTCTCTTTTGCCCCCAGCTCCCGACGGAGCCCTATTACAAGACTAACCAACTGTATCTAGATCGAGACTATTTATAAAGGCGCGAGGAAGGGGAGGGGTCTCGTTGTCAGCCCGAAAGACTATAGTACACGGTACCGGTACTAGTCCTGGGCTGGTATATCTCCTCAGCTCCACAGAGGCCAAATCTCGCTTAAAGCGGATGTACAGGAAGGATTCTTGTTAGCATGTGTTGAGCTTGGCACATAAATGTTCGTCTTTTCTTTTCTTGTGATTCGTTTTATATACGTTAAGGTTAATAATTTCTATATAAGATTACTCTTTCAAGCCAAGCAAGATCTGTCCTGAGAATGTATTTAGGTATTTATGGGCCGAGCTCTTGGTTGTTGGATGTTGAGTGATGCCTTGATTTTCAGATCCGCTCTACAGCCTAGCTACCTGTGGGTACTTACATGTATCTAATGGAGGCCAACCGTCTACTTAAAAAACGACGATGTACTCAAGGTATTCCGGAACGCAAAGCTTGGCCTGCGATCAACCCTAATTTCATGCCACGTGCCTTGCTGCACACTCTTGACTTATCGTTGTTTGGCCCGAGAGTAGTCTCTGCGCTGCAACATCCACAGGCCCTGGGTATGAGATATCGATTGATCTACTAGACCAAGAGGGCTCCTGAGGTACTCATTATCTGATTGTGCCAAGAGATACATTTATGCAGCGTTGAAAAGATTATTTATCTCAAAGGCCCTTCGGATCCGGGCCTGCCTCATATGCTAGGTATCAAATTGATACCTCTGTTGCCATATATGCCGCATATTCCCATACTTAACTCTTTTATCCAGCTCTCGTTTTCCAGAGTGTGGCCACATTGATTGGGCAGGCGCAGTTGGCTGCGTGTAGTTTAATCCCATCTAATGATAGGGAGCTAGGTGTAGGATTGTTTTAGCCGGAAGAATTCCAATCATATTTTTTATATGGTAGTCAAAAAATAACTTACATATTTATACATGTATTTATTATTCAAGAAATATGTGGGGTTAATAATGCTTTGAAATAACCTGTACGTACATGTAGTATACTGCATACATGTGGCTGGGTTATAATATGTATGGGCGTTTAGATTTAAGCGCAGCGAGTCTCACCATCTAGAGAAATTATTTATACCACAAATGTTGAATCCCGAGTCAAAATTACCACTGCTGTATCGCAAATCGGTAAAGTAAGGGGCTTTAGGGGCCGTAAATAAATGCTCAAATGGTGGTGAGTACATACATGAGTACATGGTGTGAGAAAAGGACGAGATAAGTGCACGTATGTACTTACATGTAGGTACATGTAGGTACTGTAGCCTTGGCAAACTCGGTACATACATGTACATCATAACAGTACATGTATTATTGTCTTGGCAGTTCACAAACCTCTGAACCCAAGAAAGCTTCTCCCACGATAACGAAACTCGACAACTCACCCATCTCACCCCTCGATCACCAAGACCCGCGCAACACAATGTCAGCAAACAAAGCTGCCCGTATCGGCGAAGAGTAAGCAAGCCCCTCGAAGCTCGCTTCCACCGGGATAAACGCTGACGAATTTCGTCAGAGTATGGAAGACTCGCATCGACAAAGTGGTTCGTTTGCTTGTCCACCCCACCAGAGAGCAGTTTGCGGCGGAATCGGGGTTGTTAAGCTGATGCTTCTGTTTAGAATGCGGAACTGGTTACCCTAACGTATGGGTCTATCGTCGCTCAACTCTGCAAAGACTATGAGGGCGATTATATTGAAGTGAATAAACAGCTCGAGAAGATGGGTTATAACATTGGGCTGCGATTAATCGAAGACTTTCTGGCAAAAACCAACATGGGGAAGTGCGTGAACTTCAAGGAGACTGCTGAAACCATCTCAAAGGTACGTTAATTTTTCCTGGATACCATCTGGGCCCGGAATGAAACGAACTTGCCCGCCGCCGCAATACCGGGAATGTTCCATCCTTACAAACCTTTGCTGAAAATCTGCTACCTGGTGATATGTAGATCGGATTCAAGGTCTTTTTGAATATTACACCTACTGTAACAAACTGGACAACGGATGGAAAACAATTTTCACTCACCTTTGAGGAGAATCCACTGGCGGATTTTGTTGAGCTACCTGATGATGGGAGAGCACAGAACGAGCTCTGGTATTCGAATTTGTTATGTGGAGTTCTGAGGGGCTCCCTGGAAATGGTCAGTAATCCCTGCCTCGTTCTATATTTGGGCGGCCACATAAGCAGACTAGGGCCCTGCTATAAAAACTCGGAGAGCTTTTACTTGCAGCTCCCATAACATAAGCAGTAGCAGGCTGACTCGACATGAATGATGGTGGTTTGTGGGTGGTATAGGTACAAATGCAAGTTGATGCGCATTTTATCAGTGATGTTCTTCGAGGAAATGAGGTCACTGAGATGCGAGTCACCCTCATTAGGATTATTGATGATGAATTGCCTCCGGGCGAAGACTGAGGCGTACCGTAGAAGTATTATAATGATTGGACTGCACTCTATAGTTCCTTATTTGGCATAACACCCTTAGTGCAGCCAACGGTATCTCAAACCCATTGAGAATTAGTAGTGGGACGCCTTGTTATTGGAGTTATTGGGCTGTATGCACATTTGTTTCCCTTTCCCCTTCTCAGTTTTCGTTCTTATTATTGGCGTGTATGATACGCGAGGCGAGCCGGACCATCACAAGGAAATCTCGTGGTGGCGGTAGTCGTGGTGGTGGTGGTGAGCCTATGCTGCTCCATAGTGACCTGACTCCTACGACCTTGTGATTCATAAATTAGCAAAACCCCGTGAAGTGGGGATCCTCAATTCTAGGTAATTCTACATTCAAGATAATATTAGCGAAATTTCTTGAGGAGTTATTTACTCCATTCACCTCGGTCTCGTGCTATATAGAGCAAATACATGTATGTACACAGTACTATAAAACAGAGGGGAGTGTGTATGCAGTATCGTGCACATGATCGATCGCGCACCCTACATGTTCCATGTTTCCCCTCTCCCACATATTCCTCTATTCAGGTATGAAGGGAGTGCGCGTACCAGCGAAAACTACGCGCAGCCGTACCTTTCATGACATGGTTTCTAGTTGAAAGTGAAGTGATTGAGGGCGAAAAAGTTGGGTAGATCTCAAGCTTCCTCCGCGTGCGCATCTTCTGCACGGCGCAAATCTCACAGTATTGTACGTACCTTTGAGCCACAAACTCAATACCTACATCAAATTGGAAAGGTTCACTAGGTTTAACCAACAGTTCAGTATCCGTTATCAACACGAAATTCCCTTGTAAGGTCGCATTAGAATCAGTGAATTCTACCATCATCCCTTATTTCCCTGATCATTTTCGATCTCTTTTGACTCCCCACCACCCGGATTTTTAATTTTCGCTCCCACACATCCGCTGTAACCCTAACCCATGCCACACCCATCATAGTACTGCGTTGCCAGTCCTTCCACCACGCCCGCCCGCCCGCTGCCTCTTGCTTGACAACCTGCTGGTACTGCTTGCTTGACAGAGTGCTTGCGTTGCTGCCACCAACCTCACCTCTTTTTCCGACCCCCCGTGTCGTGTCTGCGTTGTCGTTATTGTTGAACGAACCGAGAAGAGCAGGGCAGCCCTACCAGACATCAAAAGCAGAGAAGAGAAGAGCTAGATACACCAAGGACCACAGCTCACCCACCCTTTTTTATTTTTATTCTATTTCATTTCTTGTCTTTGAAGAGGGCAGAGTTGAACTAAGCTTTACACAACATTCTCATACCTGTTTTCACCCAGGGAAGCCACTAGTAAATAGAGAGAGGGCTACTACCTTTACCTCTAGATCTATCTACGCTACAACGAGAAGGGTTCAAACTACCAAAATTTTCCTCGGATCATTCCATTCTTTACCAGGCCACTTTCACAGATCCAGCAAAGACAGGGCTGTTTCTTCCTTAATCTTCTTGGGGGGTGTTCAAGGTACTGTAGCAGCAACGGGGTGGTGTTTTAGTCAGTAGGCGTATCTGAGAGGGTTTCGATCCCCCGCGGCCAACCCGCTCATTTACTACTACCGGACCCATTGCTACTGCTACTACTACTACTGCTACTACTACTACTGCTACTACTACTACTGCTGCTACTACTGCTACTACTACTACTACTACTACTACTACTACTACTACTACTTGCTACTACTGCTACCACTGCTGCCGCTACTACCACTACCACGTACTTTACCCCCTCCACCCAACCCCTCGCAGCATCCTAACCTGCCAGATCCGACCCAACCCACCCTAGGTCTGTCTCTCTTACGCATCGTCCGCCCTGGCGATCGAGCATCACCATCTTGTCCCCGCGACTCGCATCTTTGCGTTGCGAAAATACAATCGCAACAGCTACTGCGCTTGCTATTACCCACAAAAGCAACAGCAGAAGCTATAAGAGAAGTGAGAAGTGAACAATAAAAAGTACGCACTGGCCAGCTATAGAATATATACAGCCTTTTATATTGAGTTTCTATAGTTTATAGCCTAGCGCTAGCATCCGTCCTCGACCGCTCTTGCCCGCGGTAGCAGCCTCGCTTACTTACCATAGCAGCAGGACAACAGTACTTACCTACTCAACCACCCCCATACCCTTAAACCACCACACACAACTCCTCCTCCCAGCCTCTATCTACCGTAAGAGAAGCTCACTGGTTATCATCCACCCCCCACCCCCTACCAGTAGTCCCTGCATTTCTCTCGCTCCCATCGTTTTTCATCTCTCTCGCGTAAAACCACACTCTCGCTTTGCAACACCGATCTTGTTTTATTTTTTTGTTTATCGCTTCTCGCTCTATTTCTCTCTACCTGCACGCATACCCAGTTCTTTTCTTTTGAACGCAAGCGCTGCTGTACTCCTCGTCGTTCGTCGTGGTTTTGCCGCTCGCCTCCCCAAGAAAAAAGTGTGGCTGATCGGACCTTGTTGCCATCGCCCATCGCGACCGAGAGAGATTTCGCCTCTTCCCCTAACAGCAACAGCCGAAGCAACACCTCACACCTACACCACACCATACTACACTGCACCATCAAACTCAATCAAGAACATCAGTCATCTGACTATTGAGTTATAAATACTAGCATATATCGATCCCGATAATCCTGTGAAGTCTCACTTTCATCCCTTCACCATGAGTATGGGAATGGGAGCCATCGGGGGGCCTCCCGCTGGCATGAACATGAATATGAATGGCGGTGCTCCCCCTCCTCGTGGCGCGCCCGCGAGTAACGATAAGACACTATTGAACACATATATATACGACTATTTTCTAAAGAACGGATACATAGAATGTGCGCGGTCATTAATCGCTGAAGCGGACCTAACAACAACGCCGAATAGCCAGAGGAACAGTCCGTCGCGTCGGGCGCAAAAACACGACTCTGATGGCAACGCCGTTAATGGCGATGAGAACGCGATGGACACCGGCGAGGGCCCTAGTCAGAGAAAAAATGAGGATCCAGACGATCCGAATAAAGATCGGGCAGATGGCTTACCATTACCAAAACTCCCCGCCAACTGTCCTCAGGGTTCGTTTCTGTTTGACTGGTGGTGCCTATTTTGGGATATTTTCGGTGCCAGAAACGGTGTGGGCAAGAGTACACACGCTGCATCGGCCTATGTTACCCAGACACAGGTAAAAACTTCTTGGCGGCTTTTGAATCCCTCATCCGCAACAGCATTAAGTGACGATGTGGTTCAAATACTAATTTTTTACTGTAGGCAACACAAAGATTCAGACAAGAACAGCTGCTTCGTCAAATGAATCCACAACAACAACACGCTCTCATGACAGGGCAAGTACCCAGCCAATTGATGAACCTAGGCAATCCACAGTATCGGAATCAGATGATGATGCAGTCGGGGGTGCTTCCTAACGGAGCGATGAACCCGGATGGTGCTGGCGGTGGCGAAATGAGTATGCAGAATAAGAATCTGCTAGCAAGGACTGCTATGATGAACAATAATAGAAAGTTGTAAACAACCTTTTTCTTATGTCTCTGAATGTCTGCAGCTTCAGTAGGCATTAATTACTGTGCAAGGTACTATTAATCTTCAATTACTGACAAATTCCCTTTTTATAGGACACCACTGCAAATTGCTGGTCTCAAAACTCAGCAGCATATGATGGTCCAAGCTGCCATGCAGCGCGAAAATGGAGAAATCAATGACATGAACGGCCAGCAGCCACGACCTCAGTCTCCGGCTGCCGGACACAACGCTGGATCGCCAAAGAGAATGCGGTTAGAAAATGGGCAGTACCAGGAAGTCGGGAATGGTCGGGGTGCTCCCCAAAGTACTCCACAGAGTGCCGCTTCTGCGTCCCAGGCGCATCAGTTACTTATGGCAAATGGGATTGATCCAAACCGATTAACCCCCCAACAATTCCAGGCCTTCCAGGGCCAAAACCCCATCACCCAGCAGAAATCAATCCAGCTCTATGCACAAAATTTAGCTGCACATGCCGGTAGAGCTGTAACGGCACTGCAAGGCGGCCCGCCGAAAGGTATGGCAAACGCCCAACAGAATACGCCACACGGCGCTCCCATGATGCCTCAGACCTCCGAGGGTGCCCCGTTAGGGATGAGCGACTTCTATGCCACAACGCCTGGTATGCGGGCTAGCGGCATGGGTGCTGGCACTGGAAACCATGCTTTGCAAGATTATCAAATGCAGCTGATGCTTCTTGAGCAACAGAATAAGAAGCGTTTGGCTATGGCTCGCGCTGAGCAAGACAGCATCGCACATCATAGCGACGGACAACGCCGAATGGAGCAGGGGTTTTCGCAGAGCATGTCCCCGAATAGTCGGGCTGCTCCATCGCCACAGACTCCGGGAAATCCAAAGATGACAGGGACACCGAAAATGCCAAACCAAGGTGGCCCAGGTTCACCAATGCCAGAAGGCTCAATGCCTGGCCATGTCCAACAACGAAATTCCCCAGCCGCCATGGGCTTTAATAACCAGCTTCAACAAGGCGGGCAGCAAGAAATGATGTATAATGAAATGAAGAATTCATTGGGTATAATGGGAAATGCGAACCCCGGTGGGGCACCTAACGGTGGGGCCATGATGCGGCCCCCTAGCTCTCACCCAGGTTTTGCTGGTCAAATGGGTCAGGTTGGAATGGACCAGATGAGTGCGAGCATTCGTGCGCAGGCCGGTCGTGGGGGGCCTGTTGGGAATGTATGGCAACAGCAACAGGCTCAGCAGCAGGCTCAGCAGTTGCAGATGCAGGCTGCACAGCAGCAGGCCGCTCAGCAGGCCGCCCAGCAGCAAGCGCAACAACAGGCCCAGCAGCAGCAGCAGCAGCAGCAGCAGCAGGTCCAGCAGCAAGCCCAACAGCAACAGGCTGGAGGGCCACAGTCTGGACAGCCCCAGGCACAGATTGGCACCCCGCAAACCGCTAGGCAAAACCTGCCTCATCAGACGATGCCTCCACCCCCATCAGTCCCGCCAGGCGCGCCGACTAATGCACGCACTCAGCCGTCATCGCCTCAGGTTGCTGTTCAGCAACCACCTACACCAACACAAAGCCATAAAGCGAATCCTAAAGGAAAGGCTGGAAGAGAAACTGGCAAGAAGGTGAGCTTTCGATACATGTGTTCTTTTTCCTATTCGAGCTAATTCTAAACAGCAACGGCCAAATAAGAAAAATGGCGGTGCAGCTCCTCAACCAACAGGCCCAGTGGGAACCCCATCCTCGGAACCACCGACACCAACTACTCCTCAACACCAAAACTCCTTCTCGCAGAACCCAAGACCGGTTGGTTTTGCAACTGGACAAAGCGTCGTGGGCCAAGCTCCTCAACAACCTACCCCCAATCCAGCTCACGCCGCACCTCCAGCACCAGTCCCAGGGCCGGATGTGGGGGCACCATTCTCACTAGGGAACGAAGGTGATATCGGTCTTGATTTCTCTGGTTTTGCAGGCGATGGACCGGACGGTCTCTTGGATACCTTCGATTTCGACTCATTTTTGAACACAGAGGATACCAATGGGAGTATTGGATATGACGGTATAGGGAATTGGACGAATGATGCAGTGGAGGCCTCAGCTGGTGAATCATGATAAGTTACGTCTCTTAATCCGGAGTGAGTGATTTCGTGGTTGCGCTTCACCTATGGGGTCAGCGTTGTGGTGTTTAAGGCTCTCTTCCCTTCAGCCTCCCTTTTCTCTTCTCATTGAGCTCACTTTCAGGTCAACCCATCAGGATTTTTCACATTTTTTTCGTTTATTAGTATTATTATTATAACGGCGAATGACGGCGTTTTTGCTTCGATACTTTTCTCGACATGACGTCTGTCATTGTTCTGTTTGCTTTTTCCTTACCTCTTGTACTCAAATAATGGGGTGGAAATATCTATACGGGAAGCACGTGATCATGTGGCGTGTGGGGTAGTGATGGATGGTATTTATTGCAACTGGAACGGCGTGGTTGGATTCTTGAGGAAGGAAAAAAAAAAAGGGAGGTTGATAAGGAATGATGGATTGTGGACGAAGGACGAGCTTTCAAGCATTTATTTTTTTGTCTTTATTTTTGGTTCAAGTTTTTTTCTGTTGTGTTTATTTAATCTGTTTTTTTTCTTCTTCTTTTTTTCTTTCCTTTCCTTACTCTTTTCCTTTTTCTTTTTTTTTTTGATGTTTTCACTGCCGTTATACTTTCTTCGACGTATGGAGTTTTGCCGAGACGTTCTCTAACCCTTTTCCTTGGGCTATCTTTGGTTGGGAAAGCATGGCTGGATTGTATGGGGACATCCTTTGAATTTCCCTCCGTTCTTATTCAACTACATATCTCACAATATCCTGGCTGGTGGCCCTCTATAAAAATTTCGTCTTGCTTCTCCCTACTGGTATACCCTTCTTTATCAACAGCTTTCTTCATTTTTGCGAAAAAAATCTTTCATTGCGTGGATCCTCTGGGGGGAATTTCTTGTTAATTATTTATAGTTTTTTCTACTTCCGTCTCTTTTCTTCATCTTTTCCCATTTTACCCCAATAAAATCTCTCTTTACCAAAGTTTGTGTTTCATTGTTATTTTCGACTTTGAAAAAGTAGCTCCGGGTTTTAGGATCCCCCCCCCCCCTTTCTGGTTTTCACCCATTACTGCAAGCTGAACCTTTTTTTTTTCTTTTTTTCCGTTATATGTTGGAGAAGAGGACCGTGATCCGAATTTTACTTTTTTTTTCTATCCGTGCTCGTTAGAAAAAAAAGTGAGTGGAGAAGGGAGACAAACCAGGAGAAACACCTGCGGTGAATAGTGTGTGTGTCTGCTGCCCAATTAGAAGGACGACAAAAAAAAACACTCATTGCATTATTGTCCCCGCAGGTACTTAAGCAGAGGGTGGATCCCAGCTAACCAGGCAGCCAGTAGAGTAGAGCCAGCCAGTACCTAGCGCAGTCAGTGTAGTAGAAATAACAACAGTTCCAACCTCTCACCCATCAATTGATATTGATCAACCCCTGTGGATCCATACCTAAACCCCTACCTGTAAGTTTTAACACCGGTAGCACCGCACCTGAGCCAGGGGTTTTTAGTAACCTTAGCCATCTTTGTCAGGCAAGAGCCGCACCGGCCCAACCCAAGTCTTCACACAAACACAACCCAACCAATCCAACGTGCACCCACCCCAACCCGCCAAGCAGCTCTGTCTCCCATCCATACATCCATCTCATCCAACCCCCCCCCCCCCCCCACGAAACTGCCACACGCGACGTCTGCCACCCCTTGCTGCCCACCCGCCCACAACCACCACAACCACCACCATCGTGAAGGAAATCAGTCAAATATCTATACAGTCCTCCCTCTCCCTCCTATCACCTCCCCCCAAGGATGGCCTCATCAGATAAGCGCAAAGCACCCGAGGCATTCGGGACAAACCAGCTCGTCAAAAGGACAAAAACACCTGTTACTGAGGGTGCGTCAACAGCAGTGTCAGTCGTGGGAAGCTCAGTGGGGAATGGTGCGCTCATACAGGCGGTATGTTCTTATGGTTTCTGTGTTCTTGGCCGGACGGGTTATTGGAGGGGAGCCGTTTTTTTCTTTGCGAGAAAGGGAACGTTTGGACTGATGTCGAGTGTGAATGGGCGATATAGGTACCGAGGACTTCGGCGCTGCAAGCTCCAATTATGGAATTGACGGGACATTCGGTATGGCTACTTCCTCTTGAAATTGTCGTGTTTCTGAAAGGAAAGGGAGTAGTTTTATTGACGGTATGAGTATTTGCAGAAAGAGGTATTTGCGGTACGATTCGATCCTACGGGTCAAAACATTGCGTCTGGGTCTGCCGACCGGTCAATCTGTATGCAACATCTCCGCCTGTCTTGTGTTGCTGCCCCTAACCCTCGAACTAGTGGTCTGGAAAACATACGGTGACTGTCCGAACTACCTTTCCCTAACGGGACATAAGGGGCCTGTTCTGGACCTTCAGTGGTCCCGCGACTCTGCGATTATCTTCTCTGCCTCAACGGATGAGATGCTTGCCTCATGGGATGTGGAGAATGGGCAGAGAATTAGGAGATATGTCGGCCATGAGGATATCGTGAACGCGTTAGATGTAACGCGGAGAGGGCCAGAGCTGATCGTCAGTGCGAGTGATGACGGCACTATTGGGGTGTGTTTATTTCCATTTTCAGCCCTCTACAACGAATATACTAATCCGTTATAGATCTGGGATCCAAGGCAAAAAGAGTGTGTCGACTATTTGGACACAAAATTCCCAGTCACCTCGGTAGCCATTAGTGAAGCTGGGAATGAGTTGTTTAGTGGAGGGATCGATAACGATATTAAGGTTAGCCCCTTCTATATGGCCCTTCCATATTATATTCGTATATTAACAAATCACCATTAGGCATGGGATCTGCGAAAACGTGCCGTTGCATACACTCTTCGTGGTCACTCAGATACGGTCACCTCCCTTTCCGTCTCTCCAGATGGACAATCCCTCCTCTCAAACAGCATGGATAGCACCGTCCGAACATGGGACATCCGTGCCTTTGCCCCCGCAAACCGTCTGCTCAATATTTTTGAGGGCGCACCGAGTGGCATTGAAAAGAATCTCATCAGAGCGTCATGGTCTCCCAAAGGTGACAAAATCGGTGCAGGTAGTGGCGACGGTAGCGTTGCTGTTTGGGAGGCAGAGTCTAAGAAGCTTCTATACAAACTCCCCGGCCACCGTGGCACAGTAAATGACATGAGGTTTTCGCCAATCGAAGGCGAGCCGATAAGTAAGTCGATTCTTCTTCCCCCTGTTTGGGTGGTATGGGAAAGGGGGGAGGCGGCGGGGAGAAAAGAGGGGGAAGACGAGGGATTGGGGTGGTGGTAATGGGTGGGCTAATGTGCGAGGTGTTAATAGTCGTGTCTGCGTCGTCGGATAAGAATTTGTTGTTGGGCGAGCTGGGGAAGTAGTACGTAGTATTGTATTAGTACTTCTTTTACTTGTTGACTAATGTTGTGAAACGAATTTTGTGAGAGGGAAAGGGACAAGGGACTATCCGATGGTAAAGAGCGGTGCAAAAAATATATTTGGAGGCGAATAGGGTGATGATCATGTACGATAGCTACTTAACTACTTTTTACATTTTCCTTTCCTTTTCATGTTTTCTTTATTTTCTTGAGTTTCAAAAACTGCATTTCTTTTCGCTAAGCATCTACTTAACCACTCATTTTCCTTTTCCTTTTTCTCTTTTGTTTTCTCTTTACATGACATTGCGATAAATGCGCGGAGGCATGGGAAGAATTGAAAGTTATGATACGAAACTCAATCGATCTCTTTCCAGTAAAGATAGATAATGACACTCCTATGAAAAAAAAAAGGAGGGGTATGTTACATGTATGTACTTACATACTTGTAAGTACCTACTACTCTATACACATGCATAAGTAGGGTTTTGGTTTTCTCTTAGGCAGGCCTAGGATCAAAGGGGCGTACTGGTTCTTACAACTGGCCCCCCCCCTTTCTACGCCTCAACACAACCACGGTTTTTGGTCCGCTAAGAGCTCAAAATTTATGGTGTGGCTAAAAGGCCCTATTAAATGTAGTATTGTTATTAGAAATAGTGACGGGGTAGCTAGTTTGCGGGTCATGGTGTATCACTCGGCTATGACCACCACGATTAACAAGTTAATTGGTTAAATGGCCGTACAGTACATGTAGTCACCCTTAGCTGGGGGTCACGAATACTGTATGAACATCCTGTGCCAATAGCCCCCGGATCCCAACCTTTTAATAGGTCCGCTTACTCTTCGGTAGTCTAAGGCCAAACTTCGTTAACTTTAGTCCATCAAATGCAACCGATAAACCAGTCTGCAGTAACCCATAATATAAATTACAATCAGTGTTTATAACATCGGAAATCTTTCTAAATTTACAATATCCATGGATAAGTGGCTACACTCACTTCAATCTCATTACAGTATTATTCCCGAGGGCCATACATATTCTAATAACAAATCCTACCGCAGCTGTAATGGGGTTAAGTTGAGATTCCTTATATATGAACCTACAGTTAATTACTCAAGGGCCTGAATGGAAGAGGCGATCAGGGATCTCGCTCTTAATGCCTGATCGAAGCCCCTAGTGTAAGGTTTATATTGCCATGCATTCTTCGACTCTTAATTTATTAGGCTTGAATTCTGTTTGGGCGGACGACAATGCAATGGTATTTATCCCGAATAAGAGGGTGTAAACTAGTAAATAGTATTTGGGGGTATATAAGGCCCAAATTCTCAAAAAAATACTTCTAAAGATGTTTGTTCCAATAGTTGCCTCATATCTTAATTAATCACTTTGAATACATTTGCATTCGGGGAATACTTGACTTTATAAATTTATCTTAGCGTACGATGCCATGCAGCCGAATATCCCACAGCATCAAACACCAAGTCCGTCTGAACAGAGCCTTAGAGCAGGCTACGGGCTTATGCTAGAGTACACGAACCAAACGCGCTCCCGAGGAGAAAAACAAAATAACGTAGCAATTCACATTAGCAATCTATTTCCTATTCCACCAGGCATGCGAATTACCCTAACCCTACTTATTCGTACTAATCAATGTTCAGTAGTATGTAGCCTACATGAATTAGTACTGCACAGTCCTTCTCTGGCAGAATATATGACTAAGGTGGCACTCATCATACGTCACTCGTCCCACGTTTTCATGTGGTGGCAACGCGGCAATGCCCCGCCAGTCCGCAACTGTAGCCCATAGTCTGTAAATGATAGAGTAAATGTTCAAAACCTTATCCCAGGCCCTTACCAGTGCCCTCTGAGGTTCAACAAGCTCTGGAGTTGACTGCCCGTGTGATAAGAATTTGGCTGGTGGGCGGTTTATAACCTACATTTGATCAACAACTCCCATGCATGGTTAATCCCTGCATGAGGGCTTTCCCACCAAGAAGTCAATCTTATCCAGATTGGGAATGGAATGGACGTGATTGCTAACATAGCCCGTTCAGGGGGATTGCTTGATTCAGCTGATCAGACCTTTTGACGTCACATAAATATGAGGTTGCAGAAATGTTTTTCAGACGGCATACCGTTCCGCATTCACCGTCTTTAAGAATTCGTGATTAAAACACATGGGCCTAGCTAGTGAGCCATAAAATAGAAGCGAATCATAATTCATTTACTGCATTATTTTTTGGTACCCGTCCAACGAAAAACAAGATGGCCATGACATAAAACGTCACAGTAGCTAACTACATATACTCGGCTTCCCTTTCATCTAAAATACCTATAATCTGGATTTTCGTCACCCAGACCCCTCTTCTCCATCTCTGTTGCGCCACTATATTTGCTAACACCCCTTTCTCTTTTACTATTCTCCCTAGTAACTGCGATATAATATATCACACAACTCAGCGCACTCAACAGACTAAACGCCAATCCAATACTATACCCACGCGTATAGTACGGGGCATCCCTAGATAGGAAAGAATATGTCGCGATAATACCCCCGATGTTCCCGAAGCCTACCTGCCACGCCGTACCGATAGCACGGCGATGATGGCCTCCAAGATTTGTATTAAACCAGCAAACCACTACTGGCATTGCCGAGTACGTGCCCATTGCGAGGAGGAATAGTGCCCCGTATTGTAGATTTGTGTTGTCGTGGACAGCAAGTAGGATGCAAAACCCAGAAACAGCAATCGCGATCGGGATCAGTGTGAAGAGGAAGCGATGCTTGAGCCGATCAGAGAGGGCAGCGATTATCATTGCGAAGACAAACGCGCAGGCCCAGGGCGGCACGGAGTGCAGTTGTGTCTGGATCGCATCGTGACCGAGCTGCCTGACGATTGTGGGCGCAAAGTAGGCATATCCTTTATTGATGTCAGCTGTTTGTTCATCCAGGGTGAAATAATGCAGAGGGAGGAGCCATACCATATGCAGGAACAATGAGGCCGAAATACATAAACCCACCGACAAAGATCTTATAGTCCTTAAAGACATTCACTACATCCTTGAGCGTCATCTTCTCCTCTCTAGCACTATTACCAACATCCACCTGTAGCCTTATCTTCACAAAAGCCCGCTCCTCCTCAGACAGGAATCCCGCTTCCTCGGGGAAGTCCGTGATTATAAAGTAGAACAGGAACGATACCACGCATGTCAGCAGTCCTTCCAGAATGAAGATCCAGCGCCAGCCATTCCATCCGTTGACGCCCTCCATCTTCCCAATTGCACTGGCCAGAAGACCACCAAATGCGCCGGCGAGCGACGTGGATCCAAAGAAGAAGGAGTACCGCTTTTGTGCTTCAGATCGCTTGTACCACATTGCGATCAGGTAGAAGCAACCGGGAAACATGCCTGACTCGAAGACACCGAGGAAGAAACGGGTGGTGAGCAGGCCAGAGTAGTTCTTTACGAGGCCTTGCAGCATAGTGGTGAGGCCGAAGAGGAACATACAGAGGGAGACTGAAAGGTGTCAGCCGGCCACTACTACTACTGTGCAGTATAATAGAGAGACTCACGCCATAAATGGGGCTTGAGACGCTTGAGAAAAATATTGGAAGGGATCTCGCAGACTGGAATATCCTGTTAGCTAAGGCTGTGACTGTGTATGTAGTGATCTTGGGACATGCCAATGTAGGGAACGAAGAAGATCGTTAATGCAGTATTATACTCAACGCCACCCAGGTTTAGGTCCTCCCTCAACCCAAAGATGGCAGCATTAGAGATATTGACACTGTCGATAGTTTAGAAAACAGCACTTTCAGGACGGAATCTGAACGCACCGGTCAAGGAAAGCTAGCAGATACAAAATACAGAGTACCGGCAGCAACCGTAGATCAATCTTCCTCATGAGCTTGCGCTCATCGAGACCAGGTGGCGGAACAGCATCATTGACTCGCTGGGGAATCGCAGACTCCTTAAGGGAGGTCGTGGAAGGCGTGGAGCCTATATCGTGTGGGAGTAAGCAGCGAATTCAATAGTAACGCTATAACCTAGGGTTTATTAATTACCAGCACCACCAACTAGCTCTTTCTCTCGGTCCATTTGTATGTCTATCGGTGCAATTGAAACAAGAATACAAGACTCAAGGGTGAGGAATGTGCGAGTACTAGTACGTTGGGAACGAGAAACTCTAACTGAATAGAATAGCAAGGACGAGGATGACGCTCACTGTGCCGAGGATCCGACAAGGGGGGGGTTTGAAGATTGATCTGAATTCTACGTCCGAAAACCTGGGGGAGCAGCGGGTTATGCCCCTCTTTTGGTTAGTTCAAGGCAGCTTACTGGGCCTCAGAATTGCTGATCCTCTACTTGGGTGAGCTAGGATCGGCGTTAAGCTCATCACAATCCCGAATTCAAGGTTTTTTTCTTCCTCAAGAGCAATAGGTACAGACCGATACGCAAATCTACCATCTACCAGATACCAGCACTCTATTTCTCAAAAACATGGACTTAACGCGATAAACTAAGAATCTCTTGGGTACATGTATAGTAGTTAGCGAGTCTCGTACCTACTGACCCCTCAATATATTTCGGCTACCAGCCTGATCGAGCATTATTATGCGCGGGCAATTAATTACCATACATGGATATCCTCCCGAGAGGGTTGTTCGGGGTTAAAAGCGGCATATAGTAACTAGCTAGCTGGTTGGTTGCTGTACTAATTGGCGCCACCTGGACACCGTAATTGGTAATCATGACTTATCACTCATCTAGACATCTCGACAACCACAGGCTATTTAATTAATTGATTAATACCACAGGCTATTTGTTTAATGCAGGCCAAAACAATAAACCCTGGGTTTTGAGCTGCTCCTGCTTGCGGGTGTCCCGGGACTGGATCTGTATGTGCATGGGTTGACGAAAATTTCAGAGCATATGAGATAAATCAATTTTGGGGCTGGATAGAGATGAGTCCTGTAATAAAGCTTATTTGAGAGCGGTAATCAGTATAGTCTCTCTCGTACACGTTTCCTCTTACCATTCCGGAAGTATTGGTTAAATTACAGCAATATCTAGGAGGTATGGTGCGGCGCGTCTTAAAGGTGACATACCGGTATCTTAGTTGGAACAATCTTGGCCACTCCGGTTACTTATGAACCAAAGCCTTAAATTCTAGCTATGCTGAAAACTAAATCTTGGTTGCAATCCTGTAATGTAGGGGTATAAATTGGTATAATACTGTTCCACTTCACCAAGTATTAGTGCTTTTTGCATACAAAAATAGGTAAATGCCTCCCTTATAGCTCTCAACCAGACAAAATATCAAAAATCTAACACAGAAAAATCTTCACATTAGCTATATATACAACTTGCTGTGTTAGATTTTTGATATCTTGTTTTGTTGAAAAGCTATAAGCTATGCAATTTATGTCATCTTTAAGGTACGAGGCACCATAGTTATTTATTGGTATTAAAATGCATACCCGCCACACATATATGGGACTAAAGGAAACTCGCCGGAGATTCTTGAGAGAGGACTCAGAACCAGTAGGACAGTTTAGAAGATTATGTCTATTAAATCTCGTAAGAATTCATCCAATTAATGGTGTCGATCCATCTGGCCGGGTTTTCTTCCCACAACAGAAAGAGCTTCAGTAACTTGACTCTCTACGATACGATAAAAAGGCCTTGAGAGAATTAAGAAGGGCTTGTAGTATAGGTACCGACCGTTGCAATAATTTGAAGGCGTCAGCAGAGTGCGGGAAAGATACGTATATACATGTCTTAGAAGCTCGACTTTATAATTTATGGTCTAGAATAATTTGGGGTAAGATTGGTTTGGATTAAAACAGTTTATAGAGTATATTATATGCGTGAACACATGCAAATTTAAAGTTTCGACGGACAGTATAACAATATATGCAGGCGATCTCAGGTGTCTGGTGCCCACTGCATGCTTGCGTATCCAACCCAGGAGATGCAGATTCATTCCGGAACAAAACCCGGGATTCTAGTCACAACCACTGGCCTGTTTTTCTTCCCGCCAATCAAAGCTGTGCAGTATCTCCCGGAGCCCATATATGAGACTTCTGATAGTTATAACTCCGCTTCTCGAACGGCTGCATGACGTACGCCACCACTGATATCTGAGACTCCTTATATTCCCCAGGTGGGAATTTGGTGATAAATATACATGCCATCGAAAGGTTCAGAATAGCGGGGGCCGACCAAGACTCAACATAGGTTTATACACCAGTGGACAATTAAAACTATAAAAAATCAGTATAGAAAGATCATCGTTTGCGATACTTCTTGGACAACCAAGCCTACACAAGACATTTACCTTAGTTTCGGCCCAGTGCTTACCTCACACCTAGCCATGGAGAATATTCATGCCATCGGCACCGTGGTTCCCCCGCTAAGGAAAATGTGCTGAGTGCTGATAGCCATATATAGCGGTTTCTAGGCGCAGCTATCCATGGGCTCCTCAGAGCATCTGTTGCAGAGGGCCGGCTCTGAGGCCTGGGGGGGGGGGGTGAGGAGTTATTTCACAAAGTTTATACCACATCTTCCGGCCTGCTTGGGAGCTTTCTAAATTACCGGCCGGAAATCCTATTCTCCCCCCACAAAAGTCTCACAGAAGGTCCTATCTTGCTAGGTTTCCATTAGTTCACTAATGAACGATCGAGCCACATCATCTTCGCCCTCCTATAGAGGTGTTAACTAAGATGTCCGCAGAATTTGTCATGAGATGACAAATATGCCTGCAGCCCGAATGCCCGGCGCACCTTTGAGTAAGCCTGACTAGGCATAATCCGGAGCTTCATAAACGTGCCCAAGGACCATATAACGTAGCAATTATGCAAGCTTCTAGGCCCCTACGTGCACTCCCTTCTTTTCGCTCTGGGGAGACTCAGTTCTTAGCGCTATATAGCTAAGTATGGTACTCTCTTCTTCCTCTAAGACTCTGAGGTCAGATCTCTTGATCCATATCGGCGAGTTGGCGGCGACTGATTAAGATGCTCTAGCTAGCTACATAAGTACTGCTTCGATTTTCGCCTCTTAGCTACAGTCACCGGGGGCAACGATGAAACTAGTCGAACGACGAACAGGGGTGTTTGTCAGTCAAGACATAGCCACTTAGTTGACTGAAATCTGTTGTCCCAGGCTCGTCGTTGCCCAAAAGTTGACTGTAATTATTGGGACCTTGAGATATTGGCTTACAGCTGGTTAGTGGTCATGACACCGCCAGAAATATTTAGTTCCACAAACATTGAGTATATGTGTCCAATATATATTAGTACTTTATTTAACTCCGTAGTTTTCGATGGCAGCTAACTTGCCTCAGGAATACTCACTTTTATATAAGTTCCTGAGAGGGATTCAGAGGCACGTAGGCCGCGCATGTCCGAAACGCTAGTCACTAGTGCACGTCCACATAGCAGGAGTAGACGTCAACTACACGATTGGAACCCTAGTGATCACGTGAGGCCGTACGTCCAGCTACCCCTAACCAATTGGCAAAAGTAATTTCACCATGGCCACCGACAGTAAAATTATTTACTATGACGCAGCCCGGTGAGAATACTACAAAAATTTGAGTACCCTACAATACCAGCTAGCTGTTATGATAAAGGCACGTACATCGTGTACAGACTCGACCCTCCTCTAGATCTGGCCAAAGGGGAGCATCCAATATCAACATTATCCATGCGGGTTCCATCAGGCACGATCGCATCAAAATCTAGCTATCTAGAGATTGGAACTCAGTGTTTATACCACCGGTTGGAAATGGTTGAGTATGTACTAATATAATGTGGCAGATATATATAGCGTGGCACAAGGACTGGAATTAAGTGCTATACATGTATATACTACCCGTTACCAGTGTCTCGAGCTACAAATTAAACCGCACGCCGCGAAGTATCTCATACCGCAATATATATATGAGCACGCTATAAAGTAAGTATACAAGTATGAAACCAAAAGCCGAAGCCCAGATAACATCTATACATCCACCACACGCATATACTCAATTACTCGATGATCCCGGCCCCTCGATCAATCGGTCCAGCTAGACACCGGCCCTAAAACACCTACTTAGTTAGTACTCAAATTATGTACTATCGTGTACGTGCAAAACTCTATATATATGATATTGAGAATCAATCACCGCTTTCAGAAGGGGAAAAAAAAGACCGTCTCCTGACATTTTGGTCTTTTATACCTTGTATGTAGATTGGTCTAACCCGTGCATGCCCTCCACTAAAACTCCAGGGGAAAAAAATAGTCTAAACATTACAAAAAAAACAATAATTCCCAAATAAATAAAAAAAAAAAAAAGGGATATAAAAAAAAACCCCCCGGATATCCAAAGTAAAATATCCCCCCCCCCGGGGTTCCCAAAAGTATAATATCCTGGCCCCTATATAAATAATAGCCCGGCCGCGATGCCTCGAATCAATATATATATCGATCACCGCATACCCAACCCCCAGCCATACCCAAGCTCCCACCACCTCACCTCCCTAATCCCACACGACCTGCTCCGGCTGCCTCCTCGCCCCCTCCTGCAACACCTGACTCTGCGTCTTCCTCTTCTGCTGCTCCAGCTTCGCCCCCAGCTTCCCTTTCTGCGCCGTACTCGTATTCCTCTGCTACACGCCCACCCACCCACCGTCAGCCAACCCACACACACATATATACGCACGCAGCGCGCACAAAAGGACACATACCTCCGCCGCCGCCGCCGCCGCAACCCTCGCATTCGGCGGCGCTGGCTGCTCCCCGCTATCGATCTCGCCGTATCCGCGTGGACTGCCGCCGCCGAGGGTCCGTCCGGGCCCGCTGCTGCTGCTGCTGCCGCCGCCGCCGCCGCCGCCGGGGAGCAGCGAGATGGACGGTTTGCCGCAGAGACTACCCATTTTCCCTTTTTTTTTTCTTTTCTTTTCTTTTTGGCGAGGTTGGCGGGGAGGGGAGGGGGAGGTGTTTGGTTTTGGTTGGTTGGTTGGTTTGGTTGGTTGGTTGGTTGATATTGGGAGGGAGGTTGTGGGTGAGAGTGGGTGGGTTAGGTTGGCGCGGTTGGATAGGGTGCCAAGTACGGTGCATAGGGTAGAGAGAGGGTCAAAGCGGGCTTTGGGGGCCCTACATAATTTTGTATTGACCGGGGTCTGGCTAATGGGTGTGAATAGCTGATGGCGAGGTGGGGAGTGGGCATGAGGTTGCAATATGATATTGCAGTTGGGCATGACTTTTTGAGTCCGTTATATATGTCCACTGAAACTATTGACTGGCGGTGGTCACTTTGGAGCTGGTCGTTGGTACTATAGAGCTAGGGGGTGTAAGTAGCTATATGGGGATCAAGATATATAGCCCGTGGTCATAATATAAGTCTAGTTTAAAGACTTGATGACTACTAACGAGTAGAGGACTACCTATAACAATGTAATTAACATAAACACAGTGAGTGATCCCTTATGATCCACATCTCTGGCAAAGGCTCGTCATGTATGGAGCATACTTGTGTTTATTTATAGTATCCAGGGGGAGCTCGAGGCCCCCCCTCCTGATCCGCTTAATCCCGGGCCGCTATTACCAGTGCGTAGAGATACCGGTCCGCAGGTAAAGAAAGAGTTTTTCTCTATCCAACTCAAGCATCTGCTGCCAGTACTCCACTTGCCACCAGAGCTGGGCGTTGTTTGGGGCGTGTGGATAGTTTCACACCCGACGCAGGGACCCCGCATGCCCAAGGAGCATGTCTATCCATCGTTTCCTGTCTCTGTCTGTCTGGGGCGACTGATCCAAAGGTTTGCCCCGATCATGCCCCCAATAGGTCTCGGTTGCCGATCGATCCCGGCCGATCGGATCGAGACAGTCCGGTGCCTCCGCTTCCCTCACAAACAATCACTCGCACACACACTCTCTCATCCATCTCTCAGTCACATGATGATGTACGTATGTAGTCTGTCTACATGCTTCATCTCTTGGTTACCGATCGATCATTACCCTACCTTCCCTTGCACCGCATGCAGGCACCTGGCAGACCGCGCAGACATTCCCCACAAGTACTACCGCCGCAAACAAGCAAAAAAAAAAAAAAGGATGTTTTCCTCCTCCCCGCTGCGCCGGCTGCCCGCGGCATACATCTGTCGCCGCTGCATGGTCACCCGTACCCGCCGCCAGCTCCCACGGTGTCCGCAGCAGCAATTGCGCTTCCAGTCGACCGGTACGTTTGCTCAATTACAGCAAAAAAAAGAGAAGGATGAAAATATATATATCAGGAGCTAACACCACGTCAACCAAACCCGAAGATGCCGCCGCCGCCGCCGCACCAGCAAACATCTCCCGGCTGCCCGGCGGCCTGCTGCGGAGGGCGCAGCAGCTGAGCAAGGAGCACGCCGAGCTGGAGAGGAGGCTCAGCGACGACTACAACAAGAAGACCGCGACGCGGGTGGGCCAATTGGCGGGTGTCAGCCGCGCATTGAAGGACTATGAAGACGCAATTAACGTATATACACCCCCCCCCCCCAACCACTCTCCCCCGCCCCTAACCGTGTGTTGTAGAACCTTCGTGATCTCCAAGAGATGGTTTCAGACCGCAGCCTCGACTCTGACCTCCGCGCCGAAGCCGCCGCCGACATCCTGAGCACCGAAGCCTCCCTAGAGGCGCTCTCGGCAACACTAACACAGTCGCTGGTCCCCGCACACCCCTTCGCGCACCTCCCCGCCATGCTCGAGGTCCGGCCCGGCACCGGCGGGTCCGAGGCAAGTCTGTTCGCAAACGACCTCCTCAAGATGTACACAGCGTACTGCACGCTGCGCAACTGGCCCGTCAGCATAGTGTCGCACACGCCCACGAGCGAGGGCGGCGACGGCATCACCGAGGCCATCTTCGAGGTCGACGCGCCAGGCGCGTACGACGTGCTGCGCGGCGAGGCCGGCGTCCACCGCGTCCAGCGCGTGCCGGCGACGGAGAAGCAGGGGCGCACGCACACGTCTACTGCCTCTGTCATGGTGCTGCCGTCGTTCCAGGCGGCCGAGGCCGAGGGCGACGAGGACCCGGATGGAATCATCGACATGAAGGACGTGCGGGTCGATATCATGAGGGCGCGCGGCGCCGGCGGGCAGCATGTCAATACCACGGACTCGGCGGTGCGGATGACGCATCTGCCGACGGGGCTGGTGGCGGCGATACAGGACTCTCGCAGCCAGCATAAGAATCGGGAGAAGTGTCTGCAGGTGCTGAAGAGCAGGCTTGCGGCGCAGAGAAGGGCGGAGAGGGAGGCGGAGGAGCTGGCGTTGAGGAGGGGCGTGGCGAAGGTGAATGCTGGAAGGGCGGATAAGTTGAGGACATATAATTACATCCAGGTATGTTTTTTTTTTCCTTGTCGAGCTAGCTAGCTGTTGGGTTTTGATGACTGACTGGGAGTGTAGAATAGGATTACGGACCATAGATGCGGGTTCAGTCTGCATGACCTGCCGAGCTGCATGGAGGGCCTGACACTGGGCTCGCTGATGGAGCAGGTGCGGAAGTGGCAGATGGAGCGGGATGTGGAGAACCTGGACCCCGATGCGTAGAGCGTGGGGTGGATACAAATGTAGATAAAATGTAGATATACAATTATAGAATGCCAACCTGCGCAGCACCAGTAGTGAGCAGCGAGCAATCAATCCTAATGTCCAATCATATGCTATCACTCGATTAACTCTACTGCAGGTGTATATGGCTGAATGCAGAACAAATAGCTTCCTGATATGTAGAACGTGATGGTATCAAAGGCGCTGTCCCTGCCTTCAACAAGTACTAAATAACAGAAGAGCAGAAACCGACTCAACGTGAGATAACGGGATAGTAACTGACCCGAGGAGAAACCCTACTGGCAACACGCCACACTCAGTATTGCCTCCTGTGCCCCTCCTACTCCCCGTCAGCGCAGCACCATCTACGTCTTGTAAGCATCCCCCAGTACAGTCGAAACCAGCCCCCAACCAAACAGGCCTACACCCAACGTCCATACACACAAACGAGACGAAAGGGCGCTGAATGGATTAAGTGGGCGGCAGGCTACATATAGGTTGGTGCCCAAGAAAGAAAGAAAGAAGGTGGCCGGGCACGTAGATCCGGCCCAAGCCCGAGGTGGTCACTCAGCAGCCCCCGTAAAGGGTGGTACATATTTTCCGGAACAACTAATTGGGCGATAATGCTCCCCCCCCCCCTTCGTGCCGGTGCGTACAAAGCCCCGTGGCAGCTTGGTTGATAACTACATGCTTCACACATATCTCCCGCCCGGGAAAGGTACATACTTATGTAGATGTAGTCTATCTAGTGGGCAGTGCAGCCAGAACGGTACACTATACTATCAGTGCCATATATATATGGACCTGGGTATCATATCCCGAGGTCGTCCCACACCCAGGCGAGAGAGAGAGGGTACAGCACATACGTGCTAGAAGGAGGGACTGGACAAAACCCTGAAGTACATCTGAGGCCAGTCCTTGAAATGATGTAATAGGGGGTATATATTCAGCAGGCGGGGTACTCTGTCTCTCAAGCATCTGATAACCCAAAGGATGATATGTAGCGAAGAATGCAGTGGTGCTCGATACCGGGGACACGGTCTGAGCCATGTGCCAAAAACCTCAAGCAAACCTCAAGCAACCCTAGCCCTCAACCATTGCCTACGGAAGTGTGACCACGGACGACCAACCCCAGGAGAAGTGCGGGCGTAAGAATAGAATAATAAGGGCGTGGGAACAGGCACCAGAACACAAGATACTACCGGCCATGTCTGGAGGGCATTACGAAGCAACATGAAGCATTGAGACCCCCCGGGTGGTAATACCCAGGGACAAAAAACCCAAAGAGATGGTCGGCGGGCATATCTATATCTACATTGCAGAGCAGTTGGATATGCAGGGAAGTTGAGAAACTACATGTATGTGCTGAGGCTAAACCGCTAGACCACACCGCCGTTTTTTTTACATTTCGCACATACGTGTAGTCCCTGCCTGCGGGCGGAGCGCTACTTAGCCATCTGCCAGGAGCGGGCGGATCATGTCTTATCACTCGGCTTATGCGCATGTGGTTTATAGCACGTAGAAGAGCTAAGTAGCTAGAGCCAACTACCACCATGACCAGCGCGTACGTATATAAAAAAAGGCTGCATGACAAATGTTTCTGGTCCCCCAACTCAGCGCAACAAGCTGCTCGACCAACTATTCATGCTCTATCTAAAAGTAAAACTATCTCCTACAGCTGGGACGGGCTTACCCGCGCGCTTAGCGGGCTTCATGACCAGCCCCTTGTCCCCGCATGATGCCCCCAAGATCGACGCCAACTTACTACATACGGGGGGTGAAGCTGTTTCAGCTACGTCTGACCTCCCCAGCCTCTGTAATTAAGGTCACATTACCTAGCTAGTATACCCCGAAGATCCTCGGACCCCACGGGGGGGGGGGGTTCTTTCCCTCTAAAATACATCCCTCTCCCCACCACCCCCTCACTCCGTCCCCGCCTGCACACCGCGCCCGGCCCAAATCCACGGCCCAATCACACCCCATCACTCGCCCCAGCAGCACGACTCCCCCCCAGATGCCGAGCACCACACCCGACCCGACCCGGTCCGTTTCTCCCGCCCCTGCAGAGGTGGTGTGCGAAGATCACTCTTGGCATATGTAACCGCACTCCGAGGGTGTAGACACCCTGCCGGGGTTCGTGACATCGATGATTCATCGTTCAGATCAGATATCGCGGTCCTCTAGATTTGGGCGGGGTGGAGATCGGCGGCGTGCATGCTTCTTGGCTACTTGTAGAGCAAGTCCCGGCCCCCGGCCCCGGCCCCGGCCCTGGTGGGGTATATATCTATGTACCTACTCTGCTGGGTTGTGCTTACTTAGAGGAGCGGAGCGGGAAAAAAAAAATTTCTCGCTCAAGAGACTAGGTAGAAAACTAGAACACAGAGCACTACTTGGTCTAACGATGATGTTTTTACCCTTCCTCCTCCCGCCCTTCCTTCTTCGTACTCGTGCAGCGTAAACGGTGGCCCCCCAACTACGCTGCCTGCATGCAGCTCTGCCGTTTCCCGGGAGCAGAGCAGAGCAGAGCAGTGTGAAGTGTTCTGCATACCGATCTGCGCGCGAGCAGATGTGTATCTTGCTCGAAATCGGGGCGTGGGTGGAGCGCCCTGGATAGGTGGGTTGCAGATGGTCTTGTCAAAGAGGGTGCAGTGGGGGGTTGTGTGTGTGTGTGTGTGTGTGGTGGAAAAGGCGAGTGATTGGCTGTGACATTGCAAAAGGCGTGACAGTGCAGCTACGTATGCGGCGGGGGAGGGGGGAGGGCTACGATCTTGGGCGTGGGCGGGAGAATACGTACCTGTATGCCAGTAGAGAGTATGGGCGCGGAAGAATCCTCCAAAGTGTGCTTAACTTGGAGTATGGTGTAGGTGGTTGGTTGTAGATGGTCTATTTTTGTACTCTGTGTTCTATATTGTAGTTATCCCTTAGTCTGTCAGTAAATGCTGACCCCCCAAGAAGAAGCAAATTTTGTGTGGCTTTACTAACAGATCCCGTTATCTCCCTTATCAAATAATAGATCTTCCATACAAATTTAATTCCTCTATTATAGGGGGGTCAGCATTGACGGACTAAGGGATACAAACGTACGCTCTGTTTACTATTCCTGGCCGGCCGGCCCTGGGTGGTAGTTGCCCTGTTAATAATAACATATCACAGGTAAAAACAAAAATATCGCCTTCAATAGCAGGTGCGTGCACGGTCCATATCACGAATCTGAGAAGCAGTATGTACGGGCAGAGCATTGCAGCTGTTTGTGATGTATGTTATGTAGGCAGATTATCTCACCGTTACATGAAGTACATACATGAAGTGTCTACATTAGATTATCTATGCAATTTTGCGGAACTTTAATCTGAGAGATGCCCAAATGGAGTATCCCGAGTTCCCCAACCCGGCCATCTCGCCTAACTTTAAAGCATTATGTTTGACATGTATTATATAATAAACAAGTTATACACTTGATGCAGATATCTACCGAGATGTTCACCCCAGGTCGGCCCTACCCGTACCCGTACCCGCACCCGCACCCGCACCCGCATGCCGACCCCATCTCAGCCACCCACCCAGACCCCCACACTACACCACTTCCGTCACAGTCGCCGTCGCCGTTGCCGTTCCATCAACCACAACCGTCGTCGTCGTCGCCCTCGGCTTGGGCCTAAACACCGCACTACACGCCTCGGCCACTGCCTCCTTCCCAAACGGCGCCAGCACGCCCGGCAACTTCACGATCCCGTCCTGATCCAGACCCCTACACCCAAAGTCAGCCACCCCCCCACCCCCCACCCACAGATGAAAAAAAAAAAAACATACCTCCCCGCAACTGCTGCCCCCGTAGTAGTAGTAGTGGTTGTCGTGGTGGTGGTTGCAGAGGCGGCACCAGTGACAGTAGCAGTGACGGTCGTCACCACATATGCCGCCGGCGTCGTCATGTACGGTAGGAACTCTGTGCACCAGTACTCATAGTGGAGTCCCGTGATGAGGGCGAGGACCGCGGAGGCGGCCGGCGAGAGCGGCACGATGGCGTTCCACCCGTCTATTCTCATGCAGAGCACACAAGCCAATCCCATCCGTCAGCATCCGTATCAGTAAACAAAAATAAATAAATAAAAAAAAAATAAAAAAAAGCCCCAGGAGATCGATCACGAGGACATACCTGTGTCTAACTCGGCGTCCCTGGGGACATACGGCGAGCAGAGTACTGACGCCGAGGCAGCGAGGACGGCGGCGAAGAGGAGGGCCGGCTTCATTATTGGTAATGCTATTTACTATCACGATAGTAGGCAAGCAGACGTACGTACGAGAAGAACAAGAAGCAGTATAGTAGAAAGAGGAAAGGGAGACTCCCCCCCTCCCCCCCTCTCCCGTCTCCACTCCCCGGCTTAAGACATCCAATACCCACCCCCTAAAGCTACATGTACCTGCATATGTAAGTACTCAAGAACTAGAGTACATGTACTTACTTGTTTAGTGTACGTCTCGGGTCGCACACACCACCCCCCGGGCCTCCCCCTCCCCCCAGCCCGAAAGAACTTTTTTCCGAGCGCAGGCCAGACTCCGCCGCCGAATGCCGAGTTTGGTCATGCGCCGATAGGGTGTGGTCTGTGCCCGCGATCTCCCGGGAGTTTTATGTCTGTGGGTGGGCGAGTGATTTCTCGTGAGGGCCTGTTTGTTAGCCACGGGTAATTAGTAATCGCCCGGGAGGGAGAAGTGGAATGGGGGTGCTTCTTGGGTGTGGGTAGATCGAGAGGGATGACGGGGGGAATTCTACGGGTCTACAAAGCAGTGTCTGTGCGCGGGGTTGAGATTTGCAATCTCACTGTTTACTGATATTATGTTTTAGAAACAAACACCCTAGTATTACAGACCACGATTTGAACCCAAAGTTATATCAGAACCCAGAAAGGTGTGTAAGATCACGATAGAAAGAGAAGAAAAACAAAAGAAAAATAAGCAAGGAATCTCCCACAACAAACGGATAACGCTTTCCAGTACCATTCCATTTCCAAATAAATATAAAAAAGGGAAAAAAAAAGAAAAAAGAAAAAAGACCATGAATCCTCGTAACATGTTATTATTCGTACCTTATTCGTATCGTGGGGCAAAGTAAAGACAAGGGTACTGTAGAGGGAATCTTGCACTATAAAAGAAAGAGAAACCGCAAGCCAACAAAATCAGTCGGGGAGTAAGAAAGATTGGGGATATAGAAGAATAATCCAATCACACGCTCGAGCTACACCAAGTGAATTGAGTCCGCAATAAAACGCCAAACACAATGTTAGGAACTTAACCATCATACTAAAATCGCATCATCTCCTCATACCCGGAACCATGGCGCCCATCCTGCCGGGTCCCGCATTCATGCTCTGTCTTACGATTGCCTCTGCGGCAGCTGTGGCTGCAAGTCTTTCCTTTTGCCTGCTCCTATCTTTCAAGTACCCCGCTGCTTCGGGCCTCATTCTCAGGATCCTCAAGATCATGTCGTCACTCGGCTCTGCTTGAGCCTCCCTCCTCTTCTCTTCCTTTGCCTTTCGCATTGTCCCTAGGTTTCTACTCATAAGCACACTCTTTGTCCTCTTGGCGCCTGGGACGCCCAGCATGCCGCCAACTTGACTACTACTAGAGTGAGAATTGGACATGCGAAGGCGGGCCTGTTGCTGCCGCGCTGCCGCGGCGTTTGCCATCCTCTCGGATGTGCGAATGAGGTTGTCGGTTGATTCAAAGTAAAAAAAGTTAAGCGATTGAAGTTCGTGATATTTGGGGGATTTAAGAATCTCCAATGGAACACCACTGGCTTCTCCAGTATTCTCATCGATAACATGGAAGAAATCAAACATAAGCTATTGTAGTCCATGTTAGTTGGTACAAATTATAAAGTGTTTGGCATAATCACCTGTAGCCACCTAAAGCAAACTTCAGATTCCTGTGGGGTCAACGGTTTTTGCTGTGATGGCTGGTCTGACAGTGTGGGGACAAGCAATGCTTCGAGTGTCACCAGAATTTCTTTCCAGAGTCTTGACATAACAAGCATCATTGCGGTGCTGGTAAGAGTGGTGTTCAGGATCGCAAAATTTTCATTAAAATAGTCCGTCAGTGGAACAACCGCTGCCGCGATATCCGCTTCTGTAACAGCTGGCCCTACTGTTGATTGCGGCCGAGCACCTAGCCCTGTCCGACTGAAAAGACTGGATACTGCAGATATACCATAACCTTTGGATAGGACGTTCTTGAGAGCTGCGCGTGAGAGACAGTGATGGATATAGGCAGACAACTAAAACAGCACGACCAAGTAAGCATCTTAATGCGACCTTGAAAAGGGTAACGGGACCGTATACCTTATCCGTAATCTGCCTGGTCATGTCCCTCTCCGTTCTCTTCAATGTTCTAAAGGCCTTTCCAAAGTAAAACTGAATATCGTCCCTTTCTCCTTCCATGCTAACCCTAAGTAATAACCTCCCTTGTGTGTCCAATTCAAGCCAGTGTTCCTGCGGCAGAAAGTCCCCAAAGTGCGATGGGTCTAACTTGATACTCGTCCTACCGACACAGTCGTGGTCGCCAACGGTATCCCAATCCCACACTGTTGCCGTCAACCAAATTGGCCCTTGGGTGGTAATGTCCACAGTTTCTTCCCATCGTGGATTTAAATTTCTATACACAACCCTAGTCTTTGCTAACCGCTTTTGGTATTCATCCCCGAGAACAACATATGGATCACTAAAACCATTGATGTCCATGGCTTTCAAGTCTTCGGCTTCGACAATTTTGATGGTAAAAACATAATTTTTGAGTGGTTTTCTCCCAGGGGGAGGTGCGGCTCGAACAAGGGTTTCTGCAACACCATCGACGTTTACAGAGTGCTCTAGTTTGTCGAGCTGTAGGATCGCAAACTCAATATCGTTAAGTTTCACGCAAGACTAATTGGATGAAATAATTAGTTTTCACCCTGTCATAACTCTTGGACAAAGACAAAGCACACCTCTGGGGCAAACTGGAATGGCTCGATTTTTTCAGTATTGCTCCACGCGTCCCTGGCCAGCGCCATCCATTTCTGCTGCCTAGTCTGGTTCGCTGCGGCCTCCTGCTCTGGGGTTTGTCTATCCATTTCATATGTGAAAAGCTTCTCAAGTACTTCACAATACCTTGCTATACCGCTGCCAATAGTCTTCGATAAAGCCGTCATGAAGCGGGCATGCTGAATGTCATCACCCCATTGCAATTTCTTAATGTAATCCACAGTTTGATTAAAGGACCGGAATATATCCAGTACTGATAGCGTATGTCGCTCGTCATCTGTGGGCTCACGCCCTTCCTCCTCCCGGGTCTTAATTGTAAAGTCGTCATGTTTAATCGCCTCATCGACCCAACCAATGACCTTGGCATCTGTGTTTTTGAGCCAGCGCCAGGCAAAGTCCGCGAGAAAATCTTCAAAGTGAACCGGGAAGCGCTTTTCCGGATGGGCTTCTCTATATATCCGGCGAATTTCTGCAAGTTCTCTGTAGAGATCGAATCCGTCCTCAATCTCCACATCCTGGTTTTTCTCCTTATATATGTTCATGATATCAAGGATTATGCTTTTTGCCTCAACGGCGAACTTGGGAAATACTACCTCAATAAAGATCATGACAGGATTGACAGATCTAGAGCATATCATGTCAGACATGGACTAAACTCCAGTTAGATTTCTGGAATATAAGCAACGAACTCACCCTAAAACAGGCTCTTTAAACCGTTTACTAATTTTTTCCGCCAGTTTCACGATCTTTTGTGTCAGTTCCACAACGTGGAACGGATCTAACTCGGACCTATCTTGAGGTAGGTCTCGCAATAATTCTTCCATCACCTCGACAGCTTTAATTCTTAACCCTTCCTTTAGTTGGTCAACATAACTTTCCATGTCGCCAGGGGTGAACAGCGGATCATCATAGATATGCTTATCCAAAATCCACATCACCCTCCCCACAGGCCTCGCCTTTGCGTCAAATGCATGCTGGAGGACATCATAAAGCTCTCTAAGTAAAGTTTCATGCACAGAGGATAATATCTGACGAAACATATTCTGGTCCGACAAGGTCCAGGTTTGCCACTCGAATGAGGTGGCGTTCTTGGCATACATGAAGGCAATATCAAGAATAGAAAGGTCGATTTCGTTGTCCTGGTATTTTGAGCGGATGACATCCATAAAAAGTATTGTTCTGGAAGATAATGGAACACGCCAACGCAAACCACATTCGGCCAAAAGATCCAATGACGACTTTGAGATCATGCTCACAGGATCCTCCGATCCCGGGAGTTCAACCGGTTGAAGATCAGGATCATTCAAATCGTAGGAAAAACATTTCTCCGCTACTGCACGATAATAACCTCGGGGATCTGGTGGGATATATGTATATGGTGTGTCCACAGTGGAATCCGTTGGGGAGCTTGGGGACAGGCCAAGGGCTTCCATATCAACCGGTTGGTCAAAGCTGGAGATGGAAGAGGGGCGGGTTAGATCGCCTGGTATGGAATACGAAACAGAGGAAGAAATGGAATTCCGCAATCCGCTGGACGGCTGCCCCGAAGTGGTCTTTGAAAGTTCGGTAGGGTTAGACTGAACAATGGCTAACATGAGTTGCGACAATGCCGGGCCCTCTGACTTCCGCCAGGTATCCCACGCCTCATCTGTGTCAAAGTCGTCACTGCGTAATGTACGTCTGGTGTTACCAAGACTCAGAAAATTATTGTACGCTTTCAGGTCCTGCAAAGCTGCCTTTTCGGTCCAGGATGGCTTATTCTTATTGATATCTTGCTGGCATGTTGCCAATGGTATGTTGAAAACTTTAGATACCACCCTCACCATTGGCATATCGTTAACGTTATAAGACAACGGCGCTGGGGGGCCCAAGATAGTAGACGTTGACGAACGCCTATTAGTCTCATCCGATAAACTTGAGTCATGTTGTAGCAGTTTCGACTCCATAGTTCCCAACTTACTACTCAATTCTTGGTGGCCGCCCAATTCTTTGATAACCGCATGCATAAGCCTGACAAACAGAGCAACATGACGGTCCGCTAGCCATTTCCACGAATCATCTGCTTTCAATTTCTGCAGCTCTTTGGTGGCCGATGAGTAAAAGATCAAGACTAGATCTTCCGGTCGACGTGACTTGGATACCTGATCATAATATCTAGGCTCCTTGAAAGCGGTGTAAAACGCAGCAAAAGTACGTTTTACCGCTGCATCTTTATATTCGACATTGCTATCTCTTCCCATCCATACACTTTCCAGCCTCTTTTGTAGATTGGGCATAAAATCTTTGGGAAACCGAGTACTCTTCGAATCACGCACTGAGTGCGTGAAATCACGCATCACCTCATGAAAGCTAGTAGAACTTCGGTGAATGGCCGGAGCGGCAGGGGCGGGGATCTGTCTCCGGGGCCGAGGTTGGAGAAGATAGTGCAGGTAAGCACAGCGTAGAGCATAAGAGTAAGCATCGTCAGTGGTCACCAGAACAGATTGGCGGACAGACTGACGAGAATGGACGGAGCCGAGATTACTCCGACGACGCTGTGCATTGGACATCTCGATTAAAGGATTCGAGGACAATGCGGGTGAGGTCGTTCGCGATAAGAACGGGAAAGGATGTGTCTGTGTATGTGTGTGGGGTAGCTATACGGATGGAATTCGTCACCCGGCCTTTGTTTTTGGAGTTGACGTTGAGTCCGACAATGACGTTGGCAAGGGGCAGCAAGGGCCCTAACTAAGGGGGTAGGGAGGAGTTGCACCTGGGTAGCTGTCTAGGGTCGAGGAATGAGGAGGGGAAACTGGACAAAACAAGCAACAGGTCGGGGGATGGAGCTGAGATGCTACGCGGAAGCAGGATGAGGAGATCAGGAACAGGAGGAGATACTGATTTAGAGATATGCAGGGGAATTACTAGGGCAAGCCTGAAGTGGCGATACAGTAAAACTGGCGTGTCGAGTTGCCCAGAGCTAAGAAGTACCTACTATCTGGTCTGGTGTTGTCGTGGCTCAGAATCACGATATGTGACGTTGGACCCCTCCCAACAGATGGAGTTCCAATGTTGGACTTGACAGGTTGTGTCAACGTGTTATTCTTGCCTAGTTTGTTAGTTTTTGTTAGGTTAATAACATGTTAATTGGTTGGGTAACCTGTACATTGAGGTGATGTGTACCCGGCCAGTGATGTGTCATGATCTAAATCTCGCGTTACTACAGAACCAAAAGTATATTTGGAATTTGCATTGATAGAAAGATGTATGTAAGCACAATGTGGTTGACAAAGAGCAGAGCCGCCTGCTGATAATCAATAATTAGCAGCCGCAGAGCAAAGTGATCCGTTTCCCGAACCTTATCTTTCAGGGCCCTTGGAATTTCGAACAAGGAATGCATCCAGTGCTTGTTTCTCTTCTAGGAACGCCATTACCCTCTCCTCCAGCCCTAGATAATCGTAAACCTGCATCTGCGGCTGCTTCAGGTAGGTATATAAATGTAGATAGCTCGGAGTATTCCTGGAGTCCAAAGTCGGGGACTTTATTCTACTCTACCAACGGTGCTGCGTGCGAGCCTTTCTAATCCATTCCTCCAACGGGTTTTTTTTTTTTTGGATGGCGCCTAGGCATTCCCTATTCGATATTTTTGGCGTGCATTACAGGAGCCTTGGCATTTTATGGCCAACGTCGGCATTCGGCAGGGAAAAATGCAGCGTTTCACGGTGTGACTGCAGCTGCATTTCGGGAAACAGTCTCACCCTAACGTCACTGGAGAGCCCACTTCCTTTGCTGATCTTAAGTTTCACATCCTGGTCCCTTGTAACTCGGCTGGGTCCTAGAAGCTCGCTTTTGTAACCTCCCCAGCTGTTGACTTCGTGAGATGTATACGTATTGGTACATACGTCTCTAAAGTACCTACACCTAACATACGTGCGAAACCCGACTGCAGTAGCCTTACAGTCAGGATTCTAAATACGCCGATTCACTACTTCTTTTTTGCCTGTTCTTTTTTCTTTCGGGCTTCTCTGTCCGTTGGCTTCGCGAGCCTGCATCCATCGGGTCCCAAAACCCCGTTTCTGTGTCGATCACCAAATTCTCTGCAAATCACCACCCATCATTACCGCAAATATCAATCGTTCCTTGTCCACTCTAGAAGAGCGGTCCTCCGTTGTACCCCACTCACCGCGATGACCAGCCGCTTGTCGCTCCTTCCCTTCTCCTATGAAAGCTCCGTCATTGTATCATCCGTGACACATGTCATGTGTATATATAGCCGAGAAGCGAGCGTGAAATCGTAACAAATTTCAATGTGTACTGAATTTTACTCCAAAATGTTCGGACTATTCCCAGCGATCCTTTTAAGAGTAAAGGGATGGCTGTTTTAGCAAGGGCAGCCCGATTAAGGGCTAGGTTAACATGTGGTGAAATCAATCTTTGAGAGCGTTATGGTTGACACAGCACGCGCACCTGGACGCTGCTTTTACCTACCTACGAGCCAGCTGAGCTGCTCTCCTTTTCACTCATGTCAGCAGTGTAATAAAGGATCACGGGAATAAACCATCAGCCCCATTGCTTAAACCCTATATAGAGTAGAGATGAGATAGATGGACTATAGCTACAACCTGTATTTTTTGTACTCTAGTCCATCGTCATCGTCATCACCACCATCATCATCATCATCATCATAGTAGTAGTAGGGAGGCTGTGTTGTGGGAAAATGTGGGAAGAGGTTAAGCCCGAAAAGAAAAAAAAGCTGTAAGTTTGTATCGAACGAACAATTGAGCGAGCAAGGGCCATCTCGTACGAAATGTATGGTAGCCTGGAGCAGTGCGTCTTTGCTCCTCACGGGTTGTTGGGTGATCTCACGACCCTAGCAGTCACGGGGAAAGGCTGGAGTGCGAATGCCCTTGCCCTGGAGTAGGGAATTTGTGGAGCGATCAGTGTTGGGAGGGAAGAAGCCTGAATAGAAGGAGGAGAGGAAGGAGAAGGGTTTTGGCTAAGTTAAGGCAAAGGGTTCTGGAGAGCTCCCTTTTTCTCCTCCGTCCTCGAGATACCTACTCTACATCCATCCCATCCCATCCCACGCACGCACACACACGATTCGAACGCCTCACGGAGACTTTTCATAATTTGCAGTACCAAACCACTGCACAGTCCCGCAGTGCCGATACCGGTAAAGTACATACCATACTGGGCCTACTGAATTGTACCTACTTGTCGAAACTTGCCGTCTTTCGCTGTCACCCACCCACCACCCCTCCTTTCCCCTACCTCTCTTTCCCACTCATAACTTCCCCCCCCCCCCTCCCTAGTGCTAGACAGCCGCAAAAAGATTAAAGCGAATTAAAAAAAAAAAAAAGAGGGAGAGGGAGAGGGAGAGAAAGAGAAAATTCTTTGCTTCCAATCTCCCATCTTATTAAAGGAAAGAGAGGAAGAGAAGAGGGAGAAAGACATAATAAAGCTGAGGGACCAGCACTAGACCAGTTGTCGTGTTATCTTCTTAATTTATCCGCCGAACCTTCTGTTTACTTTCTTGTTCGTCTTTTTTTTTTTTTTTTTTTTTTTCCCTCTTTCCCTTGCATTCTTCCCTTGCTCGAACCCTTTAGGAGTGAGCAATAAGTGGTTCGGCTATCACCAACGGCCTACCTATACCTACCTGCCTCTGCCCTTTGCCCTGTGTCCCCTCTACACTACCGTACAGCTCAGCCAGCAGCAACGCAACACCTCTTCAACCCACCTTACAACTCTACACCTCCGCAACCCTACCACAACCACTCCTAACTCAGTGTCACCACTACACTGTCATCAACCACAACTAACTATACAGTGTATTTTCGACACAAAAAGACTATATTTTACAGTCTTCTGATTCTTTTCAGCTATCGGTATATTTACCAATAACAAACTAGTATGTCTTCTACGAGACCCCAAAACAACCGCTCAATTACTTCGCGTTCTCATGTTGAAGTGTTGGAGTCGCCGCCTCTATCAGCCACCTCCTCAACTTCCTCAACACCTGGTTCTATCCACGGCGACCAAGACCCTATAGACCGCGAAGCGATGAGATCAAGTCAGGATCGTGTAGCGTCAAGGGAGGAACCAGATGTGGTAGAAAGAGGGAGATCGCCTGTTGTGGAAAGAGAAATTTATGCTGAAGATGATGCAAGGAGCATGAGCCCACGAAGAAACAGCGAGGAGCTGGAACGAATTGGTCGGGAAGCAAAAGCTATGCTTGAACAGTGAGCATCCCTTTTCTACTATCTTTTCATCTGCATGATAATGCCGTGGAAATGGTGGAGCGGCGTCGGCTAACAATCTTTAGACAAGCAAAAACATTACAGTCTGGCTTATTAGCACTCCTTGATCGTGTAGATAAAGTTAGGGAAGAGCATGATAAACTAGAAGGCGAAAATCGTTTCCTCCAAGAGTATGATCACCATTAACTCCCCCTCTTTTTAACAAAAACTTGTTGATTCGGGAGTTCTTTTTTTTTTTTTTCTTTCTTTCTTACTAACGACATATTCACTATTAGATATATTGGCTCATTAATGGCCACGTCGAAAATCACTGGAGACTCGGGTAGAAATCGCAACTCCAGTAGCCGGTTAAAGTAAACCAATTCAACCTATCGACCAAATTTCTTATACACAGCGCGTCTTTTGGAGAATTGTTTTTGTTTTTATTTTGGTTTATTTTTTGGCTTTGGTTTGGGAAAAGTCGTCATCGTTTTTGAATATTTTGAGCCAAGCATATTGAGCGAGCATATGGGCTGCTCAACTTCGATTCCGCCATTGGAGATAAAGGCGAACAGGGCGGTGGAAGCGTGGATCCTCTCAGACGACCATCGGCCCATTCTGATGGCTGGTTCGTGGAACGGTCTTCTCTCTTAACGACCTGCTACGATGATACCAACGGTTTTCTTTTATCCTTTTCACTACACGAACCGAAACTCACCATATCTGTACGCGAGATGGAATTGGGAGGGACGGGCAAAATCAACTTCGTCCCTTATTTTGGTGGGGTTTTATCGTTAAGTTTTTTATTATACTATCTGCTGGAGTTTATCTGCTTTAATTGTACTTGTTTCTCTTATTTCTTTTGGTGTTCTCGTGTTGGTCTGTTTTTTGATTTTCTTTTTATTATCTTTTGCGCTGCATGGCTTCTTTTCTCTTCTCAACCCCATATGCCTCTTTTATTACCTTCTTGTCATTCATTGTGGGATCTTTCTTCTTTCATATAGGCTACTTTTTCCCCGTTTATTTCATTTCCTCGTAGCGGTACATAGTGCGGATCCTTTTTAGACTTTTATCCTCGCGGGACCCCAGGGCTGCAGGACGCAGCAGGGCAGGCGGAGTGGGAGTGGGTCGGCGCTTTCTATTCTGGTGATTTTGTTGTATTTATTCCGAACCTCTCCACCTCCCCTTTTTTTTTGGTTTGGGTTTTTCCGTTCTCTCATTATCTCTTAACTAGTTTGGGGGGGGGGCATGGGAACGGATGGGACGGGCAATTGGTGTGGGTGGGGCGTACTATCTATTTAGCTACATAAGTACTTCGGTCGGACTTCTCATTTCTTCTACCTTTGCCTTTGCTCTAACTACTTATCATTTTGTACGTTCATTATCATCGTCATCATCGACCTCCAACGTCTAGTAAGAGGGAGTTGCACTGGATGCATGTAGATAAATGGGGGAGGGGTTGTGGTGGGAGCCTGGAGGTAAACAATCCAAAACAAAAGTTTAAATTACTGTGTTCATGCATGTTGTCTCATGAGCTCCTGTAAATACATGATACTACACCTTGCTCTCCGCCTCCCTCCTGAGCCCTGTTGGGGAGGGGAAGGGTAAGGGGGGGGGGAAAGCGCAGTGGCTAGTGTAGGGAGGGGGAGGAATGGCTAGGCGCATATATTCCGATTAGCTCACGAAGCGGGGGGGGGGGGTGAGAGCGATTCAAACTACGTGTTTGGCTGGTTTTCTACCCCATCTTACCTGGCATGTACGTATCTATCTATACGTGCGGAATATTATCCCTTCTACACTCCTTGTGCTCCCCAACCACTTCCCCGGCTACCTGGTATGATATGGCGTAGCATATACCATTTCCCCGTGCCCCCCCCCCCCCCCAGAATCCCAGTGTCTATAGCTTATAGTAGCCAGGAGGGCACAGACAGGAGGCAGGTACAATATCATATCAAGGGACCCCCTCCTTGAGCCTTGTGAGGGGCAAAGGCGAGCGAGCACTAGCAGCAGCGGCGGTCCACTTGCTGCCGTACCGCGGGGAGTCAACTCGGCTTCTCTTGCCTTCCCACGATCGAGACCATTTCCCGGCGTGAGCCGAAAACGGAGACGAAATTGAAATGCGAATTGGTCGCGGGGGAGGGAAACAAGGGAAGGAAAACACGAGAAGGGAAGGAAATCACGAAGGTGATCAGATAAGATGGGGATTAATGTGAACCCCCGGCCGCCCCTTTCGGGTAGGCTAGGAAAGTCCTACGTCCAAACACCTTTGGCTACCCGCAAAGAATCACGAGATAAAGTAGTCCTGGTCGCTCAGGCGAGGATCGAAGTAGAGGGCTGGGATCGCGGTAACGACAAGAGTTTTTTCGAGCCTCTCTTTGAATGGATGCGGGGTAGCAAATTTCATTTCACGATGCTTCCTAAGGGATTGGTGCGGAAATTACGCTTTAGAACCTCCAAATGAGTTGCACCATGTCCTGGTCGACCTATGGCGTTGTGCCTTACCGGGACTGAGATATTCGTCTGATGAACTGTCTCCTAAATTTAGGATCTAGCATTAAAAGTGATGCCAAAATATGGGAAAGAGAAAGGGGAAGCAACACAGCAAAAGCAAGGGGAAGAAAAAATAAAAAATAAAAAATAAAAAATAAGATTAATGTGTTGTCCGCTCCATGATGGATGACGACGAGAGCAAGACATTGCAATGTTGTTTTTATTACAAATATTAGGTTTACTTCTCAATAAATAAAAAGAACAATAGGCGCCCAGCCCTGAAGAATTGAAGCTTTTTTGCGACAAAACAGACTGTAGTAGCAAACGCGTTGTGAAGAGTCGGCATTCCAAGATCTAGATCGATCACCGCATGACCCGAGTATGCCTCGATTGCTCCAGCCAGCCTTTTGTATACAATGACGTCGTTTGGCGCACCATGATTGATTGATCGATTGCTTAAGCCTCTTTTTAAGTCCAGCCGATTAGCAATTGTTGCAGCTGCTTATGAAGACACTTTGTTTCGATGAGACATTTGGTGGTATGTACCTTGCATTCGTCTCAAGGGCTGTCCCGGAACAACCTAAGATGCGCCAGGCGCCAGGTGCCAAAAACAGGCGATGTTCTCATGGGAGACTGCGTCATAGTTTTCTCCTACCGAGTCTGGGGTGAGAATTTCAGATAAACATGGAGTTCCACGCCTCGTAACAATAAAATCTCTTGAGGCGCAATGTCAGTGCGGTGGCGGCGGCGAGAGCTGAGTGTTGAGATAGATGAGTCGTTGGAGGAACGTTTTATGTGTAACCTGATGACGTCATGATGGGCATTTTCAGGTAAGCCTTGGCAATATCAGAGAAAAGGGACGAGACATTTCTTTTTATGGGGAGAATTTTTCGCACTTTGGGATTTAGATGCAAGCACAGCGACTTTGCATTCGTGGGGAGTCTCGGCCTGCAATTAAGGAGCTATCATCCATATAAATAACATTGCCAGTCCCTATCCTAGAGTATCAATTAGTGATGCCCAAGCTTAAGGCTCACGCTGACAAGTTCAGAGTACGAATCCCGGATAGACAATTATTAGACTTTACGCAGATGGATCCTCTATATTTCAATTATCTGATTGGCAGGCTTTGGGATCGGCACAAGTCAGGTTACCAGAAAATGGAGCTGGCTCCATTTGCGCAAAGTCTGTCATTATATCTCTATTCTGATCATTTCCCGGCGAAGAATAACAAGGGTACAGTTTTTCCCGGACCTATTCAGGCTCACTGCAATATCACTAAGGGTATGATGTGTGTCTGTAGGTACAGTTTCCTGTCGCTAGCAAAACAAGTGTCCAATCCAACCAAAACATTGATGCCATACAGTTCATAGAGTATAGCTAATGATAATGCTGCCCATACGCTAGCATTTATAACCTTGGCGACTGGGGGTGATATATACTAAGGGTGATTTGTTGATGATCTCTCCTACAAATCATCCCTGGTTCTTCGTGGTAAACGAGACTACAGAAAGATGGGGATAGAATACCAGTGCACCGGAAAGAACCTGTGTCACTACAATGTCAACACCAACAGAGCAGAACCCCCTTTGGGTAGTTGCCTTTTGTTTGTTGCCTATCACGTATGATCTTTGTCACGTGATGGTGTTTGTGCTAGGATATAAGATTTCGGAGCAAGTCTCAATTATAAGTAGATTCATTTCACGCTAACCGTCGCGAGGTCATTTAGGGGGCCAGGAACTGTTTGATTGTCTTTGACCCTTCTTTAAGGCACCGTACAATCTTCTCTATTATTCTTTGATGATTAATGGCTAGATACACGTACTCATCCAAACAATCGTGTCGTGGCCGAGGCAATCGCGCAAGCCCTGCCTCTCTACATTACGTGGCTTTGACCTAAATAATTTATTTTTTTAAAAAATTTTGTACCGATTTCGATTAATTTACCTCGGAGCAGCGCTGTGCCTACGTACTCAAACTTTTGCGAAGGCCCAGATAAAACTAACCCGCACGCACATGGTAATGATAATCATAATACCTGTGATAACGCGAACATCATCTTCCAACTTTCGAGGTAAGATATTTCAGATCCATTATCACACACGTTCGAGATGCTAAAAATCCTACATGTATGTTAGATACGCTTGCGAGGAGAAGATCTAGATTCCGGGCCAAATAAATAATAATAACAATGAAACGTTCCTGAATCCTCGTTGGACCCAGTTCACTCTTTCGGTCTTTCTAGCTTCAGATTAGGATCTATAAACTCAAGGAACGTGTCGCATTACTGAGCTTATTTGTCAAGAAACACTATTTGATCCAATACAACAAAGGATTGGATCCACAGATCTAGATGATACAGAGCTCAACTGCACATAGATGACATATTTATAAACGTAAGTACTTTTTTTTTTTTGTAAAGTACATGTACTCGTAGTGTCCTGACATTTTTGAACGCGACTAATATTGCATACCACACAAAAATATGCCAAGCTTCTGATTTTTGGTGTACGCAATAGCAGCCCAGTTCAAAAACGTCAGGACACTACGAGTATGCTCCTACAGATCACAGGATGACGAAAAGGCTTGCAGGTACTAAGGTGTCCCCACAATGACAAGAATTTTCAATACAGCCAGGCCAATGACAAGACAAAATTGTGAATATGGGGCCAGCAAAGCGTCCCTATGGATCTGGAATCATCCGGGATTCATCCTAAAACATGAGAGATACTGTACCATTGTATGAAAACAGATTTAGGGAAGAAAGACTCCAAGGTCGGTCTAGCCAAATCTTACGGAAAAACTCGCGCGGGATAATTGCCGAAGTGATTAATCAGGGTGCCACTTCTTACTTGGGGGAATAGGGATTCCCGCTGAGAGTTGAATTTACGCACGCCTCTATCCTTCTGCTTGCAAAGTCCTGGGAGTTAAATCGGTTTTATACTGGATATAATAGGATGGTTGTTGGTGAGAGTGACAGATTGCGGGATGACGACGATAACGCCCCGTAGAGGAAAAAAGCTTAAGTGGTTAACATCTCATAACTGGCCCCATGACCGATTTTTATTCTGATATATGCAAGAATGCAGGGTACCTACTTACACCGTCCCGCATGCGACTGGTCGAGTGCATTGGACATTGCGCGCATGGATCGAGTAAATCACTATCACCGGGTTCTCTCACGGTTGTATGCATGCAACTCCTCAACTCGCTACCACACACCTCAAATCTTGGACGTCGAAGGTGAAACTTCAGACGGAATGACGAGGTATGTACTCGAGAGTATGGGAGCTGAACGTATGTGGGGGTATATGTTCCGCCAGGCTGCATTTGTAGGTACCTGCCCCGCGCCCACAGGTACTCGCGGAGGTGGAGACATTTTTCCTTTTTCTGCTTGTAACTGTAACTTCCGACCGAAACGATCTCGATCGTATATTTTGGAGAGACTTTTGGGCCATGCCTCTCCTGTCCTCTTTTCACGATAGGACCAGTGCCAATATTTATTAGGCAAACCCACTCTGTGGAGACCTCTCGGATTCCAGGATCTGACCCTGCGATTACAACTCTTACCATATCGCATTCACATATAATCGAATCAACGTCGTCTTTGTCACATTGAGTGAGTGATGAGGTGTCGATCGGACAAGAGATATTCACGATACAACCGGTGGTCACCGAAACATAGGAAGGCACCCCAGGAATTGGAAACAAGGTCCCGGCTCTTTACGAAATCAACCGGAAAGTTGCGTACCTATGTGGTGTTAGGTCATTTGTGATAGGGTAATAAGTCACGCCGGGTCTGTCCCGGGTACTGGGTGCGTGATGCGTGATGCGCATGCAGCCACATCGGTGAAAGTTTTGACGGGAATTATGGTGGGAGCTTCTAGATTTAGTGAATAGTTGAGAGCGCCAAGCCCGATAATACCCTTCAATACATGTAATATCCTTCAATACATGTAATACAATTTCACTTCATTAAAATGCTTCTGCAGCGCTTCTGGGAACCAACGCATCCTTGGATCTGTAATGTACCTACGAACATCCGTTGGAGGTAAATCGCTTAGTCTATCCATAATATAATTCGCTCTCTGCCTATCCCCCTAAATCGCCCAAAACTAGAACTAGTACTTTTGAATTAAAGTATGAAAGGCCTTCCTTTCTAAAGTCATATATCATCACTCGCCAACGCCAAGGCTCCATAAAGGGTCTAGTTGCGTCACGCCCACAGGAAGCATACCTGTAGTGAACACCCCTGTGGGGATCTCGAGATATCATGCAAGTACGGTCATCTTTTTGAGGGGTACATACATGTATCATGTATATGTATGTGTACTCTATCTTCCAATACGGAGAACAAAGGCCAAACACAACGTGCACCATAGAAGTGCACACCGGGACCAATCTTTCCAACAAACTGGCGAATAAATCCATATTAGTTTTGCACGGCGGAAAGATTATCGACCTGAAGTCTCTCAGAGATGCTTCCTATCATAGATGCAAGTGCTATACAACGGCTCTCGGACGTTTTAAGTTGGGCTTCTCGCCCATCATAATTAACTTCCACTGAAGATCTTCGTACTAGTGTCTTATTTCACCACAGCCTAAGTACCTCCTTATTCTACCGGGGTTCTACCAATGACATTTTACTGGCAGTTGACACCTCAGAGGCCAGACTGAGATGTTCCGATGCACATGTGCTATTTTGAGTCAAATTGTCTTAATTAGTAAACCCAACGGTGTTCTCCACGTATATGCAATTACCCCGCTATGACCACTCTTATGATAACATATGCAGTAAAGTATCACCCCCATACGGCCAGCCCCTTGCGATTTAGCTACAACAAGCTCAGTTGGTAGTTCAGCTTGACATAATCAGATATACATCTTATAGATGTAAATTCCTTTGGGGGGGAGTGAGGGTGATTGGTGTCGTATATGGTGCTTGACTACATGTATATATTATATTGGTCATCCCAGGAACTACATGTAATGCGGGGGTCCTCAAAGTGATGCAACGGCGACAAAACTAATTTCGCAGCTACTGGCCACCATGCCCAAAAGTTGGGAAGTAATATATGTCGAGTTGCATCAAGCAGAGCTATAGTAAATGGAAATACAATTGACTGGGTCTAGCTTTGATGGTCACTTTAAGGACCCCCGTGGTACATGTGTTTGACTTTCTCTAGACCCTTAGTCCTGCCACTCCCACTTTTTTTCTAGTCGAATCCGGACAAGATCCGAAACGGGCGTGCGAGAAAAAGAAGGTTTAATGCACTTGCTCAATAGTGTCTAGTGTCTACAATAAGTGTTGTAGAAAGTACTGGCTCCCACAAGTTGATACACCAGTCTCTTGGGTTATCCTAAGAATAAAGCCCGATTTGGAGGGTGGAAGTTCCTCGCCTTACATGTTGTCGCATGTATCTGGAAACTACATGTAGGGAGGCTGAAATAAGCTGGGTTAGAGTGAGCCGGGCTAGTAGGGTTAGCCTATTTTGTTTTAGGTTAATTATAACATATACCATGAGGCGAGAATCCAACCCTGTAATGTTTGATTTGAAACATACGTAGTAGGCTTTCACTTAACCATAGGCTGTGGTTTATATGAGGGAACCCTACCGAGGCAGGGCTGTGAACGTACCCGTCCGGAAATTAAAGCACTCTAAACGCCCTCCAGACAGCACGCGTTCTCAGGCTCCCCTTTCCGCCCCCAGTACTCTATACGTCGTGAGGGCTTGTTCTTATATCCTAATGGAGTCTAAGGCCTCGTGATGGGTACCTGAATCAGCCATTTCTGGATGTAGAGCCGCGGCTTTTTTTTCTATGGCAGGTCTGCTGCCTATACAGCTGGGAGAGCTTTAATACAGACCCCATCATGCAGGGGGCCGTTGGGTTGATCAATTGGGCAATGTATCTCTTTGGGGGGTTGGGGCTGGGGAGAGAAAATTAAAGATGAGATCATAAGCGCTCACTCGAAATAAGGGCCCTATTGAAGATCCGGCTGAGGCATCAACCCATAAGAGGTTCGGGCTTTCGACATACCAATCCTAATGCTCTTGATTTGCGGGGAAAATAACAGCAGGCGCGGAATTCAATTCCGACCCTCTCCCTTGCTCGCCCCGTCTGTGTTACTAGACACGTGGGATTCATAAGCGAGGCAAAGGTACATGTACCCACTGAAGTCACATAGTGGACCAGATCTCGTGCACCACACGTCAGACAGGCAGACATCGCGATTGCGGCTCAAGCCCTCAGTAATGAGTGTAGGCAGAGCGGGATAGGTAAGTACATGTATGTAGGATTGTAGGAACATATTATCTGGCCGGCCAGCTAATATGTTTGCAATAGGGCCTTACGATACGTCCCTCTCTCCCGAGCAATTCTTTAGGTAGGGAAAAACCAATCTGCCTAAACCTTATCTATCTATAGCGCGGGGAGAGCGTTTACAGGGTTAAGCTCCAGATCTGGGACTACCAATGCAATGACGTACGGCCGCTTAAGAAACTTTCTGTCTCCAGTGAAAGTAAATTTGTCTCGTACAGATCAAACGGCTACTTTACACGCACCGTACGTTCCGCACCTGTCAGAAGTGCAGGAGGTAGCCACTCCACACCAACTTGCATTGGATTGAAACTGAGACTAGACCGTCGGTCGTCCATCAACCCCATCAGCCAGCGTCAAAAGGATCTGGATACCATGCACTCATACCATACCGCCGGATGTTATATCCGCTAAATCTGGTTGACCAGTTCTGCCGCCCCCGTTCTGGCATTGGGCTCTGACCCTGCTTCACAAGCTGTACATGTCTCATAAGCGAAATGGAACCTCCAGGTCGGCGGCCAAAACCAACTCTATATGCAGTAACAGCCTAGGAACTTATAGTAATGTCACAACATGCCCTGATCACTGAAACGGGTCTTGCCGGGATATTGCAAGAGCTTGGAGAGGACCGATGATGTAGTGGAGACAAGCCTGGGTCACTACATCATAGTGTAGATAGCACCTGGAGTATCGATTCACAACCAGCGTGTTCTTTGCTCGAGTCTGTCAGTGTCTTGTCTCGGGCCTGACCCATGAGATATGCCTTCTACCCACGTGTAGTTGTACGTCACATTATACCAAATCATTAGGAAGCGTCAAAGTTGGGGTGCACCCTAGCTATTTCAAAACACACACATTATTATTCTATGTGGTGACAACGCCCGTAATTGAAAGACATATCTGGCCGAAATCTTGCATGAGAGTGTACTCAATAGTGTACCTGAAAAAGAAGCTTTATAATTGCCCCACCGTGCCTGACACCTTAAATCGGGTCCGTTGCGCTCTTACTGGACTACCGGTAACTGTAACTATTGCATTGTGCCGCATCGATGTCATAGGCCTCTACAATGGCCTTGTCTTCCGTGACATTTGCCACGGAGGAGTATAGATGAGGGAGGCGCGGGAAGCTGATTCTTGAAATCCCGCCGCGAGAACTCGCAGAGAGATAGTTGGGAATTTCTTTCAGGTGCCCAGCCGTAAGCTAGATATGGATTGAGTCGGTCCTAGGTCATTCATCTACGAAATACTGACAAAACCGTAGGAAGGAATTATATTAGTATATTAGCCTGTGCTACTTCAAATATAATGGCTCCTGGTCTGCGCGTGCAGTTTCGTGTATGACTATTGTCCAACCGCCGTTTAAAATGCCAGTCTGGGACGTGTTGCTTATTCTTGTAGATAGTGGAATTCTACACTCTGAATATGCGCGTGAATGGCAAAGATGTGTTTACCTTACTCTTACGAGAATTATTGCATATATTATCTTGGTTAGTCTCGCACCAATTCCCCCTTTAAGTTAATACGACTGAAAAGTGGAATGTAGTGGGTCTTAGTATTAAATAATTATCATTAATCGCTAGAAAAGTTTAGGCATAAACAATAGCACTGGATGTGATTCGACCGGGCCCGGATCGCGAAATATGAGGTCTGGGCTGTGGGTCAATAATGGGCAGGGGGTTTCTGCGATCTAGAAAACCAAAGGTTTCTCCAAAACCCCAGCGGTATCCAGGGCTTATAGTAGTTTAGAGCTTAATTAAGCTCCAGTCTCAAAAGCCCGAGGCCCAACCTGGCCTGGGCCCAAACCAAGGCCCATTCCGGTTCCTACCAGTATAGTATGGACCCAGGCTCAGAGCAAGGCGATGGCTACAATGTCGAAAAGGTTAATGAACTTAAAGTAGAATCTTCGGCAGAATGTGGCATTGTCATATAATGCCGCATGATTTGCACTGCAGTTTATCGTATTCTATTTACTACTTAAGCACTGTATGGCCTGAACGCATATTTCTATAAGTCCAATTTAGCTGTAAAGAGAGTAAAATCCTCCTTTAAGACTTCTTTTCAAAACCTTATATAACCCTTAAATCAGGCCTATTCGGATGGGGGTCCTGCCGTACGGACTAGCCAATGGCCTTTATACAATGTTTATGATGAAGCGCAGGTTCTCCAGGCGGCCTGGCATGAAGGGTCGCGTGGTCGTCTATATAAAAGATATACTACATAGTTTTTAGTAGGCCGGAAGCTGAGCACGAACAGCATGTTTGTGAGCTCGAGGGTGTTACAAGTAGAGTTAAGGATCATAATGGTAAAGCCCCTACCCAAAAGTTTTTCGTGAAAGCCTAAAAGCAGTTGAGTGGCGAAACCAATATAAATCTACCCAGCAACGGGTTCTCCACTAAAATATTTTATTACACCTTAACCACTTCTTTTTACCAATTCAAGAATGTGCAAAGCTAGGGCTTCTCCCAAGGGTCAAAATATTTTACCTCTGTTCATCGTTATAATTAACTGTGTTGTGGTTCTATGCTTGGGACCTGGTTCCACCTAGTTTGGGTGGTAATTGGCCCTTTCACGAAAACTTTTGGATAGGGACTTTACTTACACATCATACACGGAAAAGCAACAAACTAGCTCCGTCGCTCATTGGCCTATTCCGGACAAATAAGTGCTCGGGCTTACTGGTTTCTATGTACCGCAAATTTATCAACGCTACATTCATATATGATCACATAGCCCTACCCCTTTATAAAGTGTCGTTGCTGAAGGGTCAACAGTTCAGGGACGCTTGAGACTATAGGGTAATAGTTAGGGTCAGGATGTAATTGTGGCTAGGAAACTCGTTATCGAAGCTACATAAGACGTCCGCGTACAGCACAACCTGCCAAAAACATATTAGCGTCCTTGCAGTTATGTAACCGAGTGATAAACTGTGGTTTCATATATCATATCACGCACTTAGTAAAAAGAAAAAGAAAAGCCGGGGGAATTAACTTTGAGCCTTATAAGCTTGGTTCATGGCTCTAAAATTTGCGGGCTTGAGTGGGGTTTCAACGAATGCTAGTAATAATTTAGCTTCGAATTAGATATATAGGGTTCCTTGCTAGGCATTATATCATACGACTCAAGTGTATGGCATGTTTAGTAGTTTTTGGGGGAACACTCTGAGCTAATGAAGGTGTCGGCACTAGTAGGTCAGAGACTCTAGATCTAAGAACTGCTTAGTTTAGCATTAACGCCCGCAAAGAAGGGCGGAGGCAACCCGAGTGCACAGAATAGTTTCAAATATGTTGTGGCAAGTAGTTAGTTATGTTTTCTCTCGCAGAGTTTTGTAGAACCCTCTCTAGGCTGAGTTGTATGTATAGTTATTGAGGAACGGGATAATAAAAGAAAGAGAAAACAAAACAAAGCAGGTTGCTAAACACTCTAGCCCCTCATACCGTATTAATTTGAATAGAAGACCCGTCACACAAGACGTCGAAGTTGTCTTTTCAAGCCAGTGTGAGGGGAGATTAGGGGCTTATTCAAGGCAAACAACCAAATATGGGAATTTCAACGTCTTGTGTGACGGGCCTTCTATTCGAATTAATACGGTACTCCTGCCGAACGTACTCAACGGAGTAAGTTGTATACGTGTAGTGCCCCTGCTCTTGTAGCTAGGTCAAATGGGAGTACCCTACACATATCTCTAACCTCGATATTAGCGCCTATTTTAAGTAGAGATGTGACCACGGACTCGTTCCCCCGTTCTGCGGCGTGGTGCAATGGGGCATTCCCCAATGCATCTCAGCACCCATTTCAAGCAGAAATCTGACTATAGGCTCGTGCCCCCGTTGTTGTTGCGGTATAGTGTAATGGGGTTCTCTCTCGATCATCTCTGGCCTCGATATCTGCCCTCGCTTCAACTAAAAGCCTGAAAACGGCTGTGTACCTAAAATATGATGCTTCAGATCGAGTATCTCTTTGTTGGGTTGGGTTGAGAGACAACTAATGTATGAAGGCTGTGGGATGTCGTGGGTGAAGTGCAGCTTGTAGCGAATATGAAAAATGACTCTGATTCAAGCTGATCTTGTGGGTGGGTTAATGTATAAAGAGAGATTCTGATGCTTTTTGAGGGGTTGGCGGCTAGATCTGCTGGCATTCTTTCGTTGCAGGCAACAATATGGCTTGATAACCACTGAGTAGCATAACCTAAGAGTGGATATTTTTGATAAATGAGGTGACTATAACCATAGACGCTTGGGATATCTAACATTGAATCATCATAGGGCAGTTGTGCGTGCTGCTGCAACCTCAAGTTCTGCATCATGGGGAATTTTCGGGTTTGAGATGTGATATTCCTGAATCGTGTAATGAGCGATCTTGATAGTATCGCTCTTTTCGCCGATTATAACTAGGCCGGCTCAGATATCGAGAAGTGTGGCCCTTTCTGGTATGTTAATACGGTCGAAAACAGTGTAGTCATGATCTATAGTTACTGCGAGTTGTAGCTCTTCAACTGTGGGGGTCCGTTTGGCCTTTGTCAGCCGTGAAAATCTCCTTGTTTCTAGTTTGACACAACTCTTAGACTGTGCTAAAATAATCTCCGTTGCTTTATCATAGGTAGGCTTTAGTGGATTCTCTAGCTCCTCTCCGTTGCAGGCTTCCCTAAACTTCGCGGGCTCCCCGGGGGTGATATTCCAAAGGCCCACAACAACCGATGATCTGCATCTCCCTTAGACCACCCTAGAAACTCCGGAGCCACTGAAATCCATTGGCCGGTGTTCTTCCACCTTCTCCTATTAATATCGTTATGCTTTTTGCCGGAGGCGCTCGAGTATATCAATTTCACAAACTTCCTGCGTTTCCTGACTATAGGTTCAATCAGCAAGTACATTTGAATAACTTAGGCTAGTTCCTGATCGCTCTGACCATGACCCTCCTTTCGCGATGAAGCGTCAAGATCCTCAAATTTGCGTTTTATTCTTTGAATGTTGGTTTTCGCAACCTGGGAGTCAGTTTTGATTCCCGAAGTATCGGCTTTGGTTCCGAGAAAGTCTGTTTTGATTTCCCGAAAATCTTGTACACCTCTGTCGATACCCGCAGATAAGAGATAAGGATCTAAAAGTAGATGTACTTTAGTTTTGTTGTCTCTATTATTCGGGCAGCGAAGAGAGTAACAACTTCCATGGAGAGCTTAGCTTACGTATGAAAAGAACCTAAGGCCATAATAAATGTGCTCTTGTGTCTCTCAATCTTCTCCTTCTCCTTAAAGGGCCACTTCAAACTTTTTGTCATCCCTCTGAACCGCTCTTCTGAACCCCTCTTCAGGGTCAAGCTTCGCAATGGGTCTTTGAGGGTCGGGCCTGCGTGTCTGGGGCGGAGCCCATCCGGAAAGCTGTTGGCTTGTTGAGTATTTCCAAGGTTTCGAAACTAGGGTTTGAGTCCGTGATCTTCTGAACACTTCTAAGGACTTTTGCGAGTAATCCGGTTTCATCGACAAGTTGATGGAGGTCATCAGAGGTTCTCCCGGCACCGCTGATATATGTATAACCTAAAGAGGTCAATTTTGCGGTGAGCTATATCCCTGTGATTATACTTGCGGCAAAGCCTACTGCTTCTGCCATACTTGTGGGAAAGGGTGGGGGGTGATAGTACTTTATAATGCCACGGCTTCAGTACCTACAGCCTTGTTATCTACGTACCTGACGAATTACTTCATTGGTTGGGCGTCGCATTGGGATTAACTACATGTAGGGCTCACAGAGTAGGCATACATGTATGTACAAGGCTCTGGGATAAAGAGATCCTCACCTGTCAACACCACATTTAGTTCACTCACTTTATCTCAGAGCCTTGTACCAATTGAGGGCAACCGCATGAGGATAGTTAGATGATAAGTAGGGTAACCGGCGAGTGATATTGTATGACCCCTATCGCTTGCTTCTTTGGGTGTGTAATTGACTCCAAATTGCTAAACCGTGGCTATAACTGTAAAGGCTACCTATAGCCTATAGTTTATCCTACTTCATTGCCCCAAAATGACCTAGGTTTTGAGCTTTTCTCTCTCTTTCAATCTCATCTTTGGGAACTATACAATAATTTCCCTTTCACATAACACCCGGCCTTTGGTATTGCATATTGAGGGAGGGCGAGGGTGCAGGAAGGGTAATAAAAAAGAGAAAGGAAAAAACGGACCCCGATATCTCACACTAACCTTTTAATTGATAGATATAGAGAAGTCCACAACAGGGGGGTAAAAAAAAGGAAACGATAAGGAAATTTTCAGCTTTTTTATCCCAAACACCACTCAAATTTAGTATTCACGCTTAAATGGAGGTACAGCCTTGCACTCATCTGCGAGGGGATAAAAGTTAGCGATTGCCTATCATATGGACGTGGGTGAGCGAGGAGGTGGAAGCTTACTCTCATCTAAAGTGGTACCAACAACTGCTCGGTACTTCAACTCAACAGGGCCTCTAGGCTCCTTCTGCCATGAAAGCGTGTGCTTCATCCATTGCTCGTCATCTCTATTAGGGTAGTCCTCACGGGCGTGCGCGCCTCTGGACTCCTTCCTTGCCGCAGCTGAGTTGGCAGTCTGCTGGGCGCAGGTAAGTAAGTTATCCAATTCAAGAGCCTCAACAAGGTCTGAATTCCAGATCATGCTGCGGTCTTTAATACCGAGCTCCCTGTAGCTCTCATCGACCTTTGCGATCTTCTTAACACCCTCGTCAAGGGACTCCTGGGTACGGAAGACAGATACATCTGCCTGCATCGTCTTCTGCATATCGAGTCTGATCTGGGCCGTGGATTTAGGCCCGCTACTGTTTCTTACGTGGTCAAGGTTGGCAATGGATTCAGCACCAATGTCAGCGCGAACAGGCTTGAGAGGGGTCCCGGGGGTGAGGGTATCGCGGATGGTGTGAGCGACAGCACGGCCGAAGACGATAAGATCGAGAAGGGAGTTAGCACCAAGACGGTTGGCACCGTGGACAGAGACACAGGCAGCTTCGCCGCAGGCGAAAAGACCTGGGACAACCTTGTCCTTGCCATTTTCGTCGACTGTAAGTACTTCTCCAGTGTAACGGGTAGGGATACCGCCCATGTTGTAGTGGACTGTCGGGAGAACGGGGATGGGGGATTTGGTAACATCAACGCCAGCGAAAATCGATGCAGTCTCCGAGATGCCAGGGAGACGCTCATGAAGAATTTCTGCAGGAAGGTGGGAGAGTTGGAGGTACAAGTGGTCCTTGTCCGGACCGACACCACGGCCATTTCTGATCTCAAGAGTCATTGACCTACTCACGACATCTCTTGATGCAAGATCCTTGGCAGTGGGAGCATAACGTTCCATAAATCTCTCCCCCTCGGAGTTGAGCAAGTATCCGCCCTCGCCCCGAGAGCCCTCGGTAATCAAACATCCAGCACCGTAGATTCCAGTAGGGTGGAACTGGACAAACTCCAAATCCTGGTTGGGGAGGCCAGCACGAGCAACCATGGCCATACCATCACCGGTACAAGTATGTGCGGAAGTGCAAGAGAAGTAAGCACGCCCGTAACCACCAGTGGCCAAAACAGTCTTGTGAGCGCGGAAACGGTGGAGGGTGCCATCTTCCTGGTTGTAGGCGATGACACCGACACACTCACCATCTTCCATCAACAAATCAAGGGCGAAAAACTCGATGAAGTAGTTTGTGTTGTGACGAAGGGATTGCCCGTACAAAGTGTGGAGTAGTGCATGCCCGGTCCTACCATATAATTAGAATTCTTAATCACTCGACCAATCTCCGGATCCAGAATCGTACCTGTCAGCAGCAGCGCAGCATCTGTAAGCTTGACCACCCTTTCCATATTTCTTCGACTGGCCACCAAAAGCTCTCTGGTAGATCTTACCATCTTCTGTTCTTGACTGTTCAGATATTAGCCCACCTCAGTCCCCACACTCCTACATAAGGATCAGGTTCAGGGTGCTCACAAAAGGACATCCGTAATTTTCCAACTCGATGACACTTGCCGGTGCCTCCCTCGTCATATAATGGATCGCATCTTGATCTCCCAGCCAGTCACTTCCCTTCACGGTATCATACATGTGCCACCTCCAGTCATCTTCGTGCATGTTCCCCAGCGCCGCGTTGATACCACCCTGCGCCGCCACTGTATGAGAACGGGTGGGGAACAGTTTTGATATACAGGCCGTGTTAAATCCAGCCTCTGCAAGCCCAAACGCCGCACGAAGGCCGGCGCCCCCAGCACCGACTACAATCGCATCGTATTCATGATCCTACGAACCAATCAGCCGGTCTGTTTGCGGTAGGTCGTGCAGGGCGATTGAGAGCACATACAACAACTGGATACTTTGAAGAGACATATGGATTTGCTTCTTTTGCGCGGAGGTGTTGTGATGCGAATATCTTCGCTAATGAACGAAAATATTTCAGTCAGAATGGTCACATGCACAAACACCCCGCGGTGGGGTATTAGTTTCAATCAAGCTTACCAACAGGTTTAGAAGCGTGGAAGCTTCTTGTTTGTAGTTTGACACTCGGCGAAATCTGATATATTGGTCAGCTCCGCTGAGGAAATCGCATGCGCATAGGTGGGGAAACTCACGCGCGAGGAAATGAATCTCCTTAGGGCAAGGGAGCTCATACCGAAGTTATCTAAATATTACGAATTGTGCTATAGCACAGGAAGAAGAAGAGGGGGGGAGATTGAAGTGAATGAGTGATGATGGTGGAGAGGGAAAGGTGTTAGGGATTCCTGTCCAGTTCAAACCCACGGCGGGCAGGCGGCGGCTATCGGAGAAATGGTCTTGGCCATTCCGCTTCCTCGGCAATCTGATTCTCGAGGATATTCCATGTCCCGGGACTTGCCTACCAATGACTAAGCGACCTGGTACACCAATCAGCAATCGCTGTTTACAAAGTTGTCTACCCCACACTGTCTTGTTGATCTTGCAAACTGTTTATATACTCACATGCTCGCGGGTTGAAATTTCACACTCCATATAAACGAAACCAAGGGTTAAAACACAAAACATAGGACTGAATGTTGATGATCAATTAATAGATATGGTACAATCAACTCGCCTCCATCAGTGCCCAATCTAATATCTCTAACGCACTTATACAATACATCTAATCTAATTGTATTGCATATATGTAGCTGTAGAGTTGAACTTGAGATTGCCCTTGATAACCTTCTCAACAGCAGACAAGAAGTCTTTCTCGGTTGCGACCTTCCGTCTCGCACGAATTGCAAACATCCCTTTATAATAGATTAGCCCCATAAATCACAGAATTATGAGATGACGACTAACCAGCTTCTGTGCAAACACTTCTTAACTCAGCACCTGTACTGTTGGGACACAATCTAGAAATCAACTCCCATCTAATGTCCCTCTCGACGCTCATGCTTTTCGCGTGGATTCTCAACACGTTCGCTCTACCTTCTAGATCAGGCAAGCTGAATTCAACTTTTCTATCAATACGTCCCGGCCTAAGCAACGCCGGGTCAAGAGTGCTGGGCCTATTGGTAGCGAACATAACCTTAATGTTTCCTCGAGGGTCAAAACCATCTAGTTGAGTAATCAACTCCAACATTGTCCTCTGCACTTCATTGTCGCCCCCAGCACCATCATCAAAACGAGCGCCGCCGATAGCGTCGACTTCATCAAAGAAGATGATGCACGCTTTCTTTGTACGTGCCATTTCGAATAGCTCGCGGACCATGCGGGCACCTTCACCAACATACTTCTGTACAAGCTCAGAACCAATGACACGGATAAAGGTAGCATCTGTTCGATTTGCAACTGCACGAGCACAAAGAGTCTTCCCAGTCCCCGGGGGGCCATAGAGTAAGATACCCTTAGGAGGATCGATACCGAGATTTACGAATCTCTCTGGAGAAAGAAGCGGGAGCTCGACAACCTCGCGGAGCTTCTCAATTTGCTCCTTGCAACCACCGACATCGCCATAGGTAACATCCGGCTTCTCCTCAACGGTCATCATCGTGACCGACGGATCGATTCTTGGGGGAAGCGGCAATAGAATCTGGTACTTCTGCCGGTCCACACTGCACATCACCGTACATTTAGCATATTACAGTTTCATAGTTGAATGTAAACAAGTAAACAGTCACTTACCCGACCCTCATACCTTCCTCAATATCAGTTGGACTCACCCTCTCCCCCAAGTTAACAACAAACTTTGCAATTTGTTTAACATTGATGACATATTTCGCCTTCTCCGGATCGTCCGCAGACTGGATGATCTTTGTGCATCGAGCGACCTGTAGAGGCTGCTCCTCAGCCATGCGCTGCTTATCGGCCATGACATCCCATAGATGTGGTGGCGCTAACCCCGTATCGGATTCTTTAACACCTATTGATTCCCCACTACCATCAGTGCCGGGCCCAGCAGATACTGGCGGGGAGGGATGTATACCAATCTTCTCGTTGACTTTAGTTTGTAAATCTTTGATATCCTTTTCGAGCTTCTTCAAAGGTGCCGCATAAGGTGCTGCTCCATAGGTTTTGAGAACTTGAATGTCTCTACAGAACCGTCAGAAACACATTCAGAGCCATCATTATCTCCATTCCATCCTATCACATCTAGTCTGCGTGCGGATATAAACCCATTTGAAAAGCGACAAAACATACTCTTCTGAAAGCGGGATGATTTTCTTTTCCTCCTCCTCGTCGTCGGCGAACTTCTTCTGGTACTTCTCCCAGTTCTGGCCCGTAGCGCTGGGCATGACTGTAGTTATGTATGCGTGTGGATATCGGGGAGAATTTAAGCTATGGGGTATAAAGTAGCCGACGGAGAAGTCACAAGCTGATAAACTTGAGATGAAGGTGAGGTTGTGGATGATGTGGGTTGCGGAGGGAGAGCTTGGAAGGACGGTTTGGTTCTCAAAGCTCCAGTGATCAATCTAATCTGATAAGGCTTGTAATAGATTCATGCGCCGAAGGGCGTATTTCTGAGCATGGAAGTGACAAGTACACGAAATTAAGTATTGTCCTAATTGCGCTGGCAACCATGCTATCATGAGAGACAATACTTAATTTCACCGCAAGTACCTACATTTTATATGAACATAAAGGTGTAGATAGAGCATGACGTATCAATGGGCTTTATAATAACTCTAGACTTCTAGATTTAAAGGGAGTTATATTTATACAGAATTGGGATTTGGTTGTTCTCACTACAATAATCACAATGATTCGCTGAGGATTCATATATCTACACTTTATGGACTGTAACATCAATGGTTTGCACCGGTGTCTACTCATCCCGATCTGACAAAGCTGGCAGCGCCCCAGGGCCACCAAGAGCATCCACCAAACCTCCGTGTGGGAATCTCCTGGCAACAGCAGGCTTGTCTGGGTAGACACTGTAGACAGCGCCACAGAGGCCAAACACTGCGAGTACGAATGTTCCGACCATGAACATGCCCTTCTTAGGTGTGGTCCAGGTGTACTCCTCGGGAGTAAAACGGCCAAGGATGTCATCGTCTTCATGAACCTACAGTAGTAGAGAGGATCTGTTCAGCGTTGTGGTAGTGACATATATTGCAGACAACTTACTGGTTCCCCGTAGTTGCGGCGACCCTGCTTGTCCCACCAGTCACCATAAGGGTCCCTGAATTGACGCTTCTGTGGAAGTGGGTTGACGTATCCGCCGTTCTGCAGATGTTAGTTTCCGAGAGTGGTGGTGAGAGGAGGGGTCACACCATCTCAGGATCATTGGCTTCAGTGTAAACTGGGGCATCATTAGGTTCCTCGGGAAGCCTCGGGAAACCAGCGCGGAATGACCGTACACCGGTGTATGTGGTAGGAACGAGGCGGGTGAGAATTGGACGGTGGGCAAATGCCCGGGGAAGAGCAAGTTTTTGGGCAAGCATCTGTGGTGGGGGATCTGTGAGCCTTCTTTGTTGAGCGGGGCATAGTTTCACTCACCTCTTCTGAATATTGCTGTTATGGAGATTATGATGGTACAAGTCTGTATGGATTAAATAAGGATGTGGTTGGGTATGGTTATGCACATTCTACATACCTTTGTCCTGTCTGTATGTGGGTAGCACCTACCACGGCTTGACCTGATAGCTCTGTGGGCTGTTTCACCTCGCTCGCTACATACATAAAATCCCACTTCCGGCCCTCAAATAGGGAATTACGCCCCCAATAATTCCCTTATCAAGACAATCACCTCCACAAATCTTCATACAGCAGATGAGAATCTACATAAAATATCTGCTGATTAAACCAATTGAGAAAAAGCAAAGAAAATATCTAACGTAAAAAGCGAGTAAGAAAAAAAAAAGGAAAAAAAGGAAAAAAGGAAAAAAGGAAATTTCACTATCCAGGCAAAAAAAAAAGTTGTCGCTTCGTTACCAACCTGATAGTGCCATCAGTCACATCGCTCCTCCATCGCCTCTTCAATACTTTCCATCCAATATCTCAACACACAGTACTCTCTGCACCTCTAAATTTCCTACGCGGTGTCTACATACCAGCTGCTTTCCTTAGACACCAAAATATCCCATGTTTTTCCCCATCCCACTCGTCCAGCTCGATTAACTAGCTACTCCCCACCCCCCTCTCCTTCTGTGGATGCGCAGCAACTCGCAAAATCCCCCGGGGGAGTCTGGCTTGCCAGACCTAGATCCTCCCCGGGATCCGTCTACAAATTCTTCTGATCTTAGTGCTCCTCCCTCTTCGGAGAACGGCCATACAACGACACCAGAGCGGGAGCTGGAGGAGGTTGAGAATGGAGAGGAGGAAGAGGAGGAGGAGGGAGGCAATAGCTCAAACACGGATATAAAAAAACCTTCTTCCAAAAAACGGAAGCTCGATGATTCTCCGCCGTGGAAGAGCGCAACGACTCAGACCCCTACTTCTTTTTTGGATGAGACTGGTAGAAGGAAATCGGGTCGAACAAACCCAATTCCGCTAGAATTCTTGCCTGGACTTGTGAACAAGATCGGTGATGTTACGCGTCCAACTAGGTCCTCGAGAAGACAATCGCAGCAACACAAGAAAGATGTAGCATCGACTCCAGCTCCAGGTGCCTCTTCTTCCCGTCTAGCGACTTCGCGCGCGCGTACTACATCAACAGGTAAACAACCGTCTACTAATGGCAAACACCACCTGACATCGACACCTTCAAAATCTTCAATCCGAGCACCGAAGCCGACACCACCTAAAAAACCTCCAGCCCTAAGGGAAACATCAAATAAAAAGACCTCCGCGAAAAGGGGCCCTATCCAAAAACCAGTTACCACTCCCAAACCAAAGCCGAGCCCAGTTCAGGGCACTCGCAAAAGTGCACGAACAGCTTCCAGGACGATTGATGAGCCTTCAAAATCCGACAATCTTTCTAGTGCAAAGATCAATGGCTTCTCGGAGTTCAATTTTGAGTCTGACGTTGAGTTTGAAGTTCAACCAGATTTCAAACCACCAAAAATCAAATTGAAGTTTGGGAAACCAAAACCAGTAATTACCCACCCATTGCACATTCCGGCTACGAAAGAATTCCCTACCTTCGAGGATTTTATCAATCAAGATGACATCTCAAATAATCCAGAGGCTTTGGCTGCTGCTGAGGAAGAAGCTAGGGAGGAGGCTCTGATCCGAAATAGGATTGAAGAAAGTGTCAGGAGCGGATTATTGTCGGTTGAAAACCTGAATCTACCCGAAAAGCAACCGGAACCACCACAACAATATGCACACTACGACCATCTAGTTGCACATGCGCTACATTTTCAGAGACTGCTGACGAGGGAGCGGAAAGATCATGTGGAAATTATGAAAAAGCGGAATGCAATGGTTATGGCGGAGATAAAGAGGAAGAGACCATTGACAAAAGAGGAAATCGAACAAGAGCAGTGGATTGAGAATCGGAAAGGGTATAAGGAACAAGTTGGGCAATTACGGAGGAAGTGGGAAGAAGTGCTGAAGGTAATATCTTTTATACTTCGTTTGACGGTACGCGCGCTGATAATCTAAATAGGAAGTTGAACGCCGAAGGCGTGTCCGAGCAGAAGAGGAGCAACGGTTGGCGGGAAAAGAACATCTCAACCAAATGCTTGAGCACTCAACACAACTACTCGAAGCCCGACGTGGAGACAGACAAACTTCTTTAGCTACCCACTCAGGGGGCGATTCAGATCTTAGCGAGGAAGATAAGGAAGAATTTGGAGAGAAGGATGAATATGATGACGAGGTAGATGGTGATAGTACATCCGAGCTGGGAGGAGTGGAACTAGCGGACGAGGATAACATGTCTACCAGCGATTCTGATGAGGACGACAGTAGAGATGATGACGAGGATCTTACCGTTGAAGAACTAAAAGCTAAATACGCTGGTGTAACTGAGAATTTTATATCTAGGTCTACAACTGGTGGCAAAGGGCTTATGAGTCTTTTCCCGGAGTTCGGTGGGGAATCGCCTGCGGATGATGAAGACGAGGTTTTGACAGATAATACTCCAAGAGCTAACATTGAAGACCTGGATAATGATATTTCCGACGAGGAAATGCAAAACATACCGGCGGGCCATGCTCTTGGAGAGAAAGAGGACAAAGACCCAACTGTTTTGCCTGAACTGGAAGAGGTTGACCAAATTTTGATGGACGGCAGCGATGAGTCAACTATCATGGATTCGGAGGAGGAGTTCGACGAGGAAGAAAATGATGATGACGATGAAACTGACGATGATGAATCTGATGAAGAATTTGGGACAGGGTATGGCGGACTGATGGGCCTTTACGGTGATCTAGTGGCTAAGCCACAGGAAGTATCCGAAGATGTGATAATGGAAGATGAGATTACAGGGGAAATTTCTACCCAACCATCAGTATCTCAAGGTCTTACTAGGACTAACGCCCACCCTGAGGTAAAGGCCAAGCGTATCGAGAAAGAATCTATGGATGACGCTATGATTGATGATAATGAAATTGAAGAAATCACGCGTGAGGACCTCTCTAATGGTCACCACCTAGATACCATGGATGCAGAAACTACAACTTCTATCTCCCAGGCAGATCCGAAAGAGATTGCTCGCCCATCATCCCTCACATCACCCGAAGAATCTCCCCAGCCAAATCTGGACATCAGAACACCTATTCCCTTTCTCCTCCGTGGAACTTTGCGTGAATATCAACATTATGGCTTGGATTGGCTTGCAGGATTGTATTCAAATAAGACAAATGGCATATTAGCAGATGAAATGGGTCTTGGGTGTGTTCTTACCCTTTAGATGCAATTTTAGTATGAAGCAGTAGCTGACAATCCCGCCTGTACAGTAAAACAATCCAAACAATTGCACTTTTAGCCCATCTCGCGTGCGAAAAGGAAGTTTGGGGACCCCATCTCATCGTTGTCCCTACGTCGGTCATGCTCAACTGGGAGATGGAGTTCAAGAAATGGGCCCCCGGCTTCAAAATTCTCACATATTATGGGAGTCGTGAGCAGAGGTTAGAAAAACGCAAGGGGTGGTACGATGATAACCTATGGCATGTTTGCATCACATCTTACCAGCTCGTTCTTCAAGATCAGGTCACGTTCAAACGTCGAAATTGGCACTATTTGATCCTGGATGAAGCTCATAATATTAAGAATTTCAGGTCCCAGCGATGGCAGACCTTGTTGAACTTCAAGGCCGAGGCGAGGCTACTTATTACTGGAACACCGCTGCAGAACAATCTTATTGAATTATGGTCACTTCTGTATTTCTTGATGCCTTCCGGGGCCTCGAGTGCTATGCCTGCCGGGTTTGCAAACTTAAAGGAGTTCCAGGAGTGGTTTGCACATCCAGTTGACCAGCTCATTGAGGGCGGGAGGGAAGGCATGGATGACGAGGCGAAACGCACGGTTACGAAATTGCACAGGGTTCTTCGGCCATACCTACTACGGAGACTGAAGGCGGATGTAGAGAAGCAAATGCCGGCAAAGTACGAGCATATTGTATATTGTCGGTTATCCAAACGACAAAGATTTCTCTATGAGGAATTCATGTCAATGGCACAGACCCGTGAAACTTTGGTATCCGGAAATTACCTTTCCATCATCAATTGTTTGATGCAGCTCCGCAAGGTTTGTAACCACCCGGATTTATTCGAGACTCGACAGATCGTCACCTCGTTTGCGATGAAGAAAAGTGTGGTCGCGGACTACGAAACTAAGGAATTGCTCGTACGAAGAAGACTACTGAATGACAATCCTTTTAAGCCCTTCTTTAGTACTGATTTTTTGGAGTTCTGTGGATTGGTTCCTGCAAGGAATAACGGTCTTTCAACCCGGAATACTAGCACGATTCAAGCACTCTCAGCAACAAAGCTATTGGAGAAGTATTACGCGGATAAAGCTGCTTTAATCACGCCTGTTGAACAAGATTTATCGACCGTGAAGGGAAACAATGCATATATGGAGTATCAAAAAGAGACGTCGCATCTTGAGAGACTTCAATCTTATTTAAGACTCAACCGCGTCCGAACACAATACCGACCTCTCTGCGCACGCAACCTCGTCGAAGTATGTTCAGAGGGCATATCAACAGGTCCTATTCGACGTCAACCCAAGAGACGAGAACAGACTACTGAGTGGTTTTTGAGCCGTTCCGAGATTATTAATTCTATGATCCCTACAATCGAAGAACGTACAGAATCGCTAAGCACACTTATCGATAAATTCGGCTGTGTTACCCCGCATGTTGTATCGGTGGATATGGCGCCGATAGCGTTGACGCCAAAGGGGGTCGAGGTTGTTCTCAGGGCTCAGGCCGAAGATCTATTCCCTTCAGACCCGTTTCATAATTCGCGTATTCGACAGTCGATTGCATTCCCCGATAAGCGGCTGCTGCAGTACGATTGTGGTAAGCTACAAAGGCTGGACGGACTTCTGCGAGAGTTACAGGCCGGGGGTCATCGTGCGTTAATCTTCACACAAATGACGAAGGTACTGGATATCTTGGAACAATTTTTGAACATCCATGGTCATCGATATCTACGCCTGGATGGTGCAACAAAGGTAGAACAGCGGCAGATCTTGACAGACCGCTTCAATAATGACCCAAGGATTCTTGTTTTCATCCTGTCTACTCGTTCCGGTGGATTAGGGATCAACTTGACTGGTGCAGATACTGTCATCTTTTACGACCTTGACTGGAATCCTGCCATGGACAAGCAGTGTCAAGACCGTTGCCATCGTATCGGCCAGACCCGCGATGTCCATATCTACAGATTTGTGTCCGAATACACCATCGAGTCTAATATCCTTCGTAAATCCAACCAGAAGCGAATGTTGGATGATGTCGTGATCCAGGAGGGTGACTTTACCACGGACTACTTCAACAAACTCTCAATCCGCGATATGCTTGGTGATGATGTTATTAAAGAGCTCAATGATGAAACTGCCGATGCACCTGTGGCTGCGGCAGGAGTCAACATGGAGAAAGCCCTTGAAGCAGCTGAAGATATTGAGGACGCGGCTGCTGCAAAGGTTGCACAGAGGGAAATTGTTGATGCTGATGGAGCCGACTTTGCTGAGAGGCAAACGCCGTCTCAAACGCCCAAGGATACAAATTCCCCCGCGACTATAGTGGCAGTGCCTAAAGGCAAAGAAAAGATGAAGGAAAATGGGGAGAAGAATACGCTTGCTGAGGAGACACTGATGGATGAAGTGTCCGCTCCTGCCATGGTCTCGGTTGAGTCTAGAGTAGTCGTCGGTGAGGACTTAAACAAGGGTCTTGGGCACGATATCTATGGTGAAGACTGGGGTAGGATAGATCGAGAGCCTGAAGAAGTTGACGAATACATGATCCGGTACTTAGAATGGGAATTGATCGATGTGCCAGTTGTGCTTCCAGACAAGAGTAAAAAGAAGAAAAATAAGAAGGGAAAGAAATTTTAAGGAGCTGTTGTTTTCAATTCTATTCACTTTCATCTTCATTTTCATCTCTGTTCTTTTTTTTCTTTCTTTTTTTTCCCTTATATTGGGTTCGGGTTTAGTTTTGGGTAGGGGGGTTCATATTGCTTTCTTTCTTCATCTTTCTTTCGGTACTTCTGCAGGTGGACTACTTATGGACTGGTTTATTACTGTACTCTATGATAATTCTTTGGGTTACTTCGCTTTGCTTCTATCCTAACCTTTTAGCCTCATAACATTTGATTTTCTTTTCCTTTCTAACTTTTCTGGAAAAAAAAAAGGCTCCTTTTATTCATTCCCCCTACAGCCCCTTCCTCTTGAGATTGGGTGATTAGCTACTTACTTACTTGCTTGTACTCTACTATCCTTCTCCCGTCTTATTGATTCCTGGTTGGCGCCGTCAGACCTTATATTCTTTGTTCGCCTGTTTTTCCTTCATCTTTCCGAGGTAGATTTCCTGTTAGATGCTGTTGTGGCTCAAATGAAAGGGGCAGATCTATTATTTTGGCATGAATAAACGGTATTGTTTTGGGGTGACGGAAATGAGATCTTTGTCAAGGGTGAGTAGAACGCGGCGGTGCGGTTTGCGTTGCTACGTTCTACTCACTTACCCTTGACACCGTAGTACATGTTGGTAGTGCGGACGGGGCCTTAAAAGCCAATCTAGGGCTCAGATAGCCAAAACTCGAATAGGGAGTCGCTATAGCTAGGGTCTCGTAATAGATCTCTTAATATTACTGTTATGTAATAATAACGCATGCAGGCTACCACTAAACTGTTCCATACAAGGGAACTATGACAGCTTCCAATATTCTATACAGTCGCTTTGGAGCAACGACGAGACTGGTAGAACGACGAGCAGGGGTGTCTGGGACATTGAAACAATGGCGCCCAGGAAGATATCAAGTGTCATGATTGGCTGGAATCTGCAGTTTCGTCGTTGTTTGCGCATCATTGCTCCCGAAACAACTGTACCCCAAATTCTTTGTCAAGGGGTGACTATATCGCAAATATTTCTAGGTGTAACTAAGTACTTGAGTACAAAATAGGTGCTTTATATGCCTATATAAAACAGTCACATGTGTGTACTAGACAATGAACCTAGGTACTATGACTAGGCTTTCAAACATAATAAATATGACTGTGACTTTCCCATGCCCCAGAAGTCAAAAGCCACACCACTGGCACGAGTGATTTCACATGATTCACCATCCTCCCAGCCGCACCGCTAACTTATTAATTATGGTCATCTTCCCGGGATCCGTAACCGCATGAAACAAATTATATCTTGCGCAAATAGGATCCCCGTCCTATGTGAGAGGGGCGTGATCCAGCGAAAAACGAATCCTGGAGTGAAACACCATACAAAAAAAAAAGCCACGGTCTAGACATTTACAGACCTTCCGTGAAGAAGGGCGATCTGACCTGGATGTGGTAATAGGCTCCTGCTCTGCCGCACACGCGAGTGAAGCGCACTTTGATAACCTACTCCACCCGCCTGCGACTCCGGAAGCCTGGATAAGGATGGCGCGGGTTGTTATCTGGGAAGCAAGATACCTTGTGGTATTGGTACTCTAGGATTGAGTATACATAAAAAAGTAAAAATAAAGGGACACATACATCGGTAACGTGCCCGCTCTAGTGGGGTTTGAAAACGGCCTGAACCACCTTTACATCATACTCAGCTGTAGACTCCGAGTAGCTATTAGTTGACTTGCAAGTCCTTACCCAGAAGTTAGACATATTGGCCCACCAGCATAAAGATATATAAAGCATGAACCCCCATAGCTCATGGAGAGCTCCCCTAAGCCCTCCCTGCCAACAAGCCAAAAAGGACCTTACACATACAAAATGTTCATCCAGTATTCTGCTTCAGTAACACAGCCTGAGGGTGCTCTTCCACCTACAGTCCGACCCTTCAAAGAAGCAATAACTTTATTCTGCAAGCGCTTCCAACCGTCTCTCCCTCAAGAGGCCCTCTTTTGGTTCAGCTCGGCCGCATCCGACACCCTGGAATATCTCCAAGAACAGCTTCGGATTCTCCAGCATCTAGACTCGAGGGGTGTTCTGCAACTTTACACGGATCAGATTCCACCAGCGCTAAGAATGCACGACGAAGATTTTGTGAGGCATCTGACGAGCTTACTGGTTGGTGCTGGTGCTGCATGTAATGTCTCGGTTGTCGACACACGAATTGTAATTGGAATGACACTCCCGCAAAATATGAGGAAAAAACTTGGCGGTTGCGGGGACATGAAGTTCGATTGGGTCGAGACTTTTGAAAGACCTAGAGACTATGGTATGACAATGTTTTGTGGCTTTTGAAAGTGAAATAAAGTATTGATGTCAGTGGTGTTTAGAAGCCGAAAAATCGTTGAAATCAAAGCCAGACCGTGAAGAAATTAGGAACAGGGGTTGTTTAACCCAACCGACACTGAGCTTTGAACAGAGACTTATATCATGGGCTGGTGGTTTAGTGTAGCTGACACTATTTATTCGTGTGTAGAGATACATTTAGTCTCCTATGTTTGAGGTCTGAATCCTATGTGGGTGTCTCCACTGTAAAAATGTGTAATTATGAGATGTATATCTAACCATTATGATCTGATTGGTAAAAAAATCGGCCAATGATATGTATAGACTTTTATTAATCTACAAACCTGTTACGAACAATATTCCTACAATCGCCACAGGCGCTGAGGTTCGATTACCGCGACTAAAGTGAAGATTGTTAGCGAAATCCGGGTTAGGCTTAGTTAGCACCCTACCCTCTGCATCATTCTGGGTTTTGGCTCGACTGTGATCGTTGACCTAGCCTTAGTGCATTAAAACCGAATAAAGTACCTGGGCGCAATGAAAAAGTATAACGCCGTATTTTCTCCCACAGAGGGGTGCCTCTCTAAAAATCAAATGTACCCCTGTCATGCACACCTATCTTAAATAAAGGGTTCAGGCACCAAGTACTCACAATATACTAGCACGAGATGTATTAAATCAAGAGGTACATGTATGTACAGTACATGTAGTATCTATGGTAGCCTAGGTGAGCAGCTAGCGCCCGTTCAAGAATGATAGCACCACCCGCCGATATAACACGCACACGTGCGTGTGTCTACCCAGCTCATTAGCCACTGTGTACGATACATTGTTTGGTATTTCTATATCGATATCGAGCAACTTGTCGCATTACATACATCTATACCTGGTAGGCTAGGGCGCCTGTATATACACGGTAGTGCAAAGAATAAAGGATAATACCTCATGAGTTCGGCGAGGCATACGGTACCTACATGGGCCACATAGATTTTGGTAAGCCAGTTCCCTTATAGCTGATGTTGAAACATACCGAGCTGGGTTTCGATATGATGTGTTGCTCCACAGAGCTCATACTGTAGCCCCGCTCTATCTTTCGGGTTCGGTACAGGACAGCAAGGCATCTGGTTTACCTTAGTGTAGGTAACACAGGTACAAGATAGTGATTGTTCATTGTGACACTCAGAGCGGCTGAAATCTGAATCTAACCCCGTGCGAGACCAGAGCTCCTGCGGTACTCGGGGGTATGGGAAAGAACCAGAAGATGCAATAGGGTTATTTGTATGCCAGAGCTACGCCACTCCATGCAAATAGTCCCTGTATTGTCATTTGAATTTTCTGGCCCCTGTGCGCGGCGAGTAAAAAATATATATATACGGCTGCGTATTATCATTGTGCGTACCCTCGCCTTATCGGTGTTGACATATATGCATATATGCATAATCTAATAGTATGTACAAGTTGGAATTCAGGGTGAGCACACTGAAGGAGATCGAGAATCACTCGGTATTCCGCATTTGTCTACTAGAGTCTTTGAGCTGTGGCCGATCATGGTAACCCAAAGCCTTGCAGCCCGGATTTTGGTTAAGGAGTTGGTTAGGGAAGGGTACGAGACTGGACATTCTAATATGGCGGGGTAGTAGGAAAGACGTCTTAACACAGATACGCATGCAGGTACGTACATACATGTACATACATACATGTATATACTCGCGGCAGGCATCAAGAACCTGAACATCGTTTTTCTGGTAGCCACCACTTTGGCCCCTGTTAGCGCGAGTACAAAGTATATATGTCCGATTTTGTTGCCCTCTATCGCTCGCTAAGTTAGGGATATTTTTGACCATTATTTACATTATTAAACTTCCACATACGCATTACCTGCTATCATATAAAGATACATGTATACTATTAAGCTTGAAATGAATCCCCAGTAGTAGGGTTTAGCCTACTACATGTATTCACCATGCCTTGTTAGAGTAACCACTGCTTTGACTAGCTGGGCATGTGACTAAAGTGGAAGCGCAATGTTGTTATACAAGTGCAGAAGAACAACCTAACTACATGTAGATATCGTGGGTCTTCTTCTCACCTTTGTTACCGCGTGATAAGGGATTGGCCCCGAAGCCATATACCTTCTAGAAAGCTTTTTACGAGGTCCTAAACCTACCACTGCTGGTACGTTTGCTGATAGGGCAGCTACTACATGTAGCTCCCCGGATCCCAAAATCGCAGCCTTATATTTACCGCACGAGAAAGTCTATGCTGATTCAGGCTGCGATTTTGGTTCAAAAAAACGCACACGGTCGAACTTGAGATCTAGGTGACTCAAGGGCTGACACGTGTCTTCCACACCTGCAGATATTTACTTCAGTACTGATGAGACAGTACAAAGTTTCTTAATAATATCTAGTTTAGGACGACGTAAACAAGCTTATAAAAGCTAGAAATGCGGGAAGGCTGCGTGCTGTTGTAGTACTGCTCTCACTTACTACATGTACTCAAGGGATGAAATCATCGAGGTTCGCTATGATAGGCCCTGGGCTCTAACATACATGTATATATCTAGTAAGACGCCGAGTTGAAGAATGTTCGCCGACGTACAATCAGAGATACCTTGAGGTTTCAGGGTAACGTGCGAATACACTTGTAGAAATGCCAGGATTGCCTGCGTCAGGGACCGACTGTGGGATAACGAACAGAATGCATTTTCGATCCTGAATTGGCATATAATTTCCTCTTTTTACAGGGTTTTAGGTATCTATAATTCTGTAAAACTTATAATTATAATCATTCAAGTACTACTTGGCACACAAAAATATCTATTTAGGGACCTACTTATTCATCTCATTTGATAATCAAACCTGCTTAGTTGGCTGAACCCACCCCGTCGATCTTATTCGCACAATTCTCCAACAAATATCTTTAGGCATGTGTAGTCCGTATATAAATATGCAATACTTAAGCAAATACTGCATAGTTCGAGGCTGGCTGAACACCTACTTATGCGGTTGTGGTCGACATAAGTGGTCGACATAAGATGCTTTGATACATGCCCACTAGCTGTCCAACCAAGCCAGCCCTTATAAAGCTCTAACAAGCTTCCTCTACATTTGAACTAGCAGGGTTCACACTAGCGTCTAATCCATCTAAACACCGATCCACTAGTTCAGATCTTTTTGGCACTTACATATATATATCATTACTGTACTCTTCGATATATAAGAATCTGATATCGATTCTTTTACCAATATTCGAATACTTTTTACAATGAAAAGTCACGAAAACATTCCCCTAAAAGAAATTATTGGCTCCAGCAGCCCTCTGGCCAAGCGAGGAGAAGAACAGCCTGAGGAGTCGACGTCAACAACGCACTGCGAATTCTCGGGGGATTTTCCGTCAACGCTTGCTCAAAACTACCCTCATGATGTACTTGATATCTTCCTCGATGTTGAGGCCACAGTTGAGATGTTTCTGAGCGACTGTGCTCTGAAGAAACGTCCGGAACCCGGACATCAAGACAACGTGTTGGTGTACGATCTTTCGGGTAAGTTCTTGCTACATGTAGCGATCAAACTAACGCATCTCCTTATATATAATTCCTAACTATATTATAGTATCCGAAAACTCCAATGGACTACACAGACTTCGCCCAAGTTGTCGTAACTGGGAGGTTAGGAGTCTTATTCAATCAGATGTTAGTGGTCACAAACCTCGTTGTTCCTCATCATATGAATAACTCATCGAGAGATATAATTTAGGACACAAATGTTCCGATACGTATTATGTGAGAAATTACTTCTTCTGCATGAACAAGGTCATAGCTCTGCTAAAGAACGGGGAATTAGCTTCATTGAAATCGATAGCATCACAATTGAAGGTCTGCGGGAACTAGGCCATTATTACTCTATACCAACAAGATTCTGGGGTTCCAATAGCAATGGTGGCTTTGGTCACCAAAGTCCCCCGAACCCAAGTTTAGACGAAATTACACATAGTAAGTAATGGTCCTTGATAAGTAGTGTATATATTTCTAATCATAACTACAAGTCACATGGCTTGAAATCATGACTAAACCAGTGATCTTCCGCGAGAATATGCCAGTAAACGAAAACGATGGTATATTTTGGTATCGACCGTGTTTTTCATTCAAATGGCAATACTGTGGGCCTGGCTCTAGCGCTAGGCACAAGTACAAAGTTGTTGTTTTCTGCCTAGATCCCTCCCCACACATTAAGGAGTGTCTTGCGCGAGTGATGATGCACCACAATTCACAGCTTATTCTCAAGGATCCCTATCTCCTCTATTGCCTAATAAGCATCCAATGGTATAATTGGAATCTGGGTGCTTATTTCAGGCTACGAAGCCAATTCATTGAAATTGAAGGTAGAGCAAATCACAATGAGTCCGTCGAGGCGGAATTTGAACCGGACTTTCCAACTCTACACAGGCTTGCTCGGGATATCATACAGATGGCGGAGGTTTCACAAAGCGCAATATTTGTAATGGAACTTCTAGTGCATGAACATGAGAGCCTCTTTTATTTATTTGGAGAGAGCCCTGATGTATATGCTATGGTGAGTGCCCGCTTAAATCAGAGGTTAGCACTGTTTAAGGGGGCACTAGCAAGTTATGAGGCTTTGAATAAACGGCTCACAAACTTAATTAATTTTGTTTGTTCTAATCATCCCTACTTTTATAGGGTTTATATCAGCTAACATATTGGATGATCGAGTACAGGCTTTCAACGTGGTTGCTCAAAGGGACTCCAAAATATCTGTCAAGATTGGAAAGGCCACACAATCGGACAGTAACTCGATGAGATCTATAGCCGTTGTTACCTTAATCTTTCTTCCTGGGACGGCAATAGCTGTACGCATCCATCCCTATTCTACAAAGCCTTTCTTGGGATAATTGAACTGAAAATATACCTCTGTTGCGTCCTAGTCTATATTCAGCACTCCATTCTTCGACTACAACTCAAGTCATCCCTTCTGGATCTATTGGGTTCTTACTATCCCCACAACCGTACTGATTTTGACTTGGTACATGTTTGGGAGAGAGGAAAGACCTTGGGTGCCGATTTCAAATTCATTAAAGGAAAGATGGCGCCGGCTTACAACTCTGTCGATGCCGCAAAAAGAGGAACCGCCCACGCTTCCAAAGTAAAGGGTGTCTCTAAAGATCGATATACTTGGAACTGCCAAGTTTTCTTTGGCTAGAGTATTGGCTTTCCGTTAACTACTCGTTATTGGCGTGCTAGATTGATCATTGATGTTTCATTATTATTTGTTTGCTTTTTTTCCTTCTTAACTTTTGTTGTATTCAATCTTATTCAATCTTATCTTTAAATCAAACTACCGACGAGCACTCTTCTACAGACGTCCTACTTACTCTCTGTGCGTATACTATAAATCAACATCTAGCGTTACTAATTCTTGGCATCACCGCTTAATTCTTCATACTCGTAGCGCAGTGCCACTAAACCTCGGTCACGATAACCAACTTAGCACCATAAAATTGAGGCTTATTCATTTACTTCGAATCCCAGACCTAGCTGCAAGATCACGACTCGACTCAACATCAGCCTCTGGCACTACACTGCACCGCATACAAGACCCGCCACCCTTCTCTCCCGCAGCTGACCGCCATGCATGCATGCACTCAACACGTAAAATAAAAACAGAAAAGGGTAGTCCCCGGTAGGAAAACACAAAAATGACTAAAACCTGTAAAGAAAACCCCCCAGTAGTGATAGTGGTAGTGAATTGAAAAAGAAAAGCATGTTATTAAATCCACTAATGGGCGACCGTGCTGCCCTTGGTAATGTTGGTGTCTCCCTGGCGCTCATCCGCCTGTAATCATCATTAGTAAGAGCAACAATAGTAGTAATTTAACAGTGATAAAAAAGGGAAAAAAGGACTCACCACCCCGACCTGCGGCGACCCTCCCTGCAAGATCTTCTTTATGACCTCCTCCTCTTTTTCAGTGCCAAACTCATCAGATAAGTTCGCTTTTGAGGCTTCGTCCATGATGCCCTGTGCTCCCTGCCTACATCCACCCACCATAATATTAGCCTCCTGCCCAACACAACCCTCATGATACTACAAGAAGGGGAGAAACACGTACTTGTGCGTGCAGAAAACCTTCCACCCGTTGACCACTTGCGCGAGCGGCACGGAAGGGTCCTTTTTCCATTTCTCAAGATCCTTGACCGAGTCGACGAAGACAATGAAGTCGTCGGATTTGCCCCTGTAGACCACTTTGGTTTGTTGAGCGTTTCCACGGGGCATTTCGGTTTGTAGTTGTTTGGTGGTTTGGTTTGAGTAGGTTAGATTTGAGTAGTTAGGTATTGCAGTGGTTTAGTTGCTGGTTGTAGTAGTTGTTGGTGAGGTGAGAAATGTGGGTTTGGGAAGTGGGGAATTGGGCAGTATTTGAGCTGTGCGGACTGGACAAAGGTGGTGGGTGCTGGGAGGTATGATGTCATCGTGGACGAGAAAGCCAAGAGATGGATGGGAGGCAGAATCTTGAAATATTGCCGGCACGTGCCAGGTTTGCAGGGACGGAGGAGGGTTCCTGGTTGGGAGGACGGCCATTGGAGCTTGGCTTGGGGCCCTTTGTTTAATCCTGGTGGTGAGTGAATAGGTACTTGTATGGTGCGATATTCTCTAGCTAGTGTCGTGCTGTCTCTACCAATGATCAAGCTATTGCAATGGCCACGCCGATGAAAGCAGAGCTACAATGCTTCAAATCCCTATCCAACCCCCATCCATTAACCGTATTTTCATCCTGGACCATAGATCGTCAAACACCCGTCGGTCGTTATTTCGTTTCGTCCATCTAGCTGCTCTCACGACTCCCGGGCTTCTCTCAACCAACACCCCTGTCGCAACCACAACAGACGTCATGACACTCGGCCTGCTGCACGACCAACTCCAACCCAGTTCCTTGCAGCGCGGATCATCCATTGCGCAAAAACCAAGGCATATTAGCGGCCGGTACTGCGTGTGCGCTCTTTACGTAGAACTGGTAATTGACGGGTTCGGAGCATTGGTTGAGTCCCTTGCATGCGCTGTCTCAGGCTGCGAGGCCTTGGTCGTTAATGTTTCGGATATCATATTGTGGAGGCTCCGAAGGCGAGATACCGGTGGGTGGAAGTCGGCGGAGGTGGGTGGAGATGATAGCTAGCCGAGAGGTGGAGGTGGCTTGATGGGTCGGGTGAAATGGTACGGTTCATAGAACCTGCGAGTATATACTTGTATGTATTTAAGTAAAGTAGATGAGCGCCGTTGTTCAACCTCTTTCTGATCCGTTACTATTACTTATTTATCTATACTTCACATACATGTATGTCTGACCCGTTACTCCCAGAATAAACCAAAACTTTGTCTACTAGAGTACATACATGTACATGTAGGTACGTCATGTTACGCACATGTGCAGCTTGTGCCAGGTACCAGTGTGGGAATTATGCTATGCATGAGCACTTTGGCCGTAGGGTCGGGCTGGAGAAGCACTCTGTGTATCAAGTTTGACCGCAAGTACAAGGCGGCAGCCATCCCATCCGGCGCGCAGCCGGGAAGTTGGTCCAAGTTGTGCTCATATATTGGGCTGTATACCCCCCCAAACTAGAGTAGAGGCTCTAAGACATGGCTGTGGGCTTCAACGGGGGAGAATAAAGAACCATCAATTCTTATGCGAGTAAATAGGCACTGTTTGTGAAAATTGGCTGTTGTACATACCAATTGTGTGAATAGTAAGTTTCCCCTGAGTAAGGAGGGACCTGGCTAGTGTGGTGGTGTGTTGCATCCCAAAAGATGAACAGCGAGTGGTTGCTACTCGAGTGATTCCTTATGAAGAACTACGATCACGTGAAATTGCAGAGGAAAAAAAATTGTAGTTCTAGGAAATCTACAAACAACCGAAAACTTTTTACAGAACTTCAAAATCTCCCCACCCCCAATCTTCAAAAGGCTTTTTGGGATTTAACCTAGGGTGATTTACATACCCCCCCTTAGGGAAAATCATTTCGGCGTTATCAAAGTCACGTTTTGTCCCGATAAAAAAAAAAGTTCGGCCTCTCAACACCCACCTTTTTTTTTCGCTGCATCCCACCAACCACACAAACCCCACCACCACCACCACCATCACTATCAACACCACCACCGCACAAACCCCAATTGCGCCCCCATTCCCTCCCATCAGTCTCCTGCTGCCTTATCGCTCGCCTCATCGCCCTATCCGCAACCTAACCCTTCCCACGCCCGCAGCGGCGGGATTGCCATGTCACTAGGCTCACGAATATCAAGTTTCTTCTCCGGATCAGCCTCTAACAGCACCTCCGAGACCCCCCAACCACAATTGACCGAGAACAACCCCGCCGGGTCGCTGATCAGTACAATCAGCGATGCTCCTGTGACGCTCAAGACAAATCCGCTTGTAAAATCCGCCGTAAAACCCATGATTGACGACCACTATCATGACCATGAGTCAAGACGACCGCCATATCTACATGTGAGCTTTCTTCCAACCACTCCCCCCCCCCCCCCCAACTAACCCTTGGCTAGCCCTCCCTGTTTTTTCTTTGGCAGAGAGAGGGAGGGAGAGGGAGGGAGTGAGGGAGTGAGAGGGAGTGAGAGGAGGTGTACTGATAGATTTTTACGCTTTGGAATTTAGTGCATGCTCGCCGGCGGTATAGGCGGCAGCACCGGCGATGTGCTAATGCACTCCCTCGACACCGTAAAGACCCGCCAGCAGGGTGCTCCAAACACGCTCAAGTATGCCACCATGACCGACGCCTACCTAACTATCTTCCGCGAAGAAGGCTTCCGCCGCGGCCTTTACGGCGGCATCGCACCAGCATTCATGGGCTCGCTGCCCGGTACCATAATCTTCTTCGGCACCTACGAGTACTCAAAGCGGCACCTGATCGATATGGGCTGCCCCTCGCACATCGCATACCTTACTGGTGGGCTCGTTGGCGATCTCTTTGCGTCCATCATCTACGTCCCGAGCGAGGTACTGAAGACACGGTTACAGCTCCAGGGACGGTACAATAACCCGTTCTTTAAGAGTGGGTACAACTACCGCGGAACTATCGATGCGACAAGGACCATTATTAGGACCGAGGGCCCCGCGGCGCTGTTTTATGGATATAAGGCGACGATCATGAGGGACTTGCCGTTCTCGGCACTGCAGTTTGCGTTCTATGAGCAGTTCCAGAAATGGGCGAAGCAGTGGTGCGATAGCCGTGATATCGGCCTGCCTCTCGAGATCGCCACGGGTGCCATGGCGGGTGGATTAGCGGGGACCATCACCTGCCCTCTCGGTCAGTTCTCGCAGACCCCCACCCCCCTCAAAACCTCCAGGAAGCTAACCTCCCAGCAGACGTAGTCAAGACGCGCATACAAACGCAAGTGCGCACCTCCTCCACGCCGCCCCTCCCCGGCGCGGCAACAGCGCCGCTCCAGCGCCGCCCCTTCTCAACGCTCGTGCCGCAGACGCCGCCAGAGCTCCACTCGCCGCCATCAACACGCCCAATATCGACTTCGTCGCCATCAACGACGTCACCGCCAAAGTCGGGCCCGCTGAAGTTTAACACGAGCAGCATCATTGAGGGCCTGAAGCTCCTGTATAAGACGGAAGGAATACAGGGTTGGTTCCGCGGTGTGGGGCCTAGGGCAGTGTGGACGAGTGTACAGAGTGGGACCATGCTCGTTATGTATCAGTATTTGCTGAAGCAGATGGAGAAGTGGGATGAGGGGCGGATTGTCGACCTGTAGGGAGGAACATGTGGGTAAGGGGGGGGGGATTGTAGACTTGTGGCGTGAGGGGGGGTAGTTTGTATTTTTTTTTTCCACTTAACTTAAACTGTGTTTTTAAATGATCGACTGGGCACGGATGGCATTTTCTAGTAGTATTTCCCTCACCCTCACCCTCCTCCTTCTCCTCCCCCATCTCACTCTGCTCATCTGTCTGGCTTGGTTCTAAATCTCCCGATGTTCTTTTTTCTTGCTTTTTCTTTTTGGAGGGCGGTGCGGTGGGCGCTGTGTGCAGCCGTTCTGGACAGGTGTCTGGGTGGGTCAACGCAGCGGTGTAAAAAAGAGTCTAAAAGTGGCTGCGGGCGGGTAGGGGGGTGTGTGGCCGGTTACATTTTTGTATAGATAGAATAGAACAATACAGTATTTCTTGAATCGCGAGGAGTGTAGTAGCGTACATAATGTAGTGTGGTTGGAGTGGGCGCGGTGTGTGTGTCTAGGGGGGGACTATTGCGGTTGCGGCGTGGTCATGGTGGATCACTCGGGTCTTGGTTAGCAGTGGGAGGCGGTAAGGCCGGTGGTCTGGATTGGGCTGGGTGCATATCTGGCTAGCTCCGCCCGCACATACATGTACCCCCCTCCCCCCCTCTCTCCTCTATCACCTACACCCGGCGCCCAGTACGGGGCCCTCCCCACAGTCATATGTTACAGTACCCACCATCTGCATCTCCTGTGATAAGTTAAAGCGCCGAGTGATAAACTGTGATCACGTACCTACAACCTACAGCCCTAGCTAGGCCGTTTACGTAGCCAGCTGCCGGGGCTACAGCCTTGCGGGTTTCAGGGGAGATTGATCTTAGGGTCTATGGGTATTTGGGGTTCGCTTGTTTTTTTTTTACTATCGGCAGACTATATTACGCGGGATACCATACAAACTGGCCAGGGAGAATAAGGCCAATTGCTCGTTTCTATAAACTCGGTGCTAGTGTACATGCTGCAGTCTGTGGGGGAGTAACTAGGGGGAAAGGAAGGGGAAGGAAAGAAAGGGAAGAACGCCTGTTAGTATGCAAATTTGTCGTGCTTTCCATGCTTGACCCGGATGTCTAGTAGGGCCTCGTGGAAGCCACCCTCTGCGCGCCATTGCGTTAGTACACTTCTAAAGAAAAAAACAGAGCGGAAGAATAAATACCTTTCCGCGCCTTCCTCAGCGCCTTGACCTGGTCGTCATCCAGCTTGATTCCAGCCCTATTACACCATCAGTCACACATTCCAGGGGGACGGGGTGCCACCACAGCACTCACAACTCCTCGAGCTCCTTCCTCGACACCCGGTCCTTCGCTCTTCCTTCGGAGCCCCCCTTCTTCTTCTTTTTATTCCTCCTCTGCACCCTGACCACCCACTCCTCCCCAAAGCCGACCTTCTCGCCATCGCCCCTCACCACCGCGGCGCTCCCGCCCGTCTCCTGCACGCCGACATAGCCTCCACGCACCGTCATCAGCGCCCACCTGCCGCCGTCCAGCAGCGCCACGTCGAACTCCTCCTCGGCCGAGATCGCCTCGCGCGTCGAGCTCAGAACACCGACCTTGTCGCACGAAAGGTACTTTCCGTGCGCCGACTTGAATGAGTACTTTTCGGTGCCGTGGATCTTGGTGGCCACCCACACCTGGTGCACGGCGGTGGGCTCCGTGAGCGAGAGGTTGTTGTCGGGCGCGGAGAGCGCCGTCGTGAAGACTTGGCCGGTGGTTGGGTCGCTGGAGAGGCAGATGGGGGTGGGTGCAGAGATGGAGAACAGAATCGGGCCGGTGATGTCCTCTAGCGCTGGGTTAGTATGTATGTAACTTACTTATAGAAAGCATGGGGGGAAGTTACCTAGGCAGTCTGCGTTGACCCAGCCTTCGTCGTCGGCGTCGGCGTCGGCATTGGCGTCTGTTTCGCGGGCGTCGGGGGCGGGCTTCTTGGTGGAGGGTCCGGCTTCGTCGGCAGAGTCGGGGGCAGCGTCAGTGGTGGGGCGCTTGCGCTTCTTGACCTTTTTGTCGCCTTTGAAGCGGAGGGCTTTGACCATTGCTGTGTACTGGTGTTGAGGGAAAGCTTGTGGGAACGCTTGTGAGAAAGCTTGTTAGAAAGCTTGTACCAACGTAAGTTCTGTCTGTCGGAACTCGCCGACAACAGATAGACGCGATGGCCGGGTAAGGGTAAGGGTAAGGGGTAAGAAGGAAAGGGTAAGGGGTGTGGATAAGGAGGAATGTCTTATCGGGAAGGTGTCATAGAAAATGTTTCTAGAGCAGGAAGGCAGCCGGAATTCATGCTGGAGCTGTGTTTTATAAACCCCTCCATAGCTCCCCCATATCTCTACTACATAACTAGGCCTTTCTCCAGTAGCAGCTGCTATTAAATAAAATAAATACCAAAAATGTCACAGCCCACAGCTAGCGCCGACCCCGTCACCGTCACCCTCGAGTCCCTCCAGTCCGGCACGTTCCCACCCCCCCACAACCTGCTCCCGCGATCATTACCCCCTACCCGCACGATCATTACCCTCTACCCGCACAATCATTATCCCTCCCCATTAACCCAAACCAAGTCCGTCCAAGCCAGCTAACCCACGCCACAGGCACCGTCGACTTCACCACCCTCGAGACCGCCTTCGGCCCTTCCTCGCTGGGCATAATCCTCGTGTCGAACCTCCCAGCGACCTTCCCGCAGCTACGCAAGCGCCTTCTCGGGCTCGCCTCGCAGCTCGGAAACCTCCCCGCGCACGAGCTCGAGGCGCTCGAGTGTCCCGCGGCAAAGTACCTGGTTGGCTGGTCGTGCGGGAAGGAGAAGCTCGCGAACGATAGGCCCGACACGGCAAAGGGGAGCTACTATGTCAACTGCGCCTTCTACAAGGACCGGGCGCTGGACGGCGCGGAGGGCGGCGAGGAGTATAGGGACCTGAGGGAGTATACGGAGGGGAATATATGGCCGAGGGAGGGCCTGCTGGAGGGCTTTAGGGAGACGTTTGAGGAGCTGGTGAGTGGATGGGTGAGTGGAAGGGGGGTGTGGAGGGGTGCTGATGATGTCGGTGTGGTAGTGTACGATGATCATTGACACGGCGAGGCTGGTCGCGAGGGTATGGCCTTTTCAAGTCTAGTTATACTCTATATACTGACAATCCCACTGTAGGCCTGCGATCGATATGGTACATCCCCCCACTAGCTATTATAACCCCCACACCCGCTAACCCCCCAATAGCGACCGCCAACATCCCCTCCTACACCCCAAACTACCTCGAACACGTCGTCGCCACCTCCACGACCACCAAAGCCCGCCTCCTCCACTACTTCCCCCTCCCGCCCACCACCACCCCCACAGCCCCCGACTCCTGGTGCGGCACCCACCTCGACCACAGCTGCCTCACCGGCCTCACATCCGCAATGTACACCTCCTCCTCCTCCGGGGACGACACGGAGATCCCGTGTCCAGACCCCAACGCGGGCCTCTACATCCACGCCCGCGACGGCACCACCGTAAAGGTCTCCATCCCGAAGGACTGCCTGGCCTTCCAGACCGGCGAGGCGCTCGAGGTCATCACGCAGGGGCGCTTCAAGGCCGTGCCGCACTTTGTGAGGGGGTGCGAGGTGGGGGGCGTCGCGAGGGGCACGTTGGCCGTGTTTACCCGTAAGTCTCTTTCCCCCCCCTTTCCTCTTTTGCGGGAGGGGGATTGCCGGTGGGAGGGCGCGGGCTGATAAGTGTTAGAGCCGAATCTGTGGGAGATGGTCGGGGAGAGGGATTTTGCGACGTTTGCGAGGGAGATTGTGGGTAAGAATACCACGGAGGAGGTGGTGGAGGGGTGAGGGCCGGGCTAGATTGGGTTGAGAGGGTTGGCGGGCTTCTGTATTTAGATTTACATATATAGTACAGACCCCGACTAACAAGTTGCCTGGTTGGCTATGGGAGTGGGTTCATGGTGCGAGTGATGGTCTGTGATTGAGCTCCCGGCGTTAACTACATGAAGAGAGTACATAGTTCGATACTCACTAATATTATTAGTATTAGTTAGTATAGTATCAGGGAATTACCTCTCTTAAATACACCAATCCAATCCAAACCAGACATCCGTGTACTTGCATGTGCCTATATACATGTAGTACCTACACTACATGTATCCACATACATACATGTATCTACGCGCACCCGCTTGTAGGTGGTTTCGGACCGCCAGTAGGGGAAGCTTGTTCAGACCTAATTCCGCCGGGGCGGCACTTACCCTATTGGGTCAGGGTGCGAGAGGTTACCCTCTGGAACCCGCCGCGCCGATAGACGCCGTAGCTAGCTAGTCCGTCCTAAGCGTAGCAAGGCCAGTGAAAAGGACGTTTTTATGTCGCCATGTACAGCGGCACGGGGGGGTTCTGAGTAAGGGGGCTGTTGCCCTCGTGGGGTGGGGTTGGACTTTTGTGGCTGTGTGCTAGGCTCTTGTGCTTTGGGGGGGGGGGGCAGAAGGCAGCGCCGTACGGTTTGGGAGATGTGGCGGGTGTGGCGACCTTGGGCCGGCGGACCCTGGGTAACGTGGAGATGGGGGGCTAGTAAGCAAGGCCGCGAGGGTGTGTAGGGTATAAGAACTTGTGCTGGAGCTGCGGTAGGGGGGCCCGTAATGATGTGAGTTGTTAGTCTTTGGGGGGTTGCTCTTTGACACTTTCGTGACGAGTGACAATCCATGATTCAGGCAAGGGTCATGTATACACAGGATTACTAGAACGGATATTTGAAATAGAGATAGATGGGGGATGGTTTATTAAGTAACGCGGACTTATAAATAATTTGGCTAGACAATAAAAGACTAGTGCATTCACCTGAACATGTGCACCTCTACCCTTATCCGTCGACCTTCCTCTTCCTCTGTCTTCCGCCTCGCTTCTCCTTCTCTACTGCTGGACTCTTTCTTCTCCCGCCCGCTGTTACTTCTTCTTCACTCTCTGTATCCTCCAAGTCTAGGACGACAGGCATTGTCCAGCTGTCTTCCAGTTCCCCTCTAACTGGCTCGATGGTCCTTACATCTACCTCCTCATTCTCTAGGTGTAGCCTCCGCTTCGTCACATCTTCCTTTGGGTGTATATCAAACTCGTCCTCTCGCTCTTGGTACTCGATGTTTTCTTCGAGTTCGCGGAAATCAGGCGCGAGGGCTGACCACCGTTGAGGATTGGAAGTAGCCCAGATGAAGATCTTGCCGGATTCAAGACCAGCAGCGGCGACGAGAGGACGTGTAGGGTGCCACTGCTCACTATATTAGTAGAAAAGCAGAAAGAGGGCACGGGTTCATGTTACCTCAACTGTGCCGAGCTCTTCCTTAGGGCCTTCAAGGATCTTGACTAGAGAACCCATGGAGCGTTCCCATATGTAAATATCGTGGTTCTTGAACGTGCTAGCCGTAAGATAGTCGCCATTTCCGGAGAAGGTACAATGGTTCCACAGTAGCCTGTTTACTACATCTTGGAACTTATGCTCAACCTCTAGCTTGATTTCATTGCCATTGACCCCCTCCCTGAGAGTGTCTGGAATGTGGATTGACCGTAAAACCCGATCGTTGGAATTGACAACCATATTCCTCCCCGATGTTGTGAGTCGAATGTAGGTTATACAGCCACTCGTGATTCTCGTAGAGTGGATCGTTTCTCTAGTTCTTGTAGACACAATGTTGGCCCATCCTTTGTTTGTACCAGTAATGATGTGTTCTCCAGACACAGTAAATACAGCTACCGTGGTGAGATGTTTTGCATCTGCAGCTGCTCGCTTTTCGTCAATCTCGCCTTCTTCGGCGCCGGGTATAGTAGGCCGTTTGGGTGCGCTGGAGAAGGGGTACTTCTTAGGGATCGGGTCGGTTATGTCAACAAGATATGGGGTGTCTTCAAAAAGGGCGCAGACGAACAGGTTACTGAGCCATTTAGTTTACTGCCATGAGTGCATAGAGATAGCTATCTTACGGGTTCAGAGGATGTAGTTCTGCGCAGTACACCGGCGCATTGAACCGTACAGTCCTTGCAGAAGCTTCGCCGTTTTTTGAGAGGTCCCATACGATGACCTTGAAGTCTTGTGAAGCACTGGCTAGGTAACGTCCATCCTGGGACCAACTGAGCGACTGGATCTGCCGTACGTGACCGCGAAGATAGCGTGCTAGACCGTTTGTTTCGACGTCGAAGAGGACGACGGTGCCGTCGAGCTGTGGTGGTAATGAAGTGTCAGAGAGTTGTAAGCGTTTTTATTTTCTTCCGTGGGAGGGAAAGAGGGAATTGTGCCGTGCCCTGCCGGATGCGATCAAATCTCCCTTACGGTTAAAACGAACCTGGAGAAGGTGGTGTTAGTGGGGTAACATTGTTTGTGGGGGAGGGAGAGGGGTGGGATACGCAGGTAGAATGGCCGGATCGGAGCTCGGAGGAGAGGGATTCGGGGTAATCTTGCGCGAGAGTAAACGGGTCAAGAAGTGAGAGATTCATTGCGATTAATGTGTATTGTTTAGAGCTATAGGATCTCCAATGACTCTATTCGAGCGAAATAGAATCTTAGACTCATTCGCGCCTGGTGGACGCGTTGCAATATGAAGGCCAATTGTTTCAAGAGGTGAGGTTGGACGCCAAGTTAGTCACCGCCAAGAGCGGCTCACATCAGCATTCGCCACATTCTCCCTGCGGATGGTATGGCGCGCTTGCTCTGCTGTTGGTAGAAGTCTGCTCTCCCAGTCTTCCATCGCCTCTCCCTCCCCCCTTCATCTACAACCACCCCCGTGGTCCATCTACTTCCTCACCCTGGAAGACATACCAACCCCCAACCAACTGTTCACGATTAACGTCCATTCCTTTCATTTCTGAAGAGAACAGGAGAAGAAGCGGTCTCTCCTTTGTTCCCCTGGGTCTCCCTCCCTGTGGCCTTTGGTCGCTTGTTTGCAAAATCGCCGGGGAAATAGTGGGAGCCTCGTTACCCATCATCACCCAACTCTCCTTTCTATCCCTTTACCCGAACAACGCGCAGCTGCCACGACACATAATCAACTAGAAAAACCAACGCGCGACCGCACCAGACTTGAAGAGGTTGGGACAATCCGGGCAGAGGTTAGGGGGAGGTAGCTTTTTGCTCGTTCGGCTATTCCGAATTCTACAAGTGATCTAGGAAGCGTACAGAAAAAATAGAAGATTCGATAGATTCGAGGGAACAACACTTCAAATAATTTATTTCTTGAAATTCGCGCTGTTTTCTGCTACATCTAGGTAGAAGATCAAAACAAAAACAGCAATCATGACGTTAATTTTCGAACACTCGAGCGCGCCTTTGCGTACAATCAAAGAGATCCAGTTTGGTCTCCTATCGCCAGAACAAATCAAGGGCATGAGCGTGTGTCATATTGAATACCCCGAGACTATGGTGTGTTTGAACCGTGTTCTTTCTCAGAATTTATTTTTGGGGATTAGTCGAGCGGCTCTAACTGGTCTCTTTTTATAGGATGAAGCAAAGTTGCGTCCTAGAGAAAAGGGTTTAAACGATCCTCACCTAGGGTCGATTGATCGTTCATTCAAATGCGCCACTGCAAGTTCCCCTCGGATTCTGAGGGTAGTTATCTCTTTCTAATACGATATCCTTAGTGTGATGAGGGCATGTCAGTTTGTCCGGGCCATTTTGGTCATATTGAGCTTGCGAAACCAGTATATCACGTCGGTATGTGTCTATTCGATCTATTAGACCATGGGGCTTCATTTCGCTAACTCTCCCTAGGGTTTCTTAATAAGATTAAGAAAGTTCTTGAGACAGTTTGCTACAACTGTTCAAAGATCAAGTTAGATGAAGTGAGACACACTGAATAAGTGGCGTGACGTCTTGACTTTCGTTTGGCTAACAGAAATCTACCTCTTCAGTCAAACCCTCAATTTGCGGACGCTTGTAAGATTCGAGAGCCGAAAGCCCGTTTTAACGCTGTCTGGCGTCTGTGCAAAGCAAAATCCACTTGTGACTCTGACAACACCGCTGGCGACGAAGAAAACAACTTCGGCGATGACACAGGCACCAACCCAGAAAAGAAGAAGTCCCACGGGGGTTGTGGTAATAAGCAACCTACTATCAGGCGTGAAGGTCTCCGCCTCATCGGAACTTGGAAGCCCGACAAGGATGCACAGGAGGAAACCACTCAGGGAGAGAAAAAGCCAATTCTCCCCTCAGAGGTTCTCAGCATTTTCAAGCACATCACCAGTGATGAAATTAGGAAAATGGGGCTAAGTGAGGATTATGCTCGGCCGGAGTGGATGGTGATTACTGTTCTTCCCGTGCCGCCGCCACCGGTTAGGCCCAGTATTTGTGTGGATGGTATGGGTGGAGGAATGCGTGGGGAGGACGATTTGACATACAAGTTGGCCGAGATCATCCGAGCAAATGCTAGTGTACGCGATGCCGAGCAAAACGGATCTCCAGCTCACGTTGTCAACGAATTTGAGGCTCTCTTGCAGTTTCATGTTGCTACCTATATGGATAACGATATTGCTGGCCAACCACAAGCCCTACAGAAGTCCGGAAGGCCAGTAAAGTCAATCCGTGCGCGTCTAAAAGGAAAGGAGGGTCGTTTACGCGGAAATTTGATGGGGAAGCGTGTTGATTTTTCGGCTCGTACTGTCATTACTGGTGACCCTAATCTTTCACTTGACGAAGTTGGTGTTCCTAGAAGCATAGCTAGGACCCTGACATACCCCGAAATTGTCACCCCATACAATATTCACAAACTGCACAAACTGGTCGAAAATGGGCCCAATGAGCATCCGGGTGCTAAGTACATCATCCGTGACACCGGCGAGCGTATCGATCTTCGACATCACAAGAAAGCGGGTGAGATCTCGTTGCAATACGGATGGAGAGTTGAAAGACATATTATCGATGGTGACTACATCATCTTTAATCGACAGCCTTCGCTGCATAAGGAGTCTATGATGGGTACGCATACATGTGTTTATTGGTTGATTCAATATCTGTGTCTAACAATGCTCAGGTCATCGTATCCGTGTAATGCCTTATTCAACCTTCCGATTGAACTTGTCTGTAACATCACCCTATAACGCAGATTTCGACGGTGATGAGATGAATTTGCATGTCCCGCAATCAGAAGAGACCCGGGCAGAAGTCAGTCAACTGTGCATGGTCCCCTTGCAAGTTGTATCTCCGCAAAAGAACGGTCCCCTCATGGGTATCGTGCAAGATACGCTATGTGGTATTTACAAGATTTGTCGAAGAGATGTCTTCTTGAACCGTGAGCAGGTCATGAACATCCTTATGTGGGTTCCCAATTGGGATGGAACTGTTCCTACTCCTTCCATTCTCAAGCCTCGCCCTCGCTGGACCGGGAAACAGATCATCTCACTTGTTATTCCTCCGGGTATCAACAAGGACGATAGCAACAAGGGATACTGCCCATTGAACGACGAGGGTTTGTTGGTCCACGGTGGTGAGCTTATGTTTGGGCTCCTTAACAAAAAGGCCGTTGGTCAATCCCATAGCTCCTTGATTCACATCATTTTCAACGAAAAAGGTCCTTACCGCTGTCTTGAGTTCTTCAATGGCTGTCAAACTGTTGTCAATTACTGGCTCCTACAAAATGGATTCAGTATTGGTATAGGTGACACCATTCCAGACAAGGCCACAATTCGAAAGATCGCGGAAACCGTTGCAGCGAAAAAGGCGGAGGTCGCAGAGGTCACGGCAAAGGCCCAATCAAACCAGCTTGAACCTCTTCCAGGAATGAACATCCGTGATACATTCGAGAGTTTGGTGTTGAAATCTCTCAACTCGGCCCGTGATGTCGCTGGTTCAGATACCGAGAAGAGTTTGAAGGATTTGAACAATGCTATTCAGATGGCTCGTTCTGGCTCCAAAGGTTCTAATATCAACATCTCCCAGATGACTGCTGTTGTGGGCCAGCAGTCTGTTGAGGGAAAACGTATTCCCTTTGGTTTCAAATACCGCACTTTGCCCCATTTCACAAAGGATGACTACAGCCCTGAGTCTCGTGGTTTTGTTGAGAACTCTTACCTCCGTGGTCTCACTCCTCAGGAGTTCTTCTTCCACGCAATGGCCGGTAGAGAAGGTCTTATCGATACTGCAGTCAAGACTGCCGAAACAGGTTACATTCAGAGAAGGTTAGTTAAGGCATTGGAGGATGTTATGGCAAAATACGATGGTACCGTTAGGAATTCTTTGGGAGATATTATCCAATTCGTTTATGGAGAGGATGGTTTGGACGGAGGACATATCGAGCCCCAGCACGTCGATGTCATCGCGTGTTCCGATGCTGCCTTCGATGGAAAGGTTAAAGTCGATGTCATGGACAAGTCCAAGTCGATACCACTGGAGTTTTTGGAGGTTGCACACGAGATCCAAGGGGATGTGGAAGTTCAACGAGTTCTTGACGAAGAGTATGAGCAACTTACAATCGATCGTGTATTTTTGAGATCGCTCCAAAAGGGATCCGTCGAGGATAAGCTGCAACTACCCATCAATATCATTCGTATCCTAGACAACGCGCGAACAATTTTCCGCATCAAACAGCGTGCACGAAGTAATCTTCACCCAATCGAAACATGCCAAAAGGTCAAAGAACTACAAACGAAACTTATTGTGGTTCGTGGAAACGATCCGCTTTCCCGTGAGGCTCAGGAAAACGCTACCAGACTCTTCATGTGCCACCTTCGATCCCGCTTGGCATTCAAGAGATTGGTTCTTGAGTCTAATTTGAACAAAGTCGCTTTTGAATGGGTTCTTGGTGAGATTGAGGCACGGTTTGCCCGTGCTGCCGTTAACCCTGGTGAGATGGTTGGTGTGTTGGCCGCGCAGTCAATTGGAGAGCCCGCTACTCAGATGACACTAAATACTTTCCATTTCGCTGGTGTGTCCTCCAAGAACGTTACTCTTGGTGTCCCTCGTTTGAAGGAGATTCTCAATGTTGCCAAGAATATCAAGACTCCATCTATGATGGTCTATCAACAACCTGAGAATATCTTTACCAAAGAAACGGCCAAGAGGCTTAGATCTGCCGTCGAGCATACTACTTTGAGATCGGTCACCGATACCACTGAAATTTGGTATGATCCGGATCCAAGAGATACCGTCATTGAAGAGGATAAGGAGACCGTACAGTCCCATTTCTTGATTGACACTGGCGAGGAAGACTTAGAGAGGCAATCCAAGTGGTTGCTCAGAATCGTCTTTGATCGTAAGAAGCTATTGGACAAGGACTTGACGGTTGAAAAAGTCGGTATGAAGTTGATGCAAGAGTACGGAAACGATATGTCCATCATCATGAGTGATGATAACGCTGAAATCCCCAATATTCGATGCCGTATGAAGAATTCTGAAGGGCAAAAGGGTGATGAGGAGACTGATTTGGAGGAGGATACCATGTTGAAGCGCCTTGAGAACCATATTCTGGACGAACTCACACTTAATGGTGTAAAGGGTATTCAGAGGGCATTCTTGAACGATAAGGATAGGATTAAGTTTTGTAAGGATGGATCTATCACCATGAGCTCTGAAGATGAAGAATGCAAGGAGTGGGTGCTTGATACGACTGGCACCGCGCTGAAGGCGGTTCTTGAAGTTGATGGAATCGATACAAGCAGAACATACTCCAACACATTTGAGGAGATTCTTCAAGTTTTTGGTATCGAAGCCACTAGAGCTGCATTGTTGAGAGAGCTTAGGCAAGTGTTGGCTTTCGACGGTTCTTACGTCAACGAGCGCCATCTTGCTCTTCTTTGCGATGTCATGACTGCACGTGGTCACTTGATGGCCATTACCCGTCATGGTATCAACAGGGCCGATACTGGTGCATTGATGAGGTGTTCGTTCGAGGAGACAGTGGAGATTTTGCTGGAAGCTGCGGCATCAGGGGAGTTGGACGATTGTAGAGGTATCTCAGAGAACGTTATGTTGGGTCAATTGGCTCCTCTAGGTACTGGGGAATTTGACGTCTTCCTCGATGAGAAGATGCTTATGGAGGTTATTGTGGACAACTCGACTATCCACGGCGGCGGGGACATTCCTGGCATGAACAGAGGCGGCCTGTCTGATGGTGCTGCTACACCTTACGCTGCTTCCCCTACATATGCAGATGGTTTCGTTGGATCTCCAGATATTGGCGCTGCCTTCTCCCCAATGCAGCACACTGGGGCAGAAACACCTGGCGGGTTTACAGAATACCAGGCACCTGGGTACGGAGGGTTGTCCCCATATGGAGCTCGCAGTCCAATGACATATTCACCCTCAAGTCCTTTCGCCACAAGTCCTGCGTCTCACCAATATTCTCCCGCGTCGCCCGCGTACTCTCCCACATCTCCCAACATGGCTGTTACTAGCCCCGGGTTTTTCGCAGCATCTCCAAGATTTTCACCGATGGCTGCCAGTCCTGCATATACCCCAACCTCCCCACAGTATTCACCAACTTCTCCAGGTTACCCTGGTGGTATGGGTGGTACTCCCACATCCCCAACTTATTCTCCAACCTCTCCAAGTTTCAGCCCCACCTCACCTAATTACAGCCCGACCTCACCATCGTTCTCCCCTAATTCTCCAACGTCACCAGCATATTCTCCTACATCTCCAGACTATTCTCCCGCTAGTCCTGCGTTTGGTGGGCCTATGGGCAATAGCCATTCTCCTACTAGCCCGACAAGCCCTAACTACAGCCCAACCAGTCCAATGTACAACCCAGGAAGCCCTAACAACTACGGTCCAAATAATTATTCACCTACTAGTCCGTCCTTCCAGTCTCCAGCTCAGGGAAGCCCGAGATGGTCTCCGTAAGTTCCCCCCACACCCCCACTTGATCCTTGTGAATCTAAGCTAATCAAACCTATTAGAACTTCCCCCGGGCCATCGTACTCTCCCCGATCACCCAGAGACCCACCAAAAAATGAATAAATATCTGGTCGTGGCCATGTATCTTCTTTTTAGTTGTATTTTCACTTTTTCCAGTGTTGGTCGTGGTTCTGTGTTTTGTCCTTGTCGTTTAAAATTGCAAAAAATCAATGGGTAAACGGGTTCTTTCTTGTTTTGTTTTTTTTCTCTTCTTTTGAGAGCCTTTTGTTAAGGGAAACCTTTTTTTTAAAAACTTTTCACACTATATGAGTCTAAGCTTCGGGGGCAAAAAGCGAGGGGATCCTATTTACACCACGCAATTTACCACCCTTACTGCAATCGAGATTGAGATAGATTTTTATTACTGTATGCCTTCTTACTATTATTATGAAGCGTTTTGTGTGTTTTGCGGGAGGGTGATATCATGGAAGACTAAAGACAGAAAAAAGATTTCTCTTTTCTTCTTTTCTATTTTACTTTTTTTCTTTTTGTTTTTCTTTCCTTTCTATTCTTGCTTCGAGATTTGGGATAAGGCATTTTTTTTGTACTATTAAGCAAAAACAAAAAAAACAACAGAGGTTTATCATGTATTTGTTTTTTTGATGAGGTATGACTTATGAGTATTGCGTTGGGTTTTTTGGGGCGGGATTGTATTTAGCTGTTGACCTTGTCATCATCCGAGAGAGGTCCTAATATACAAGTACTACATGTAGTGAGGAGCGGCCTCCGGCCGCATATGTAATCGTCAGTTCGAGAAACCGCCGACACTGAATGATCCAGAAAACTCACAACCCTGTTCGATGGTGTGGGGTAAACATCTTCGCACGTAGTCGGGGCCACCTGCCGCTGCGCGGCATGTGGTTGGGAGAGAAGAAATATTGATCTTGGCCAGAGGGTTGTTATATACATGTACATGTAGTGATTGAGGTTTGCCTATGTATATGTATGCCGTCTCCCTTAACACACCCGATTCTTTGTCTACTGATAGCTGTAGCCCGCTAGACCACAGAAATCCGGGGCAGCTACCCATCCAATTGAAACCTTTCGTGATGACAGAGATACCTGACTATTCCATTTAGATAAGTAATTACATAACACTGCTACCATTCCAGCCCTGATTCCTGTAGAGTCGTGAGTATCATTTTCTGTGACTTAAGCCATCTTACTCTGTTCTATTTGTAACTATCGAATTCGAAAGGCGAAAAGGTTGAGTCGAGAGTCGCTACACTTCTTTGCCCGCAATCTTAGTATTTGCCATACACAAGATTTAGTGATGTACTATGCATGACTACCCCCCTCCGTACTGGTATAAAACACCTAAATAATGAGTTATATGTAGTGGATTAAATCCCAATAGTTCTATACGACCCAAGCATGCGCACCGGTTGAAATTACAATTAATGATGTAAACAAAAAAAAATGGTGGAAATCGTTGATTACCAGTTAGCGAGTGATAGCTTATGAGTGGATAACAAGGATATACGGTCAGCCCAACTTAGTATAATCTAGGATCAACTAATAAATATATTCAGAGGGGGAGCTCACCACGCCTCGACTAAACATGTCTTAATATTCTCGCGGTCAGAGTCTACTTTCTTCGGCATATTCAGCTAGCTATATTTTGGGTAAAGAACTATATCAATAATTAAAACCAGTTTATATAGATATATCGGCTAGTCTTATATCAAAATGGAGTATCCTGTCTGCTCTGCCATATACTCAACAAATATATCGCCTGGTTTGAAGCAGGTGAACATGTGGGAATCCTAAGTGCTGAACTTGGCTGGGTACGGCCTAGGTTAGACGCATTGGGATACCCATTTAGGGGAATTCCCAGTTTGTTGATATAGGATACATGTATGTGATATCTACGAGAAGCGTATAGGTATAAGAATATCTTCATATGCGTTTATGCGGATTTATACGAGTTTATACGCATTGAAGTCAGGCAAAGGTAATCTTAGGACGCTAATTCATGAGACATTTCAGGATTAGTACACGTGGTTGGTATCCGCTATGCACATGAGTACATGTAATAGCAAGCAATTAAGACCAATTGCAAGGATCCAGCTCTTCCTCCATACCCACGGAGATACACATTAATGTCTTAAAGAACTCAATCATTAGCAGATACTGTTCTAAATTCATACAGCAGAGTTGGGAAAAGTTTGTCTAGCCGATCACTTGGTCTGCTCAATAAGCTCCTCGTCTTAGCGCAGAAAACAGATCTAACCACTATAAATTCAATCTATCTCGCTGCAGCTTCCGGATAATGTACCTCCTTTATCCTTCAGTAATTCTAGCTTAGCTAGATACTAAAGTTGTACCTTCAGTGTTAGTTATTTGATTATAATAGATTATAATAGTGGTTCCTGACTTGACTTACTACTCGCATCTTCCGTTTCTCTTTTTTGTTTTGTGAGCATCCTGCTTAAGCTTCCTACATAAATTAAATCCCTTCCCCCTTATCCCTCTCCCCCGAGATCTCCCACCCTCACATTCCGCCTATATCCCATAACCTATATCTAGTCGAGCCGCTCGCTCGTTCCCGCCTTCACCTTGCTCTGGTCCGTTCTCATCCCCTGGCCCGTTTCACCCTCTCATATGTTCTGGTCTTCAGTCTCCTGCTGCATCGTGCCGTCCGAGCTATCATCTTCATCGTCGTTATTGTCGCCGAGTAAGAGCTGGTAGGGTGCTGGGCGTAGTTGATATTTCCTTAATCTTTCTATGGTGCCAGAGAGTATCGTTAGGGGTTTGTTGATGGACAGAACACTGTAGGGATTGTGGGATGAGAAGTCTGGGGTGGGGTAGGATGAGAGGTATGAGGTGGGTGTGTGTAGTATAGAGGGATGAAACAGGGTGTGTGGTCGTGGATCTAGACTACTATAGGTTCGGAGTCGCCTTAAGATAGGTGTATGTCGAGGTTCTAGGGATGAAGTAAGGATAGGTAATGGTTCGCTTGGATAAAAATTGTGAAGAGAAGCGGATAATAAGGGGGGTCATCCCATCCGTCCATCTCTCTGAAATGCGTACACTAGACGATATCATGTGAGGGGAGGTATCATGTAGGTAGTCTCGTACCCATCCCCTATGAGCAGCGCTAGGTACTGCGGGTCCTCGAAAGTTCTTCAAAGTAGATCGAATTAAAGGGATGAGAGAGAGGGAGAGGATGATGATTATATTCTAGTGAGCGTCCTCAATCACTATAATATATATACTTGTCTACGTGTCTACTTGTCCTCCACTCATATTATCGCTTACATGTCTTTATAAGTGTTTTCCAGTAGCCTGATTGGTGCTGATCTCTAGTCTCGATAGATACATGTAATTTAGGTTCATCACAGTATTAGAGAGTATTTACGTACTAAGTGTCAAATCCGACAACTGACACTTCAGAAGTGGCAGTTGCGGGGCAGTTTCCCTCAGTAACCTACATTTAATTAACCACACCAGGAAGGTATGATAGGAGAAACTCCGTACCTACTTAATTAATCTTCACACTTACTGTGAAATACGCAAACTACATGCAGTATAGTAAACGCCCCCAGGCGTACCCTACATCCCCACCTTGGGGATTTGGTCAGGATTGGCGGTTTCGGCAACCACTTTTTAATGTGGCGAAGTGTAAATTGTCGGTTTTGACACTTGATAAATACTCTCTATTGTGCCAAAAAAATACCGCTGGGTGGGAACGAGACTAGCTGATTCCAATAGTTTGGTGTTTAGCCGCAGCTATAATTCCTCTGCACGTGATTCGAAGGTTACCCGGCATTCAAAGGTTTTCCTCACCCACCTTTACCAAATTTTGAATACTTTGACGGCGGACCAGCGCATCGAATCTCGCCTCCTAAGATGCCGATCAAATTCACAAAGGACCATTTTAAATGGACAAACGGTCGCGGTCTTACGCAGCGACCAATTTTGTATTCACAGAAGAAGAATACCTATGGACTTGGTACCTCTACCTCATAACCCGGTCGGGGTTATAAGTTTTCGGTCAGGTTGGGCGGTGCTGATATTTGTTCGCGGGGAATAACAGGCAAAAAGGAGCACTCGTCGGATCAATGGTGGGAGAAGGCCTTCGATAACCAGCTCAAGAACCTCGATGTCTCCGGCGGCGCATCCGGCGGTGTTACGGTGAAGCAGACTGCGCCATTATCAAGCGCAATGGGGATGGAAAAGATGGCAAAATACTACATTCGCTTCGTCAAGGGTGGTATACTAGAGGGAGAAATCGAGAGAATGGTGAAAGAGGTTGAGGAAATTCCAGAAGACATTTCAACGTCCAGTGAGGCAGAGAGGAGGCTTCAAAGGAAGAAAGAGAAGAAAGCAAAGAAAGAGAAGAAGAGCAAGCGGGATAAGAAACGTAAGATCAGTACGGTCAAGGAGGAGAGTAAAGAAGAGCGGAGAGAGAGGAAACGGCTGAAACGGTTGGTGCGGAAAGAGCTGGAACTCTTGAGGATTGGGCAGTGAGCAAATTATGCTCGTTAATTACACGGAGTCTCTGGGTGTAGCATACATGATCTCATGGTTCTAAAAAGTTATCGTCGGTAAAGTTTTTTGTTAGCATAGAACGTTTTGTAGGTATGTCTTAAAACTGGGCAGGCTGCAATATAGCCGTGGAGAAGCTTGGGATCGATACATTAATATACCTCCTTTTCAGGGTTATACCCCCCCCCCCCCTTTCTTTGATAGTTATTAGTACTCGGTTTATCAGCAGCGACGATGAAGTTCTAATAGCAGCATATATATACTGTTGGCCAATCCTGGGCAGGCCCGGTTGGTTCTCGGCTCTTGATACAACTACATTCTCGGTAGAGCATAATAGGGTATGTTTCCGGCCATATATGTGCTACTATCGAGACTCTACTGTATATAGTTTGCATTAATCTTGAGTGAAGTCTAAGTACGTTCATTACTTATCTCACCAGTAGCGTGATGTTAGACCAGGTATTTTATCCCGTCGAATACGTCTAGCAGGGGGCAGAATATAAAAGAGCTTCCAGTGACACAGACTATCGATCCCAAATATCGAGCTATTCAACCCCTTGGAAATTAAAGTCGTACTGGAACAGCCCACGCCCATTGTTGGAACAATAAGCTAATTATAAGGGCCTATGAAAATGAGGCGATTTTACATGGTAATATTCTAGTGAAACTGTTCTATGTATTTAGATTCCTATGCTCCTATTAGTAATTCTTTTAATAGCCCTTCTTGTACCCTACCCACCAGTATAAAGGGATCTTGGGCCATGAATTTGTGAGCTGAGGAACCCAAAGAAATCCATATTAGAAATCCAAACCGTTGACTCATAAGAAACCCTGTAACCGAAACCCAAAGAACATAATAGAAACCCGATGACAAGTGAAGCCCATGATTAATCCTTTCTCACGCAACATAGCCCGAGGTCGTGAGGTTGAAAGTCTTCTATTAGAGGTGGGTCCCGGCCCCTGCAGTGGATGACCCTCGGTGGTGCATTAAAACATGTGTGGCTAGAGAGGCGTGATCACGTGATGTATATATGCAGGGTCAGGTAGGGACTATGGTGCCAGTCGATCACGTTAACCCAGGATAACAACGATTTTATACATTACTAGTGAGGAGCGGCCTCCGGCCGCATACGTATGTAACCGTCAGTTCGAGAAACCACCGACACTGAAGGGTCCAGGGAACTTACAGTCCTATTCAATGCAATGATGTGGGATAAACATCTCCGCACGCAGTCGGGGCCACCTGCCACTGCACGGCATGCTGGGCCCTCCTTGCTCGCGTGAGGTTGTAGTTTTGGAAGAGAAGAAATATTGATCTCGGCCAGAGGGTTGTTATATAGTGATTGAGGTTTGCCAATGTGTATGCCGTCTCCCTTAACACACCCGATTCTTTGTCATGTCAGCTACTGACAGCTGTAGCCCGCCAGACCACAGAAATCTGGGGCAGCTACCCATCTATAGCTAGTCTCGTGCCCATCCCCTATTTTGGTGTGGTTGGAGATGTAGTATTTTTTTTATGTATCCACACCACAATAAAAAAAATACCGATTGGGTCTGGGAACGAGACTACTACCCATCCAGTTGAAACCTTTCGTGATGACAGAGATACCTGACTATTCTATTTAGATTACATGTACTTCTATCTACATGTATGTAAATATTGTATGTATGTAGCCACCGAAAATAGGGGGGCTAAAAATCGTTAATTTTCTTGTCGGAAACTTAAATGAAGCCCATGAGGGCTAAAGACCTCCGCTGGACTTATCTTTCTATCTAAACTCAGCTCCGACAGCCATCCGACAGCCCTCCCGCTCCGACAGCAGTCTTTTTGACGTCGGGGAACTCCAAACGCTTCCCCAAAAAGATCCGGAACAGTAATGCCCTAGCCCCTCCGATAGGAGGATATGTCCCCGCTATTGTTACCGATAACCGGTGTCGTACGTAGCACAACCCATCTCTCAACCAGGCCCGCACCCGTCTATCAAACCACCGGACCCCATCGACCAATATGCCAGCCGACCAGCAAGCTCTACACAGCTTCGACCCACGCATCCGAGCCCGTCCTCCTAGGGTTTGTTCGGGCCAGTAGTAAAACCACCCGGCCTGAATAACGGAGCTATATCACGCACAATGGCCCATGACCAGCAATGGCATATATCACAGGGTGAGAATGGTTAGATATAGAAACAGGTTGTCTAGTAGCTAGCTAACTAATGGAGTCAGAAAGTGTTTTACGTGCAAAGGACTACAGCTGCCTATCAATCCTCCCCGGGCCAGTTTGAAGCCGCCCCAAAGAACTATGCCGATTAGTAGTATAGCATCTAGTAAGGATTTACTATTTTGCGGTATACAGCCAATTACCCCCCCCCCCTTTTGACATAAACCGCTTCACTCCGCGAGAGTAGATTAAACAGCTAGAGAGTTCGGCTACTATATGCAAGTTTATATAAATATGGGATCTCCAGTGTTTCTAGCGTATTTGACCCGGGAGTTTTATTTTAGACAGTTCTTGTATATAGAGGAAAGAAGTATGCATCAATTCTATATGATTTCAGTAGCTACAGTCCAATCTCCCTATAAGGGTACCTCTTATAAGGGTAATCGCCTTATAAGGGTATGGGTTCTCGGGCTATAATCGCCTTCGTAGGCACAAATTCACCCTGTGTATAAGGGTACACGGCCTATAAGGGTACGACTTCGCGCCACTTTTGTACCCTTATAGGGAGATTCGACTGTATTAGTTTCTTAGCAGTTTATCTGGAGTTGCCCGATAAGGTGTTTATATGAGTATATTTATGTGTAGCTATAACGAAAACTCCATATTTTACGAGTAGGCGATTTTTTTCAGATCTGGTAAATCATGTGAATAGAGATATACCATTTACTTCCAATATTCCAGGCCGAACACCTACTGATCGATTAGGCAATGTAGATGGTAATAAACACAATAAGGTGTTAGTATGAGTATTTTTTTACATTTACATGTAGTCAATAGTATCTGCCCAAGTTAAAACAGGGCAATCTTGGCATGTAAATGTCTTATGTTACTGCCATGCAAGATGTCGAATATACTGCACAATTTGATTCATGAAGTATCACTCGATGGTAATTGATGATGGCAAGGTCGTAAAAAGTTCTCTAATAGCCACGAGATATACTGAGAGTTAAGATGGCAATAGGGCGTTTTGGTAACGGCCGCATTTCCAGATTTTGAGCTCAAATTTTACCAAAAACTGGTCGCCAAGAACCAAATTTTTAAACACAAAAAGCTTACGCCAACTCGGTCGTGCTTCTATATATACCCAATTAGGCGGCGCCAGACCAAAATAAGAAGTACTGCTATGACAGAGGATCTTGGCGGATTGTATGTAATAAACCCCGATTGGCAGCTGATCGTAACATAAGGCTGGGTGTTGATGACCCAACCGATGTGTCCGTTTTTGAAATCTGTCCGCTTTATAATTTGTGCCTTCATGACATATTTGTTCTAGAACTTTCACATAACTCGCCACCGAACCCTTATACTCTCGAGTCTCCAATTCTACAAACGCAGTGCCTTTACGTATTCGTGCCCGTATACACAGTGGCCGGTAGATCATAAGGTAATATCGCACCGGTCTAAAACTGTAGGCGCGACCTCTCAGAATACATACTATACTTACATGTATTTATGTGGTGAACACCTGGCCGTAAGTACCCCCCATTCTACTAGGGTTAGGGTGCGGGATGGCAAGGCGAAGGGTAAAAAGCCCCCACTAGTACCCCAGACCGGTAAGGACCAACAGGCCTAGTGAAACCGAGAAATTGGCAGATTTCGCATGTGATAGATGTGCGCTATGGAAAGGATTGATGTGCATGTTTTCCCCCCTCCCAATCATATTCTATGATGGAGGGACGGCGGTTAGCTAATGTCTATTTTAATTACTGGTATGTAAGAAGGGCAAATGAGATAAGTTGTGTGAGTAGAGTTAAGTAGTTATTGTTATGGTATGTAGCGGATGGTTATAGAAGTCACAAGTACGTGTAGGAATAGAAATAAAAAATACACTACATTTAGTGATGTTCAAAGGTAAGAGAGAAAAAAAGGGAAACAAACAAAAAAACACCTTCCCCAGTACTACTCCAATCCAATCCAGCCCAGTATTTTTAAAACAAACTCCGTTCGCCCGCAACCAGGCAAGCATGTATCTGAGGAATCCTCAGAGCAGACCTTCAGTGTATAATCAACGTACTGGGCTCACTGGAACTCCGGTGGAACTTCCCTGCCCAGGGCTTGGATCTGCTTTATCAGCTGCTGACGCTCGTTCAATACATCGCGCATATGATCGACGGCTAGTATTCACATATCAGCACGCCTCACCCCCATTCCTCTCGACGCTTTATAGGACGATAGACAATAGACAATAGACAGAACACCTACACTTCTTCAAAACGATATTTTCGCTTCTCCCCTGTCCCTCTAGTCCCGGCACGATCTCTGTCAACCGATCGAACCCTTCCCTAATTGCCATACGCCTTTTCTGCTCCGACGCGATATGGTTGTTCTTTTTTTCTTGCTCACTCAGTCTTGGACGCTCTGTGCTCGGCTCCATTTCTTCTGCCGATGTGGATGCTGCCGGCGCTTTTCTTCGCTGCCGTTTTGTGTTGTTTGTGGCTGTGTTTGTCGTGGTAGACGATGACGGTGATGACGATGACGAGCTCCGACGTTTTGACGGTGATGCTACTGCTGCGGTTGACGGCGGTGGCGGTGGGGTTGTAGGTGCTGCTAGTTTTGAAGATGCTCCTGTTGGTGCTGGTGCTGGTGGTGCGGGTGAGGGGCCGGCCATGTTCGTTATGTAGAGGATCTTTGGAGCTGGTGCGTGATACCCATGAGGTGGTTGGTGGATGAGTCCGCAGTGTTGAGGGTGTGATGCTCGGGGGTGAGGAGGGCAGAGATGAGAACAGGAGGGCGGGAATAGAGTGGGATCAATGCATTGACCTCCGCGGCATGCAATAAGCAGGGGAGGCAGGTGGTGGGCGCGGTTGGTTGGTTGAAATAATATTGTAGGTATTAGGTGAAAGCTATCCCTCGGGACGATACGATGAGACGATGAGAAACCCAGGCCCAGGCCAGAATAAAACACAAAACACAAAACACAGGACACAAAACACAAAACACAAATTTGACGACAAAACACGTATAAATTAATTTGCAATTTTAAAAAAATAAAGAAAAGAAAAAGGAAAGAAAACTAGCCCTAACCTAACCTAACTAACTAGCCACACTCCCCACTAACTAACTAAACCCGTTGATGAGAGATCCTCAGGTTTTCCACGTAGTCTCGGCGGGGGGGTAGTGGCTGGCTTCTGTAACAACCCCAGGGGTAGCAGCGGGAGATGGCTAACTGTTTTGCGCAACAGAAACCAGTGTGAGGAAGGTAAGATGAGGTAGAGAGAAATGAAATTTTGGGTGGAGTGGGAAGATGGAGGAGATCAGGAGGATGAGGTGAAGAGGTGGGGAAGAGAGGCTGACAGTGTCAAAAGACTCACTAACTGCCAGACTGACATGCGTGACTGACTACATAGATCCGATGAACACAAATAAAAATAAACCTCAAGCTAAGACAGAGCGGGGTCCCGTGCATGCTGTGGAGGTAGAGGAGGGGTTAGGGGAGCACGGCAACATACTAGAGTACATAGATCCAACGATCGTGTCACAACGCTCGGCTTCCTACCTCGATCCCGGGGAAACGTAGGCGAAAGGGTCTCGGTACTGAAATTATCGATTGTAATCTACATGGGGTGGAATACACGCATGTACTATGATCTTCATGCACTTTCACATGTCAGACAGTCCATGTATATGATTTTCCCGGGGAAAATTAAGGAGAGAATATTGATGTAGTACATACATGTACACGCTTGCATGTCTGTGTATTTACATGTACTTACATATACCCACATGTACCCATCTTGCTCTTACATGAAGTATGTACATACTAATATATACACCCTTAGGCGGCCTGTTGTTTCAAGGGAAAATACAGTGTGCAAAGGACTAGAGTAATTCTTCAGGCCTAGGTCATTATGTTTTTGTGTAATAGAAATTACTACAGCATGGAATGTGTAATTGACAATGATTCTGGAATTCAATATGTAAGTGTGTACATCTGTGTGTACATCTATAGTACAATTTCCGTATTCCCATAGTCATACAACATCATGTAGGTTGTACATCTAGAGGATTTATCCAAATTCCATACCTTGTCAGTGGTTCCTTGCATAAATGTACGGACAGGGGGCACATCATGAAGAGTACAACTAGGGTCGGATTCTAACATACATGTTAGTGCCTACATGTATGTACATATGATGTACTCTACGTTACCTTGTTAGCCGGCTCCCAAGCTGTACGTGCTGTAGTACATGTACTTAAAGTTTCTCCTCGAGCTCTAGATCTCTACATACAGAGTATATATATCTGAATACATGTAGGTACATTATAAATATTGTGTAACCTTACAGCTATCAAGGAGTTTGAGGCGGCGGCAGAGCGCTAGCTCGAGGCCTCGTAAAATCAAATTAAGCAGACACCAGCTAGTGCAGCTATTCCCGGGCTCTTGGGTTTTATTGTATTCTCTACCTATATAGCGACTCTTTTCATTAACGTCCTTGCCAATCGGAGACACCCCACCCAAAATTAAAGCGGGCCGCAACCCGCGCTCGTTTAAAGGCCGATAGAACTCACAAAGAGTATAAGCTCTAGATATACCTAGATCACGTGGTAGTTGGACAATAGAAGGTTACAATATGGGCAATTACGAGAGTACCTACTTGCGGTGAAATTAAGTATTGTCTCTCGCGATAGCATGGTTGCCAGCGCGGTTGGGACAATACTTAATTTCGCCCCAAGTACATGCATTCGGTACGAGGACATAGGTTTTGGTAGGTTATAATTTTTTACCAAACCAATAATATAATTACCCAATATTGATAGAAAATTTCACCACTTGAAGAAGCGCTGGGGGTTGTCGCAAGGTGGGGCTTAGAGGATCCTAGAATTTTCACCCCAATTTTCAGGTATATCTATAATATATTTGGTCATTTGAGCATTTCTGGTTTTGTACACTCAAAAACTATGGTTTATCATGATCAAGCGTATACGTATAAGAGAGTCCATAAGTACGAGGATGGTTGATACATTCGGGCCAGAATAAGAGAGCATCGCCCGGGTTGAAAATATAGCACATCTAAGTATTCTAAAGGCTAGTAAATATAGCGGACAGCTTACCATCATCTATCACCTAAAACGTGACCTTTATCCGTGAGAGAAATTCCCCAGGTGTCACAATTAATTTTTCAGGCGATAATTGAAGCTTCCGCCCAGAGAGCATTTCGCGTTGAGTTATTATATTTGGGTATCTTTGGGCATTATCGAGTCAGAATGTACAGGTCTCTTTGTCGAGAGATGGCGGCGGATGGAGTGAAATGTTGTTATATACATGTATTTTCATAACTTGGCTTCGGGTCAAAATGTGCATTACTCCCGGTCCAACGCGCCTACAAGGTAAAGTATGCATATGTTCCGGAGTAGAGACCAGTTATAACCCCGGCACTGGCCGGGACGTATTTAACATATATTCCCGCAGTTCACTAGATTTCATGGATTTATCAACTCATGCAAAGTTTTCTCGCGTTATTATACCAGTCAACTCAAATCAACGATCCCAAGCGCGCTTCCATTCGTTTTACGCAAATTTGCAGAGCAAACATCTACACAAATCTTCCGATACCAAAATAGGCACCTAAAAGAACAAAACCTCCTTCGACCCTTATACTCAACCGTTCCGCTACTGGAACTATCTGCTGTGCTCGGCTTCTCCAGGCCATTTATACCGGATTAATTCTCCCCAAAGTCCAAGGGCGTCAATGGGCCGCGGGTTGAGATGGGCGGCCCGGGCGCAGGTCGATATTTGGCCCGGGTTAAATGGCAGGCTCGGGCTCCAAGGCGTCCATACAATGTTAGCAGCTCGGAAGGAGGGTTCGAATTCCGGGTAGTCTCGTTCCCAGCCCATACGGTGTGATGGTGGTGGTGGTGGCGGTTGTGGCCGATAGATAGTTTAGGTTCATCACAGTAGGGTCTGGAGCAATAACTTTCGGAAAAGATCCGGGTTTCTAAATAACCCCGCAGGACCTTTTCTGGGAGTTCCTGGCATAGCAACCGGGGATTTTGGAGGGCAATCGGACTTTTTTTGAAAAAAAGGACTGTTACAAACTTTTTGGGCAAGCACACCAGACCCTTCCGGTATTGAACCATACAACCAAAAATATACTGCTGGGGTCTGGGATTAACGAGACTAGGTTCCGGGATACCTACATGGTATACATTTGCTATTTGCTGCCACATAGCAGCAAATCACTGACAAACACCTAGTTCTCACCGACGAACACCCTTCCTCATAGAAGCCCAGGCCTTACACATTTAGCCCGGGCCGGCCCGGGCCATTTAGCTTGGGCCAGTCCGTAGTTTGGATAGCATGGCCAGGCCAGGCCGACCCTATTCTCCAGCCCGAGCTGGCCCATTGACGCCCTTACCCCCAAGTGCCCCAGGCCAGGCCTGCGTTATTTGCCTCTAAATACCTTGAGCAGGTTGATAAACAATATGGTGGTGGGTTTATCTGGCCAGAAAAAACTCTTTGCGAACGCCTGTAAGATATCTTACGAAAAGGTTCAATGTTAATTATCAAGGAGGCTTCTACGTACGGGGGTGTCTTGCAGACGACAGCTTCTCGTGGTCTTATTGGGATTGTCAAGGTTCTCTCTGAGGACGGCGTTAATGTCAACGCGGGAGGGGGCGAGTGCGGAAACGCATTACAAGTCGCATCAACAAAACGTCTAGACATTGTGAAATCCCTAGTCGAAAATAGGGCGAACGTCAGCCTCGAAGATAGGAAATATAGAGTTGCTTTATAAGCTAGGCTAGGGGATTTTACCAAAATTATGATATAGTAAGGGTATTTGGTCGAAAGCGGTGCCGATATCAACGTAGGGTTGCCACGGAAGCATATTGCAAGTCGCTACATACCGAGGTGATCACGAGCGGACAGTCAAATCTTTGATGGAAATGGTGCCGTTATTGACGCTCGTAGTGGGGTTTGTGGTAATGTATTGCAAGCTGCACCCGGGAGTCTATGCCTTATGAGGATGCTGATTGGTCGATTGATACTCCATACATGCATACAACGTTATGAGGATGCTGTACAAAAAGGGAAACGATTTGAATATCCAAGGTGGATATTATGGGAATGCCTTACAAGTTGCAGCGCATGTACCAAGGCAACGAGTTGATAACCCCGTTTCTAATAAGAAGGAAGGCAAACATTAATGCCCTTGGAGGCAGATACGGAAATGCTGTACATGCAGCAGCACAAAGAGGCCGCCGAAGAGTTGTCAACTACCTTATCTACAAAGCAAAGGCCGATATCAATACCCAAGGCGGCTACTATAATACTCCTTTGCAGGCTGCATAAACAGCTATTCGAGACCAAGGTATTGTAGGGCTTGTTGTTCGTGAGGGCGCTGAGACTAAAGCCCAGGGAAGTCATTATATATAGCAACGCTCCACAAGCCGCCTCAACTCGAAGCCCCGATATCGCGCTGTTTTTTTGGTTCAGAATGGTGCAGAGGTGATCGAATGCTCAGGGTGGCCACCATGATAACTGTCTATAAGCCGTAAAGGATACCGGGAAAAACTAAAATACTATAGTAGAGTTACTACTTCAATTATACATATATTATTACCCTTTTATGCATCCTGATTCAAATTTGGAACATGTTTGGTTGTCTGATTCCTTTACGGGTAAATATAATTGGTCATAATATATCACTCGCTAGTCTTTAGCTGGGAAAACCTCGAGACTCCCCATTTCCCATGTCGGGCCCTGAAATGTGATATCGGGGTCAAGATAAACTTTATTTTCATGTCGGGGCCCCAAAATGAACTCCGACAGCCCTCCAGCAGCCCTCTGACCCCGACAGGAGCCTTTCTGGTGTCGGAGACCAATACTCCCGCAAAAAGATCCCACCAAAGTTCGGAACGGTAACGCTCCAGCCCCTCCGGTGAGAGGGCTGGGTACAAGCCTAGAAAACCACATAGTTATAGTTATGTGTGTACGTATACCGAACAGGCTAGTACTCCTAGGCACTCTGGTTGACTATACTATGCTCGGAATATCAGCAATACATATTACAACATTTTCTTTTGTCCCTCCCCTCCCGCCGCCCTGATAGTAAAAGAAAGAAAGAAAAGCTTGATTTCTTTATCACGAAAGACTCAAGGATGACAAACACGTTAAATACCCCAACCATCTTCTAGGCTATCCTAGTATGGGCTCGAAGTGGTAACGATTTCTGCTTAAGTTAGACCGCGAGGTATAGCCCTCTATATCGCAACCTATCCCTTCCAATGTTTTCAAGGCCGTCTGGGTGCCTGCCACAAGGTCTCGGCGTTCCGGGGGATCCTCTGAGTGGCCGTAAAACTCTCTGGTCAGTAATTACTCACTCAGTTTAATTAGTCGTTGCCCTAAACGCCGCGGAAGGCCTGTACAAATCGGGAGATAAATCACTTTTGGTGGCGAGTACCTAATTAGCCCTGTATTGTATTCTTACAGCATTACTACAGTACCAAAAAAAAGGAGGGAGGTGGGTGTGATAGATACCATAGCAATATGGTATCATGTAAAACTTCCGAATTAAACATGAGCTTCAACCATTATAACATAGCAATTCTGTAACAATACCGCGCCGTGGTATTTTGACAGATAAGGTACTGGATACATCTGCTTTTTTTTGGCACTGCATAGCGAGCGTATTGACGGACCGTATATAACGAACCTTTTTTGGTACCGTATTAGGCTCATACCCAGCCCACCTATGGTAAATAGCAAGCTACTCGTAGGGGGTGAGTACGAGGCTAGGCCTGTGATACACAGGGATAGATTGTCCAAGGCACACCTAGGCTCATTCCCAGCCCTCCTACCGGAGGGACGAACACCCCACCCCGGGGCGCCTGGTCAGCTAATTTCGGGTCAAAACAAACCCTTAATCTCCAGTCTGAGTGTTAAAGCCATGTCCTGTGCTCACACCGGGGTGCTAAAGTATGTCCGGTTTCTGTGTAGGGGCCTGGGGGGGGTTAGGTTCTCGTGTCGGGGTGTTGGAGTCGTGTCTGGTTCTCATGTCGTCTAAGTGCTGAAATATGTCTGCCCTTGAAATTAATATGCCTGAAATTAATATGCCTACTACTACCGTCTAAAATGTTTGATTCTGTATTTAAAGTGAGGACCGGGCGTGACCTTAGCACCCACATCACATAGAGTCGCGGTCCATTCTCGGAACCTGTCGGGGGCGCTAGGGGTATACTTCCAGACCATACGTTAGCAAGGTGTCCGTAGGAGATGGGTACGAGATTAAGGTATACCTTGTACATGGATAAGGCAGACTCGGGCCAATTGCGCCAACAGTATAGCCAAAGTACATGTATGTAGGCACATGTATCCATGATCCAGACTACGCCATCGAGTCGAAGGCAGAAAGCTTAACCCACAAACCCTGTCTATAGTAGGCTGACTACATGGTTTTGGGTGTATGCAGTAATGGCCCAGTTCAAAAACGTCAGTAGATTCTCTCATAACTACATGCACCATGCGCCCAGGGTGTTGGGGGCCCGGGGCGGTGCACGTTTTAACTTGGCAACGCCCACATACTGCGTAGGGATGTCTGGATACCAAATCTCTGCTTTATTGGAGAAGCCACTTCAGGATACTGTGAGTGGTAAAGGTCTCGGAATAAAATTGACAGCAAATTTCCAACGGCGGGTACATATCTTTCGCTCACCCGTGCTAAGAAGTACACCCGAGTGACAACCCATGAACGTCGCACAGAGGTGTTTCACAACCACCATGTGATAGCTGGGTGCCTAAAGAAGTCTTGGCCAATCGGATTGGGCCGCATTCGCTTGCTACTATATATGCATCTCTTTATCACCACCACACCCATTCTCCACCTCACTCCCCACCACGTAGGTACAATCCAAATCATCACCATAGTATCACACTAGCTCAAATTCTCGCGACAGTAGTATTAGTTTATACAAGATATTCATAATGGGGTGAGCATAAGAACTTGAGATGGATAAAAGAGGTCTCATACTAACGAACCCAGCAACGGTCAATTCAAGCTCCTCTTCCCCTCCCATGCTATGCCTTTCACCATCCCCATCAGTGAAATCCCCGTACGTCCCTCCCTCCTCCACCTCTTCTCTCCTCTCCCCTTACTAACCTACTCACCTTTCAGCAAGTCGTCGCCAAAATCAACCTCCTCCTCACCGACATGGAGAAGAAAGGCGTGACTAAAGCTGGCGGTTTCACAATCCCCGCCACCGACGGCGGCCAGGTCTCAATCGGTATGCCGACCTCCGGCGACTGGATCCTGGTCGATACATATTACTCAAGCGTCATCCACGAGGCCTTTGCAGCAAAAATGATCAGGCCCGGCGGCACATATATGGTCCTGCCGCTGAAGGCGGCCGGGCTCAAGGCTGCAGATCTGAAGGCGGCATGTGAGAGGGCATCTTCGGGGCCGCCGCCAGGGTACTCGGCGTAGTTAGAGCAGTGACGTGTGTGGAGAGGTGAAGGGAAATGTGTTACTAGGTTCCTCGTTTCTTTATTTCTTATTTCAATTTTTTGCTTTTTTTTGGGGTGGGTGGGTGCGGGGTTTACGGTTTCCGGGTGCGGTTCTGCGTGGGTGGGCTTTGTTTCCGATCACGATGGTTTATCGGTTATGCTTTTTTCTTCTTTTCTACACGTAGTAGTTTTGTCTTCTACGTTAATTGATACGTACGATACGAAGATTTCAAACTATCACTATCTCTTGTCCACAGGCCCTCCTACATAAGCTGTCATATTATACCCCTGCTATGCGCCCAACGGTCAAAGTGCAGATCTCCTGCACCTAGTCTCTGTGTGTGCGACAACAAAACAACAGTCTGGGAACGAGACTAGCCTGCACCCGATCCTCGCTACACCACGACACAGCACAGCCCGGGTTCTCGTAAATCATCGCGTTAGTAATAATTGGCCCCATGGCTGTGTGCGCGTGGCAGCCTATTCAACAGCCGACTCTGATCGAATTATTTATTATATATAACCCCCAATGGAACCCCCCCACCACCCCCACAGTTCATGCCTCCCTCCCAAGAATCACACACAGACATACGTCCAAAACATTGAATTCAAGAACCGTAATTACAATCATCATCATAACTAGCTAGCCATGGGGTATATATACCACCCAAGCTACCACCCATCATTATAACCTAGACTAAAAAACCCAAACCATAGAAACAACCAAATCAAGCTTCTCTTTCCCGCCCACGGCCTCCCATTCGCGGTCCCCTACCAGCGCGAAGATGTACGTCCTCCCCCCCTCTCCCTCTCCCTTCCTCCTTAACACTAACACGCCCCGGCCAGGATCTCTCAAGCAAGATCGACAAGATCCTCCGTGACCTCGTCCCGCGCGCGCAGCTACAGCAGGGGAAATGGGTTCTCCTCGACCCGGAGAGCCGCGAGCTGCTGCACCCCAGCTGCCTGAGAAGGGTCAAGCCGGACAGGACGTATCTGGTGCTGGATGTGAAGGATGCGGGCGAGGCGGGGCAGCGGTTCAAGGGTTTAGTGAAGTCTGAGGCACCGCCGGGGTATGAGAAGAAGTAGGTGGGTTATTGGGGGGGGGGGGCGGGTTGATATACATATGTGTATTATATATACCCATAATTTATATATATATGCTATTGTTTTTTCACCGAGATGCCGTCCGCGGGCTGGGAAAGACGAGGTTCAGCACATACTGCAATATGACCACCCAATACATACCCCACGCAATCAACAAGACCTCCGCACCAGCAGCAAACGCACCAAGCCCAAGTATAATATATACGCCGTGATATACACAGTTGAAACCTCTATATATAAGGGTACGTCGGGACTAAAGATCAGTACCCTTATAGGGCACTTACCCTTATACTAAGAGGTTTTGTGTGAGAAAAGCTGCCCAGAAGGACCATGAACACATACCCTTACCCTTGTAGGAGGTTCGACTGTAGCCAACTTGAAAGTCACACATACCAATATACATGAGAGGGTACGGGTTCAACCACCGACAGACAACGTCCCATCCAAGATAAAAAGTCTTTTTCGTAACCCGATAAGAGATAGCCACATACTCTATGTGTGTAGCATACCAGCAGGACAAGTGCTCCAGGCACAGCAACCACAAACACGTGACCGAGTGACAATCCATGACCAGACACCCCCCCAACCCAACCAGGACCTGGTAAGATGCCACCGCCCCCCTGTAAGTAGCTAGAATAAAAAAGACCCACTACCCAATTTTACCTGGCCAACCCGTTCCGAATATTCAATACTCAATGGATGACTGACTTCCCGTGGAAATTTAGATTCTAGAATCTGAATCTGGGCAGGGGGGGGGGGGAGGGGTCGGTTCAGATCTCTAAACTTCAGAAACTTGAAACCAGTAGTATGATTGGTTTGTTCGTGAGTCTTTTCCATACTGGCCAGAAATCTAGGTTATAAATTTTCTACCAATATTCGACATTCAATTCCTCTAGCTAGCCCCGCACGTACCCCCATCTGCCCCCATCCTCCCCAACCACACAAGAACCGTCCCAGATCCGCGATCATGTTATTGAGTTGACCTACGGTACAAGTATACTCCCATAAACAAATCATCCACCTCACCACCTACCTACCACGGTGACAAGGCACCAACCATCCCCCCCACCAGAACCCCTGTCCTCTAGTTAAAAAGCAAACCCCCGCCCGGCCTGGCCCGGCCTCCCCCAAACCAGGAAGAACCCTACCGAAACCGTAAACTGTAATGCGTACTCGGGGAGTCGAACCCCGTTCTCCCGCTTGGGAAGCGAAAATCATAACCGTTAGACCAAGTACGCTTACCAATCAGTAAGCAACTTTGATTAAAGGTTTGCGGGGTTATATGTGCAACGTTACAATGTTTGCCAAGGAGGAGGGTTTACTAATCAAGTGGGTTAAATCACGAGAATACGGTTGATCCCATCCCTCTTTTTGTACTGTAGCATTGTCACTCTGTTACACTAATATGAGTTCCTAGCTCCAGCCAATCTACTCTTGAGAAGGTGAGCAAAAGCCAAATCCCCAACCATGACTCTATAGCTTGAAAGAAGCCCGGTAGAGCTCGAGCCCTAACATTCCAAAAGCAACAGTTACTTCGGGGGTAACGATGTACTACAAAACAGCGGACTCCATCTGATATCGGCTTTAGTATCAATCTTTAGCTCTACTAAATCCACCAGCCCTCATTCCGGCAGTGTTATCGTTGTCGGCGACCGTGTATGTAGGTCGCATAGCGTTTCTACTATATACATACATGTATGTATAATACAGTGGCACTTTTTATAAGGGCAGTTAACCGCTTGATAGGGGTATCGACTCTCGGGCTACAGTAGCTTTCGTGGACACTCATGCACTGTCTATCTATAAGGGTACATACATGCACGCGGTTGGCGTTGGAATGTTGAAGTACTATTACTGGGCATCATTATTATTGATATGTATATACCTCCAGCGAGCACCTACCGCATATTATAAAACATAATAGACATATATCCACTACCGTTTGGAGTGCAGTTACACCCTGACAGACCACTGATATCGATATCTGTATATCACCGCCGGAGAGCTAGGTGCCGCCTGTGGAGCTGCTTCAAGACATCCAGGACTAGAGCCTAGGGCTAAACTAATCGACAGTTACCTCCCTGCATGTCCTCGATCGAGCGGGTACTCAGACTATAGTAAAGAGACCCCATACCTGGGTTAGGTGAGCGGCCGGGAGTGGGCGCGGGCACGGGCATGGACGGGGCACGATAGACACTACGTATACCTATGACCCGGACTAGCATTATGCACCTCTACCCCCCACCCTCCCACCCTGTGGGCGGGGGGGGGGGAGAAGGGGAGGGAACAAACATATAACCAATTGGCCAAGTAGCCGCAGTGTAATCTAATAAGAACTAGGATATATCCCCCCTGAGTCACTCCCACCCCCACTCCTCCACCCCGGCCCTCCGCTCTATATATATAGCTATCCTTATTTCCAGTCACCACGCACACAAGTAGCTATATACCAACCCCCGGCCTTACAATCGCACCCTCCACCCCACCAACAACCCCGAATCATTCCCTCTCAACCCGGCACTACTACAAAAGAACCCGGAGGAACGTATATACGCGGGGTGTAGCGGCCTGAACATAAACAGTGCCCGGGGACTACAGTACTCCAGGGGTAGATTGCGCCTTTCATAACGTTTGTCAACCCCCATTAGGAAATAGATATAAACCAACCCCCCCCCCCCTCCCACAAAAGGGGTTTAGCGCTTACACCACCACCACCACCACTATATATCAAAGTTCTAGTATTGTTGGCAGTGTGATCATTGGCCCTGCTACAGTGCTCGGTCCAACTCAGTTCAATTTTTGATCTCGCCCTAGTCCCGCAACCACCCCCCCCCCCCGCCCGACTCGTTTTTCTTTTCTAATCATACAGTGCACATACTACAACGATAGCTTACAACTTACTCTCACCGATATTTCTAGCGAACCGCACCCGGGTCAGAAACACAACTCACAACACACACACATCAAAAAAAAAAAAGCAAGATTCCCCGCCCCCCACCAAAAGAAAAACTCCTTTATAGTATACAGTATACAATGATGGAATCTAGAAAATAAAAAAGCAAAAAAAAAAAAGAAGCAACCTACTCAAGATCGGCAATCTATTATATCACATACTCGTCAGCAAATCCCAATTCACGGGGGGGGGAGATAAAAAATACCTTCAAAGAAGCCTTCCCAAAGTTCTGCCCCTTGAGCATACCCACGAACCCGTCGACAGCGTTCTCCAAGCCCTCGGTCAGGGTCTCGCGGTAGGTAAGCTCCTTATTGACGAGCCACCTCTTGACATTCTCCTGGTGCTCCTTGCTATACTTTGGGCCGAGGTTCTTATCGCCGACAATGAACCCCCTGATGGTGAGGCGCTTCGAGACGATGTTTATGGTGTTCTTGACGCCGTAGAGCTCGCTCTTTGACTTTGCGTTGTACTGCGAGATCATGCCGCACATGATGAAGCGGGCAAAGTTGTTTGCGGCCTCCAGGGCCGCGTCGAGCGTCTCGCCGCCAACGTTCTCGTAGTAGATGTCGATGCCCTGCGGCGCGTACTTCTTGAGCGCCGCGGAGGGCGACTCCTTCTTGTAGTTGAAGGCGGCGTCGAAGCCGAGGGTGGACGTGAGGAACTCGGCCTTGTCGTCGGAGCCGGCGGAGCCGACGACGGTGAGGCCCTCGCGCTTGGCGAGCTGGCCGACGAGGGAGCCGACGGCGCCGGAGGCGGCGGAGATGAAGATTGTCTCTCCCTTCTTGGGCTCGCCGAGCTCGTAGAACGAGGAGCTAGCGGCATGTTAGTGAACCACCAATTGAGCTTTGGACCAAACGGCAAAGTGGGGAAGAGTTCCAAGAAGGGATAATCAAATACTCACTAGGCGGTCAATCCGGGCATACCCAGGATGCCCAAGTAGTAGCTGAGGGGGAGTCCCTCCTTGTTGTCGAGAAGCCTCAGCCCGGCGAGCCTCTCCTTCCCGACAACGGTGTATTCCTCCATTTTTGTGGGGCCAATGACGACGTCGCCCTCCTTGAAGTCTGGGGAGTCGGACTTGACGACCTTTGAGACGCCGGCCGTGTCGATGGAAGCGCCCAGCTCATAGGCCGGGGAGTAGGACTTGACCTCGGCGGGGCGCATGCGGCCACGCATGTAGGGGTCGAACGAGGTGACGCCGTTCTTGAGGATGACGCCGCCGGCGGGGACGGCGTCGAGGTCGACCGAGCGGGTCTCGAGACGCAGGTTCTCGGAGGTGGGAAAGCCGTGCGGGACGGAGTGGAAGATGATGGCTTTGTTCTGGACCATTGTGGATGCTGATTGGGTGTGTTGGTTTTGGTTTGGATGTGGTGTGATGTGTGGTTGTGGGATGGGGATATCGATGAGGGGGGGTTGTTTTATATCTACTCGGCCCATGAAGAAGAAGAGGAAGAAGCACTTTCAATTTGTAAGGCTCGGGAAGATAGATGCTCCGTCTACAGATAGATGCTCCGTCTACCTCCAATCCAATGCTAGTTTTTTTTTTCCAATGCGGGGGGGGGGGGTATGCAATGCTGCACTCCAGCAGCTGCCCACTACAGACCCTCCCCCGAGAGAAGGCTGCAGTGTTTGCAACGAAGCTTGGTTTCAGTTGGGAAGGCAATCATGGCAACGTCACAACCTTTCCCTCCTACCATACCTACTCTAGGGGAGGGGAGGGGGACTTCTGCGATATTATGTCGTCAGGCACTAGAATTAGGCATTAAACTAAGGAGGGATTAGGGTAAGGGCTACTCTCGAGTTGATTACTTTACTTTTACCTTGGTGCCTCGGCATATGAGCTTGTGACGCTAGCTAGCTAGCTAGTTGCTTGCCGGAACACGCCCGATTCGACGGGACCCGCAGTGGAGCTGAGGGTTCTTTAGAGTGCTTACTGGCATGGGTTGGCCGAGGTGCAACCTCTCCTCCTCCGCCTTGCTTTCTTCTAGAAACAGCTGGGCTGTGGGTTCGATGGTGGTACCTATGGTAACACACTACAGGGGTTCTTCTGATCGAGGGAAACCACCCTATCAATCGAGAGAGGAGAATAATCCATTGGATCTCGACTACCGCAAAAGTCCGTTGGATAAGACCGGTCTGTTCTTACGGGTTCACGGCATAAGCCACAGAAAAATGGTGTGGCTTACGCTACGAACCTGCAAAGAGAGACTAGTCTTATCAAACGGACTTTTGCGGTACTCTAACAAACATATGGCATTCTGGAAGAGGCAACACTACTAGACTCGCTCACGGGTGTGGTGTGGTGACCACGGGTGCGTGGGGATCTTTCTGTCTCAACATGGTGAGTGCCAAAATCAGTTTGCAAAAATTCATAATTCAAGACCATGAACTCATACGCTATTTCGCATTTACAAGTTTAGCTATCCTGTGGAAGGAAAAAAAGTAAAAATTCCCACGCACCCGTGGGGACTCTACTACCGAGACACCCTCTATCACTCGCTGCATCCACCCGGAGAATAGAATAGAATAGACTTACTGTCTAGCACGGAATAATAACTTAGTCTTAGTCTTAGTGGCTACGCTCGTCCCGTTTCTGACTTCCAATCCGGTGCCCCGGAACTCCGAATACTCTATTTCAGCGACCCCAGTGCGGTTCTTGGCAGTTAATTAATCTAGCTCTGTACGCCGGCGATAGCACCCGGACCGACCACGCTTTACCCAGCCAGGTACCCGGACACCCGCAGACCGACCGACCGGTCCTATACCTAAGTACATGTACCTATACTTGTATCCTACTATCACCATCATCATCATCAATTGTAGTTTACTAAACCTGATCTATTATTATTTTATTATTATTATTATCACCACCCCTGTCCATAACCCCCTGCCCAGCCACCACCATCATCACCACAGCAACGCCCTAGCTACCCTTACCTAGTCAATCGCTCATTGACACCAAACACAGCTCCTCTCCCACCCCCTATCCCACCTCAAAACAAAAACCAAAACCCACACACAATGGCATCGTGGCTCTACAACACCCTCCTCGGCGGCGACGCCCCCACCCCCGGCGCCATCCGCCTCCCCGACTCCGCAACCCCCAGCCCCGCCCCCCCACCCCCCTACACACGCACCAAGTCGCCGCGCCCGCGCGCCCCGCTCAGCCTCCCAGCACTCGACGCCCTCCGCGGCAAGCGCTTCGTCCTCGCGTCCGCCAGCCCGCGGCGCAAGCAGCTCCTCTCCCTCGTACCCCTCCCCCACCACAGACGAAAGCTAACATGGACAAAGATCGGGTTAACAGACATCGAGGTGATCCCCTCCAAGTTTGCCGAGAACCTGGACAAGACGCAGTACACGCCCTTCGAGTACGTGCTGGCCACGGCCACAAACAAGTGCGCGGACGTGTACCGCGCCGAGATCGACAACGCGGCGCTGGGCGAGCCGGCCATGGTGCTGGCCGCGGACACGGTCATCGTCACGTACGAGGGCGAGATCATCGAGAAGCCGCGCAGCGAGGAGGGCCACCTGGCTATGCTCAAGACGCTGCGCGACGGAATGCCCCACAAGGTGTATGTCCCCCCCCCCTGCCCCCCCTCCCCCCCCGGGCACACAGTGGCTGACGGGACAGGTATACGGCGGTGGTGGCGATGGTGCCGCTGGAGACGGTGGTCCACCCGGGGTATGCGCAGGAGAGCCATGTCGAGGAGACTACCGTCGAGTTCGACAAGATGGTCACGGACGAGCTGCTCGAGGCGTATGTCAAGACGCGTGAGGGCGCGGATAAGGCTGGTGGATACGCTATACAGGGTACCGGCGGCATACTGGTTAAGCGGATCGAGGGCACGTTCGATAACGTTGTTGGACTGCCGCTCAGGGGTACCTTGAGGGTTATTGAGAAGGCTATGAGCGCGGAGGAGATGCAGGAGGAGGAGGAGGAGGAGGGCGAGTAGGTGCGTTTCTTTTTTTGTTGTTGGCTTTGCGGCGGGGGTGGATAGATGTAATGAATGTCTCTTGCTGTCTCTGTAATGTCTCCTCTGGCTCTAGTTTATGAATAAATGAATGATACAATACAATAGAATACAATACAATACGATACACTCACATCCAAGTCTGCAAGCAACTCTACTGTACACTCTACCCAACTTCTTCTATTTTTCCTATCTACCTATCTACAGATACCGATCCTCCAGCGCCACAAAATGCGCATACACCTCCTCAGGGCCCATGACGCGCTTCCCAGCGCCCGGCTCGCCGCGCACCGTCTCCACCGCCACGGTCCCCGCCTCAGCATCCCGCTCGCCCACAACCAAGATATGGTTATACCCCGCCACCCGCGCAGCCTTAACCTTCTTCGCGAGCGAGTTCCCGCTCGCGTCAAGGTCAACCGCAAACGTCCTACGACTCATCGGCGCCGCCGTACCGTCCCCCGCGCCCACGCCGGCCACAACATCCCTCACCCCCCTCGCATAGCGGACCGACGCCGCCGAAACAGGGAGCACCACGGCCTGCCTCGGCGACAGCCAGAACGGCCACCTCCCGCCGTAGTGCTCCATGAGCAGGGCCATGAAGCGCTCCACGCTGCCCAACACAGCGCGGTGTATGATGACGGGCGTGACCCGCCCGCTCGTGTCCCACTCCGCGCTCCCAGCGGGGGGCACCTCGCCGCGCGCCTCGGCCTCGGGCGCCGGCGCAAGATACGACAACTCGAAGCGGCGGGGCAGCTGGAAGTCCAGCTGGACCGTGGCGGTCTGGTGGAGCTTCCCGTGCGCGTCCGTGACGAGGATGTCGATCTTTGGGCCGTAGAAGGCGCCGTCGGCGGGGCTGAGCGTCCACGGCGTGCGCGAGGCGTCGAGGGCTGCTGTGAGCGCCTTTTCGGCGCGGTCCCACTCGGCGGCGGTGCCGATGTGGTGCGCGGGCCGCGTGGAGAGCACGAGCTTGTGGATGGGGAGGTGGAAGACGGCGTAGACGGTTTTGATGAGGCGCAGGGTCGAGGCGATTTCGGGGCCGATTTGGAGCGGGCGGCAGAAGATGTGGGCGTCGTCTTGGTGGAACTTGCGCACGCGGGTTAGGCCGCTGAGGGCGCCCGAGAGCTCGTTCCTACCCACGGTTAGTAGCCGGTTGTGTCGGGGGAGGGGGGGGGGGGGCGTACCGGTGGAGCGGCGCAAAGTCCGCGTAGCGCACGGGGAGGTCGCGGAAGCTCCTTGCGGCGGCGGCATGCTTGAACAGCAGGCAGTGGCCGGGGCAGTTCATTGGCTTGAGCCCGTACTCGCCTTCGGCCTCCTGCTCGTCCCTGTCCTTTGGCGCGGCGCGGCCAGACACGGAAAACATGTCGTCCTTGTAGTTGTCCCAGTGGCCGCTGGTCTCCCACAGCGAGCGCTTGTAGATTGTGGGCGTGATGACCTCGTCGTAGCCGTAGACGGCGTACTGGGCGCGCAGGAGGGCCTGCAGCTTCGCGAAGATGCGGGCGCCGTGCGGCGGGAAGAGCGGCGAGCCGGGCGAGGATGGGTGCGTGATGAGGAGGTCCTGGGACGCGGCGATGGCGCGGTGGTCGGATGGGGTGGGGGTGGGGGTGGTTGGGTCCGGGTTCGGGTTCGGGGGTGGTGCGGGGGCGTGGCTGCTGCAGAGGGGGCGCCGCGGGTGGTGGTGCTGAAGGGGGAGGCGGGGCCCCCGGTGGAGCAGGGGGGAGAGGCGGGCGCGCATTGGAGGTGGGGGGGGGGCGGAATTGGTTGGGGATTGGTTGTGGGGTTGTCCCGCAGAGCCGCATTGTGGGGGTGGTGGTTGGGGGCGCGGGCAGGGTAACGCCGGTGTCGAGTGATGGGCTGTGCGGCCGGACACTGGTCACAGGGCAGCCAAAGATTCTGGAGTATAGACTAGGCGGGTCTTGACTTAAACGGTCCTCACAGCCCACTGTTTGGACTGCAGTCCAATATCTGTATGTAAGTAGTCCGTCCTATTGGACTGTTGGCTACCGCATAGATTGGTGTCCAGCCAATCATTGACATACCTTGCTATGTGTGTGTATACAATTCAATAAATCCATCCGGCACGCATTGATAACACACAACATGCAGAGTAGTAATCACAACCCTAACCCTGGCAGGCAGTCGGTTACGGAGACACGCAGTCCGTGTATTGAGAGAGAGATGTTATACACTTGTATTGATTGAGAGAGAGATCGGTGTGGATGAGAGGAGATATACATATTATATCAAGGAAGGGGATTTATACAGTGTGGACATTAGGATATATCATATATTATATTACATCACGGAAGACTCGAGTGATCGGCGGTGAGTTCTTCTTTGTCCATCGATAAGGCAGGAAGGTGTTCTCTTGGCGGCCAACAGCACACCAATCGACTGTCCTTCACTAATTGGGTGGAAGAGGTAGAAAAGCTGTCCTTCCCCTCTTCTCCCTCTGTCTCTGCTCACATCCTTCACTACACCCCCAACACCGCCACAATGACCCGCAGAGCCACCAGCGAGGTGCCCGCGCCCTTCCGTCCACCCTCACCCGCACCCACACCCACACCCGACCCAGGCACAAGCACAGACACCAGCAGCTCCACCGCCAGCCGCACGCCCAAACCCCGGATCCGCCGTCCCCGCCCCCGTCTGTACCCGCGCCCCCCCGCCCCCTCCACCTCCAGCACAACACCCACACCCACCCCTCGAAAAGATGCCCCCCCCAACCCCAACCCCACCACCGAAACCTTCACCCTCCTCGGCAACACCATCCTCTCCCTCCTCCTCTTCGCGCGCGACACCCTAACCAGCCTCCTCTCGCTCCTGCGCACCCCGCTCATAGCCCTGCTAGTCCTGTACCTCACCGCCGTGCTGGGCGCCTCCCTCTACCGCGCGCTGTCCGCGCCGCTCCTGCGCGCCGTGCAGCAGCCGCTGTGCGCACTCCCGGGCGTCGCGCTGCTCGACATCCCGCTCTGCGCTAGCAACCCCACAAAGACCGCGCCGCACACAACGGACTTTAAGGGCCTCGTGGACCTGCAGGCGAACTTTGGGGAGATCCTGGAGAAGTCGGCGAGTGAGTCGGGGCTCGCGTACGATCTTAAGCGGTCCGAGTTTGCGTTGTCGGACCTGAACGTGCTCGTCCGTGCCTCCGCGCTCGGGTGCCGGTCTGCCCCCCCCCCCTCTCCCGGGGCCCTTCTACCCCCCCCCCTTCTATCCCCCCGCCTCTAACTAACGCCGCGCAAAAAACAGCGACGAGCTCTCAACCCGCCTCGACGAGTTCATCCGCGCCGCAAAGTCCACGTCGAGCGACCTCTCGCGCTTCGGCTCCTCCGTCAACGGCGTAGTGGACAGCATCATCTCCATCGACAACTACGTCCTCCGCACCCTTTCCCACACGCGCAACCTGCAGCTCGCCTCGTCCGCGCAGAACCCGCTAGTGGCGCTGGCCCTCGCGCCCTTCCGCCGCCTCTCAACCCTCGCCCAGGCTGAGGCCTCCGTCCGCGAAACCTTCGTCGCCGCCGGGAACGTCATGGACGCAAACATCCAGGCGCTGATCCTGCGCGCGCGCACAGTCCTCGACGACCTGGAGCGCCTCGAGCAGCTCCTCAAGACCATCAACGACGTGGCTACGCGCGAGGGGAGCGACATCGCAGCGCTAAAGGCACACCAGGACATAGTACCCCCCCCCCTCTCCTCCTCCCAGAAACCCAACTAACCAACCAACCACCCAACAGCTCTGGAGGATCTGGGAGGCGTTCGGCGCCTACCCGGGCACGTCCGCGCGCTACGAGGCAAACCTGCACCTACTGCAGGACCTGACGGCCTGCCGCGGCCGCGCCGTCGACCATGTCCGCGCGAGCCTGGTGCGGCTCGAGAAGATGAGCAGCGACCTCGAGGACCTGCGCGCGCGCGTTGCGGCGCCGGGCGTCCTGGCTGACATGCGCGTGGGGGAGATGCCGCTCGAGGTCCACATGGAGACTATACGCAGGGGCGTCGACCGGCTGGCGGATAGCATGGACCGCGCCAGGGGTGTGCGGGGGAGGTGGGTCTCTCTCTCTCTCTACCTTTTTTTTTTTTTGTGGCTTGGGTGGGGTGGCTAACGGACGGGTGTAGGGGGAGGGACGAGATCGTCGGTGCGTTGAGGGAGAGTAGGATTGGGTTGGAGTAGGGGCTTTTGGGGTTTGGTTATTTGGTTATTTGGTTATTTTTTGTTTATTGTTTATTTACTGGGTCGTGTTTTGTTCCCCCTCCGTAGAAATAAATTGGGTGTTGCTTGGGTCCGGTTTTGTGTCTTGTGGGCGGTATTTTGGACAGTCCGCCCTGCCTGTCTTGTTCTCTACGGCAGCTATGGCCATAATACAATCAATACAATACAATCAATACTTAGGTCCATAGGGCGCGCACCGAAAATAGCATTCCTTCAGGCAGCCCGGTCACGGGCCGTCACTCGGCAGGCTGTGGGTAGCGGGGAATGGCTTGGCTCTCCCTGGGCAGAGTACATACATACATACATATGTAACGTAGAGCGCCGCCTGGGGGGTGTGCGTGCGTGGTCATTGGCTAGCTAGCCAGTAAACACGCGCGCTCGGCTGCTATGTTAGCACCGTAAGCATACCCTACCACTTCTCTACGCCATCTAGTCTAGGGGTGGTTTGTGGTGTGGTTTGTGGTGTGGTGTGTGTAGGGGGAAGGGCACGGCTTGTATACATAGAGGTCCCTCCGCCCGACCGCGACAGTGGAACAGTACGGTACGGTACTCACCAAGGCCAAGAAATGCGCAGCTTCACGGGGTATCACTCGGTCGTGGTCGTGGGATAGTGACGTCTTTCCAATGTGGGGGTGGGGGGTGCATTGGTATGGTGGGGTGGGGTGGGGCGGGGTTGCGTAAGTAGTGATCATTGACCCTACATAAACACCCCCTAACCCCCTACTCCAGCGGTGGCGTGCATAACAAACCAGCAGCGCCCGCCCGGCCTTAGAGGATAACAGGCGGGGGGGGGGGGGCATCCGGGTCCGAATGTCCGCGGCTGTGTGGTGTCTAGTGTACTGATACTCCCGCGGGGGGTCGTGTCGCGTTGGGGCCGGGGGTTATATATATACACCCTATACCGGCAGGTTGCCCCGTAGCGTCCAAAGCCGCCCTGGCCGGCTGAGCTTAGCCTTAACACACGGCACCTCTGCTCACCTAATAGCTTACCCTTTCGTTAGATTAGAGCCTCTACCACACCGGGATGATAACCTGCTCTTTGGTCATTGACCACCCGGGGGGGGGGGGTGGAGTATAGGTGCTCTTTTGTACCATACGGGCTTTGTGCACGGACAGCAGGTGTTGGGTGGCTGCGGCTGCGGGTCGACGGCACGGGGGTGGGGGGCTTCGCCGCCGACGGGGTGTCTATAAGCTAGTTACACGCCCATTCTAATGACTACATGTAGGGGGGGGGGGTATAGACAGACAGACAGGGAGATAGGTAGGGCCGCGCCGGGATAAGGAGATGTACCTCGTCAGTAGAGAGTACAGGTTAGTGCGCTCTCGGCTTTTTGTACACCCACCCACCACTGCACTCCGCGGACAGAACAGATTGGCCAAGCTAGCGGGGTCCGGCAGGGTCGGGTCGTTTACCTAGCCCGCAACCCGACTGTCGGTGCGGGGTTGCTGTAAGAGTGGACTGGGGGACCTGCCTTTATAGCGCATTAATTCTACTGTATATAAACTCCTTGATCAGGTTAACTTAGTGCTGGCGGAGCAACTGGGGTGACCAGGGCGGCGTCTTCGCGGGGTGGGGGCTCCGCCGCCCAGACGAGATATGTATCTGGATAGTAGCAGGTACCTGTTCATGATATACTACACGCGGGGGGATATGGGTAGATGTATGGTGGGGTGGGTGGGTGGGGCAGTGACATTCCCGGGGGCGGGGCGGCGACCTTTGTGCGGGGCGACGTGGCGCGGCCTGTCGGCACCGAACGACTAGTGAGACGGCGGGTATTGATTGATTGATAACTCAGGCACGAAATCACGGACGTTATTGGTATTACATGTAATTACTACGGCTAGCTATCTACATAACCATGCTATTATACCTCCATGCCAAAAATCCCGGGACAAGCCCCTGTAGCAACTCGTGGTGCGTTGTCCCGGGACTTTTGAATAACTATACATACCTCCCTAAAGGTCTCCACCTACAGCTCATCATGTCCCGCCTCCGGCCCGCCTAACCCATCAGTCCAGCACCACAAGACAAGCAACAGGAATCTACCCACTTCTGCACAGTCTCCCGCTTTCCTCGGCCATCCACCTGTCGCTGCCCACGGCCGTGATCGCATAGAAGATCTGGTCCGGGTCATACTTGTCCTTGATGCTGAGCAGGCGGTCGTAGTTGACGCCAAAGAACTCCTTCTGGAAGTTTGGCTCAAAGGGGTCCGCCTCGTTCATGTACACGCCCGAGTCAGGGGCAATCTCGCGCAGCGCGGCGTCCCAGACGTTGGTGATTGTCTTTTGGTCGGCGTAGGCTTTCGTCATTGGCGCAGTGTCATTCCAGGGGCTATACATGTGTGTCAGTTATGTAGGACTCTGAGGGGGAGGAATTGGTTCTTACATGGTGACGACAAGGTTCAGTTCGTTGTCTCTCCATGCAGGGAGGACCGCATTGTCGGGGTATCCGGCGACCTCTAACGTCGGGTGGGTGGTGACCTCGAAGACTAATGAGCCGGTATCAATTATGCTCCTGATTGCCTTGTTCAATGCCTCGCGGTCCTCTAGCACCGTCTTCCGGGGAATGAGGCGGCCACCGTACTGCGCGATACCGACGGCGATGTAGTCAAACATCTCGTTGAACGCCGACAAGTATGACGGGAACTCGGTCATATTGTACGTATATGGCAGCTCGAGCTCATCAAGCTTCTCCACCAGCGGTGCCAAAAGTTCCTCACTCTCGGCCTTTGTCAATCCGGGTCCAAACCAAGGGCCGAGAGAGAACGACCCGGTGAAGTATACATTGACGCTGAACGCACCACGATCCGTATATGACGGCGTCATCTGGTGGAACGCATCGAGCGCCTCATACCACTTCTCCACCATCTCTGCACTCCCATCGTGCGTAAAGGTCAGTTTCGCCGCTGTCGTCACACCATCTGGGCGCGCCTTAACCGTCATTGATGTCACCACGCCATATGTCCCACCACCACCGCCGCTCAGCGCCCAGTACAGGTCGCTGTTCTCATTCCGGTTCGCAACCCGGTGTACCCCGTCCGCCGTCACAACCTCCCACTCAAGCACCTGGTCGGCCGCCAACCCATACTTTGACATGAGGGCGCTGTGGCCTCCCCCCTGCGTGTATCCCCCCGCAATCCCGACAGTATCGCACTCACCCCCCACGACAGTCACGCCGTGGGCGTCCGCCGCCCGGTACGCCTCAAACCCCTGCACACCGGCACCCAGCTTCATCGCGGCACCCGTCCAGTTCGCCGCACCGCTGTATGTAGGCGTGTAGGTGATGTCCTTGAGGTGGTGGGTCCAAATTCCGAGCGCACCCGCGCCCGTGGACTTTCCAAGGTAGTCGTGGCCGGTGTTGCGGACGACGAGGCGGATGTTATGCTCCTTTGCAAAGGCGATTCCCGCGGCAATGTCAGCGGGACTGGTTACGTTGATGGCGTAGCGAACGTAATTCCCAAACTCGCAGGGAGTGGAGGGATCCGTGAAGGGGTCACAGCTCTGTGCTGCCCACACGGGTGCCATGATGGAGGAGGAGGACTCATCGTGGCCACTGGGGTCGTGCCAATTGTCTTGGAGGAGCTTACAGCGCTCTTCATCGTAGGTTGGGACATGGCAGACCGATCCGATAGGGATTGTGGCAATCAGGCGGCCAGAGACGGTGCTATTAAGAGTGCTCCAATCTTTGGAGGAGGGCCAGCAGGGGTCGGTGGGGAAGCAGCGGCATTGTGGGGTGCCTTTTGTTGCTGCAGTGAGAGCTGCAAGGGCGAGAAGGCCGAAGGTGGGGCGTTTTAGGACCATTATATGTATATAGATGTTGGCTTGAGGGTGTTGGGTAATGATCGGAGGGGGGGAATTGCGGGCCTATTTATCTGTATGCCCTAGAAGCTACTATCGGTAGCCGCCGAAATGCCCAGGGTTATCTATCTAGGCTCTTTCTGAGTAGATGCAATGCAATGCAGAGACAACTTGATCCCCGGGTCAGGGGTTGATGTGTGCGTTCTGGTGCAGTGGGCTGCAGGGTTTGGTAATCGGCCGGAATCACAGCCCTATGCGAGATGGAGACTCCATCTGCTCAATTGAGTAGGAGTTGGTAGGAGTTAGTGCATGGGTTGTGTTAGCTGCCCAACGCAATAGGAATGAGGTCCGTTTGAGGTTGTGATACCTATTGGAACAACAGAATGCCAAAATGTAGTCAATACCTCTACTCTCTATATATATATCTCTTAGGTCTGCCAGACTCGGTTGTAGGTGGTAGGAATTAGAGGGTTATGATATTGGCCAGCAGAGGAGTTCCGTTTAGGGCTGTAGTACCCCTGGAATAGTAGCCTGCCAAGAGTTAACACTTGTAGGTACATGTCCCTGTGGGCTAGTGCACGATAGAAGGCTAAATTGCAAAGAGTTAATAACGTCAACTCATGTCTGTGGGCGGTAGCGTGATTTTTATTGGAGGAAAACTCTTGCCCAGACTGAGGAGCTGCAAGCCAGTGACTCAGACATTTATTCCACCCGGATGGAATGGAGAGGATGTTATGTAATGTGGGTCCACTATCACAATGCAATGCACTAAGCTTCGTCAGCTCAAAACTACATCCTATATACCCAATTGATGAGATAAAGGGTCGAAAAACCATTTATACTTCTCGGCTGTTTTATTAACCGAAGGGATATACAGGTAGGTCTAGACACCTACCTTGGTTCACAATTACCTGCCCTCTTGGTTTCCCGGCCTTCACGACATCTATTCCAGATCCCGCATCCAGTTTCATTCATAGACCTAGAAGACCATGTGCAGAGGGACATCAATATCTGTACACACTATTTCTCTCGTACTGTACCCACTGCTAAGTTAGTGCTGTGAATAATAGATAGATTCAACAGATGGAATCTCTTTGGAAGTCCTAACCACCACTTACATGATCTCTTACGCTGTCACATGCTGCACTATTTCACTATCAGTTCAGCCAAAGTAGTTTGGGGAGCGTTCGATGTAGCGTTGACAGCTAGCCTGAGACCTGGCGTATAACAACCTATCGGGTATCCAGTTCATGAGGAGAGCCCACTAGGACGTTGTAGGCCATTTTTTATTTATTCTATCATAGTACCCAGCGTTGACTATTAGCGAATGAGATACCACAATTGGTCAAATTCTCAGAAGGCTAATTGGTTTAGGGTTCGACTGTAGGGGCTTGGACTCACAGGTTTTTGACCACTCATGTAGGCATTGGATTTAGATCAAAGTCTCGCTAACTAGTCGAGACCCGGATGTAGTCGAGACCCGGTATGTAGTTAAGACCCGGTATGACTGAGTTGTATAAGCCATGATAACTTACCGCTACTACCAGTCATGAGCGAGTATTTTATGTCCTGCCGTGTATAGAGTCGGCAGCCGGGAGTCTAGGCCAATGATATTGTTTTTCTGTGGAAACCACGCGTTAGGTAGAATCCTATGTGATAGAGTTGTCTCGATTTTGATCTCCTACCCTAGCTATCCTTAAACCCTCCGTTAATTTGTTTTCAAGGGCCGTTGGTTGATTATTCTGATTCTCCAGCAGTCCAGTCCGTTAGTAAATCGGCCTCTCATGGGAGTGGTAAATAGGACGAAATATATTGAATAGGAGCAGTTTCCAGTGAAGACCTGATGTAGCCCAATAACGTAAATATATAGCGATAACAATGTAGGACGATAATCTTGGTGATTATGAGAAAGATAGGGAATACGGAGGAAGACTTAACTGCACGTATGTGATCCATGCCCGCTATCCGCCATCGTATAGGGTGTGAGATTCAAAGGACACAGCTTGCCGGGTTCTCGGGGGTGCTTTGCTTAATTCGCTTCCTTCCGGGGCCGGGAGATCGATCTCTATCAGTCAAACCCCAATACTTTTTTGACTCAATCACCCAGTAACAGAACAGAAGTGTGTACAGGGCATCCTGTAGTCCTGCGATCTTGGGCTTAGGTTGGTAAGAAAGATGCCGGTTAAGCCATACCACTTTCTGCCCGGCCCGGCTAAAGGCTGGAAGTGTCGTTATACGTATAACGTATTCCTTTGCCTCGGTAGGAGGGATGAAAATGAGCTTATGTCATTTTGCCTAGTTTTGGATATACGCGCGTCCCTGTCATTTGCTATCGGAGCTTCGACTGTACTACCGCTCTTTGGGGGTCTGATAAGGGGAAGTCTTTGGATTGCCTTGTGCACCTGTAATTTGCACGTGCTAGGGGTGTGAGCTGAGATCGAGATGTTATACGAGCTCCGAGAAGAATACCGCCAAGTGGCAGGGGAACCCAGGGGTGAAATCTACTGTCTTATATATTGATGGCCTTACGAGTATCCCAGCTCCGTTACACCCGATCCACAAAATTAAAACATCAATAATAAGTAGCTAGTCGATTACTAGTCACAGTCAATCACTCGCTGATTGGGTCACGTGTTCACTGGTGTATGCCACAGCGCGCGAGGATGTGGCATAACACCACCAACACAACCATCTCATCATAAAAGGATGGGGGGTACATAATAGGGCTGTATCCAATCCACCCAACCGCTATGTAGGTTACTTTCCCCTGAATGGTCACGGATTCTCATCCAATCATATCCCACTGGCGCACGTGTTTGGAGGGGGGGGGGGAGGGTTTGGCAATGCATGGCGTTTCAAACTACATAGATTTAATGTGAGATAGATCATACACGTGGGTGAGGCGATAGCTCATCTATCCTGTACGTACCTTATCCTCATTGGGGCTGAAAGGTTGTCCCCCCGCGGGCCAAACTTTTGTAGGGAACCGGCCTCCTACCAACCACTGAGGAAAGTGATGCATCCGATACTAGAACCTTCATCTGTGAATTACGGCAACATCACTGATGCCCCACCTGTACATGGGTTCTCATGGACAAACCGTTCTTTCGAAATATATCGCTATCCCCATAGGTCTTGTCACCCCCGGCGAGCCCAACCACATAAAACCAAGGATACACATAAGAGGGCTAGCCAATCACCAACTGCGCGTTTACTTGCAACTGACCAGTAGTCACAAGCTCATGGAACAGGCACAGAAAGTCCCATCCCCCCTTCTACCCAATCCTATGCCTGTACCTCACACGCCCGCCTGCCCCAACCATCCTCTCAATACTCCACATGAAATTCCCTGAAGCAAAACTCCCTACCCAAGCTCTCCCCACAAAACGCGCACTCAAACGATCGACGTCCTCTGCACCACTCCTCCCGGATGCGAGACCTTCCATCTCTCGAACAGCGGCGCATCTCGCTCCTCGTGCAGCCGTATGTACCAGCAGAACACGCGCAGCTGGGAAGGCTGATGCCCTGTCGAGTGCACGAGCACATAGTTCCCCGGCGTCAACCGCCCTATGGGGAGCGCGTAGTGCTTTGATATGTAGCCTTGTCCCCGGCTGGCATATACATAGGTATTGCCTTTAGGGCAAGGCGGGCGAGGCGGGCGGCTCCCGGCGCGATGGTGCTTGAAAGATTCAGCCGTCTGTGGGGGACTGGCCGTGCTTGAATCCTCGGCGGTGGTATTGGGCATCTTGCTAAGCTCAATTACACAGCCTTGATACGATGTAAGCAATTTCCGTAGTGGTTCGAGAAATGGAATTGGTAAGACCTCGAGCGGGAATTAACTTGTGGTTGGCGTATTAACCCTATAGGGAAGGCATTAGCATTACTTACCCAGTAGTCGAGAGCAAGTAATAGCTGCCTTTCGCAGACATTGAAGCCGAGGGCATTGCGAGGGATGGGGTTCATGATGTCATCGGCCACCACACACCACTAAATAACCACAGTGGAGGAACTTCTACATCGAGTGATGAATTATGATTAGCACAAACCAGAGGCTCCTGGCATCACGTGGCGGACACTAAGGTTCTGTATCACGCGTCACAGAGGGTGGTCAGATATCTCAATTATATAGCATTTATTCCTTATCCCCTAAGCTGTCAATTGCTGCCCCCCATAATAGGGAGAGTTTGAATATGTGGGAGATCAGTAGTTTTGTAATAAGATCTTTTAGTAAAAGCCGCTAACCACCGCTTTTCTCTGGGAGGTATATATCATTTACTAGCTGACGTGACACCATGAGGGATAGCCAATTGATCAGATATCCCGGCCCAACGGTTTAGCCATATTACTGCGTTCGATGAGTGGCCTAACAAAAGTTTGGCGATATTCTCCCGAGACAGTGAACTAAACTATGAAAAATGTTCCATCAATGAAGGCGCTCTGTGTTTGTAAATTACACAGCATACACACTTTCCGGGCCCCTAGGTCGTAAGAGGGCTTACTGGCTGGAATTCGGAGACTGATGAAAATAATCCTTAAATATGGATGACACAAAACCTTGATCAACTGTACTCGACCAATGTATCAAATCAACTAGATTCATACATGGGCAAATCACTCCTATATCCCCTCACAGGCCTAGGAGGGTTACACCGCTCTGGACGATAACAAGGCTATCGACTTTCGTGGGAACACTAAGACTCTCTCACTTAGGCCGAGCCTGAAGATTCCATCTCCAAATTGCAAAGCGCCTATTATTCTTAGGCTTCCAACCAAGATAGTTTTTGAAATCGAACGTCCCACGCTATTGTTAGTGCGGCGTACAAACTGCGGGTCATATGTATGGGATTATGGTTATACGTTAAAGATATCTTCTTACTACCTGTAGCAGCGTAGTCCTACCACAGTGATAAATTATAAACTTTTCCACTAGGTGTTGGCCCGCAGGGAAACTGGCCGGGCCGGGGGTGTCTTGTGGTGTGGGAGCATTATTAAGTTGCCATCCGCTAAACCTAATAGTTTGCATTTGGTTGTTGATTCATGGGTTACATGCGGGAGTTACAAATTTGCAAGCAATCGAGATCTATGGCTAGATATTGCTCTAGTAAGTTAAGAACGGCGATGGCCTCCCTGATAATAAATCAATCAATTAGCTGGTCAATTAGTTGGTCAATTAGTTAGTCAGCTCAGTCAGCTGGTCAGTTAGTCAATTAATCAGTCATTAAGGGCTTCAATCAGTTGCCGGGCCTTCCCAAGAAACATGAGGTACGACCTTCTACGGTATAATTCCATCTAGCAGTATTTTAGTGGTGAGTTTGTCCCCGCTCTAACGTTTGGCCTAGTGTTTCCATATTCATAACGGCCGGGCCCGAAAGGCCTCCTATCCGCTGAAGAAGAGACGTCTCGTGACCAAGATTAGAGAGTCCCGAGTGGTGGTCCGCTTCCAGGTTTCTGCTCGTTATAGGCTGAAGGATATCCGGAAGACCGGGAAATATGGAGATAGCAGGGCCTCCATATCCCTTCTACATGGCATAGGGTCCCCCATACCCGCGACCTGACCCTACCTGATCCCTTGCGAGCACAAGACAAGACATCCCATCATCCCATCTACTAACTAAATTTGTCATCTGAAGCCTAAGGATCTCACCCGTTTCCCCGAGAGGTCTACCATGGAACTACAATTCTCGGGATACCGTTGCTACTGATTCTGATCCCTGCACCTTGTTATCGGCCCGACCGAGATTTGAACTCATTTTGCATCTTCTCTCCCGGACCCTGGACCTGGAGCCTTACTCAACTCCAGATTCGCGTCTTCTCCTAAATACTCAAACTAGATTATATTAGCTGTCAGCTGTCATGACCACGTTTTCTCCCCGTGTTCTCTCTCCTCTGCCCTGACACGTTTTCCCCCTTTCCCCGGATTACTCTCTTACAAGGCAAATCCAATAGGAATATGTAGTCTAAAAATAGCGACCGGTCATGGATGAACCGGGGTTCTTTTTTTTTTCCTTCCTCTGCGCTGGCTGTTTTAGAATCGGGCCGACGACCAGAGTGATCCGATCGCGGGGTAGAGAGGGGGGGGGGCGGATGTCGAATCCGTCCGAGACGTTTCTTTTGCGATGGCAGTGATCGTGGGCATCGGGATGGGTCTACCTAGAAATCCATAGAACTGGTCTTTTCTTCCCATTTCATCCCGGAGAAGGGGGGTTTCGCCCATCCGGTCGGTCGACTGGTTTTGTTTTTTGGTTTTGAGGGTGGGTGGAGAGATCGCTTTACATAGTTAGGGGCAGCTCAACTCGTGACAACGGAGCTCCTCCATCGCAGAGCGGGGTGTGGTTTGTGTGGACGGGTGAATGTGGTAGGAGGGGTAAAATTGGTGGATTTTGCTGTGGGGTGGGTTTGCGGTTGTGGTTTGTGGTGGTGGTGCGTGGTCGATCTGATGAAGCTTATTTGCAGGATCCAGGCCGGTTTGGAATGGGGGAAATGGCGACACCGTGCTCTGCTTTGCGTGGGGACTCGACTCACTTACCGGCAGACAGGCTCTAGAATACTCAACTCTCTACCGGTGCTCATAGATAGATATCTACATGTAGGTAGACACGCAGGTGATTAATTACACCGAAAGATAAGTGGATGTTACTTTTAAATTTTAGATACATACATACTTCATACATATGTAGTACATAATGTTTCCTCCCTTTTCCACCCCTTGCCTCCAGGGACATTCTATGCTTTCTTTCTCTTTCTTTTCTTTACTTTAATCCATTCCTTCCGCTCCCCTGCCTATTGACGTCACAGTAACCCGCCAGTATCCCCCTTTACCCCACATCACAAATTCAAATCCTGACCAGGCTAGTGCCACCAAGAATGTTCCATCGTGAGCTTAGCTAGTCTATGTAGGGGGCCAGCCGGTACTTGTTTGCGCAGGTACAGCTTCATAACTGCAACTGTCTTGCCTCACCTCACCTCACCTCCTGCTGCTGCTGCTTCGCGTATCGACTCGACTCGACTAGACTCGACTTGACTCGAACCACTGACCACGAGATCAAGTAAGCCCCTAAACTACTTGTACTTGTACTCAGATCCAGGCCCTGTTTTTTTTTTTTTTTTTTTTTTTCCCCACTAGCAAAAATTAAAATCCCTCTCAACGTCACCTCACTTTCACTCTAACTATGGACTTGTTTTTTTTTTTTTTTTGATTTTTGATCTTTGACTTAAAATTTCTTTTGTAATTTTCCAGGAAGCAGGGGAGGGGGGAGACACAACCCCCTCTCCTCCTGAATGGCTCCCTGCGTATGCTATGTATGCTACCATCTGGTGCGTGGTGGGTAAATCCACCCCCCCCCTCTTCCCTCCCACACCCGGCCTTACCCGAGATAAAAACCGGCGGTAGAGGAAAAAAGAATAAAGATAATAATAAATAAATAAAAAGAGAAAAAACAAGGAAAAACCAACGCCCCGCCAGATAGTTAGGAAAGAAAAAAGAAAAAAGAAAGAAAAAACCCAGACCGCGTACCCGAACCGAACCGAACCGGAAAGAATAGAAAGGCAAAAAAAAGAAACTCCCATATGATGTTGGAAATGTAGAAACGAAGGAACGACATGAAGTAAAAATGGACATAAGAGATAACAACCAAAAAGCTAAGCCAACCATTACAAACAAGCAAATGTTAAACAAAAGAATGTGGTTAAATGAGCGACAAGAATATATCAATATCACGAAAATAAAAAGATCTATGACATCCCAAGGTTTCGGCGTAAAATAATAAAAAGGTGAACAGTAAGGGAGAAAAAAAAAAAAGAAGTCCAGCTCCTCCCTCTATCCCACTATCCCAAAAGAAGAAAAGAAAAGAAAGCAAAAGAAGAAGGGAAAAAAAAGGCCCAGGGAGGCATCTAATCCGATACATGTCCACTGCTGCTGCTGCTCCCACTACACCGTCTCCAATTGACGTTCACCACGGCACCTCTCCTCGCCCTCTTCTTGCCCGCCGCCGATGCACCAATACCAAGTCCTTTCAACCCTTTGGCCTTCGCCGCAGACCCTCTCTTAACCGCCACTGGCTTCTTAATGCCACTGCCCCTTGAAACAACCGACGGCAAAGAGTTGCGTCTTCTTCTTGAAGCGGTCGGCGAGCTGCAAGCGCCATGGTGTAGTGGTGGCGCCGCGGAAACACTGCAGCTGTCACGTGAAGAGATCATCTCCTCAACAAGCGAGGATAGACAGCGTAACTGAGAGTCGGTGGTTTGCAGACGGGCCAGGATCTGGCGCTGGAAGCGGACGCACGTGCGGGGAGCAAGGTAGGCAGGCTGGTGCTGTGATTGTTGTTGTTGAGGCGGGGTTGGTGGGAGCGGGTTTGTCGGTGTAGTTATAGGTGTGGTTGTAGGGTCAGCGAGGGAGAGAGTGGAGAGGGAGGTTGATAATGTGCGTTTGAAGGGGTCCTCTTCGGGGTCTAGAGGAGAGAGAGGAGGTGTAGAGAGGGAATATGAGGGGTTGAAGAAGAAGGTTGGGGGTTGGTCAAGTTCTGATGAGTCTGGTGCGATGGGGGGCGACATGAGGGCCGGTCTCCGAAGAGCTGATACGCTGGGGGCATCGAAGGAGAAGTTCTCGAACATTGTTAAAATTGTTGTATAGATAAGACTGTTATCTAGGTATGTTTCTTTAATTTTGTCTCTCCTTATCCTTATTTTGTTCCGTCTAGTCCGTTTTGTTTATTTTGATATATACCGTTTTTTATATAAGCTGAACAAGGCTGAGGAGGTTGATATATGTCCGAACCGTTCGGTGATAAGTGTGTCTTGTGTTATGTATAACCTTGTTGATATTGTACCCAAAAATAAGTCCGAAGGGCAGTTGAGCTTTTTTGTAGATTCGCGAGGCGGCGGCAGCAGGGCGGGGGATGCGTAACCTTAAGTACCTGAAGATGCTGCGCTCCGACCCATTAAGCCTTCCCAGTTTTTTTTTTTTTTTTTCTCACACCACACCCACAACTTCGATTCTTCTCTCCGAACACACACACACACATCCTGCAAAGTGTTACTGAGTCCACTCTCCTCCACTTACCCTACTACTCCACATACTAGGTCCTAGGTTCCTAACTACTCCCCTCAACCCTGCCCTACTTACCCTTTCGAGCACAGTGCGAGTCAGCGCCTGTGCCTGTGCTTCTTTTCTTCACTGCTGCCTGGGAGAGAGAAACCACCTTTGTACCGACTCTGAGCAGAGAAATCAGAATCCCCCTTCTGCAACCGCGTTAGGAACAGGCTTGGTAGTCCGTGCAGGGCGAATGGGCCATTTCCCCCATTGGGAGCGTAACACCGGCCTGCGCCACGAGGGTGGGGGGAAGGGAGTGGTGGCAATTACTCACTCACCCAGGGCTGTTAAAAGTGCGTTGTTAGGTTTCCATTGGAGGTAGTGTGTGTGTGGTGGTGTGTGTGTGGTGGTGTGTGTGTGGTTGTGTGTGGCAGCCCTGCAAGGGTCCATCTGGCATACGGCTGCAGACATGTCAGCACATGGACACGACGGTGACAACCAGCGGGAGAGGCACAAGGTTGGAAGGGGGGGGGGGGTTCTACCACAGAATTCACTCACCTGAACTGAACTGGATGGTAAGATAAGATAATACTACGCAGGCTGGGGTCAGTCAGTCATTCAGTCAATACTTTTGATTTGTTGATTACACCCACCCCCCCTTTTTTAAATGCAGCTTCCCTCAGCCAACGTAAGGCGAACAAACCCAACCCTGTTGGTAAAACATTCTGAGATGAACACGCCTCGAATCGAAATCGATTCAGGTTCCCAGTTCGTTGGCACCTCTCCCCTCCCTCATCTTATCCTTATCGCCTGTCGGACCAAATATGGGTTAGTTTGTGCCCCCACCCCTCCTCTTCCCCTATTTTTCGCCCCCCCCCTCCCCAGCCAGCGGCGAACGTGTCAGCTTTTCTCGAAGCCTGCCTTTCTGGGTTGAAATATGTGTTTCGAATTGAACAGAGCCATACAGTCGGTGTCGCGCGCCAGCCAACAGAAACCATAAAAATTTTCCTTCTTTTACTGTGATGATGACGGTGATGACGATAAATTCCCAGTGGCATTTCATCCCAACGTGTATACCCAAATTGCTTCATTGGAATGTTGCCTCTGTTCCTGAGTGCTGATGCCTCCCCCCCTACAGATGCACTCTACCATGGGTTTCAATACCCAATGACGGTATATCCCTGGCCCTGGCTAGCAAATTACAGGTCCCCAAAAACACACCTGGTATCGTTTCAAGAACCGTTGAAAGTTCGACCCCCCCCCCACCCGGTAGGTATTCCTACCGGAAATTAAAAAAACAAAAAAGCAGGAGCACACACCCTACCCACTCTGCCTATCTTATCATAGGACCCGACAAGAAGAATAAGTCTGGGGACAAGTAGGCAATATTTCTAGAACAACAAGAAGGGGGGCGTTCTTTCGTTTGTTCACGGGCCTTTTGTCGCCCTGCCCCCCTACCTCCCTTTAAGCTCTTTGACCTGGAGGAGCATGAATTTCTTTTTTGACGTTCCGAACCAATGGAATTATGATCCGTCCCAAGAGTACTTTCCCTCGACAGCATGTACTCGGGCCGTAGAATACTTTATGAAGTTAGTTGGATGCCGGTATTTTCCACGCTTGTACCGTACGGGGCTCCGTGATGATAGCTAACGGCGATTGACCAAGAAACGGTGAGACCCGTCCCGAGCCAGTGCCCAGTGTAGAGTAGGTGGGCTATTTTACCCATTTATTTCTGTGGGTTTGATTGCTTATTTACGACGGTAAATAAGTACCTACATCACCCTGAGAGTGCGTCCAGGTCAAGGGAAGCAGGAGTCAGGGTGAATTAAGACTAGTACCTACCCGGTAGTTATGCACGCCCTTCATACCCGAGATGAAGTCGTCATGAACGGTAAAAATGTATGCATCTGGATATTATTGTGCATGTTAATTTGCATCATCTGCGGCGGGGGGATTTAAGTAGAATACCAAGAGGCATGGGTACTCTAAAGTGAGTGATACACCTTTTCAAAACTTCAATGTGAGTTCCCGGGGAAACCTTCTAGCTCGGTCTAGGGTAGAAAAGAGCCCATCCAGCGCACTGGGATATGGGCACTTTATCTAAGCTAGGCACTCTACGGTACTTGAGACCGTAAATTGTTCCCTCGCGTATGCAAAGGCAGCGAGTTAGTCGATGCGTGACACTGGGGGTCACAGTTCCGGAGAGTAGAACTTGCAGCGTCTATCAAACATTAGAAAACCAAGCCTTTTTTTTTTTTATGTAGAGACGGCTTGGTTCGTTTTCGACCCTTTCCGCTTAGGGTGGTGGCATAGAGCATCTGGGGTTCAACATGCCACACCGGTTACCACAACCCCCCCACGCATAGGAGGATCTGCGATGGGGCATGGGTTTTTCTTTTTTGTGCGACGTTCCATCTTTTCCATCATCTCGCTCATGTGGTGTGAGGGTTTTTTAGGTTTTCGCTTCTCTTGAAGGGAGAAAAGCCGGTTTTCGCAGGTCGCGATTCGTCATTCGCAATTCCACCCGCCATACTGGGCTTCATTCTCAGCCCCTGTGGCTTATGGGGGCTCAATGTTGAAGCTGCGCACTATCATGCCTTTCAAGGCTGTAGGGCCTATCGTCCACTCACGTGATCTTCGATTACGAGCTGGGGGGCGGTGATATCGGCGATGTGGTGGCTGAGTTTTCTATGTAGAGAAGGGTTTCCTAGAAGGCGCCCTCTAAGGCACTACAGGGTCCCTCCCATAAGGGATTTTCAGGGTCATCCCCGAAAATCGCCCTAACAATTCCCCCTAGAGCCAATATAGGACAATATGACGTCTTTATGGGGTGAATCATAGTCAATCACTCGAAATCGGCATCGGGGCCAGGGGACCACCACCGGTGTTCCGCGAATAGTCACGGATGTGCCTGTCTGTACCTTCAGGTTACCAACCGCAAAAAAATCTTAAAGCCGGTGGGTGGTTAGGCGGGACCCGGCTCTATTAATAACTCGGTGTTTTTGCATCTAGATCTGCCTCCATAGGCCCCCCCCAAAAAAAAAATTAAATAGAGAATTCTAGTGCAGATAATGTCATCTCTCTAGACTCATACTTTGTCTCAATCCTTAAGAATAAGAATTGCCTTTAGTATGGCTTCTTTGGCGAATAACTCGCTAGAACGAATAGCTATGGGTACATATAGTGTTAGCTAATGGACTGGTTAAACATGAATATGCCTCAGATGGTTCTTTACCAGTCTTCCTTGAAATCGGGATTGCATATGGGGCTATTTGGCGGGGCGTGGCCTGAGCTTTCGATGTAGAATAGAACCACCTGGAAGACGTCACACCTTCTGGGGTTATTCCCGCACTACTAGCCCCCTCTTGTCACGGTACCAAGAATGTCTCATAACCTTGATGTGGGGTGATATGACCTCAGGATCTAACGAATCATGAACTGTCACTCGGCCTGGCCGGGTGGAGAGAGGTCTCGTGTTGTAATTGTTGTCACTCATTGCATGCGGCAGAGGCCTCATGTGAGCTGCAACTGATTTATGGATCGGTCTTTTTTTTATATCCTGCCGTTGTGCGTTGCGTGATTTTCGCGATGGTTGTTGAGAATTGTGTTGACGGGTAGGTATGTTGACGTGTCAATATGGCTTACTCGCGGGCCGAGGGGTTGGTGGTGGTGCCGGATACTACATGTACGTATGTATGTAGCCCGGGCCCATTACGATCCCGTGCTTCGGATGCTTGTGGGCCTTCCAGAGTTCATGCCGCAGCTAGAGAGGTGCATCCTGTGAGATACCGCACCTTGAATTCGGTGAGCCAAGCCGCTGTATCCAATGAAGAGATGATTAGTCTGCCATAATGTAGGCAAGACTGCGGTGGCCGGTTCTTGTTGCATCCCATTCCTCTATTTTTATTACTCTGTCTGGCCACCTCTCCAATGTGGGGGCCGCACCACCGGTAGTGTAGCCAACAAAACCCACGCCCTAAACCGTGGTTATAAGTGTCTGCATGCGCCCAACCAGTCAACCGAAACCCATGACAATATGGTCCACAATTCCCCCCTTCATTCACAAGACGCCTGGTATGTAACATGGCCTGGAATTAGAGGCGTCGTACGATGATTTCTCCGCTGCATGACTGTTATGGTCCAATTCATAAGCCGGAGGAGGGAAGGTTGGGCTAATCAGGTGTATACATGTAGACACCGGCCAGAAAATAACACCGGTGGTATTTTGTGCCCTAGATATCGGTAGAGTTTTGGTATGTCTCTTTATCTAGCGTTCTGTTAGTTCCCTATTTCTCGGCATTCTAACTAATTGCCCTTTGCTTAGTACTAGGGCGACAGCCAATGCCTACCACTGCGAAAGATATACCAGAAGGAAGCAAAGCATAGGGTTCGTCGAGAGGTGTTTAGGTGATCAACTAACACCTAGAACCCATCGACGCTAGCTAACCCTAAATACCCAGGGTGTCTCTGTTAGGGTAACCTTTTCTTACCTCGGACCGTGCATTTGATACTAGAGCTTGGTTATCATAGGCCTAATGTCTAGAGGAAAGCATGGCGGTGTTTCATTGCGAGTTGAGGTTTCTAGGCAGTGGCTGTCAATCAAATTTTACAACTAGTTACTCGGGACTATTTACCGCTGTGGCTCAATCATTCGCTCAATCAAAGCTTGCACAGCCACAGCGAGTGATTCATCATGACCACATATGAGGCAGCTTGTTCAAGAGACCACTGTGTATAGAAAATCAAGCTAGGGCACTTGAGGTAGCAAGTGAAAGGGTTTCTATAGAGGCTACCAGGTCCGCTAACGGTTACGCTGGATACATCATAATCCACGCTAGCACGATCCAGCGCGCTAGTGTCAAGCCTCTTGTAGAAAAATCATTAATCCCACCACCCTTCATCTTACACGCCAGGCATCCTCTTCTTCGTCCACTCTATAGATCATCCCGTTGACCTCACTCCACCTTGTGAACCGTCCCCTTTGGAAAATCGAAACTTTACACAGGCGTATCTCTTCCATGAATGCAGCTGTGGCTTGCTCTACCCCATCCTCTGAATGTGTCTCTGTAAAGACCTCTAGTATTCTTACCTCTTTCCATCTCCATATGACTGACACGAGTGCAATAGTCACAAGAAAGCTTATGCCTGTGTAAATGCCAAGGCCATTTTTGATTCCAATCCCTTCGTCGATCCATCTGCTCCATCCTACCGCCCCAGCTATGGCTATGAGTGATACAAACTGCAGGATTCCGAACGCAGATGTGATGGCTGGGTGACATGTGGTAAAGTCGCCGTTGGGATCCACAAGGCTGGTCGGTCTCTGTGTGCCATGTGGACGTCCCCCTTTACTGCCACCGCGTGAAGTCGAGCCGGAACCGCTGGAGAGAAGTGCCTCGGGAAGGTTTGAAATATCAAAGTTATCCATGATTATTAGGTGACACTCCGCAATAACAAGAGTTCCAGCAAATATGATTAGACTGGCAAAAAACACGGGAATAAAGAAATGCGTCGGAGGACCAGTAGCCGATATCGTAAATGCCAAACTAGAGATAGGCAGTAGCAGGATACCGATTAAAAAGACAGTACGGTAGGGGTGCTGCCCTTCATGGTAATGATGCTGAGTTGAGTTTGCACGATGATGGACACGATGACGAAAGTTTCGCATATAGAAGCTGGAAAGTTGGACAGGAGAGGATAGAAGGGCACCAGCAGATAATGCGAGTACGGCAAGTCCGGTATCGATCAGGGAGAATTTATAATGATTTGAGATCAACACCGCTAAAACCTAAGGTAGAATATATCCCATTAGCATACCTCACATAGTTCACTAAGGAGAAACTAACGTTGAAAACCATTGCCATTTCTCCCGCAACCCACCCAACGTAGATGGTCATCACGAAAAAGCCTAGTTGATTAATCATTCTGAAGCTCAAGACAATACCCGCCCAAACCTCTTCCCACCACCAATAAGGTGAGTTTCCAAAGACAACCATTTTTATTTCTCCACGATCCACTCGCTGCAGTTCATTCTTGCCCTTCCAACCGGTTCTCTTTCGAGAAATTTCCTTCCGACTCTTCCATGGTGGTCTAACTTCTGGTACCAGCCAAATGAGAAAAAGTAGAACAGTGGCTATAGCAGCCACAATCCAGGGCCCCCAAGCTGGTGCGGATTTTGAAATAACTAATTGACCTGCAAAAAGTCCAACTCCCCCAAAAGCAAAGAAAAGCCAAGCCCAAACCCCTAACCAAACCCCCGTACGGGCACCAGCCTCACCTCCTGGTACTAAAGAAAACTGGTCTTGTCCCTCAACGGGGATTTGGCTATTGAATACTACACCTCCTCGGCAACAGGCGCCAGTGTCTGGACCAAAGAGGTCAATAAGTGTTGCGAGTGCGTTCATGCTCGCAAAACCTAGCACAAACCCAGATATCGCTCGGAAAACCAAAATACAGATAGTGAACGGTACCATGGAACGCTCTGGAGTTTGGACCGTATGAGGGGGCAGAGAGAGTGCTTGTGGGATCTGCAAGGGTATTGTCAACGCTATGGAGAGGAGCAAATACGGTTTCCTGCCATGCAGAAGTGATAACGGCCAAAATAACAGGCTTGGTATTGCAACACCGATGATAAAAAGAATGTTACCCAAAGAGGTAACAGTGGTGGTGGCTCTTAAATGTTCCTTAATCACCTCATCTTCTCCGTCATAGCAGCCGACTATAAAACCAATCAATACAACAATTGCACAAGAAACCCCGGCACAAAACCGTTTTCTCCCAAGGCTCCAATCCCAACCTGGCTCATACTTTATGGTTGCTGGAAATATTCCGCTGTAAATATCATTGAGCTGAGCCTGATGAGCTGAAATATTTAAGTCTCTGACTAGCAATCGCTCATCCTTATCCAACCCAGGCTTCAGCTGCGATTTTGCGCTTCGGGCACTGCTTATGGTCAAGTTCCCACTGGGTATAGGTATTCTGGACCGCCCCTCGTGGCTTTCCCTTTTGTCCTGCTGTGATCCTTTCGTGATTGTGGCATTTTCTGCCGACACTGTTCTCCCCAATCTCTGTGCATTCCCGCTTCCGCCCCTCGAGTTGCTGTTTCTAATAATCCCCGAGACTTCCTGTGTGTTATGCCCATTTAACCTATGGCGTGTCCGAGTGGCTGTAGATCGACTTTCTCCCTTCCTAACCCCTCCTATATCCCTTTCATCATTAGAGGCCTTGAGGGATTCTGCGTTACCCTTCATACTATTAGTTTCACTCAGAACGCTCTCACGCAAACTACGTATGCTACGGATGCTAGCATCTCTTTGCTCAAGCGCTGTATGCGAATCTGTCACGGCCCTGCCAGCCAATTCCAAGGCTTGGTTCAACATATCTTCTAGATCAATGATTATCCTAGCAAAGGAGCCAGTGGACATTGGAAGAGGGGTCTGCTCTGCGGAACTCCTTTTTCGCCCTCCCGAGGTGGAGCGGTGCCGAAAACGAGAAATTGGTTTCTCACTGTGTCCTTGTAACTTATTAGGGTGGGGCTCAGATAAAACATATTCCTCGTATAAAGATCTGGGAATATATTTTTGGGATGACGTGTTTGTACCAGAGTCTGAATAGGTTGAGATTTCATCTGCCTGCTCTTTGGTGTAATATCTCACAACTTCATTTCTGGCTAGTCTTTCTGAGCCACTATCACCATCTATAGGAAGAAAAGCGGTCATTTTCCTGGAAAATTTCATTCGCGATAAGGTCTCCAACGGAGGATACTGCGTCTGGCTATTTTCGAGCTTCTCACCCCACTCAGGGTCAGTCATCGTACCCTTTTCCACCGTCGAGATACCCACAATGGCACAGCTCTTTTGAACAACTGACTCCTCTGGAGTCGACGCCCCCGTATGTGCAATGACCGTGCTTGTGGCATAGGCGCCCTTATTCATGTTGGCTTTGTTATGTGTCGTGTGCGTACTATTTGGAGATGATATCACCAATGGTGTTGCAGGAACCACACTAATTAATGGTTCTGGCGTAGCCACTGTGTTTGCGGGCGTTAACGGGGGCTTTTGGGGTTTCTTATGAAGTAAGAGGGGTTTTCCAAGTAGGTCTGGGGTCTGGGGTTGGGAGTTCCTTGAGCTTGAAGAACTGTCGTATATCACACTGTGGATTGGATCGACTATTGGAATTGGCTCAAAAGGTCGACGCAAAAGCACCTGTTCTCGAATCCTTTCCGGGTCAATTCCACCGTCTGTAACTTCACCGTCCACATCAGAACTCGAAGTAGAAGATTGGGAGTGATGGTCAAATATCTGTTTCTTAGTTTTATCAACTGGCTCTGACGGTAGAAATGGGCTAAGCATAAGCTTTGGGGACCTGTCTCCTGCGGTCTTTTTGTGAATATTTGCTGGATTAGATGAATGTAAGTAGTGTGCAGGCATAGGAGAATCGTTCCTGACGATTGAGCCCGTAACAGAGTGCTTTGGGACAGTTTGTATGCGAATTTGCTCTCCACTCGACGAAGCCACGGAGGGTGAACTTAGATGATAGAAGTTACTTGTTTCACCTTCAGACTTGCTCGTTGGTTTATCGTTATTTTCGGGGGAGCTGGTATCTGCGTCGTAAGAAGATGTAGAATAGCAAAGCTTCTGAGCAGACACATTTGAGACTGGAGTTCCGCAATCAGCTGGGTGAGATTCATTGATAAGTGCTCGGACCCGTGTGAAAAGACTAGCAGCAGCTTCTTCGATCGAGTCAGGGGTGTGACACTGCTTATCCAAGATGAGCCTATCTTTCTGTGCGCATGGTATCTAGAAATTATATGATATTAGTGAGAGGATATGGTGAGTAGAAAGTTGAAACATACGCCCTTTACTCGAGAAGCTCCAGCCACTACATCCACTGGAACGGGATGAGCGGTAGCAGGCCGCAGGTCCATATCAGTGCAGCATCAAGCTAGCACGATAAGACTGAGGAGTTGAGTGGAGTGGAAGAGCTGGTAATGGCTCAGCAAGTAGTATACATTCGTGTGTTGGTGTGTGGATGTGGCTTAAGAGAGAAAGGTACATGTATGCAGGGTGAAGATACACGTATATATATAACATTTAGCACACCTATACAGGCAAGCACTACATGTACATGTAGTTGTGGATATAGTCAGGTAGTACATACATGTAGGTTCGTTCCTAATTTTTATAGTCACTATAGGGATACGTATATATTCCTAGTTCTAGAAACGTGAACAGTACACGGACTCGGAGGTGATACGCACATACCTGTACCCATGTAATTCCTCCAATTATGTCTAGAGCAGATAGAACTCATTAAATACTGCTTTAGTTACTGGTGGCACGAGATGAGACGAGCCGAGCTCGAGAAGAGACTCGGGCGAGTCGTTTCTCTTCTTGTATTTCATGAATAGAGAGACTAGTCTCGTCAAAGACTCCATGCCTCTGGTCGTGTGACTCTGGTTCAAAAAAAAAACCCTTGCATTATGGCTATATAGAAATCATGATCTCAAGCTGGACATGGATTTATATATATCAGGTTGGCGGTCCTCGCATGGGGCGAAGGACAATCGAGGTGAGACCCAATGATTTCTCTCATCGTTAGTGCTATCAGTAACGCGCATATGGAATAAAGGGACAGACATGATGCGACAGATAGAGTTTTAATTAGAAGCGCAGGGATAATCTAATATTGCTCTTACCCCCCAACCAGACACAGAGGTATAATATATATAACAGTAAAAATTAAAGAATACAAGCAGTAAAAGAACATAACACTAACCACATCGAGTTAAGTAGCTTCTACATTCCCTGACGATGTTGCCCACATTGATAGGAGAGATAAAGAAAACTCCAACAGACTACATGTATATATAAGATACCACTGACCTATAAAAGGTGGTGAAAGCAGAAGCTGTGTACATGTACATACATGTATGTAAGTACATGTGTTAGCTATTGCATGCTACCGTTATGCGCCACGCGGCTTGTTCCCGGTATGTGGCGGGGCTACCCGTGCTTGCATCCGCTTGTCTCGGCAACATTGATCCCGTGCTTATCATATCAATCAGCCTCTAAAAATGGCGATCCACAGCTGGTCGGATTGGTAAGAATTCTGATTATTTCACCCATACAGAGTATTTGAAACCACTACCATCCAGTTAGTTTCCCGTCGCGCCATTCCCGATCGTTGGGGGAAATTTTAATTTCCAACCTTCTTCTCCCCCCCCAACTTCCCCCCCAAATCTCATGGTTCCGCGGCAGCTACTTCGTCAATTGACGTGATTTGAAAACCATAAGCTGAAAGGATTTTTAACACTAGTCCTAGATTTTCATCCCGCGATCGAGCAGAAAATCAACCATGAATCAACCCCAAGCTCAAACCCCGCTAGGATCGATTTTGAACGGAGGGCGACGCCATTTCCTCGAGCTCCCCGACGAGCTCATTGTCCAGATCGTTTCTTGTTAGAGCTCCCAACCCCTCAATTCCCCCTCTCCGTTGCTGATAGAAGAAAAAAAAACGTCGTCTAGATCTCCCTCCGCGATCCGCGATCCCTCTCCACTCTACATGCCGCCGTCTCCGCGGCTTCACCCGGCAGGATCCTGCTCTGTGGCGGTCGCTCTGTGCTTACCAGGAGGCGGCTGACGCCCATCCTGCCTTTGTCCATACGCCGCCCCCGAGCCCGCCCAGGGATAATAATAATAGCACAACGCCGCGGAGCCCGGTCCCGACAACCGCGACGTCTTGGCCCATCCCTGGGATAAGGGATGCTGATAAGATCGATTGGTATAACGAGTACAAGTTCCGCCATGCCCCGCTGAAGATGCGGTGGTTCTGCGCGGGCGAGGACCCGTCGGATGAAGCGGTGGGGCTGCAGGATGAGGTTAAGGGGGTCGGCGTATTCTCATCTATCGGTGGTGGAAATGGGAACGATATGGTACTTTCTAGTCTATCAGACGGAAGCATCTGCATATGGTCGTTGAGGGACACCGCCTCTGGGAAGGGAAGGAAGGTTGTCGCAAGATCCAGGCCGGGACTGGTATTCAGTGACCAAGGTGACGAAAGATGGCAAGGAAGAAGAAAGGCAAGAGAGGCGGAAATTGTAGATGGCGTGAGTTTGGATGATGTGAACAGGAAGGTATGGGTTGCAGGAGAGGAGGGTTTGATTGAAATAGTGGGTATTCAAAAAACTCTTTCTTGACAGCATGTCACACTAACAGCGCTCAGGACCTGAACACACTCCAAAAGGTCTCTACTCATCGCTTCCCATTCTCGATCACAACGCTCTCACAAACGTCACATCCCCATCCTCTCACAGTCGGGACCACATTAACCCTCCATCTCCACGACCCGCGGGTTGCCGTCCCCGCCTCCACCGTTACATTCAGCGCAGGTGGTACAGATGACGAACGCGTGCAACCAGTACATATTAACCCACGCCCCTTCACCTCCCACCCGTTCCGCAAGAACTACCAACTGCACGCCACCCTTTTCCAACCAGGCCCACTAAGTATTATCCACAGCGACCCCAGAACCGGCACTGGCGGTGGAGACAGCGAAATCTATGTTGCAGGCCGCTTCTCCAACATCCTCTGCTACTCCCGCCGCATGTGGCCCAAACTACGCGGCACCATCCACTCCGGCGGCCGACTCTGCGCTCTCGCCAGCATCCCATACTACCACTCCCCCATCTTCCCCCCGACGGGGCTAGAGGCCGAGGCCGAGGAGACCATCGGTGGCCATGGACAGACAACCCTTCTTGCAGGCGGCGAATACAACGGGCGCGGAACACTCGAGGTCTACCCCCTCACCTCTGCGCCATCCTCATTCCCCGGCGCGCCTTCCCCGGCGGCGGCCGCCACGGACGCAATCAAGAACCGCCAGACCGCCTCGCGGTCCAAGGTGATGACCCTGGCCTCACACGGCGCACGCATCGTAACTGGCGACGCGGACGGCACCATCAAGTGGTTTGAGCGCGACGGCCGGAAGCTAGCACGCGCATACGTCATCAAAGCGCCTGACTGGCGCAAGAAAAGGGAAGGCTTATGGGGCACTGGAGATGCTGCCACGACAGCCACCGGCGGCGGCCCCAGGGCTGGCAGCGGGGGAAGCGGAGAGGTCGTGCGCAAGGTTATTGTCACCAAACAGGGCGGCGAGGAGCTGATTGTGTGGGCTGGGGACCGGATAGGTGTCCTTGGCACCTATGGGGCTGACGAGCCCGAGGAGGTGAAGGAGGGGGGAGACGAGGGGGATATCGAGGAGGCGTATCTGAGGGGGATGAGAGAGGTGTTGCAGGGGGAGGCAGAGAGGGTGAGGGTTATGGCGGGCTTGGGCGTCTTTTAGCCCCCCCCCCCCCCAGACCGCATTTTGGAATAACGAAGATATTGACTTTTTTTTTTCTTTTCTTCCCTATATTTATTTTTGATTACTCAAGCTTTTTTTTTTCCAGCGCGTCCCATTTGTTTAGCGTTTCCTACTCTATTGCTTTTTTGTTTATTTGTATCTTATTCTTTTGCTTTTTTATACAGATGCTATTGAATAGTTTTTTTTTCTTGCAAACCCACCACCACCACCACCATGACATACACATCTTCCTCCTCCTCTGGCCGGGGGGGGGGGGGGTCTTTACAAACTTTTTTGGAAACTACAGTAGTTGTTGAAGCGGCAGGGGGGGGGGGGCATGATGACACGATAAAGCTTGTAGACTCTCATTACATAAACACACCACCAAATTAGGCTTAGCTCAAGTTTCTTGAACGCGGTGCAGAAACTAGGCGGCCGCGTGGCCTAATGGTTAAGGCGTTGGTTTTCGGCACCAAAGATTGGGGGTTCGAGTCCTCTCGCGGTCGGGTTATGACTTTGTTTTTTTTTGTCTCCTGGGTTGGTGCGTGGGGGCGGGCGGGGGTGGCGCGTGAGGGTGTGAGGGGCGAGTGAGATAAGGTGATCCGGGACCACATGCGCAACTACACCGTTGTTATTGTGGTTAGCTGGTGCGTAAAGTACTACAAACTCTAGATCTATTTAGTGTCCTTCATGGCACCTCACTCGCATTAATTCTGGTAGCCCGCAGGCCAATCCGGAAAGAGGGAGAAGTTAGGCCGGTCTCAATTTATATTTCCCAACGCCAGCGCGATATCAAAACACAGGCCCTTAAAAGAAAGGAAAGAGGAGGGAAAGAAGAAGAAAAAGAAAAATACCGGGCACAGCTCCAAAAATACACTGTGGACCACTTTCACTACATACAAGAAAATAAGAAATGGAAATAAAAAAAAAGCCGAATAGCTATAGACATAGATACATGTACATACAAAATATTAGACAAAAGAGAAACAATTAAAAGATAGAGGCCTCCGCCTCACCACTCCACGTCCGTCAGCAGGTGATCAGCAAGCAGTATCAGCAGCACCGCGACGGCTCTTGAGGCCATGACGGCGTAGATGGTCACGGCGCTGGGTCCCACACGTCGGCTCCGCCACCTCGCGGCGCTCAATAAAGCCTTCCACACCCGCCGCGTCAGCGCCGCCGTACTCAGGGGGGGGAGTTCGCGGCGCCATGACGCCCTCGGAGACGCCGGCGGCCGCGGGGACAATATTGACCACGTACCCCTGCGGCCCGCCGCACACGCACGAGCAGGACGCAGGGTCACCAGCGCCGCCACCGCCAGAGGCTGGGGCGGCCGCAGCGGGCGCCGTGGGGGACGCAGAAGGAGATGAGGGGGCAACTACACTGGATGTTGCTGCTGGTGATCCGGCGGCGGGGGCTACCGCCGGGGCACTCGATGCAGCTGGTACCGACTGGTCTGGGGGTGCGGGGCCGGTGGCGCCGCATTCGCCGGCTGGGGGGCCGAGGTTGACGTTTCCCTGTGCGGTTACTACGTTCTTGCCGGGGTTGGGGAAGACGACGTCGATGCCCTCGGTTGTTGTGCAGCTCCCGCCGATGTTGGCGGTGAAGATGTTTGGCCATTCGGTGCCGGAGAGGCCAGCGCCGCCGCCCGTGATTGTCACCACGGCGCAGTTCATGTACATCTCGCGCTGGCCGGCTTTGTTGAACCAGGACCAGGCAAAGAGGGCCTTTCCGCTTTTGGCCTCCTTCGGGACCTCGACTTCGAGGGTTTGCTGGGTGTTCATGGGGCAGGCCCCGATGAAGCTCTTGATGACCTTGAAGGTTGCGCCTGCGTCCTCTGAGAGCGAGAGTTGGCAGGAGCCGCCCCTGTGGTTGGCGCCGCTCCCGTCGCCTAGGCCCACGGATTGTAGTGTTCCAGCGGGCCAGGTTTCGACTGGTGTGCCTTCGGCGGTGTTGAATTCCGAGTGGAAGCCCTTGCAGGGGTAGTTGCTGCCGTCCGGGAAGAGAGGGCTGCTGTAGCTGTAGTCTATCCGGCCCGGATCTGTGTATGGGTTTGTCTTGTATCGTAGCGGGATGGGCTTGACCATGGCTGTGTGAGCATGTGATGGGGCGGCCAGAAGTGCTGCGCAAGCAGCAAGTAAGTATAGAGTGCGCATCGTTAATGTTGGAGTTGTAATAATAGAAAGTAGTGGTTGGTTATGAGGATAATAATAATGAGAAGTACGTTATCGGGTCTTCAAAAAGTTTGGAGTCTTTTGGTTACACACTGTTGAGCGGTCCTGTACTTATAATACCCAAGTCCTAGCTCTCGCATAGATAGAATTTTAATGAAACACACAAAGGAATGTGGCCGGTACTCGAGTAGGATTCAATCCGCCAAACATGAACCGATGTTTCTTGAAAGTGACAGGATTCGTCCCCAGTGCGGTAGAGGGGAGAGTCTGACTACCCCCGCATTATATTGGCAACTGAAAAGTCTGATGGATCCTGGGGGGGTCCGGTACCTTCAGGAATAATTGATATCCGTCAAGTCTTTTCATTGGGGCTAGTGCGCCGTTTTGTTTGCAGCATCGATTCTAGGTTCTGGCTACTATTACAGACTAAAACCCTTCCTCAGCGCAAGAAACCAACTGTGATACTAAAGCGTTGAAAGTACTCACTACATACTATATCCGGCTAACCCGGCCCCAGAAACAACCGAGCCGATCTAATGCCGATGCCTGCATGATAGCTACATGTATGTACCTCCTATCTCCCAACCAACGCTACCCCGGAAGGCTACTCACGACAAACATAAGTATCTCTCCCCTCGGCGCAACAATCAACAGCCATCGTGTGCAGAAGAAGCTAAAGAATAATGCAGTTGCTGTTAATCGAGTCAGTACAGGTGCTTCTCAAAGAGCCTGACTTTACGATAGGCGGAGGCGGAGTGGTCCTTGTGTGGTGTTTGTTGTATCAGACAAAGACTAGGGGTGGTTGATCATGAGTGACCCGTGTCCAGCACAAAGAAGAAGGATGGCCCGGGTAATTAAGTGGGTTGCCTGTCGGGTTCTCAACATGTACTTACTTACATGTACTTATGTAAGTCCCTTGTCTAGAGTATGTCGCGGGATCGGGTTGCGGGAAACAAAGAGACGGTTCAAGTCACCAACTCTTGTGGTTTTCAACTACCGTGCAACTTGATTCCCAAGACAGCCAATCAGTCACTCGGTATCCTTAAGCTTGTAAAACTATTCATATATCATGTACTTAGTACTCGAGTGAGCTGTGATGACTCACTCGCAATTTGCGCAGTGGTTTGTGCGCATCTTTTACAGGTTTACCGACAGCCGTTGTTGGCGCTAGATATACGAAGATCAATAAGGCTTGAGAGAACCCCGTCAAACGAGAACACCTCTTTGGCCTGGCCTTAGGCTTCGAGTATCAGGTCCACATGTGATGCTGCTACAACACATGCACTGACTGACCCCAACACATCCAATACTCGAGTGAGATTCTGTGACACTTAACCTCCACCATCGCCAAGACCTCACCACTTAACCCTAACCCATAATCCTGAATTTCACCTCCAGTCAACGACTGAACTCTAGACTATCAACTCTCACAAAATGGCAGCGAGCACCCAAAAGGCAGCAGCGCCCGCCCTAGCCAAACTCCAACTCTACCTCTACCCGCCCCCAAAAAACATCAGCGAGTCCCGCGCCGTCTACCGCGAGCTCTCCCGCTTCGGCGAGATCCAGATGTTCAAAGCCCTACGCGTACGTCTCCCCGCCCCCGCCACCACCACCACCACCTAACCCACCAAACCCAGTACGAAGAAACAACCAAAGAATTCAAGCCCCGCGCACACATCATCTTCCGCAGCGCCGCCTCGGCCCAGCGCCTCCTCGAGTCGCCACCCGTGTTCGTGCCCGCCGCCGGCATCACCGTGACGCCCTCCGAGTCCATATTCAACCACGAGCAGTACATCAGCAACAACAGCCCGCACTACTACATGCCCACGTCGTGGGGGCGCAATGTCGGTCCGGGCGAAGACCTGACCACCGTGCGCGACGAGGGCATGGAGCCGGATATGAAGGCGCGCGCGATGCGCATGCGCTTGATCCGCCGGTACACGGGGGGGTTCGTGGGCTTTGCGGACCTGCAGGAGAGGCTGGACATGGAGAAGGTGAGGGCTGCGGCGGAGGGTGGCGTCGGTATTGGCTTTGGCGAGAGGGAGGTGGTGAGTGGTATATTGGAGAGCTTGAGGAGGGAGGGGGGCAGCCTGGAGGAAGAAGAGGAGGGCATTGATGGTAAGAAGGATGCCAAATGATGGAGAGGCCTCTAAACCCCCCCCCCCCCAAGTAAAATTGCCCCCTTTGTAATATAGGCATCTAAAGACTTTTAGAGCGGATTATCCCTCACCGCCCCAGGACCATTATCGGTAGAGTAGGAAGTGCTCCGTCGGCGGCACTTTAAAACAAATGCCCAACTGACCTTTGTAATATGTACATGTACTCCGGCCTCTAGAGCCCAGAGCGAGTTGGCTCTTAGCACCTAAATTGTTTTCAGGCCGTAGTATGGTGTTAAGCAATCTTACAAGATTATCATTGACCATTATCCTATTACCAAACCTACATACATTTTTTTTTAAATAAATTGAATTTTGCAAAATCATTGCATAAAGTATGAACTATGGCATTAAAATAAAACCCAAACCTACATACATGCAGCCCCAGAAATTAGAATCATGACTTCTCACGCGAAGAAAAAGACAAATTGCTGTAAACCCTAAACTCTCCGAATACAGAGTGCACTACATGTAGTTATTATAGTACACACACGAAATAATCATATAGACTGCCTAGACAGGTAAGTACATCACGATAAAGGCACACCACAGGACTATATCATTTCCAGTTAGCCCACTTACCCAATACTACATGTACGTACCCAGCAGAACACTAGCCCAACCCTGCTCCAGATCGGCCAAAATTACCAATAAACAGCGGAAGGATGACCGAGTGGTTAAGGTGTGTGACTCAAGTGTTCTACTTTCTTGCTTCTTCAAAAGCGAGGTTTCTCATGGGCCTAGCCCGCGGGGGTTCGAATCCCCCTCCTTTCAGATCTTTTTATATAATAACTACATGTAGTATTTTGATTATCGCCGTTTAGGAGTAAAGTGGCTAATATAGAACGCACATGTGTGGTTTCTTTCTTTTTGGGGGTACGGGGAGCGATGTTAAGTGCTTAATTTAGCACTCTAAGAGATTGCTAGATACATAAAGGGGGGTGATTGTCTTAAATAAATACATCGCTTTCAATGACTTCGCTATAACAATGAACGGAGATGTCACACATGCCTAGAACAATAAAATACCAACACAAAATATACTAACCACACAACACGTATATACCGATGTACAGTGCATTGCCAAAATGTATAAAAATCTAGCAAACACTCTGCATCTGAGTATTTGCTGCCAGCAGCCCTGTCGCATGGGCACGCGCATCGTGGCCAAAATTGTAGTCCATATATAGCAAAGCCGCTACACCATCCGTCAGTATTTTACATCTGGGAAAGAAGAAAAAGACACTGCGTTTGGAGGAGATTGGAGAAACCCACTTGATCCGCTATTAGATTTCAAAATCTTCTCATTTTCTCTCCCTACCTCCCTGGAGTGTTGCTGGATAAGCCCCACGCGCTCAAATCTTGCTTTCTGGTATAGCCTTAGCCTCTCGGGGATGTCAGCAGGCGTCGTCTGGTCGAGTGGTAGGACGGCTGCTAGTGCGATGGCGTCCTCAATGGCCTGTGCTGCGCCTTGCCCCTGGACTGCGGTGTGTTAGTTGCATGGGTAACGGGGTAGGCGGGGGGCGGGGATGGCTCTTACATGGCAGGAAGGGGTGCGCAGCATCACCCAATAGGGCTGTTCGCCCATTAATCCAGGTACTGAGTGTGGGCATATCATATAAAGGCCAGTAGCCCATGGCTCCAGGATCAACCTTATTTATAAGCGCGGTAATGTCCGGGTGCCAATCCTTAACGCAGTCCAGTACTATCTCCTTCATAATGGCGGAGGTCATTTCTGCTAGATGTTAGTCTCTGCCTCTCTAAGTGCCTCGGTCGAGGGGTTGGTGGTATGAAATACCTTTCTTGTCATGTGGAGTGTAGTCTTCGATCAGGAAGGCACAATTAAGGACCTTCCCGGCGCGGCATGGATATAGCACTAGCTTGTTGTTCCCACCGCTCCAGATCTCGAACTCGCCGGTCTCGATGAAGCGGCGGGTTTGGGGATCTTCGTAGAGGACATCTGCGGGGATTAGGAAGCGGTAGCTTGACAGCCCGAATGGTGATGGGTGAACGCCACTGTGGTCTATTTCTTCACGGAGAGCAGACTAAAAAGGACATTAGCTATGGCAACAGATGGTTGGAGATATGAGCGAGCAGTTACATTAACACCATCAGCGGCAATGACAATATCGCCTTGAATTGAGTCTCCGTTCTCAAGTTTTAAGGTGGCAGTTTTGTTATCGACCGATAATACACGGCTTCCGAGGCGGATTTCAACAGGTGTACCCTTGCCTGTGGGTGAGGTTGCAATGTCTTTTAGGCCGCTATGAAGATCAACACGGTGGATATATTGCCAGGGCTGTTTGAGAATAAAGTCATGAGTAGGTTTACCAAATGTGAACGGGGTGAGAGGTTGATATTTAACTCACATGTTTGTACTTCTGTGCGTATGATGCCGCATCAGTGGTGCGGTGAAGAGCTCCGTCGGCACCGTATTCGTTTAACTTGATAATTCATCGTCAGTATTGAAAGGGAGGGGAGGGGCTTAAGTGAGTGGCTGACTGACCTTTGCAGCATACACGCCCCCGACATCTTCAAGCGCCAGTCCTAGTTCACGTAGGATGCCATTGGCATTTGGAGAAATACTGACGGCAGCCCCGTACTCGTTTTTAAAGTTTGAACGCTCAAACACCTGCAATGGTCAGATAAACACCAATTGATCAAGGGTCTAGATCTTCTTCAATTCCCGGAGAGAGACCTACTTGTACATGATGTCCAGCCTGTCTCAACGCTGCCGCCGCCGCAAGACCACCAATGCCCGCCCCGGATATGAGAACGTTCAATGGACGGTGTGCCGGTTCTGAAATGACCATCTTGGTTGCGTTGTGGAGTTAGAAATTGGTGTATTGGAAATTAATGTCTGTGGATTGAGTGAGAAGCCGCCCCGGAGAGTAAGAGGACATGATCTATTTATTGCCATTGATACCCGCACGAGTAGAAACCGACGTACCGGCCGAGTCAATTTCTACCCTTGATATATGGTTATTTCCAAATACCAATGGTTCCATATTTAAATCGGAATACACTCGGGCGAGAAAGTGCATATTGCTATGATTTAATTAATTGCGGGGTGTTATTACCTCATGCCCCTGCATATATCGGTTGATCGGCAACTAGTATATTCGGTAGGAGAATTCCCTCCTCCACTATGCCGTTTGGGGAGCGGCATGGCCCTTGACAACCGAGTGATGGGTTATGGAGAATGGGGGCGGTAACCCTAAGCCTGAGCGGGGGGGGCAGAGCCAAGAACGGGAGCCGGAGGCCTAGATCATGCCCTTGTCGCCTTCGCGGATCCGGGCCTCTTGAAGCTTTGGTTACCTTTAGGCTCGTACCCAGCTTTCCTACCGGGGCATGCTAGCTGCTCGTAGGGGATGGGTACGGGGCTAAGTTACCTTGTATATCCGTTAGAGATGTCACATGGCACTCCGGCTAGATGAGCTGTGTTCATGCGTCAATAACTACGAGACGTGTGATGCGAGGTACTATGGTCTGTACGGAAGATATTTGCTCCGAGGAGCCGGAAAACAACACGCGCTGGCCCCAGACCTAGAATTCAACGAACATCCTCTCATATTCGATATCACCTATTTGCGCAGTCGATCTACAATTGTCTCTTGCTAGACACTACTACCATTCATGCTTGTTCGCGAGAGGACTTATAAGCGGCCAGAATCTATGTTTACCTGGCTCCGGCATGCATGTCTTCATATTGAGGAATACAGATTGACGGTGCTCTATATTTGGGCTACTATATTAGAGACCGATGTCACGTGGCGTTTCGGTAGTCAGTAGTTATTCGAAACTTCACAGATAGGCTTAGTAATGATACTATCTTTATATTAGTCAAGTATCATATCAAGAGCGCTACTTCGAAATTTTCGACTTGGTAGGTGGTTTTGGTCTCTCCCAATGTTCAAATGAACGCCCTTATGACAGCGAGCAATGCATACAACCAGGCTAAGCAGAGTTCTTTCGGGGTGAAGCATTCTGATCCGGATATATGGCCGATGGAACTGGGTCTTATACCAGCCTACACATGTATCGTATACCGTATTACTTGCCAAATTTTTATCAATAGGACGGGGGTAGGTAATGGCTGTAGCAACCGAAGTTCTATTGATAAAAACTTGACTAGTAGAGCGTGTTGGCCACACTCATATTTTCAAATTTTGAGTCCAAATTTCGAGCTCTTGGCGGGTTATCCACACCAAAAACCAGTAAATATCTAGAGTAGACTCAGAAGTTCTTGGCCAATACGCCCTATTGTACCGAATAGGCCATCTTCCAGTACCCGGCACCCGGCTCTGGGGCACGATTTTTCTAATTGCGCACTCCTAACATAACCTTATCCTGAAAGTGTTGTTGGGTTACACAAATTGGCTCGGCAACGTGATGTTCGTGCGCGCGGCCCTTTGCTGATTGGCGCCTATCCTCCCACCAACCACTGGATTCTCATAACCAACTTCTAAAAGAAGCCTCAAGTCATGAACCGAGTTGGGTTCTATGGCTGGCATCAGCCACAGAATACATACCCCTCTTTCGACGAACAAGGCTTCCCCCGGTCCTTACTCTCCACCCCATACATACCCGCGCGAAAATATACGAAACCAATATGTCTAACCAAGCTTCGTTGGGCATTAAGTATGTTAACATCATCTGGGCCCCTTGTAAATTCGCGAAGCTAATAAACGGCTCTAGCTACCAAACGGCGTGGAGCAAAGCTCTTGAACGACTTTCACAACTTTCACCCGCACAACAGAAGATGTTCGACTGTTTAAAGCCTGAAGAGAAAGCGCTTTTCAAAGCAACTGTTAGCCCCTCTGAAGTTCTCGCACTATTAAAGGAAATCGAAGATTCGCGACCATCGTTGAAGAGGTTCATAAATTTCAACCAAGCCGTCATGAAGCCATTCGCACAATTCCAAGGCACTATTGAAGCAGTGGTCAATACAAGCTCAGGCCTTGGAGGTCCTATTTGGGCACCAATAAAGATCATTCTCCAGGTACTTTTGTGGTATTCTAATGGAAAGTGTGAATGCTAATGTTACAGTAGATTGTAATGACTGCGGCAGGGGAATTCGAAAGAATTTCAGGCTTCCTACAGGACACGTTAGAGCAACTGGCCCTGTTTGCCAAATATGAGGAGCATTTCCGATCCTCGAACCTTGATGCGCTTGAGTTAGTGCGCGATGCATTGACACTCTTCTATGTTGATGTGGTTGACCTAGCGCTTGTGGTTGCAAAACACTTTCGTTCTAATCTTATAAGTAAGTCAGTTGAATTGGATAGCCTCATTGTGTTGCGCTAAGATTTTCAGCATACACATTTCGGAGGGCAGTGAAGACCTTTGATTCAGATTTTGAGGAAATATTATCCAATATGAAGCGCCATGTCCAGACGATTAGTCCGGCAGCAGCTCTGGGTGGAATGATGGAAGCAAGATCTCACAATGAGAGTACGCCAAGCCTCCTACCCGATAGTGAACACCAAAGACAGACATAGCTGATATTCCCTAATCAGGTGAGCGATACTCAGCCGCTACGAAATGGCTTTTCTGCACCAACCCAGAGCTTCAGCAGGAGAAAAACCAGGAAAAGCTTCTCGAGAACTCTTGCCGTTGGTTCTTTGAAACTCCGGAATTTGAAGCATGGTCTGTGTCGAAAACCTCTAGCCGAATTTGCGTGCAAGGAATTCCAGGCTCTGGAAAGTCAATGTTATCCTCGGTTGTCATCAATCACTTAATACTCAAGCTCCGCCAAGAAGAATCGATAATATACTTTTTTTGTAAGGAAAACGATGAAGAGAGAAACAACCCACTATCAATCCTACGAACTTTTGTTTTCCAACTACTTAAGCACCAAGCCCACAAGGCTAAGCTTATCCCTGTCGTTTACAAAGCCTATGACGAGAGTGGCACGCCATCTGCAGATTCTACCCATAAACTCTGGGCTCTGTTAAAGAAAATCCTTGATATGCTTCCGTCGCCTATCTACTGCATTATCGATGGCCTTGACGAGTGCGACAACAAAGACGACGAAATGACAAGGTTTCTTACACAACTCACAGAGTGTTCAATATCAAGGTCTATGGTCCTAAAGGTCTTCACAACTTCACGCCTAAACGAATCCTATATGACGGAAACCACGTTAAAAGAGCATTGGTCTTTGTTTGTGATTGAGGAAGAAAATGTAAAGAGAGACATCAATGCCTTTATTTTGAAACGAATTGAAGAGTCGGCGACCCTACGAGACAACAAACAACGCCGGCAAAAAGTTCACTCGAGAACTTTGCAAGGGGCTGGAGGAATGATCCTTTGGGCGAAACTGATGCTGGATGAGATTTCTGCAGCTGAGCCCTGGGAAGTTGACAACATCTTGGAAATGATGCCAAATCAGCTGTCTGACGTATACGGGCTCATGTTCAAGCGCCGAATGTCCCCTCTGAAAGGGAAGCATTTTGAAAAGTGCAGAAGAGTTCTACATTGGATTACTATAGCACGCCAGCCCCTCTTGGTGAATGAGCTACTCCTCGCACTTGCTGTTGCAGGAGGCTTAAAGTCACATGAGGATTATAGCCCCGAACCCAACGAGGAGTCAAGGGTGCTCCTCCAAAAGATCTGTGGTTCATTGATCGTTATTCTCGGAGACGACAGCGTGCAGCTTGTGCATACATCTTTAAGACAATATCTTTTGGATGGAGATTTCGATACGCTGAGTCTACCGAATCCCAACTCTCCAAGATCCTTGAAAGATTTCAATAAAATGCAAATGCACAAAGACTTAGCCAAAGCCTGCCTCCTGTACAATCAGTTTATGTGTTTCCAGGAAAGCCCTTATAGCAAATACTTCGATAATAGCCTCTACCCATTCTTAAAATATTCATCTTGCAATTGGATATACCATATTACGAATAGCAAGCCCAACGACGATGATCTGCTAGACGAGGTCACTCGCTTTTTCTCCTCAAAACAAGCCTGGCGGTGGATCGAACGGTGCGGTGATTACAATATCACCAATGGCCATCTTTTTTTAATGCAAGCCGAGTTGAGAGAGTGGGTAAAAAGCGGGCCTCCAAACCCTCGAGTCGATGTAAATATTATGGGCAACTTTATTCTATATCTTAGCAAACAGCAATGTAATGATTTTCAATTAAGCGATACTGAAACCAAAACATTGGATTCAATGGTTCGTGTTGCGAATTTATATCGTGAATATGCCCAGTACACCGAGGCCCTGGAGTGGTATGAGCGGGCGCTAGCCGGGTATCGGAAGGCCGGCTTCGGGGAGGAGCACACTTCGACGCTGAACACAGTCAATAACATCGCACTTGTCTACAGCAATCAGGGCCGGTATGCGGAGGCACTAGAGTGGTATGAGCGGGCGCTAGCCGGGCTTCGGAAGGCACTCGGGGAGGAGCACACTTCGACGCTGGACACAGTCAATAACATCGCAGGTGTCTACTACAATCAGGGCCGGTATGCGGAGGCACTAGAGTGGTATGAGCGGGCGCTAGCCGGGTATCGGAAGGCACTCGGGGAGGAGCACACTTCGACGCTGAGCACAGTCAATAACATCGCACTTGTCTACAGCGATCAGGGCCGGTATGCGGAGGCACTAGAGTGGTATGAGCGGGCGCTAGCCGGGAAAAAGAAGGCACTCGGGGAGGAGCACACTTCGACGCTGGACACAGTCAATAACATCGCAGGTGTCTACTACAATCAGGGCCGGTATGCGGAGGCACTAGAGTGGAATGAGCGGGCGCTAGCCGGGAAAAAGAAGGCACTCGGGGAGGAGCACACTTCGACGCTGAGCGCAGTCAATAACATCGCACTTGTCTACAGCAATCAGGGCCGGTATGCGGAGGCACTAGAGTGGTATGAGCGGGCGCTAGCCGGGCTTCGGAAGGCACTCGGGGAGGAGCACACTTCGACGCTGAGCACAGTCAATAACATCGCAACTGTCTACCGCAATCAGGGCCGGTATGCGGAGGCACTAGAGTGGTATGAGCGGGCGCTAGCCGGGAAAAAGAAGGCACTCGGGGAGGAGCACACTTCGACGCTGAGCACAGCCAATAACATCGCACTTGTCTACAGCGATCAGGGCCGGTATGCGGAGGCACTAGAGTGGTATGAGCGGGCGCTAGCCGGGCTTCGGAAGGCACTCGGGGAGGAGCACACTTCGACGCTGAACACAGTCAATAACATTGCAATTGTCTACAGCGAGCTGGGCCGGTATGCGGAGGCACTAGAGTGGCATGAGCGGGGGCTGGCCGGGTATCAGAAGGCACTCGGGGAGGAGCACACTTCAACGCTGAGCACAGTCCATAACATCGCAACTGTCTACAGCGATCAGGGCCGGTATGCGGAGGCACTAGAGTGGTATGAGCGGGCGCTAGCCGGGTTTCGGAAGGCACTCGGGGAGGAGCACACTTCGACGCTGAGCACAGTCAATAACATCGCACTTGTCTACCGCAATCAGGGCCGGTATGACGAGGCACTAGAGTGGTATGAGCGGGCGCTAGCCGGGAAAAAGAAGGCACTCGGGGAGGAGCACACTTCGACGCTGGACACAGTCAATAACATCGCAGGTGTCTACTACAATCAGGGCCGGTATGCGGAGGCACTAGAGTGGTATGAGCGGGCGCTAGCCGGGAAAAAGAAGGCACTCGGGGAGGAGCACACTTCGACGCTGAGCACAGTCAATAACATCGCAGTTGTCTACAGCAATCAGGGCCGGTATGCGGAGGCACTAGAGTGGTATGAGCGGGCGCTAGCAGGGTATCGGAAGGCCGGCTTGGGGGAGGACCACCCTTCGGTTCTACGCACAGTCAATAACATAGCGATCGCTAAGAGAGGCAACGTCAGTTAGCACCAAAAGGTTAGCGACACCCATCATCATCCGCCTCCTCTTCAACTGAAAGTTCCTTACTCACTTGCGCATGTAGCCACACTCCGACGAGTTTCTGTTTTGATCGGATAGTTTTCCAACCTCATCATTCCTGCGCCATTCCTACTTGCCGATATCTATAAAGTTACATGTACTTAGCATCAGCGTTTCTGGCATATCTCTCATAACATGGCTCTACATTTCTATTTTATATTCATAGTTATTCTTTAATTCGTTTATCCTATACATTTCGCACAATATGGAATTCATTTTCTACGCTTCCCTAAATAAATTCGCCTGTCAATAAGCAAAGTCAAAGCCACCCGAGAAAAGGTATTCCACGCTTTTTATGCGAAGATAGCTCTATCGCCGAGTTTCATTGAAGACAGAACTCTTTTGTTTCTCCGTCCAGCCGCCAAGGCCGAGTGATATGGCATGAATCACGACAAATCGATTATTGACCTTGCTTACATAATCATATGGCCACGTGTGAGACCGTCACGATATATCCTGCTCCCGAATTAAACATGAATCTTTTTAAAGGTCATCTATAGTACTGGCTGTATTTTGGAAATCTTCGCCACACTCTGTCTCTCAGTTATCATTCCTTACCCGTTTCTAAAAACCCGCATTCTCGTATATATGTAAGTAGGTACATGATGTATGCAGTAGGAGCAGTAGTAGCTAGGAAGGCCCAGGGTAAAAATGGTGACCTATCGGGACAGAGATCCAATACATGTCATCAGTAGAGTAATATATGTCTTACCGCATAATATATCACACAACGCATGTATTCTTCATGTAGTGTTAGATCTATAGAAGTGACCTCCATTCGATATTCACCCCAAGATCCAAGACTTTTGCGCAGCAACCCTTACCGCTTCTAACCTACCACAACCAGCTTACCATCTAATCCCTACCTGCATGGGTCCGGCACTATTCGGGTATGACATCGGTGGATGCATACGCCATACCAGGGTCCCTCCCCCTGTAATATGCTGTCCGTCCCGCTTCATCCGCGACTTTAAAACCGCGACAATTCCCCACATGTTCACTACTGTCATGCCGCCACCACCAAATGCTCTCCGACTTCACCACGCTAGTTTTAGGTTATCTCTTCTATGGGGTCTGTTTTCTCATCATTATAATACGACTTTCCGCAACTTGGGCAAGGGAGAAGAAATGGAGGAACGATGATTACTGGATGCTGGGGGCGCTCGGGGTACTGGTCGCCAGGACGACGGTGGTCCATATGGTGTTAGTGTGGGATACAAACAATGTAGGGGAATGGGCGAGGAACGAGATGCAAAAGGAAGAGGTGCATAGGAGAGAAATGGGGAGTAAGATGGCGCTGGTGGCTAGGTCCTGTTATGCTGCGTTGTATGTATGGGCTCCTGGGCTTAGATGTGGGATTTCAAGTGATGGCTGACAGAAATGCGCATGCAGCATCTGGTCGATGAAAGCGTGTGTGCTATCACTGTACGCAAGAATTGTTAAGTTACTGGAGGATTACAGGAAGTTTATCAAGTATATATGGGCCTCTTTATTCTTGACATTTGCGGCAGTGATGGTGTCAACTTTATTGGAGTGCCGGCCATTCAATCAGTAAGTTCATTCGATACTACCAGTTTTAGTAAAAGGTTGTTATATTCTAATACCTCGAATCGCTAGTTATTGTAAGCAACTCTAGGCGAGTTTTAAGTAATTGTATATACTAACTTCATCCAGGGCAAGTCATTCCAGATCCAGGAAGTATGTTATCTCTCAGTCGAAAGCTACTCTATTATACTTACCATTAACTAACTCAATTCAATCTACAGAAGCATGCACATTCGCCGAGGCTCAGCTCTACACAACTGGCGCCTGCAATATCGCAACAGACTTAGTCCTCATCATATATCCTCTTCCCATAATATTCAACACCAATCTGCCACGAAAACGGTATTCTTTCCCTCCCTCCCCCCCCCCCAATCCTCGCCTCTCTAGATTATCAAATTACCAACACACCAATAGAAAAATCCAACTCTACATCCTCTTTTCACTTGGCTTCTTTGTCATTCTCGTCAGCATATTTCGGCTCCCCTTCGTGATGGAGAATCACGCGATCCAGCGCTGGCGTACGCTTGTATGTTTCTTATCCCCCCCGCGCGCATCTCACACACTCCTTAACAAACCATTTTTATATAGTTCGCATCCATCGAGATGTTAGTAGCCTGCTGCGTCGCAAACGCACCGGTGATGTACCGTCTCATCAAAGCACAAGCCGCTAAACATTCCACATCTGCAGATTCCGCATCCCATAAGGGTCCGTACTGGTTCTCTGTGAACCGATCAGCAAGAAGACAGACAAATGAGATTGACGAAATCGAGTTTAGGAGGCTAGGGCTTGGCTTAGAGGAGGAAGAAGAGGAGGGCATGAGGAGTAGCAGTAGAGGGAGTCAGGGGGCGGAGGGGAAACAGCAGGTATAGTTAGGGTTCTGTTGAGGGTTTGTTAATGTAATTATAATGTATATATGTGGAATGTGAATATGGTTCACGGCTTATCACTCGGCGGGTGCAGACGCTCTCAATCGAATGTGGAGAAACCAAAAAGTCTTGCGTTAACACGTGCATGGAATTATCTTACCCGGACTTGGCATGAAATAAGGTTTTCTTATGTGCTAAATAAATAATGCCTCACATCACCTCTGAGTAAATCCCTCAAACTTTCTTCCTTGTGTGTACTGGCACCCAAGTGTACCCCGGACGGAGCTCGAGGGACCTAGTCTCCCCCCCCCCCTCTATTGTTCAGGTTTTAGGCTTCCCCTACGCTCGGAAACCTCCATCCTGCTGAACAAGACAAGCCTTGATCTGCCTGCACTTCGACACCTAGGCCCAGCGCTCGGTACAGCAAATAGTCCAATCCCTCACCCCCTGCTGGTCAGTACACCTCTTTTGAGACCAGCCCTCGATATTGTATTAATAATCCTGCCTTGAAGACTATCGTACCTCGAGATTGGCTGGGGGCCAGGTCAGGGTAGACAGTTAAGGACCATCACTTACGCATACATGCGCCTGGTCATACACCCACGCACGCCCCTTAAGCTTTCGCTTGCGACCCGACCTCCTAAAACACCCCCGGCCGCGTGGATCTAGAGTACCTATGCGAATGACGATCTCATTTCCGACCCTACCCCGGACAAAGCGAGCATGACAGGCTGCCGACTTCCGGCTGAAAAGCGACACGCGGGTGGCTGACAGGCGGCAGGGGGAGATCATAAGAGGCTATTGTTATACCCCCAGGCTTAGGTCCTGTGTGTTGAGCTCGATCAAATTATGTATGCCGGCCGAAACACCCTTCAAGGGACTTATTCAAAGTTTAGTGGGTATGTATCTAATCACCAATGCAGTTGGGGTCGATTTACTTAGTGGAGAAGTTTTCAATATAGGATCCGGACGATTATAGACAATCCCGGAAAGATTGTTCTCCCGTTCCGGAATATAGAGAAACTTTACATGGATACAGAGGTCATATGGCGATGGCTAATTAATTGTCTATCATAGTACATGGTTAAGCTTTTTTGTCCTCCCCCGAAATGGAGGCACTTATCTGACCCGTGCCTGGTTTTCACACTAACTATGGGGCAAAGTCTAGCTATGAAGCATGGTGGTAAATTAAAGGGGAGACCACGAATGGTGACAGCTTTGTTCCGGTGGTTAATAAATATCATGGGCTCCTTGATGGGCTTGGGGTATTTATGGCTAGACTTTTAGCCCCCACATATCCATGACCAGACCAGCCCACCCGCGCATAGCCTGGGAAGAATGCGGTTTTGTGCCAATAGGAAATGGCTTAAGGCTCAATTAATGATGATTTGGGGGGGCATCGCTAATAACTAAATAGTTGTCTCGAGCTTACCCCGGCCCATATTTATACAATTGCAAGCTCCAAGCAACCTTATCCAAAACTTTCAATCGTCAATGGACCGGACCAGCCCCTAGATTATACATATGAGGGAAGCAGCCCACTCCGGTAATCGCCAAACGCCCGGAACGACTTCTAAACTAAAATGGACTACACAGATCGTTAGATGTAGGAAGCTTTTGAACAGGTACATAACCCCAATTACCACGAATACAGGCAGCCCAGGTGATGTAACCAGGTACCTACTCAATTTACCAATATTATCAACATCTGCCAGAACAGGTGAGTTCAGAACAAATAGTGCTCGGGGCCTTAAGATATTCCTTCTTACTTGTAACGACAGGATCAATGACATCTAGCATCTCTGAATGACTTGATATAGATAAAAGGTGCTCTTGGTTCTTCTAAATCTCTAGAAATAATTGTCTATATTTCCACCGTTTCTACTGTTTCTACTGATCGGGCAGAAAATAAAATACAGTCGGCACAGACAAAGCGGACTTGATCTACAGCAAACTCTCACCGAGTGCACACCTAACCAAACTGCATCCCGCCCTGACTGTTTCCCTCGAGCCAAAACTGTCATGCTCCACCCCCTCAACTATCGTGTTGACCTCCACCTATGAAGACGAAACCATTAGCCGTAATCCTCTCTAGAGACACAGGGGAAACCCACAAGATCCATGGCTATTAAGCACCCGGTTTCATGAATGCATTCACAGATAAAATCTCCTTCCCTCAATGTCAAACCGCCACGAACAGGAGTGCCTGTACTTGGTGCACTATTAAATCTATTAGTCACAGTCCTCGCAATTAAAATGGGCGGGAGACTTACACTTGCGGGTCCAGCGCATCCACGTCAAAGCTCAAATGAATCGGCATGCCCTCCTGTCCTGGTCCACAATTGAGATGGTCCAACGCCATCTCCATCACTCTACCGATGCCATACTTATCAACATCGTGCATACTAAACGCCTTTATTCCGTTCTCTCTGAGAATCTTCTTCTCCGGGACATCAACGTCACGCAAGCCGATATAGACAAGCTTTGACACATTGATCTTGTGCTCGTCCTTCAACCAGCCGAAGACTTCCGGATTTTCCTTGGGTGCACTTGAAAGGCCTGTTAGATAGGATACCGGCATACCGTGGATGTTACCAGAGCCCGACGATTCCGGTGTATTGATGTCGGCGTGTGCGTCGATCCATACCACGGCTATCTCACGGCCAAGGCGCTCCCGAGCTGCTTTAGCTGTGCCAGCAATGGTGCCGATTGCGATAGAGTGGTCACCACCGAGTGTGAGGACTAGACGTCCCTGCGAAGCCTGCTCATATACTTGGTCTGCAATGGCTTTAGTGACGTTTGATACCGTGAGAGGCTTCAACATGGGTGCACGTGCACCAGCTATTTGGAGTGGTGGGTCTGAAGATGGGATGTGTTCAGTGTAGTTGTGAACTTTGCCGTCATGATAGATAGTGTATCCGAGCTCTTCTGAAAGGGACTCTAGAAGACCGGCTTCAATCAGTGCTGCTGGGGCTGCATCGACGCCTGGCTTGGTCTATGTGATATTAGTGGGTGCGGAGTCGAGAACCACATGGCATAACATACCTGGCCTCCAGAGAAACCAACACCTACAACACCAAGTTGGTCCTTTGAGGATAGGAATATGGGCTCGATTGTGGGTGGAGTTGTCATTGTTGTATGTTTGAGAGAGAAAGGCAGCAGTGGTGGTGATGATGACGGTGGCTTTAAAAGGACTTGCGGAGAATATTTACGGAAAATAGTATCTCGGGGATATTCTAAAGAAGAAACTAGAGGGAGGGGGGGCTTTCTTTCAGAATCTTGGGGGCTATACAGCATCTTTAAATCCCCCCTTCCCTCCACCTCACTCTTCTTTCACAATCATTCCCCGCTCTTCTAATTTACGTAACTAACACTCATCGGAGCGAGGGGCTGATGTCTTATCGTGTTCGAAAAATCTAGTCTAACACTTGGAGGAAGTTCTGTCCGGAGGTTGACGTCGGACACCTGCTCTGTCGCGTACAGTTGAACTTAGGGGAATCGCGTGCGTCGTGTGATTCCCGTTTGGTTGGCTAGATTATTGAAACGCTTGGCACCGATAGTGGGGTCTATTGGATCAGCGCTAAAGGTTAGGGGTGGTTGAGCCGCAACAAGCCGAGACCTGCGTGATAGTTCATGATAGGCCTGCCTGCAGCTGGATAAGCATTCAGACATGCTGCAACACGGGAAAGCACTTGATCTCTCTGAGATAAGACGACTGTGAAAAGCAATCTCAGAATTTGCCGTTGCATGAGGGGCACCCGAGATCCTGATCCCGAGGGACGGATCTGTATCACTATGTACGTTGCAGAAATTTCAGCTTATCTATCCTGTAACAAGTGACCACATAGCAATATATATGAATCCGCACATTCCAAGATTACGCTCAAGGCAAGCTGGCTTATATAATGGTTCAACTACAAAGTTCCAGCAATTAAGACCAATCTTACTTTAGGAAAAGGTTTGATACTGGACTTAATAAAGCGATGTTAAGTGTATACAACGTAACAGTTGCTCGCTTGGATCTTGGAAATAGGGTGCTCTAGGAAGGGACTAACTCAACCGGTTTCTCTGAAAAAAAAAAAACTATGTGTTATTTGGCGCCAAGAAGCTAGATAGCGAGTGAGATACCATGACACGCCGGCCGAAACCTAATCCACCAACGCATTCTTAGTCTGATTAACTAGAAATCTACAGGGACCAAAGCCCAAATTTGGCCCTGCCAGAAGTTAGCTAAGACTGCCCCTCTTAGACGAAGTCTCGGGGGCTACATTCATAAACAGACTCAATATAGTAGGATGCCAGGACCCTTCGAACGCGGCTGTACTTGTTAAAAACCAGACCCCGTCTTCCTCTCTACCTACCCCATTTGCACTGCATGATCCAGACCGACCGTGGAGCAGGAGGCTGGCTAGTCCATACCAGGTGCTTAATTAACTAGGCCTTTGAGCTTCACCAGGAACATCGCCTCTTTTTAAGTTGTCAGTCACTCAATCAATCGCTGGGGAAATGTTTTCCACAATCTACCATTATCGTACTATAAGTTCTGTTTTTTTTTTTTTTTTTTTTTTTGGCGGGGGGTAGCGGCGAGTGATAGAGTATGATTTACGGGACCCCGACCCTGATAGGCCGCCCCCGCCGCCTACCGAGGGGGGGGCGGGTTTTTTTTTTCAAGTGATATTATTGCATAGTACATTGTATTATTGTCAAAGATCACTATTCAACATATTACGGCGTGGTTTAGGAGTCCGAGTAAGCTCGTCCGTCATAACCAATACCAGTTTACATATTAAAATGAGCCGCGGATTCAGGATTGCCGTGTCTTACCTGCACCGTTAATAGATGACTCCAAGAAATCGAAACCTTTTGGTCTCAGACGGGCTCTAGGTCGTAAGACAAGTACCCAAGTGCCGGTCCCGGCCATTGTAGGTGGATGACTATAGATTACTCCTACATGAACTACAAAATTCAAATTCAAAAGCTCTTCGATTATATATGTGCCGGCCCGTACATAATATCCACGCCCCACTAAACCCCTTCTCTCTCATCCCACTCCCCGAAGTTTGTCACAACCCATTCACAGAACTTTTCCCAATCCGCTCTCCATATGGCCATTCTCTCCTGCCTCACGCCCACCTCCACGCCCACCTCCACGCCCTCAAACGCCGCATATCTAACAGTCGTCTCTGCCAGGTCCCCCAGCCCCTCCAGCCCCACGTTGTCAAACGCCTGCAGAACCTGCCAGTGATCGTGCGTCATGCTGGCTGTCGTCTTTTGCCCCAGGACCCCCGGGTCGTCGTTGTTGAGGGTTACGGGGACTCCGTGTGCCAGCAAGGCCGGGAGCGAGTGGGATAGGATGCTGGAGGTGAGCCGCAGGATCTCATTCGAGACGGGGCACACCTCGAGACAGATTTTGCGCTCGCGACAGAGGTCGAGCAGGTGGGGGTGCTTGTAGAGGGAGAATCCGTGGCCGATGCGCTTGGTCCCTAGGAGGATGGCATCGAAAAGGTTTTCGTCGGTGGAATTGCCGTCGCCGAGGGTTTCGCCTGCGTGGAAGAAGAACGGTATATCAACCGCTTCCTGGCGGCAATATTCACGGAACCAGAGAATCTCGGGGATAAGCTCTTTGTGCGGGCGGCCGAGGTCTTCTTGGCCCACCAGGTCAAAGCCTTTGGGGGTGTTAGCAGGGACCTGTGTGAAAGAGGGGTGGTGACATACCCGCGATGGCATGGGGATAGAGCTTTTTGGCTTCAACGCATTCTTTCATGCTAGCTCTGATAGCTTCGTTGTCGAAAATCCTGATGGTGGTCCATATCATACGCGCGCCCCAGAAACCAGCTCCTTCCGGGGATTTCTTATACCGCTCCACCTCCTCGGAAAACACCCGGATGACGTCAGTGCGGGGGAGTATCTCTCCTGTGTTTGCCGCGCGGAAGGTCATTGCATACGCTGCCCGCATATCCACCCAGAGAACATTATCCAGATGCAGGTGGTGGAGAACGTGGCGGACCTATTTTTGCGCTACTATCAGAACCTTGCACTGGGGCGGAGAGAGAGGAGGAGGAGGAGGACAAATGCTCGATAAACTGGCTCGTAGTAAATTATCCCCGAGATAATTCTGAATATGCCCTGGAACTTCCGCCAAACCATATTGATCCCCTCATGGTGCTTCAGACTCTCTTCGGCTGTAATTGTGGTGCGGTCAATAAGCCACTCTAGAAACGCCTCCCTTGCGGTTGTACCGGTGCCCTCGATATGTCCGGAGCCCATCAAGAGGTTCGCTGGGAATGTGTCCGCGGCCTCAGTGATGGGGATAAGCCCGCCCGGAGCATAGGCCGACGAATACAATGAAGTAGATGCGGCGGGGGGCCCGGCCAAATAATCAAACTGTATTGTAGCAGTCTTCAACGCCTCCGGTGAAACCAGCGGTACATCTGAGAAGATACACAGTCCCGGTGTCTCCAAAGCGAGGTTTAGCAGCCAATCCACTAATCCACCCACAGTGAGTTGATCAAAGAACATTAAAAGAGAAAACCTCAAGGAAAAACCCACTATCAACCATAGCCTCTAGATGCGCATGAAGCAAACAGCCCTTGGGCATCCTCTTGACGATTTTCCATAGCCTCGTACTCTCCATACGATCCTTTGCCAGTGTGAACATCATCCCGGGGTACACATCGCCCTCGTCGTCCTCCACCTCCTTCGTCCATACCGTTGCGGCCTCGTATTGGCGGATATTATTCACGATGATGGCCGCTCTCTTTGCCGTTTCTGAGAGGCGTTGGCGAAACGCATAATCTAACATGTACACATGACGTCAGTGAGATGCCAGAGAGGGCGAGGGAAAAGACAGAACCATCACTGACCGTGACGAAGTGCCTTCTCTTTAGCTATGAGGGCCGCGCGAGATGCATGATAGGCCTCAAGCTGTGTGGCAACGATGGATTCGATGTCAGTACTGGTGGACATGGCTGTGGATATTTGGCTGTTGTTGTTTTTCTTTGGATTCAGTGACCACGGCGAAGTATTTACGGATTCAAGGACCTCTCAGTCATATGTGCAGATCACCCTAGAGCACTGCACTTTACCCTACCCTACACGGCCGTCGTCCTCAGTACACGAACAAAGAGCCGGGCGGCGGACCCCGTTGATGTCGGTGATGCCGGTACTGCCCGCATAGCACTGAAAGAGCTTGCTTGCAAGAGCTTCATGAAATGCGGAGCTAGAGCTTCTTCACATTTGGCATGGGAGTCCTTTCTTTATATATATCTTTACCTTGCATCTATAAGTAGCATTTGACTTTGGCGGGAAGCCGACTGCTTTCTTCTACTGAGCCACCTATTGATATTTCGCCCCACGACCCCGCGAATCCCCCCTCCCCAACTAAGAATGTAGCGTATGTAGTTACGCACCGCACCTTCCGGTTCTATCGAAACCCTAGCTGGTAAAGTAGCATTCCATGCATCGAACCTTCACTGCGAGTACGTAACAAAAACCCAGACCACATGGTAGAGTAGGTATATCCGCTACATAAGGGGCAACTCTTTTCTTTTTTGTGGGGTAATTTGTGGGGAAGGGAATCAAGGTTTCCGGGAATTTTTCTGTATGTACCTACATACCTACTGTACCGTACGTACTCTATGCCATTGTTTTATCATTGGATGGAGTAGGGCCACTCGGAGCTGCGCGAAGGTTGGGGCCTATCATATCAATGATCAAGCTGACAGCTAGGCCAGCTTGAGACTCCCCGATATCTGCATCTGACTGTGGTAGACTGCTACTGTCTAGCCATGCATGTATTTATCAGCCTGGGAAAATACTTGTACCTAGAATATGTACTAGTAATCTCTGTCTGATACAGATAGTCAAGTACTAATTAATTCAATGCCCCACTGATCATTTCACTGCGAGCAACCAATAAATCAGACCACCCGCATCGCATACCTACACAATCTGGAGCCCGATAATAATATAATACGACCAAAGGAACCAAACTAATCCTGCATACCTCTCGATCACGATACTGCCTGCCTGCCTGCCTGCAGGGTTGCACACCTTCCGGAGCGGGCAACCTTCCTCTTACGGGGTGGGGGGGGCGATGTCTTGGCTCTAGCTAACCGTCATTTTAACACGGAGCAGCCTGCGGGTTGTACAGTGATCGTCGTGAGATGATGATTGATCGATTGGGAGGCAAGGGTTAATTGCGCTGAGCGATGGACTTGTGATACCGCGGTTGGGCATCTGTCGGGTAGTACAACAGGTACCGGTACAGTATTAGTAGTAGAGTGCTGGGGAGACGACTCTTCCTCTCCTTCCTTCCTTATGGCAAAAAACGTTTCTGTCTCGTTAGTGCGGTGGAGATTGGGTTGGACCCTTAGTTTCCGGTGGGGGATGGATCGAGAGCTTATCGTGGTAGTTGATTGTGGGCGTAACCCAGGTAGGTAGGTAGGTAGGTATGTAGATAGTTGCCCGCCCGGGGGGGGGGGGGGCATGTCTGTCTTTCTGTCTGTCTGTTTGTATGTATACCTACTACCGTAGTTACAGCACACGCGACACCGACTAATACAAAGATATGGCCGTTATACCTACATTCCATTCCATTCCATTCCATCCCATTCCAACACAGCTGTCGGAATGCGAGATGGGGGGCACACTGATAAGTATATTAAAAAAAGTGGATAGCTACATGTACTTCCTACATAACCTAGATGTAGATAAGCACACCGGAGTTCTGGGCGGGAGAGAAAAAAAACCCTCCTCTCCCTCAGCTCCCACGTCCCACGCTCGACACTGACCCCCGTAATGATAAAGTGGCGATAGATGCTACTTATTACCAGTACTAGAGGGGCTATCACTGGCCCTGGCATGATATTATTGATCCTGCGGATCAGAGCGGAAGGTGGTGCAAGCCCTGCCTGCCTATGTACCTACCATGACCAACAGCTCAGATTGGCTTGGGGGGGGGGGGGTTATTAATTGTTCCCACGTCCAATCAGTTTGTTTATAACGTCTATCAGATAGGATGTAGTTTGTTCTACTACATAACTTATACTTTGTATGTACCCGGTGCTTAATTACGGGTCTAACTACTTCAGTTAACCAATCCGGCCGGCGCCGCGCTAGCTAGTATGCAGACTATCAGACAGAAGAAAAATAAGGATCCACCATCAAATACCTAAACCCGAGACTCGGAAATTTTATATCTACTTATTATACCCCCCCCCCTTCCCATTCTTTTCCTCTGCAGGCTGCTCTCCCTCACTCACTCACTCCCTCCTTCCCTTCCATCCATCCATCCATCCGTCTCACCCACGCAGCCAGCAATGTCTCAAGCAGACCCAGCACTCAACATCTCCAATCCTCCTCACACGACCACCACCACCGCCACCACGAAGGTCGACGAGCCCGTCTACACTAATGGAGGCGCACCAGAGGGCCATATGCACAAGGACATCGAGAGCGGAGACGTGAAGGGTGCCCCCGCAGCTGGTGACATCGAGAAGGGGAGTAGGACCGGTAGCGCGGCCAGCGTTAGGAGTGCCGGTGGAGGAGCTGGAAGTGGAGGCTTCTATAGGAAGTACAGGGTCTATGTGCATGCATTTGTGTTCTGCCTCTTCACTGGGTAAATCTTCTTCTTTTCCCCTTCCCCTTCCCTTCGATCTGCTTAGGTCGAATATATATATATATATATATATATGAGAGAGAGAGAGAGAGAGAAACAAGATCCTAACGCACCCTCCCCCGGCAAAGATGGTGGATCGCATCGTTGGTCCTGCACCGCAACGACAGGAACTGGGTCGTTCCCTTCCTCTTCTGGCTATGCATCGTCCTGCGCATCCTCACCATCTACGTCCCCGTCAGCATCTTCTTCAAGCCGATTCAGACACTCTGGAAGGTCTCGGCGGGCAAGTTCGTGTCGCTGATCCCCTCGAAGCTGCGCACGCCGCTCGCGGCCCTCCTCGTCATCGCCGTCTACCTCATTGGCGCCTTCGTGTCCGAAGAGTCGCTCAACAACACGCGCGACAACCGCGCCGTCTCGCTGTTTGGCTTGCTGGTGTTTGTCGGCGTGCTCTGGGCGACGAGCAAGCACCGCGCTCATGTACAGTGGCACACCGTGCTCGTGGGTATGCTGATGCAGTTCATCATCGCGCTGTTTGTCCTCCGCACGGGCGTCGGGTATGACATCTTCCACTTTATCTCGGGGCTCGCTGAGAGCTTGCTCGGCTTTGCGCGCGATGGTGTCGCGTTCCTGACAAGCACGGAGATCTCGCAGATGGGAATGTTCTTTATCAGCGTTCTCCCAGCAATCATCTTCTTTGTGGCTCTCGTTCAGCTGGTACGCAGATCTCCTGGCTCACTGTCATATCACACATTGCTAACAAGTATCCGCTCATAGATGTACTACTGGGGAATTCTGCAATGGTTCATTGGCAAGTTCGCCGTATTCTTCTTCTGGTCCATGCAGGTTTCCGGCGCCGAAGCCGTCGTCGCCGCCGCCTCCCCCTTCATCGGCCAGGGAGAATCCGCCATGCTAATCCGCCCCTTCGTCCCTCACCTGACCCTGGCCGAGATCCACCAAGTCATGACCTCCGGGTTCGCCACCATCGCCGGCTCCGTCCTCGTCGCCTACATCGGCATGGGCATCAACCCTCAAGCGCTCATCTCCTCCTGCGTCATGTCCATCCCGGCCTCCCTCGCCGTCTCCAAGCTGCGCTACCCCGAGACCGAAGAATCACTGACCGCCGGCCGTGTCGTCGTCCCCGAAGACGGCAGCGAGGAGCGCCCCGCCAACGCCCTACACGCATTCGCAAACGGCGCCTGGCTCGGCCTCAAGATCGCGGGCATGATCCTGTCGACGCTGCTGTGCATCCTTGCGCTGCTCGGGCTGTGCAACGGCCTACTGACATGGTGGGGCCGCTACCTCAACATCAACGACCCACCGCTCACGGTCGAGCTCATCGTCGGATACATCTGCTACCCGATCGCCTTCCTGCTGGGCGTCTCGCGCGACGGAGACCTCTACAAGGTTGCGCAGCTCATCGGCACAAAGCTCATTGCGAACGAGTTCGTGGCCTACACAAGGCTCCAGCAGGAGCCGGACTTCCAGACTATGAGCGACCGCTCAAAGCTCATTGCCACCTATGCGCTGTGCGGGTTCGCAAACATTGGCAGTCTCGGAACGCAGATTGGCGTGCTGAGCCAGGTTGCGCCCGGGCGCGCGGGCGACGTCAGTAGGTTGGCGCTCAGCGCGCTCATTGCCGGCGCGATCAGTACGCTGACGAGTGCGAGTGTGGCGGGGCTGGTGGTCACGAACCAGAGGCAGTTTACGACGCCGACGGTTTGAGTTTGTGGAGCTGGAGTTTTTTTCTTTTTCTTTCTTTTGTTTTCTTCTATGATGATGAGAGGAGGAGGAGGAGGTAATAGCTGTGGCGCGGCGGCGTGGTTAGATAGTTTTTGTAGAGTATAGTACATACATACACACACACACACGATGCAGTAGTTAATGATACACTGAAGATGTCGATGAGAAGAAGCAGAAGAAACACGAGTGTCGTTGCCAACGTTTTAGCCCCCGCCCTCCCCCTGTGACTCAAAGACGCCCCCAAGAGTGGGGGCCATTACGGAATTTGTGATACCTCGATCCTTCATGGGCCGTCACTCGCCATAAATTTTGGTGGGGGGGGAGTGCTATGGCGAGTGGATGGGTGGGGGCGGTGGGGGCGGTGGGAGTGGGTAGGGTGCGTCGGGCATGGGTTCTCACTCGGGGTCTGGTCGATCTGCCCGCCGGAGATGGTGGTGAACTAGGTACGCCGCCTGCCCGCCCTCGGAGTATTGAGTGGGGTTCGCTTGGCTTCGTTCGCCTCCTGAGAACAGGTGTGCAGATTCAGGCAGACAACTGGTGGTTAGCCCGTAAGTAGGTACATGTTGGAGGAAGGGTACTGTACTGTACTGTGCCAATACCTACATACCTGTCCTTAGTGATCCACCCCCGCCCTCCCCTCTGGTACTGTGCGTGCATGGACATGTAGCTAAATGTCAATTCTAGGCTAGAAAAAAACAAAAGAAAGAGAAAAAAAGAAAAGCGTATGTACTTCTACATACTAACCTGCACGAACATGTGAAGCCCGGACTGGACTTACCACATACAAACCGCTGGTATTAATACGTATTATGTGTTATATCCGCCATGTATGTATGTACACTAAGTGAGCGAACTAACAAAAGAACGGTCCACCCTGGTATATCCACCGTAGAGGGATGTAGTAGTTTAGCGTAGCTGGTAATCGGCACCGTATGTAGACCGCAATGGCCCAGCATGCTAGCTAGTACTTTGGAAGATGGTTGCCAAAAGACACTCCATTAGATGCGTACCATGGATTATTACTACAGCACTAGAAACACGAGTTCTCACTCGCACCCACACTACATGTAGGTACATGTATTCACTTCACTTTCATGCAGGGTAGTCGGCTGGGCTTCCCCCACGCTCTCTCACACTGAAGCATCACATGGAGTTCCTGAGGTTCACTATTCAGTACGTTCACATGCCTGTCATCTCGGTCCAATCCCTGCAGCAACCGTGTGATACGGTTGCACAGGCTCGGCCTGTCCTTTGTATTTTGTGTGAATGCGTAGAAGAGGGGGGGAAAAACACTCTCCATCCTCCCTATGAGATGGGAAAAAGAGAAAGAAAAGATAGGATGATGGCGGCGAGATTCGAACTCGCGCTCTTTCGAACTACGGTTTTGACAATGTCCTAAACGTAGCGCCTTAGACCACTCGGCCACGCCACCTTGTCCGGGTGCCAAAAGAAATGACTTTATCATACTAAGCATTTGATTGGATAAGGCGCGCTTACCGAGCTTTCACATGGGCCGTGACTTCATTCAACACCAACCATCTTCGGCCGGTCCGTACATAAACCCGCGTCGACCACCGTCCCCATATTCCTCACTACCAAAACTACTCCACAAGTCACCAACCACTCTCCCATTCTTCTCGTCCAACCATTTGTTTTCCTTTTACTCCCTTTCCATACAACCACAAATCTTCACTATGTCTCTTAAATCTGGTATGTTTGTCTTTATAACAACAGTATCCCCTCTCCTCTCGAGCTGAGACACAAAGAGACCACATTGCAGTAGCAGCAGCAATAAACTAACACGCCCCCTCCCCCAGATGCCTTCCCCTCCTCCGGAGCCTTCGACCTGATCGCCTCCTCCCTCACCTCCGAGGCAGCAAAGAAAGACGCCATCAAGAAGGGCAACGCCATCTTCGCCTTCACGCTCACAAACGCCGCCAAGGACTCCGACTCCTGGTACATTGACCTGAAGAAGACGGGTGCCGTGGGCAAGGGGCTCGCGCCCGAGGGCGCAAAGCCGGACGTTGTGCTGAGCCTCAGCGACGAGGACTTCCAGAAGCTTGTTGATGGCAAGGCGGCGGCGCAGAAGCTGTTTATGGGCGGGCAGCTGAAGGTGAAGGGGGACGTGATGAAGGCGACGAAGGCCGAGGTAAGGATCGAGTTCCCTCTGAGGGCTATGACGGGGTGGGTGTGGATGTTAACTACAGTAATTGGCGGGCAGGTGGTGTTGAAAAATGCGCAGAAGACGAAGGCGAAGTTGTAGATGGGGGATGGGCAAGGTAGTGGTGGGTGGAGGGTGGGACTTGTGCTGTAGGGTTGCTTAATTAAGGTCGAAGGCTGTCTTGTGGGGTCTTTTGCTTTGAGTCCTTGAATATACTCGTTTGTCTTCCTTTTGTATCTTTAAGCTGTGTGCTCTCTGGTGATTCTATATCTAGCTATTTGTATACAATCCTTATGATGAATACCTAGATATTGCTATTAACAAGTAAATCGAACCCAAACAATTTATCAAAGGAACCAAACCATTGTTCTGCTCCATTGGTGCTAACTTCTGCTCAAACACAACAGGCCATAGTATTTATTATCCTCAACATGCGTTGAGGGTACCACTAAACCATGGTCACATGTTATGCTCTTGATCATCTGTTCCCTAGGGACCCGGGTATCATTTAGGTACAGGCGAGCCTGGGCCGGTTTCTACTATTGTATCTCACTGGTTGAGACGCCAAGCACGCTAACAAGCTGTCAACAAACCAGCACATCTATCATTCCCATCTAATATAAAAAAAATAGAGCAGAATTTAAACAACGAAATGTAGCTTCCAACAGTTACAGTCCCACAGTTCTCTATATATCATAAACTCTTGCCCAACCATCCCTCCCCACAGTTCTCTATATATCATAAACTCTTGCCCAACCATCCCTCCCCACAGTTCTCTATATATCATAAACTCTTGCCCAACCATCCCTCCCCTCCCATCTTCCAAGGGCCATTCCCATCTTACCTACCACCTCATCCTGCACCCATTGCCTACTCATCTCGGAACAATCACTATTCTTATTACCCCCACCACCCACCCACACCTCATCCACCACCAAACCATCCTCCTGCATCTCCTCCAGCATATATCTAAACAGCCTCAGCCCCTCCATGCTCTGCAGCGGCCCACTCACAAAACTCGGGTCGTATACACCCCAGACGCCGTTCCTCCAGAAAGCGACAAAGCAGTGCCACCACACCTTCTCCGACCTCCTCGTCCGCTCCGCTTCCTCGCGGTCGGCCGTCGTCCAGTTGGGCCCAACAAACACCATCAAGGTCCCGTGATCGCGCAGCATGGATATCGCCGTCGGCAGCGTGAGCGTGCATTTCCAGTCGCGGAGCTGCGCGCGGGCGGGCGAGGAGATGTCGGTGGCGTCGGCCTTGGTCGTGTACAGGTTCGTCCAGAAGCGCTTGTCGTGGCTGTCGCGCGAGGAGATTGTCTGCGGGATGAGGTTCAGGTTGCTTTGCGCGAAGATGCCGGGCTGGTTGAGGTGCCGGAGGAAGGAGGTCCATTCGCTGGTGGCGGTGTAGCTGGTGAAGGGGATTGTGAAGAAAGGAAGAGACATCCTGTGGTTTGGGGATGATGGAGAAGGGCTTGTGGATATATGGAAAGGTGCAGGTGCAGGTGCAGGTGCAGGTGCAGGTGCAGGTGTGAATTATTTATTTTGCCTGCGTGAAGGAGGGTTTCTTTGTTAGAGATTCTAGAATGGTGGAGTTCAGGGTGGGCCTGAAACGAGCTCTTTGAGAACTCCGTCGTGATTGCCAAGGGTTTATTCGTTCGCTTTCTCGTATGTAGGTGATAACGATGTTAATTTTACTCACTGGCTTCGATGGCCTTTGTGGAATATCTGCCAATTATGAGCCCAGTGAAGCAACAAAGGCCATTTGCATGTATAACACCAACAACTACGTTTATGAGAGGATTGGTTTTGGAGGTAGTGCATCAAATTCCACCATTTTAAGCCTATTGCAAAATGCAGATTTAATATTATTAGTTTCTTAACTAGTAATGCCTTTTCTTGGCACCACCATGTTTACTATCGCTACTAAATTAGTAGTCTGCACTCACTCGTCACACCGCATCACTCGTGCTCGGACTCAACCAACATACCTATCCAGCGAGGAGAGGGAGCACCCTCAAGATTCTGCAGTCTCGTCCTAGTGTGTTTAGCTCGTCTCTAAGCGCATGGTACTAGTCACTAGTAGATTATAGCCAACCCCCGCATTATCATGAACATTACAGGATTGTGTAAATTTCTGTGGTGAGCCAAAAACGGATTTAGCTTCCAGATTTTTTTTAAGTGATCCTATAGAAGTCCTTGGAAATTTTCCCTTGTACCTTGCATCAGCTATGAAGGCCCGATTGACCAATCCTCCAACAGTGTAATAACCACACCCGCACGCCGCCCTCTCTCAGACGCTATTCTCAGCGCCGTCTTCGAAGCACCATTCACCAACCTTCTATCTGCGCCGTTCTCCAACAGCTTCCTAACCATAAATGCATCCAACTGCTCGGCCGCACCATGCAGTGGGGTCTTCCCCCCTTGGTCTCTTGCATTAATATCCGCTCCTCTATCAATGAGCAATTGGACCATCTCGTTGTGCGCGGCTCTTGCGTCCAATAATCTCTGTTCACGCTCCTGTGTGCGGGGAGAGAGAACACAGGACGTCAGGGCCTCGCCATAACTAGCATAGTAATGGAGCGGCGTCGCTCGATAGTAATCCCGTGCCATCACGCTGGCGCCATTATCCAGTAACATTCGCAGTATAGGCAAGAAATTGTACCCTCTCAGAGTCATCAACGTAAAGGAGTTCTGTGCTACCCAGTGGATGATAGACTTCCTCCTATTCGGGTCCCCCAGTTTGGTATTTGGCGACGCCCCGAAACCGAACAGCGTCTGAACAACTTGTTGCTGGCACCCCTTCACCGCAAGTACCAATGGCGTCTCCCCGCTATCTGTCGGTTGAAATTCACTGAACCCATTTTCAATCAGGAGCCTCACTATCCCATCGTGCCCATTCTCAGCGGCCACGTGGAGCACGGTGCGGCCAGCGGGCATTGGCTTGCACACGGTAGCTAACTTCTCCGTGCTTCGTGATATCATAAGCTTCACAATTTCCTCGTGTCCATACTTTGCGGCCGTAATGAAGGCGTACGGTTCGTTGCTGTAACTCTCAGTGATTGAAGCCCCGACATTGAGGAGCTCGGCCACAGGCCGAATGAATCCGCTTCTAGTAACGTAGTTGAGAAGGGTCTCTGCACTCTTTCCCCTATCCGGGTTTTTGGGGACGCGGAGGGATTTGGCACGGGCGTAAAGTTGTGGGGTTAGGAGAACATTAAGACGCTTATTTGTGCAGAGAAGATAGGAGACATCTCTTAGACGTGGGAGCTCCTCGGCGATCAGAAGGATAATCTCGTTAGGGAAACTAGTGAGTGACATTTGCGAGGTGAGGAAAGCTAGGATTGATCAAACTGATCGTCCATAAAGCGGGGTGTACCGGCACACTTTGAGAATCCTTGTATCCTAGAAGACTGAGTGTTACGCATAGCATGCTAGGCGCTACACAGTCAGTTTCGACTATAGTAATATGTTCTCAAACTATACTTATAAACTTTGATATATGTAGCATTTGAGCTTCCATTATAATTTGAATTAGTGGGTAAGTCAAGGAGGGTAGAGTTACTGTGGGCAGATCTTTATAACTAGCCTTCATCTATAATTAAATTATATTAGCCAATAGGAATTCAGTATTTGTGATGCATATATACTACACGTACTTCGGCGGTGGGGATAAGTGAGATGATGTCTTCATCACCACAAAAGCGTAGCGCCTATTTCTACCACGGGGGCGTACACCACGTACGCCCCCAGAAACGATTCTCCTATAAATACATGTACTTAATGTATGCTTGAACCATCGAATTCATCAGCCCTCAAACAATCCTCCCGTGCGTATACTTGCAAGTAGTACTGGACAGCAGGTTTTGTCTCTAGACTTTTTTTGCACCAGCTTTCGGGTAGTGCGCGCGCGCCCCAAAAACCTCTATTGTCCGGTACTTTATCCCTACCCCGAGTAGATGTTCTTTAGGAACCGATTGGATATATAATATCGCAATAGTTGTACATGTATAACCTGCGGTCAAATTAAGTATTTGATAGTAACCCGCCTCACCATGATGGTTAAAGCGGGATATAATTTTTTTTTGGTGTAGAAAAGACCGTAGCTTGAGTTTGGTATACTTGGACTAGGCTAGTGATTGTGATTCTGTAGGGTCTCAAGTCTGGTGGGGTTGAATGGGGGGCTCCGAGAGAGTGCTTACGTGTAGCTAGTTTGATATGATGTTGAAAATCTACCTTACCTGAAAACTTCATCATCCATACTATGTAACACTAGATATTACACGACCTATCAAAAACAGCAGTCCCACCGCAACCCCGGCCAAATACAGGCGTATCAGAGTTCCTACATATACACTCAGCCTTCTAGAAACAAATCCTCCAAGACACGTCCATCTTGTTCAATGACAAAGCTGGAATGATCTTGGGCCAATTATACCACCCATTAACACTCATTTTTTTCGAGTGGATTTCTCACTGAAGGCGCTCCAGGTGGCATGTGTATCGAGCAGTCTCACCGGGGGAGTTACTTCTAGTCCAAGTACAGCGGAGGTGTTGATAGCATGGTAGACCGCCCGAGCGAGCTACTTCCGGGGGAAAGAAAGAGAGGGAGCAGGTTCCCGGCGGTGAGAGCTTAGGAAGCAATATGAGGACTTTGATAGTTGTGTTTGTCCCATCAACTGACCATATCAATCACTCCTGGTGCGTCATATACAAACTGATGGACTAATCTTAATGACCGGAATAATAATAAGGTAGCCCAGGTCTGCAGCAGTAGCCGTTGGAGTACCCCTCGTTTCCGAACTCTATACACACCACCTAGCGATCCACAGACTTGGTGGCTTCTCCCACCAGAAGGGAGAATCAGGGCACCAACATGCACGCCGCGCGGCGAGAAATCTATTCAGAACCCGATCTCAATAACGCTCAGTATCCGTCACACCAACCGCGCCAAAACAAAACATCGTCTCAAACAATTAGCACCTCTAGATCTATATCCGTCGACTACCTGTATCCGACGTTTGCATCCAGCACGTTCTTGTCTGCAGCTGTCAACTTCAGGGCTTCAGGAACGTTTTACTGCATGTAATGGTAGTGATTTTGCTATTTCTGTTTATCATTAGGCGCTACCCAACGGTGCGTTGTTGGTTACACGCGGCCCTCCTTGGCGCCGCCCTGTCACTTGTTCCACCAATAATAGCACGCTAGCGGGCGGGTCAATCATAAAGTGCGCAACTATCCTTGACCCGACCCATTGCAAGCACCAACCAACCGACCGATTCCATAGGCCCCCACAAAACAATGTCTCAGGAGTTTTCAGCCCACAGGTCAGCATTTAAGAACGCCTCTGTAGAACTTGCACTTACCTCAATTAACCATGGCCCGTGAACACCGCCGATTGTCCTCTCTAAATTTCCTGTCGTTCCGCAGATCAAGGAATCGATCAAGCTCTTCTGTGAGGCATGGAACACCCCTCTTGACGCTTTCGGATGCTCTCATCACTGAGATAGCTTCATACCTCGATCCAAAAGACATCTCACATCTTCTGCTCGCCAACCGGCGACTATCATCCCTCCTCACGCCCGCTCTATACGACATTGCATTTCTCGTCTTCCCATACAGCCATACCGCGGCCTCAGCACTATGCCGTGCCTCCAAGCTCGGCCACGTAACGGTCGTGCAGCACCTCCTCGACCGCGGCGTCAGCATGATCGACCCAACCCCCTGGACGGGCATAGAAAACCCACTACACATTGCGGCCCGCGAGGGCCAAGTCGAAGTTGTGCGGACGATGCTGAAGCACGAGGACGGCGACAAGGCCACAGTCCTAGTCGACGCCCACGGCTACACACCCTTCCACCTATCCGCCCTCAACGGCTTCGCCAGCGTCACCAAGACATTCCTCGAGACCGCCGGCATCGACGTCAACCTCCCCAGCGACATCGGAATAACGCGGCACGGCGCCACAGCCCTCCACTACGCCGCGTCCTGGGGCCACGAGAAGGTCGTGAGGCTCCTCCTCCGCCGCGGCGCCGCCGCGGACGCCCTCACCAAGGACGGCGCGGCAAACACCCCGCTCGAGTGGGCCCTGCAGAACTTCTGCTCGATGGCCTCCTGCAGCCCTATCGACCCCAGCGCGATCGTAATCGCGCTGCTCGCCAGCGGCGCCGACATCCGGCGCCGCAATGGCGCGGGGAGAACGCTGCTGCACTTTGCCGCCACGAGCGGGGATTACTCCCCGCAGCGGCGGTTCGGGGAGCACTACTCGCAGGTGCGGGCCCAGCCTGCGGCGGGCGTCCTCCTGCCGCGGGATGCAAGGGGGAGGCGTGATGTGGCGAGGACGCTCCACAGGGGTGTCGTTGCGCTGCTGGTCGAGAGCGGCGCTGATATCAATGCCCGTGACAATGAGGGCAAGACGCCGCTGTACCATGCCGCCGAGCACGGGGAGGAGCATTTCGTGAGGAACTTTGCGGAGCTGGGTGCGGATGTGGGGATTAGGGCGGCGTCTGGGGAGACGGCGATGGAGATGGTGGTGGCGAAGCATTTGTGCGGTGGGGGGATGGAGATGGCGGAGGCACTGCTGGATAATGGTGCGGTGATTGACTTGGGGAGGGGGAGTAGGGCTGGAATGGAGATGGTTCCAAGGGAGAGGGAGGTGCTGGTGAAATTGGTAAAGAGTCATGAGGCAAAAATGAAGAAGGGCGGTGGGTCAAGGAGAAGGGTGGATGTATGACATATACGTACATAGTTTATATATGAGTTGCTGCATAGTAATATAGATTAACCTATAAGCAGATAGATATTACAGGCTATGGTATATATCCTATTCCCTCCAGTTAAGGACTTGCAAAATTTAGTCTCAAAAGCTGATATTCTCCCAGCTATCAGTACGAGTGAACTCGGAGTAGTCTAGACTGTCCTCCTTTGCCTACCCGGTTTTGGACTCATTTATTACCGGCCTAGACCATATCATATATATTTTATCCCCCACTAAGTCCAAATAATAATTGAAGGAAACAGATACATAGAAAACCCAAGAGAAGTAATCAATCCCCCGCAAATTTCTACCCAATTCTTCCCTTCTCCGCTCAAGATTTAAAGATAAAAGACAGTTAGAATGAACATACGTGTTAGATATGAGGCCAGAAATCCATCCACCGAACAGACTCGAAAGTCCCTAGAGGGGCCTTACGCAAGCTTATAAAGGATTCCACAGTTATAAAAACGATAGCAAAAGAGTACCATGCAAGAGCGACTAGAACTGAAACACCACCTAAATAATTCGAGAAAAAATCTTCCACGCACTTGGGTATACGTATTGACGCTTGAAGGACATAGTATACAGAAACGAGAAATATCAAAAAGACGGGTGTTGCGAGGGAAAAGGACGATATCTTCCACAGTATTCCCTCGGTGTGTGTTGGAAACGGGTAGTTCCAAGCAGTCAGATGAGCAGCACTTACAAAAATAATAACACATATCGAAGTTCGCACACTGGCGTCAAAATGACCCAAGAAATAGAAGTGGTTGGTTTCCGCGGTCGTGAATTTATCGGTATCAAGTGGAGAATTTTCCATCCCATCGATACTTAATACTATGGGTTCTTGGGCATTCAGGGGTTTGTATCCCCATAGAATATAGGATACCAACACAAACATTACTTGTATGGCCACATGTAGTTCGAGGAGGGTGATTGGCAAGTTGCTTGCTTTGCGCGCAGAGCACTGGATGACCATCCAGAGCGCCTGAAGACAGACAAGAAACTTTGCGATGATATCCGCCTTTCCTTTATCCATGATCACTCTCTTGCTGATACAATGCCGGGAGATTTTATTCGCCGCCAGATAATGCAGGAAACCCTCTGAAGTAAAAGTGAGGTAAGAAGAGCTTGTGAGATTGTCATTTTCAATACTCACGTCGTTCTCCGGGTTGTCATAAAAAACTACACAGCCGCCCATCACGACGAAGAAAGCCCCCTCCATCCCCATGTTATCCTCAGGGCTTCCACGTATGATGCCAAATTGATTGCACCACGCTTTGTGGACCTCCGTGGCTTTTTCCCGCTGATAAAAAGCGTATAAAAGGACGATTTCCGGAGCAAGTAACGCGACAACCATCCACACGAGTCTATAACGTAGGAGTCTCCAAGTTGTTGGGTTCTGGATGACATCGGGATGAATTGAGGTCCAAATACAGAGACCAAGGGTGATTAAACCACTCCAGAGAATACCCATCGTTCCGCGGCCCTTAGGCTCGGGAACGAATGCAGGTTCGAACTCAGTGCCATTGGAAGCGGCAAAGCAGAGACACTGTAGGAAGACCAAACTAAGAAGGATATAGCCATAATGGTTCCTCATTGTGCTGGTTCAGCTTTCCCACCGTGTAGTTGTGTTTTTTTGGGGGGGTTCTCGAGCTCGTGGGGCGGGTTGTATTTAGTTATGCGATCTAAATAACTATATATGTCACGCCCAATCTGTCAATGGGTGACACTTGAGATTTGAACTGCCTGTCTCTACTCACTGAAGCCGATAGAAGATGTCATATAGAAGCGCCACGCACGGTGCTCCCTCCAACAGACGTGAGCCCCAGTGGGAGAGGTTCTGGCCTATGCAGCGGTGAAAATATTAGACAGTAGATCCATATTTCATCAAGCGGAGTATATACTACCTCAGTTAATATTTACAGCGGCAGGATAAGCTCCCGTACGTGAAGGGATCTCCTTGTGGTAGGAGAGGGGTTCTATAGCAAGGTGTAAGGGCAAGTACTGAGGCGCCCATTTTGGGGGGAATTTTAAAAAGTGAGTGCCTGCAAAAGGATCTGATTGGGCAGATGGATAATTCTTTGGCAAAACAACACCTGGCAGCCAAGCAGGTACTAACGCCTGTGACCAGTTGTCACATATATACGGTTATGCTGAATCCAGTGTTGGCGGCGTGATCGTGTCCTATCTAGAAGAACGCTGGGCATGGGGCGCAACACTAGGTTTTATGGGGCTAGCTGGGAAAGGCTGAAGCGTCCTCTGTAGCCAATATATTCCAGAGCCAGTAATTATGTAGCCTAGTTTAGGATCCAGACACGATAGAAGGCGGTGTGTTTACTTCCTTCTATATACGGCTCCGTGCGGGGGTGGAATGGGCTAAACGAGGCTTTTCTCCAACAATCCAGCGGGAGAAAGGGCAGGGGGTTCTGGTCGAAGCCCGGTGTTGGGGGAGAGGATCTAGGGCCGGGAGAGAGGAGTGTACGCATACATGTACCGGGTGTGCACCTTAAATACCGAGACACCTGGATTGATTGGGTAAATTTGTATGGGCGCCATGTGTGGCAACCAAAAGCATCCAATGAGTTTTGGCCTTGGCTGCAAGATTTGTATGGGGGAAAGAAGTACGGAGACACTTCATATATTTTCATTTAAAAAATCTAAATATTTTCCTAAAAATACAAAAAATAACTGCTGAATAGCGCTCAATCTCAGCTTCATCTGAATAGCGATTTATAGTTATTAAAAAGCATTTTGGTGAAGTTCAAAAAAAACGAGAGTAGAAAAGAGGTTGAGGAGGTTGTGTTGTGAGAACTGCGGGGCACACTATCCAAATACCTGCTTGGCTGCCAAGTGTTATTTTTTCAAAAAATTATATTATCTGCCCAACCAGATCCTTTTGCAGGCCCTCACTTTTTAAAATTCCCTAAAACAGGCGTCTCAGTACTTACCCTTACACCCCGGTACGTACCGAGTAGATGCGGTAGTCTCGTTTCCATGCCCTGCGGACAGCCGGCAGGAGAGCTGAGTTAAGTATGGGAACAAGCCTAGGGAAGGACTGCTGTCATGGCCCACACGCGCACTTCAACACAACTTCTCACTCACCTACGTGTACCTACTACGAACCCCACCGCATACCGACCGGTCCTAATCCGTCTACAATCCTCAAGATAACGAACTGGCCAGTGCACCGGCAAACGTACTACATATACCTAACTACATGTACCCCCGACCTTATTAGAACATGACCGCGGGGGAGTTCGGTATCCTGTCTGCACTACATGTACATGTAGTCCTCGAGCTCGAGTATGTAGCACCACTAGACCCAGCACCTCTAATAATCTTAATGCCTGCAGTATTAATTCCCGCCGTATTAGGTTACCGGCGCCCCGATTAGTCCCTCAATATTATCTGGGCCCCGCACCTTAATAGGGTAGGTGGGGTCACGGTTAGCCACAGCCCTAACCCCGGCTATCCGAGCATCACCAGATTCACCACTCACCCGATCGATGACTGCGGCAGCGACATCATCTCCGCCCCGTACGTTATACTCAATCACCTTAATTGATTTGCTGCACGATATATCTACATATATACGAATGTTCCGGCAGCTCCTCTCTGCCGTCAAGTCTACCATCACCACCAGTAGGAAAATGTCTACCGCACCGCCCCCATCGCCGCTCAAGAAGCCCTGCAAATTGGCTTTACTCCAGCTTGCCAGCGGTCAGTAGTAGTCCCCCCGTCTTGTCCCCCGCGCAGCAAAAGGGACTAACGCCCCACAGGAAACGACAAAGCCGCCAACCTTGCCAATGCCCGCACCCAAGTAGCCGCCGCGGCCGCCCGCGGCGCCAACATCGTCGTCCTCCCGGAATGCTTCAACTCGCCCTACGGCACCTCCTTCTTCCGCACCTACGCCGAACCCATCCCCAGCGCCACCACCAGCTACCCCGCCTCCTCCACCCCAACCTACACCGCTCTCTCCGCCGCCGCCCGCGAAAACAACATCTACCTCATCGGCGGGTCCATCCCCGAGCACGACCCCGCCACCAACGCCCTCTACAACACCTCCCTCAGCTTCGACCCCACCGGCGCCCTCATCGCAAAGCACCGCAAGATCCACCTCTTCGACATCGACATCCCCGGCAAGATCCGCTTCATCGAGAGCGAGGTGCTCTCCGCGGGCAGCGAGCCAACACTCATCGACACCCCCTACGGCCCGGTGGGGCTCGCCGTCTGCTACGACGTGCGCTTCCCCGAGCTGGCGATGATGGCGGCGCGGAGGGGCGCGTTCGCGATGCTCTACCCCGGCGCGTTCAACATGACGACGGGGCCGCTGCACTGGGAGCTGCTGGCGAGGGCGCGCGCCGTCGATAACCAGCTGTGGGTGGGCATGTGTAGCCCTGCGCGCAGCATGGAGGCCGGGTACACGGCGTGGGGGCACAGCCTGGTGGTGGACCCGAACGGGGAGGTGGTCGCGGGGATGCAGGAGGGGGAGGGCTATGTGGAGTGGGAGTTGGCGCCGGAGAGGATTGCGGAGGTGCGGCAGGGGATTCCGGTCACGAGGCAGAGGAGGTTCGACGTTTACGCTAATGTGGCGGTCGCGGAGCCGACGGTGGGGAAGTAGGTACTGGCTAGCTAGCTACATGTAGGTAGATAGTTAATCTAACGCTGCCCTCAGTATTTATTCCTAAGTGTTGTAACTTTCCTGCAGCTATCATTCATACCCCGGGAGATATAAAATCTCTCATCCGCGCTCTTGATAAAGGCAATATAGTATAAGTCCTGTAGCGCTTGTGATAGAGTCCAGCAATGTAGAGACCTTGCAGTCGCAGTAGTGGTTCGAACCAGCTGTAGAAGCGCCAGTCGGCCCTCTCTACTGACTACATGTAGGTACACCCGCCGGAAAAAAGTGCAGAAACAGCCAATGCAAAACTAGAAACTGTTTCCACAATCCCACTAGCCCCTACTCCCCTACTGCTGTCAATATTTTGTAGACATCTCCCCCCAATCTGGCCGTTCCTAGCTTGGGCTTCAATAGGTTTTCATTTAGAGTAGCCTCTATCTTTGTCGAAGACTGGCTATGCAGTGCTCGTGGGGTTGTATATATATGGCAGGTCTGGGATTCAAGTTGGAGGCACCCGTTGCCACGCTCCTCACTTTTTTCCTGCGGGTGTACTTTACAAAGTATCATTGAACAAGTGAATGCACACATATATAGCCCAGAGACCCCCGTTACTCCCGGCGCGGGCTAGAAAAGGCCGCAAAACGGTGCCGGGTCCAATCCAGTTGTAGTAGCTAGCTAGCTTTACACGTCCCAAGCAAGCCAACGACAGTCCGCCCCTCCCAACATGTATATACACCCCCCAACACAACCACCAGACCGCCACCAAAATTGGGAGGAAGAGGAAGAAAACAAAAACGAAGGGGTGAGTTCAGTACCTAGGATTCCCACATGGTCACCCACTGTAGTACTAACTAGGCGATACGAGGCTTATGTCTGGCAGAGCGAACGGGATGCCCAGCTTTCATCGTTCTGTGACTGAACACGGCGGATCACTCGGTTTTGGGGGATTTCTGATGGAATATCACTGAATGGCACGTTTTTGAGGTTTGGTCTTTTGAAGGGTGGGTAGACGGTACGGGGGTTGCTTATTGGTATAACTGATTCGAGATAGGAGAGGTGCCTTGTGTGCATACGTAGTATGTACTCATATAAAACAGTCACTTACAGATGTACTTATGTACGCACCGGACAATGCTCCTAGGCACAGTGGCTTTTCCATGGCTCGAGGTCAAAAACAAACAGTCAGTTGTAAATATTAATGTTAATTTAAACGTAACTAAAGATATAGCTGTAATGCTACAAGCCACAGCCTTGGACACGGGTGCGTCTGGCGAGCTTCTTGGGGCTGGTATAAAAGTGCCCGGCCGGAACCATTCTCACTAGTAGAGTCATGTCAACGCAGCCATCCACAAACCTCTCATTCCGTACGTAGTAATTACGTAGTAACTGTTCAAGATAGTTTTAGGGGCGTAAAACTACAATTGATTTGAGTTACAGTTGTCATTTCCCCGCTGGTATTTCGCTGGAGGCGTTATTTTGGTGGGTGAGACATAGTATATCACTCGGTAGTCTGGAGGCGGTGGAAATTGGATTCCGGTTTTCAACTTTGTTACCCTACCTACTAATCTAGCTGTTTGATTTAAACTACAACCCTAGTACGTACCGGAGGCTTTGATCCATATAAACCGTTAATTCCCACGAATGCAAAAATGAGTTAAAATCATCTCGTTGCTATGTAGTACTCGGTTTCGAGTTCAAGAAGTTTTAGGGTTCTGGCGGAGAATCATTCCGCTTCTAGTCGAAACCGGCAAGAAGGACACATGTAGCCAACGCTACAACACCTTACTAAAATTCAATGTCGAGTTCCTACCATCTACAAAAAAAAAAAAAAGGACCCAAGTACCGCCTGACCACGCATGTGGGGTTTAAATACTTATGAGCCAACCTTTGAGGAGGTACATACATGTGTTTAAGCCCTTCCCAACCTATGTATTCACCCTGTGAACTTCATCGTGGGCACGTAGGCGTGTAAACATGCGTGTGTTAACGTTGTGCTCACGCCCCTTCTGACCATTTCAGCCTTTAGAGTGGTTGCTATGTAGACCCTACTACATTTAGTATTTCCGCTCAGAAATACGAGTGATGCTAGTGTTCTCTTGTGGTGCTTCTCCGGGCTAGGGCCGCCAATTCGGGTTTTCCTAATGTGATAAAAATACATGTAATTGAGGGGTAAAGGTGTTTATACTTAGCATGACATAAGTACATGTACATGTATATATGAGCCACCGTTGGACATACAAGCAAAGAGAACACATCCTACGTTGCCCCTCACATTCATCCATATAGAGCTGCACTTCGGTTAGTAATTCCATTTACCACGCCCACATTCAAACACGAAACCACGAAACTTTTGGACCAATCCCTTGATAAAAGGATGCCTCTTAAACAAGGATTCCGGAAGCTCTTCACGGCCCAGCCCAAAAAGATTGAGGATATTCCTGTGGTTCGATTTCCGCTTTGCGCCCTACCCAATGATATCATCGTTTATCTTGCTCACCATCTCGCCTACGATGCACTTTTCAACCTCATTCAAACAAACCACCGGTTCTACGACCTCCTCATCGTACCTCTTTATAGGAGATTATTGGATAACAACATTCACCTAAATGTCGTTGATACTGTTGCAACATCTTCTCTCAAGCTCAATAAGGGCACAGTGCGCAATCTCCTCAATGTGGGCGCGCCTCTCCACGTACTTGCCGGCTCTATCAGAACTGTTGCGCACGACTCTCACTACATGGACAAGGACTTGGTGCGTGGCCTGTACAATATAGCCGATCCTATCGAGAGAGTCCCCGCACACGACAATACGATTTTAGTACTCGCGGCGCTTTCCGGCAATAAGGAAATAGTAAACATGATAGAATCCTCACTGTGCCTCCAGGCAGACGAAGGCTTTGGAGAGCTTGTTTTCAGCATGGTTCCGAGGGATACAGTAGGCCGTACATTTTTCGATACTTCAGGCCGCACCACGCTACACTTTATCTGTTCTTCTAGCGGGCAGTATTTCTTGGGGGGCAAATTGTACGACCGTGGGGCTTCAAGGCGGAGAAGAAAGTTAGCTCGCAGTATGGTGTTGCGGATGATCAAAACCCACCAGACGGATATCAACAAGAGAGATCTTGACGGACGCACGCCCTTGCATTACGCAGTTCAGGGGCCTGAGACCTTTATTGTAAAGATGTTGTTGGACTATGGCGCAGATGCTAATATAGCAAGTAACTCTGGAGTAACACCACTACATGCAGCGGCAAGGAGTAGGTGGATTTCGGCAGGACTAGCCGCCGGTAGGCTTCTTCTACGGGACGGAGCGGATATGTCTCAGGAGATCCCTTCATCTGGGCTCACGGCGCGTGATCTTTTGTTGGCCCAGGACTGGGAGGGTCTCAGTCCTGCTGAGAGGAAGATGAAAAAGCGGTTTGTGAGATTGCTGAAATAAGGGTTATTTCCTGTTCTATCATCTTCCTATTTGTGTTTCCTTATTTGGTGGGCTGTCTCTTTGATGTCATGTATATAAAAAGCTTAGATTGGGTTGGTTTACCGTATATATAATAGATTGCATTGTGAATTCTTGATGTTGAGGGCATTAATCATTCAGTCGGTAACAGAGTGTGGCCAATGCCATGATCGAGTGACGCGTGGTGAGTATTCATGTAATTGGGAAATTAGCCAACTTGCTCCCTCCTTAAAATAAAGAAAGAAAGAAAGAGAAGGAAACAAAGAAGAGGAAGAAGGGGAAGAGGAAGATACGCCTAGTGAAGCCCATAAGTGTTGCCATCTTATATAACAGGAGAAGTATAATTGATACCAAGGACGGAAGTCTGAAGAGCGATCTGAGAGAAAACTAAGCGCGCGATATTCTGAAGAAAGTTGACAGATTCTAGATGGTCATGGTATAGTTTATGTAGCCTCTCGTGCGGTGCCGGATCTGGACTGTGGTGTTGATTCTCAAATTTTGATTAGTTCTTGGCGGGATTTCACACCAAAGACTATCGCCAAGAACTAAATATTTAGATTCAGAGGTTGTTGGCCAAATCGCTCTAATGTGTAATCTCTCCGTTGACCATCACTCTTTTACAGTCCAAGATCAATCTAATAATTCCTTTCCTGCGCCCTTGCCCAACAAAGCGCACAAATCCCATACACCAACAAAAGCACATTGAACTCTGGATGTCTAGTCATTGCCCCTCGGGATTTGTACCGTCTCTCCCCTTCGAACTGATCATCCTTATCGCTGAGAATCTCTGCCTTTCGGATGTCATAATGCTCCTGCGGGTCAGCCGCTCCTTCTGGGTGCTTTTAGCTTGGATGGTTAACCGTACAGCGCTCCTGCCTAAGTACAGGAAGATTGCGTTCTTGTGGGCAGCGAAGAATCGAAATAAAGCTCTCATGTCTTTGCTGATCGAAAAGGGCAGAAACTTCCTGGTCAAGCGGAGTGACACAGGCACAGTGATTTTCAGATCGCCACAAAATCCTGCTTATACAGCTACTCTTATAAAAACCTTGCTGGAGCTTCGTGGCAAGATTGTCGTCCAGGATTTGTTTGACTCTTCCACGCCTCTCCACGAAGCGGCGCGGTTAGGACAGTTTCGAGCTACAGAACTGATGCTGGAGGCGGGTACAGAATTGGAGACTGCGGATTTCCGTGGATGGACACCGCTTTTTCACGCTACCTGGGAGGGCCACTTAAATATTGTCAGAAGCTTGGTCAAGCATGGTTGCAATGTTAATGCTATGGAGAATCATCAAATGACACCACTCCATCTCGCGGCAATACAGGGGGACCTAGATATCGTTAGAGAGCTGCTTGATTCCGGGGCAGATTGCAACACTGTTGATTTTAGGGGGTGGACCGCTATTGAGATGAGGGAATATACACAGGGGGGTAGTGACGATATATCGACCATGATCCTCAAAAGGTTGAATCCAGATTATGTGAGCAGCTTGGGTCAGACAGCTCTCCATATGGCAGTTATTTTACGGGATCTAGGGAGAGCTGTTTATTTCTTGGATCAAGGCGTAGACATTAATTATACAGATGTCCTTGGGTGTACAGCTTTGCATGATGCTGTAGTATCTGGTCACAGGGAGATGGTTAACCTTTTATTATCAAGGGGGGCGGAAGTCAATGCAATGGATTCCCAAGGGAAAACACCACTCCACTGCTTACTGATTCACTGGCCACGAAATATAACCCCGATTGCATGGGCACTTCTAGACAACGGCGCAGATGTTAGACTCAGGGACAATGAGGGGGACTCCATTTTTGATAGCATGGCTAGTTTTGAGGTTTTCCGAACAGATACAGAGAAATTGCTTCTCCAGCGACTTCTGAGAGGAATGGATATCGACTTCACCAGCAAGTATGGCGGGGACACTCTACTTAATATAGCCGTAGAATTTGGAAATGAAGACTGCATCCGGGTACTCTTGGATAATGGGGTGGATATCAACGACTTTAACCAACTAGGAATGACTGCTTTACACCAAGCGGTATCCCTGAAAAAATCAGAATCCTTAATACAACTCCTTCTTGACAGAGGTGCGGATCCAAGTTGTAAAACTTTGGGAGGATATACGTTTATAGACCTGGCATTCTGCCTGGGGTACTTCTGCACACCAATTGTGAACATTGCTTTCGCCAATCCCCATATAAGGTCACAATTTAAAAACCAAACATTCCTCCACCTTGCCGTCCGTACACTTGATATTACATATGTCGAAAAATTTACCAGGCTCATCGACGTCAATGTCCAAGACCTCTGGGGACAAACACCGCTTCACCTCGCAGTCGCGGAGTTACGGCTAGACATCATCAGCCTACTAATTGGCCACGGTGCAGACACCAATATTCGGGACGGCGAAGGAATTGCGCCGCTTGCCGAGTTATTCCGGGCTTTAGACCCGACAAACACGGTGGTGCCGTTAGATCTAGTAATGTTGCTGGCGGAGGGAGTTGACCTGGATATGAAGGATATTGAGGGCAATACAATGCTAGATATAGCGAGAAAGTATCAGCATTATCAAGCGGCTGACTTGCTGATGTCTCTTAGGAAAGAGGGATGCGCGATTGTTGGAGTAGATTATGGCAGTAGCAACTTTCGAGAGGAGGCTATGATATTTTAAGGGCCGTGCACCTACCTACTTGGGTTATGTCCTATCATTACCTTGGCTGCCGAAGGTTCTACTGCTGCTGGGGCGCCTCTGCGGATCGAGTGAGTTTCCATGACAGATGTAATTATTCAAACCAGGATTTGTAGCTTATTAAGTATAAATAATTAATAATTAATCACTCTACACGGACCATCCCTCTCTAATCTTACTCTACTAACTGAACCTCGTCCCCAAACACATACATCCTTTCCCTTGCCTCATCTTCACTTTCTACCATTCCCTTCCTCCCTCATCTTCACTTTCTACCATTCCCTTCCTCCCTCATTTTCACTTTCTACCATTCCCTTCCCCCCACCAGGCACGGACCCGAACTTGCATATATAGTGGGTACATGTACCTATATGTCCATTATACTTAATTCATACACACTTATGTACCCACCATGTAAGTATAGCACGGTATAGTACCAAACCCGCACATCTTGCTTATAAGACACAGCCTTACGCTAAGAAGAAACGGCTCACAACATCTCCGCTTCCGTGCTCTCGGGTCGGATGCAGACCATGAAACAACTTCCTTGAATGCTTCCTTGGTATTCCGCGGGATGCAAACACTTTCTCCTTCTGTGCCTGCATACTTTTACACACTTACATGCATGTACCTACATGTACCTACACATGTCATATGTATGTATGCATACACCAATAGAGTATATCATACATGTATCTATATGGTCCAGAGAGATCTGTAACACACCTCGCCGTCCCGCGCCATCGAATCCCCTCCCAATATTGCTGCCGCCCTAGGAAGGGGGGAAAAACATTGTTTATCATCCACCCTCTGCCGCATGTGCACTGCGTAGTGTCCAAGCCCTATATATCCACCCAACAAGGCCACCCCAGTACTTATATCTATATTACACCCTTCAAGGTGAAGTCGAGAGTTCTGCAGGGATCACAGCAACAACCACAAGGGTCGCTGTCAATGAAACGACATGGGATGGCGAAAAGACGCAGGGGAAGGGAGTGCGCGAAGAGATAATCCGGTCGGGCCGGTGTTGCGATGTGGGAATGTGTTGAGGATAGGAGAGGAAAAAATGTGACGCGTACAGGAGGTGAAGGACGGAGAGGCGGTAAGTGCCAATCTAATCAGAAAGGTCGATTGAGAATCTTCTGGTAGTATTTGGGCGATTATGGATTACAAAGGATATCTGACTCTACTAAGAGGGTAGGCTAAAACTACATATATGTAATCAGGTACAAAAATTCGAGACACAGAGAAAGGGCTCTCATTAGGAGAGTTAATGAATCAAATCCAGCTACAGTTTCTCAAAGAAAGAAAGAAAAGGCCCCACCAGCATAAGCGCTGGATTTTTGCCATACTCTACGTCCACCTATAACTCCCCATTCATTAAGCCAACATGCTCGCTATCGTAATCCAAATCCCCATGGTTCCTGGCGTAAACTTTCCAGGCTCTTGGTTTTCAGTGCCCTGTTTTCGAGGGACCTTGCCGTCCGAGTCGCACACGCAGGGACTAAACTTTATGCCGACGGAGCGCCTAAATAGCCGGCCACGAACAGGTAACCCTCGCCCCCTCTCTCTCTTCATATTCTTTTGCCCATTGAACAAGGCGAGGGGTGACAACCATTTTACCCACCCGGAAATTAGCCAGGAGCCAGGGGCAGTGAGGTTCAGTGGCGACAGGTTTGCTAAACGGTGTGTGGTGGGATGATCCTGTGGTCCGTGGATACTTTCTATCGGTTTCGGGTTGATGGGCAGCCCATCCCATCAATCGATCTTTGGCAGTCTGTCGGTAAAAAAAAAACAAAAAAAACCGTTTTTTTTTTCTTTCTACTTTTGGTCATTGTGGTTCACTCAGGGCCTAGAGCACCCCTCCTGCTCCTCTGAAATGACGGGCAGCAGCGCAGAGAACCGATACCCAACGTAGTCCTCCTCAAATGACAACACCGCACCCTCCGAGTTCTCCCACCAGCCAGAGCGGTAAACCTTCCACCAACCGAGTGCCGGCAGATACTCCTCCCTAATTTCCTCCTTTTTCCCCCAACTCAAATCTTCGTCATGGTCGTCTGAGTATGTCGACGATGCGGAGGAGACTGAGACAGCGTCCGAATCGTCATCTGAGTACCCATATCCCTCGTCGTGTGATGCGGAGCTGAATGAGGCGTTGTCTTGGACTTCTTGGCCGTCATAGCAACCGAGCCAATAGGAGTGCGTGGAGGCTGCATCGTCTTCTTCATCGGTGCTGCAGGTGTCACATTCCGCTTCTCCACATTCCCAGGCGGTTGCGGGCTGGGCTTTTTCAACTTGGAGGTCGGTGGTACTTTCCCACCAGTTGGCTGCAGATGTGGAAAGCTCTTCTGTTGAGTCTTTTTTTTTAAGTCAGAATTTTTTTTTTTCTAAAAAAAAAAATCTCCCCTTTGTTGGCCTGCTACTTACTACTAAACCAGTTCCAAGCACTGAAAGAGCCGCTTTTCTGCTCCTGTCTGAATTTCCGGAGAAGTTCGCGGAAGGATGTTGTAGAGCCTGCACTGAGGGACTGGATGTTCGACATCATGTTCATCTATCCGACTCGTACACTGAAGGTTCTAGTGGTAAAATGTTGTAATGAGATTTGTCGTGTGAGTGTTCAAGACAAGTAGCCAAGTAGCAAGCAAAGTAGCAAGCAAGTAGCAAGGTAAAAAAAAAAAAGTTTAGCCGTCCACGATGAATGATGGGGGGGGGAGGGAGGGGACGAAGAGACACTTATGTACCAAACGGTAGCTGTGGGAGTATGGAAGGGAAGTGTGACAAGGTAGTGGCGGTGGTGGTCTGGGAGAAGGCAATTAAGACACTAGACTCAGAAAATGAAATGCGGGGGAAGCAGGCATGACCTTATGGGCCCAGACATACATAACTTTCCCAGCACGGATTTTTTTTTTTTTTTTTTTTTACCTTCCACTCTCTTTTCCGCCCTGCATCTTATTAGCCTCCTCAACTCTACATACCTGCGGCTAAATCCAGTGTGTGCAGGCAGAATAGGCATAGACACATAACATGTTGGCACTCCCATTAATTCAATTGAGCCTCACATAATAGACTTGCTTACATCTCAAGCAAATATTTCTTGTCACGAGGGCAAGTGCATTCACGCATGCCCAGCCCATTCGGGACTTTTCCGTCTTCAAAAGCTCGAGCGCAACAGTTGAACAACTGGACCCTAGTTAACAGTGCTATGCTAGACAGCTCAATCCCTGAACCACGTGATATATCCCCGTATTTTCAGTTTGTACATACCTATTTCCCGTTACTTGTTTTTTATTTTTTTATTATCCCAAATCCTGGGGTTTGTTCTGGAAGGCGGATGACAAAAGTTCAATGAGAGACACGACTATCGATCTGGGGGCCCAATCACCCGGGTCGGCCCGCCCTCACCGGATCTTTCTAGTTGAGCAATAACTACCGTCTACAACCTCGTGATGCTGTCTTTCCAGCTTAATATAATGACATCCATCCCGTGCCTTGCTTTTTGCTTCCAAGGCTGGCCGTAAAACAAAACCAAAGCCCTACCAAGAGTCAAACACTGACAATTTCAGGTACGTTGCTCACGATGTCACGAGAGACCCCCCCCCCTTCTTCGCCCGCCCCGGAAGTGGAAATGTATTGTTCAGAACAGACCCACTTGGGTACTCATTGGCAGGTTTAATTCTCTGATGACAAGGCACAGACAGTTAGCAACCCAATTGCAGGTGGATGATTGATGAGGGCCGAACGTAGGTACCCAACCTAGGTCAGTTATACGCTACCTAGAATACTCTACCCTCGTGGACATTTGCAGGCGCCCACATATGCCAACCATTCTTTTTCCTCTTGGTGGGCTACCCAGACCCAACTTCTCGGGATTATTGGTACGCAAAAATGTTTTGCACGGTTGTGACCAAGATGATGATTTCTAAAGCTAGATCTTGTGTATCTTGAGCCAGCACTGCTAACCAGTACTTAATTTGCGATACATCTACCCGGTAGTTAGACTCAAACTCCCCCTATAGTTGCCACAGAAACACGAAAAAGACCTTTGTTTTCATGTACAATGCCTTCGAGAAGTATATTGGACCAAGAAGAAAGGCCGGCGGTAAACCGCTAAAACGCTAATGGACGCCTGACAACCACGCTCCCTAAAGTCAATTTTCAAACTGCGACCAGTCCTTTCATTAATTGCGAAAAAATTTCATGATTGGGCGTTCTGAAAAATTTTCATGGTCGAACATTCAATGATGTTCGATATGCTATGCTGCACTGCGCGGCCAGGGGGAAGGTCTAACCCCACCGTTTCTGTATAAGACCCCTGTTCATAGGGCCCTGCCAAGGATATTGGAAAATCAAGACATCACGTGCGAATCGGACAACCTTTTATTCCCGATTAATAAAGCTAGGAGAATCCTCGACCCTCCGATTGGATTCTCCTTCCTGGGATAAACGCGTGTATGGATCATATTATGAGCGAGATCTACGGAAAATTCAAGGATGACCGTTGCGGAGGTTTTGATTCGAGAGCCGTGGTCGGTTCACAATAGGGGCAATGCCGCCACGACAAAGGCCAGCTCTGTGGCGGTTTTGAATTCTTTAAATGTTCGGATCTGTATACTTCTACTGGGGGAAAGACGACTACCTACCATTTTATTCTTGCCCTGTCTCCTTTGATTCATGTTCTAGGTGTTACCCCTCTTCCAATATATGTATGGCTCCAAGGCGACTTATGAGAGTAGTACCTACATGTACTTTACACCACGGTACACCACTCTGGATCTTGATCTGATGCATGGAAATGGTGAGGGGAAGATGTCCCTTCCGAGTAACCATGCGTTACTTTACTTTAGAGTAGGACACTCCTGCTGATGAGACATAGCCAAGCACACTACCCCACAAGGATGCGAACAAACTGACATGTCGACTCCCGCCGATGCAAAAGGGAGAAATGGCGTTTCCTAATTCGCCAACTCAACAAGTTGGTGGTTAAATTTTTTGAATTTCTGAGTGCGCCTTTTTTACCACTAGTACTTCTACAGTGATCGGACCATCTGGCTTTTTAATATGTGCTTTGCGTGCCTGCTTGGAACCCTATGGGTACATGCCCCTAAGTCGTAGGGTAAGCTGAGGAGAGCCCGTATATGCGTGATCTTGTGATGGCGAACCAGTAAGCAGAAACTGAATTCAATGAGGAAAAATACTTCTGGTTGGGGAGATCTAGAGCCGCGGAGTACTTAAAGGTACCCGACTTTGATCTATTATAGGCGAGACATCTGCAAAGCCAGCAGGCAAAGGAACCACTGCTGATCGACACAAGGGACTACTGACGCTTTACCAAGACTTTGCGCAAATGGAGCCAGCTCCATTTTTCCATTGGTGCCGATCCCAAAGCCTGCCAATCAGATAATCGAAATATGAGCTGGCTCCATCTGCGCAAAGTCTCCGCGTTCTCTAACTACTGATCGAATTAGTTCTCAACCTGGGCCTGAACGAGTGATCCCTGGTGATGTCCGGGATAAAAACAGGAAACCAGAAAGCGAGGAGACTATTCGATCTACCTTGATCGTGGACACTCTGAGACCGGAAGTGAAGAAACGAGGGTAGATCCACAGCCACTGGATTTTGGAGCCTGAAGTAAGGCGATAATGCAAGGTACTAGTGATAAGTATTGAGGAGCCAACCAAGTGAAACAAAGAAACAAAGGTGGAACCTACCAATAGTTACACGTAATTATTGTATGTTATGGGTACGGTTGGTGGTTGGTGGGACATGCACCACGGGCTGGGGTGCAATTTCTCGTCCATCAGGAATGGGGTAACAGAGCTTGTTGGGCGTAAAGAATATTATAATCTTAACCGATGTTGGTTGATACGTCATTATCGATTCTGACCGAGGGACAATGTGCGGCTGAGGTTTGGCGTATTAACACATACATATCTAGACTGGCCTAACCCGCGGTAAAGGCACTGGCGGCGTACATGTATTTCAGGACCTGATAGAAAGACTTGGTTATATTAACGAGTAACACTATCGCCTAGTAGCCGAAACATGCTTAGAACCTTTTCTTATCATAATTTTATTCGTTTCTAGGTACAATAATATCGCATGCAGCTAAAGACATTCTCGGAGTCATAATTATAAGTTGATTACAATTAACGTTAACACAAACAGTAAATTTCTAAGACTGTAGAGCGCCAGGCTCCGGGCATGTCTGGGCCTACCGGGCGGTGGTGGTTAATAATACCTGTATGTTAATTTTTAATCTGTTATCAGAAATTGCATATATATTTATATCGGTACTGCTACTGGCAGTCGATGAAGCCGAAAAATGCACCTAAGTGGTCATATATCATCACTCGGTGATAGCCAGCCCTGGCCTTCGATCACATTACTATGACCCACAAACCATCACTTTTAAGAGAATAAGGCAAATATTGGCAAGGTACTACGTATGTAGTGAGTCGTGTTACGTTCCCCTGCCCGCTTTAAAATATAGTACATATCTAACCACCCATCTCGGCGTGGTACTGCTACGATCCACCAACGACAAAGAAACAAACCACCGATCAACGTATATATCCTCACTTTGTAGGGGAATATAATGCTTGCCCCAACCTAGCACAGAAGTATATATGCCTGGCTTAAGGCGATCAAGGTATTTGGATCCACAGCAGTATCTTTCAACTTGCAAGATAGCTCCTTACCATTTGATGCCAGATGTATATATATATATTGCTTATCGTCGGCAGATTTTCTTTTTTTTGTTATCCTTTATCCCTCACCTCAGGAATTGATATCTTAATGCATGGCCGGCCCATATTGCAGACCCGCAGGGCCCATACGGCCTAGGCCGGTTCGTGTAACTTATAACAGGAGATATACTAAGAGACATATGGGAACCAAGGAACCTTACATGGCTAAAGGATTTTGTATCAACCCTACGAAATGAACATCTATATACTTGGGTACTAGGGTTAGAACCAGAACATGCATTAGAGTTATTTGTATGGTAGATCTATAGAGCGGCGCCACTCCATACAAATAATCCCTGTCTCTTCACTTGCATGTTCTGGTTCTTATTGCTGCAACCGAGTATATCTAGCTAGGGCCTTTGAGCCTCTGCGGAAATATATAGCCAAGATAAATAATGTGGGGAAAGGGAGGGGAGGCCAGGGGTGTTTCTACATATCGCAAGGGATAGTCTTTCAGCATGTAGCACCCATTGAAGAATCTCCTCCACTACGTTTGGTAGCACTCTACTAAAAGAATTTTCAGGTACAAATTTCGCTACCCAGCCGCCAAAATCACGGCCCGTTCGGCAACAAGCTAAGACGGGGGATGAAAGATTCATTCCGGCATCCATCCTGGTGGGTTTACATCACCAGAAACCCGTTCCGTTGAACGGGCTGTGTAGAGTGCTCGGCTATAGCTTTGATGCACTTCTTATGGTAATGGCTTAACAGCGACACCCCAGACTACAGCTAGGCTGCAGGATAGGGCAGTGAGATAAAGTGCTAGAGGGCCTTAGACATGTAAACTGCCCGGTATATTTAAGAGTATTATAGATTGGGGTAAGTCACATGTGTTAGTAAAATTTGTCTGAGTAGGAACGTGAGGACGAGTAAGATGTTTGATAAATATGGATTTTATTCATGAAATATCACTCGGCATATGGGCGCCCGTGTCCGGGGTGTATTGACTGGTTGGTACGTTGAGAACTCATATATTTTACGGTTCGTATGTTACGACAAGGGCTGTGTTGATTAAACTCGCTTTTTTTGTTACATACGTCCTTTTGGCTTCTAGGTGGAGAAGAATCATTTTAGTAAGACTGCGCTTAAATTATAGAGGTAACAGGAATTAATTAACTTTAGCCTTGATTTTTGCACTTGAATAACCTGAGTCTTATAATATCGTCAATGCCATTCGCTGGTATGTCAGAAATCAGCCCAGAACCGGCCCGTCGGACAAGAAGACCACCAAGAAAGTCGCCAGTCCGGGGGTGAAAGGCATTAAGATACTAATCAATTAATGGAAAGGCGTCGAAGTGGTGCCTCTTGAATTCAGCTAGGGGCAGTGTTGGCAGGGCTAGCTAGGGGACCCACAATTCCGCCAATAACTGGTCTTCCAACGATAGGGACACGAAATACTATTTTGCAATTTGGTGGTTTGGCGCTCATAAATACATGTATTCACAATCTTATAATAGGGCGGAAAGTCGAGTGATGACTTATGAACATTACCAATATCAGTAGCCCTGAGCGCTGAGTTATGCAACCTCGGATGCTGCTAGCTAAAGACAAAATATGAAGTCCAAATACGCAAACACCCTTATGAACTTTGATGGTTTTATACGGTTTGCCAGCCTTTGGCATTGTATGTATATATGTAGTACTGAATAATTCTCGTGAATATCGTTGAGGGGTATCTCACCTCGCGTGCTTTATCAAAATAGTTTAATGAAAAAAACTGAAGCATAAAAGAGTCCATACATCATATAGAAAAAAGTAGAGAAAAGGAAAAGAGTAGAAAAAAGTACAAACTTTCGTTCCCACAGTAATATTACCCTATCTACCCCCAACCAGCTCCACCTACTAATATTACATTTTTCTAATCTTCGCCTTCTAGCCACGCCCTCGCGACCTCTCGGCTAAGTCTCAGCCTGACCACTCGGATGATTTCCTCAAGCCCACCCTTCTTCCCGTCTCCCACAAAGCCATCTCTCCAATCCCATGATCTCTCAATGGTATCCATGTCGATTCCCTTCAGTAAGACCCCTTCATCAATCCCTTTTCTCACCTCCTCCCATGAGCTCGACTTGATTATGCTATTTCTGTTGCTACCAGCCCCACCATTCGCTAGAGAGGCAACACCCTTCTTCGCTATAATCACCCGTTTTAAGAACTCATCTGCACGACGCATCGATTCGCCTCCTACTAGCTCAAAGTCTGTAAGAACTTTCATAACATCCATGCACTCGCGCACGCTGATGCAGCGTTCTGCACTTCCCAGAAATGGGATTAGTTCGCCGAGGAGTGCCCCAAGGGTCCATTCCTCGACTGCACACTCCCACTCAGGGTCTAAGACACCCCCATCTAGTTTTTCGCCAGCTGACTTTATGGTAGCGACTAGAGCCGAGACAGCGGGGGCAAACCGTCCTGCGTCGCGGAGAGCATAGAAGTTTCTAAGTGTGGCGTATCCAGAGAGCTCGAAGCGTAAGATCTGAGATGAAGTGGACTTAGGGGAAGATAGAAGCTTTTTGAGGGTATCGTCGAGGGATGAGTCAGGGGGAGAGGCGCTAGAGAGGAGGAGACATGACGAGAAAAGTTTGGTGAGAAGAGCATGGATTGAGGGGCGATGGAAAGCGGATAGGGAGTAGAAGTAAAGAGAGTCACCGTATGAGGTGGCGGAAGTAACGAGGCGGCCGGCGAATGACTAACGAAGTATATTAGCATAGGTAATCAAATTATGGTGATGTGGCACTTACTGCTGCAATATCTGAGGCTTCGTCAGTGAGATTTTTTTCGTTGCAGTGCTGTAACAGCTTCTGCACCCGATCCTTTGAATTGAGTTCAAGTTGTGTAAGTAGCTAGACGTTAAAAGTTAGTTATACTTCTAAATCGGCGTCTGTTATGATTAACTTGCCTTTCCGGCAAGCTCCTTCCCGCCTTTGACTCTCTCCAATATACCAACACCAGCCTCCCATCCTTCAAACTTGGCACTCTCATCCAGCCACTCAATACCAAATAGTCCCGCCGCGTACTCCTTAAGCACGCCATCGGCCATATCCCCTTCTGATACTGCCCGGCCCACTGACCCAAAAACCGCATCATCATCTTCATTAAAGGCGTCCATCATGCCACCCCTTCTCCTCTCAAACGCGCTTTCGTTAATGGGATTCCTAAGAATCGACCCAGCCCACCCACAAATTTCCACAGCTGCCGAGGCAGCAAGTAGCGAGAATGTAGGAAGTAGATCCGTTACAGCCATTGGGTCCCCAGTCATTATCCCACCGATTGTGATATCTAGATCAGACGTTGGATCAATTGGCATGTCCTCCATAAGAGACTCCGTAGTTTTCGATAGTCTAGCCAACTCCTTTTCTCGATGGTTGCGATCAACTTGTTGGAGATCTCCTCCTTCTGTATCCGAGTCCTCTTCCTCAACTGAATCGTCGTAATTCCCCTTACTGGTTGAACCAGCGGGGGTCCAGAACATCAGACCAACTATTGCCTCTTCCCACTTGTCAGTGCTCGATGTAACAGCATCTCGGTCCCCACGCATGATCTCATATATTTGCCTAAATCCACGAGCAACATCTTGAGGTAGAGGTGCCCTCTCTTTGGGTCTCCCACTGGCAACACCAAGGCCGAAGGAACCCAGACCATTCCGGGGGTGATAGTTGTTGTAGTAGCTATCATCCGTATCATCCAAGATAGAATCCTCAGCGTCAGAATTCCTCCCCCGGAGCTCTTCACAAGCGGCAAAAACGCTGCCTTGCCATATCCGCCAGGCGGCAGGCGTACCATGATGTTTTGCAGTCTTCGGGAAAAAGCCCGTTTCACTCGGGGCATAACTTGAGCGTGCTAGTCCTGGACACGTTTTAAGCAATTGCATGCAGGTAGAAGTAGCAGCTTTAATGGTATCGATTTCACCGGGACTATATCGGTTTTCGATACCGGGAATAGATTGGCCTGAGCTTGTATTAAACTTAGGAGCCTTGGTGACGGGTGCATCAATGCAGAGCTGGTCCCAGTCTGTATTACGCATAATATCATGTACTTCTTGAACCTCCCCACGGAGAATGAGGCGGTGGATTGAGTCCCAGTAATTTGGACTAAAAACGCAGTTAGGGTGGAAGGATTTGAGGGAGTGGAGTTGCTGTCGTGATGGATTCTGCCTGTGGGTGTAGAGCCATTTTCGCAATGTTTCGGGGACATTGGCACGGGAGTGATGCAAAGGAAGCAGAAGAGAAACAATATAGTACGCTTTGTAAAGCCGCGACTTAACATCACTCTTTGGAAGATGCGCGGCAAAGATTTCGAGCCACTCCTTTGAGAAGGTTGTCAAAAGCTGCTGCTTTTCTTCTGGGGAAGGCGGAGCGGGGCGATCCAGCTCCATATCCAGATCTTCCTCTTCAGAGTCATATCCTGTTGGATGGGAAAGCGCTGACCCAGGAGGTTCCATTTCCAAAAACAACCTCTGCATTACATCCTCCGTATTAATAATTAATGACCCAGGCTCATATACGATTCCAGGCTTAATCGTATCTCCGGCTCCTAATATTGTTCTCTGGCTATCTCCGTTGTTCCTGCTTCGAAGAAGGTCAAAAGACCCCTCACCTTCTGTCTCCTGTTCTACCTCGTCTTCTTCCTCGTCACCGAAAATCCCTGTTTCGTCCATGTCATCCTCATCAAATTCTTGATGCGTGTCATATTCTTGGTAAGTACCCTCATCCTGACTATCTTCGAAGATTTGCGCCCCGTCTTCTCCTTCATCGTCGCCATCAGTGGGCGACATGTATTTACCCCCGATCCTACTTTCACGCCCAGCGCGCGCGCCGAACTTTGGAGAATCCTCAGTAAGAGAAAACTTGTCCGTGGTATCTGGTGAGCCAAAAAACCCCTTCACATTACTCCACTGGCCTAACCTGGGGGGGGCTGGGGTAGCGCCGGCAAACATCGTCGCAGGAGTGGTGGTGGACCGTTGTTGTTGAGGTGTGGAAGAGGCGGAAAAAAGGCCATTGCTGGGAACGTTTCCAGCAGGTGGAGTGAATAAGGGAGCCGAGGGGTTTGAATCCGATGTGGGGCGAAGCATGGAGGAGTTTGGATGGGCCATGATTTGGGATGTGGAAGGAGGGTTTAAAGAAAGGACCTCGCGTGGGTGTTTTTCACTAAACCCCGAGAACCTGAGTTCAGCAAGGCCAGCAGGCAGGAGGATAAATAGTAAGGAGTAGGTGAAGCTGAACAGATGGTATATGATTGGACTACGAAAGGGAGCAAAGTGCAGCACAATCACGTCGGTGGATGCTTGGATGAAGACGAGGGATGATGTAGATTCCCAGCCTTTGATGGGGTTTGGAATTTGGCGATCGCGACAAGGGTTAGGGGTATAAGCATGCACGTGTGTCACGGGGTATGAGATTCAGCGGGCTTAAGTCGTTACACGAGAGCCGCAACGCGTGAAATTAAGTGCACAAGAAGGCGCCTATACCTGATAGATGTTCAGAGTCTGGTAAAATTATTGAAATGTGGGACTTGCATGACCCGGTAGTCCCATGGGCTCTTGGGGGAATTTTGCTATACATGTAGGTACCAACTACATGTAAGCCCACTCGTTACTGGACAGGGGAAGTCTACAGCCATACATGTAGTTCCCCTAACCCCGTAGTACTTACTACAACCACTGTCAACAGACTTACCCCTACACCCGTAGTACTTAAGCTTAGGTACACACAGTAGATACGCGGGTTATGAGTTGCGCGCTTAACGGAGAGTACGAAACAAAAATACGTACTACGGTGTCAAGGGTAAGTGAGTACGCAAACCGCACCGCCGGTTCTACTCACTTACCCTTCACACCGGAGTACATGTACTTGCCGAATTTTCAAGTTTAGGACGGTTGCCACACAACTTTTGGTTAAAAATGTGGCAAGTACATGTATGTATTGTACAGCCGTCCTGGCACCCTACTATATTGTGTCTGTTTATGAATTCTAACCCCAACAACCATTTCCCCTGCGCATACTCAGAAATTTTCAGGTATGGCCGTAATGAAGATATTGTAGCTCTCTGTCACAGTCACAGTAATGGGAATTAGAAAATAGAAGAAACACCCTCGTACTTTGACCCGGGGGTGCCAGGACTTTTCGAACGGGGCTGTAGGTACATGTATGTACATGTATGTATGCATGGGGTGTACATGTAGGTACAGGTACATACAGTACCAGTACTGTATGTACGTAGAGGACTGACTCGGTCTATCAACATGTAGGTCACGACTCACACCCATCACCTGGCTTTAACTCCACGGTGCGCGTGTTGGTGCTGTGATCGCCGTTGGGTATACTAAACTGGGCCACTAAACATCGCCACCAGTGGCAGGACAGCCATCGTTGAAATGCAGTTGAACGCAACTTGATAAATAAAAGATAAGCAGATGAGGCGTCCTTCGTATAGAATATCTCATGAGTCCGCACATGTATCTAACAGTCTCCTGGTCTCTTCTCTTCTTCTCTCTTGGTGCAGTAGTTTTCTTATCCTCTGACAGCTCCCCTGCGTCACCGTTGCTGTGCACAAACTGCCGCTGATCACATTCACTACTAGCTAGAAGCTATTTTACCTCTTCCTCTCTTCCTCTCTCCCACACTCTTCCCCCGTCTACCTTCCCCACCAACCCCCCCTTCCTTCCCTTCCCCACCAAGCTCCCCTCCCCCCCCTCCCCGGGCGGCTCCTCTCGTTCTAACCCATATACAACAATCTCACCATACATCTACCGATCCGTCTCTAGGGCTTTCCGTCTATCTAACTCCGGGTTCAATATCTTCATCCATACGTTACCCCCGCTTCGTTATAGATCCAAGCTTGAGCCTCGCCCAAGATGTTTTCCCTACCGAGCTATCTTCCAGCTCAGTGGGAAAAGAAGATCGTGCGTTATATTTTAAATCACTTTGATCTCTTTGAAGAGCGTACTCTAGGTGACTTATCAAATCTCGAGGGCTCGCTGGGCCGTAACTCAGTTCTTACGCTTAAAGATGTCGGAATTAAGGTTGATGTACGTATCACTCAGATATTTCTAAGCCTTAGCTTGTCACTGACTTCGCTCCTAGAGGCTCATGCAGCTGGTCAAGGTTCCGCTTCCTGCTCGGGTGTCGCTCACACATGCCGTGATCGGCACGATAAATTTGAGCTTGCCTGCAAATTTTCTATTATCTGGATCAATAGAGATAGTTCTCTCCGACATAAAAGTATCAGCCATAATTGCCCCCATAGTACAACCATCACCCCCCACATCTCCAGAGAAGCGGCAAAAATCCGATAGTAACCTTGATGTCGATTCTGAAGACGAAGAGTCTAATAACGAGTTACCTATTACAGCTGAGGATCTTGCTCAGTCATTTTTGCAGTCGCAACCGCGGCGCGAGAGGGATCAACTCCTACACTCTCTTTACCGGGGCCAGGATAACATGACCGAGTCAATGCATTCAACAGTTAGTACTACCTCATCATCAGACGATGAAGAGGATCTAGGTGTAGGGACAAACGTTGGTCTGCCAAAAATACTGGCAAATCTGTTCAAGGGAATTGGCGACAGGCTGAGGATTAGGATACGGGGGGTAGTCATATCGTTGGAGAGTACGGCGCCCGAGGAACAGGGAGGTGAGAAGATTCTGGTAGATTTGGAGGTCGAAGATGTCGATGTGGAGGGCGTCACCACAAATTCAGTCGCACCTGCTGGAGAACCGAGTAGGCGCCACAAGGAAGGGAAGCGGCGCATTACCCTCGATAGAATAAAAGCATACATAACCTCCGATGCTTCCCTATTCGAGCCCCTAAGCCCCCCCACAGCCAGTACTGTTTTTGGTGAGGCTTCAGAAGCTTTGACTGAAAAAATGACAACGAGTAATATTGCGGCCAGCAGAGATACCTTGACGCAGGCCGGTGGTTCCCTTAGCATGGCGAATTCAACCAATACTCTTAGGGATCGACCCACACAGCCACCGCCCACTGGAGAAGCCCTATCACTAGCGCCCCATGTGTCAGGTCATGGCGGGGAGGAAGGTGCACATGTAGACGGGAATTTTGACGAAAACAACTTTTCCGGGAGTGACAGATTCGCTGACTTTGAAGACTCTTCTTCCGATGATGAGGTTCTGGCATTTGCGCCCTCACCATTTGCCGCCTCAAGCCGGGTTCATGCCTCCGGGTCCCTCCCTCAACATCCTATAAATTATGATGACGATGAAGATAGCGAAGATGAAGGAGGGGCTACTTTCGCGAGTATGCTTCCTCCGGTAGAGCCATCATCTTCGATTCATATCCATCTACCCACTTCATTTTCCCATGCAGGGTCCCCGTCCGCATCGTTCCATGCTCGGTCTCAATCCGCATCATTTCGCGCGTCTTCACCTTTGTTGCCCTCAACACATGCCCGCTCGCAGTCGGGATCATTCTATAATCGACTGAAATCAATACCGACAAATGATTCTTCAGCAGAAGCCGTCGATAAGCCATCGTCACCTGATAGTTCACCGTCACCTGATAGTCCACCATCACATATGGTTAAATCTTTACCGTCACCCGGGCAAACTCCGGGTTCATATTCGAGTGAGACTGAGGACAACGGGTCTGGAGATGAGATGGATGCAGAAGCAAGTCGTATGCTCAGCGAATCTACTCTCTTTACCCATAGTGAGGCTGGAAGTTTATATCTTTCTGCTACTAGTGGAGTGTTTAACGATTCAAATAGAAGAGATGAAGAGGAGGGGCGATTGAAGGACGAGGCAGATGAAGAGGAAGTTGATGCAGATGAAATGGATGCTCGGCTAGATGCATTGATTGGTGACTTAGCAGCTTCGAGGAAGGAATCCGTTCTCGAAGCCATGGAGGAATCCGTTGGCAAAAATTTAAAGATTAGAAGGAGGGTGAGGAAGAATATCTTCGGTTTGGATAAGATTGAGATTTTTGTCCCATCTCTTTCGGCAGAGGAATCCCGAACCCACTATAATGAGGCAGCGGGTCCAAACACCCCCGAAAAAAACGAAATTGAGGACATTCACTATCCACAAATTCCAGGCGCCTTTTCTATGTATGCCTCAAAACGGAATATCGCCTCGGCACCTAGTTCCATTTCGCCTCCACGTCAAAGACGTCAAACAACGGTAAAAATCGTGGATACAAAATCTCCCCAAAGCACTGCGAATCCCTCGCAAGAAAAACCTGATGTTGAGATTAGGATCGGTAAAGTAGGTGCTGCTGTCGATTTCTCTGCTGCAAAAATCTTAGGAATGGTCATAGAAGCTGTTACTGGGGCATTTTCCGAGGATCTGGTGGGGGTGAAAGGGGGACGCAAGCCAAATGACACTCCAACAAACTCACCGGAGGCAACTGGACCAAGTTTAGAAATTTTTGTGCAAGAAATAGCACTAAAACTTATAGACCAGTTGCCGGGTGTCGTTGTGCGCAAGGAAGACGAGGAAGGAGAAGAGGAGTTGATTCACAATGAAAATAGTGGGACTGTTGTTGAGTGCCTTCTGCGCGAGATTAAAATCGTTCACACCAATCTTGCAAAGAGCACAACGACCTCTAGGGTCGATATAAAGGGATTCGCTCTAGGAGATGGAAAGGAAGATATATTATCGTTTATCCAGCCACCGTTGGCCAAATCCTCACGAAAACGCGGATCATACTCTTCATCCATCACATTCCCCGAAAATGACATTACGTTCATCATTTCTCAGAGTCCGACAAAAAAGAGAATAAATGTCATTACACTCCCGGTCAGGCTACATTTTGACCTCAAAAGGCTGGAAGACACCCTTGGGGCTTTTGGTGGCGTTGGAGGTGTCTTGGCCTCCACATCCACGACGGCCTCTACGGTCACAATCACGAAAGGCAGGTCTCCTGATGCAGCTAGAAGGTGGGGAGCCCATGAGCCGGAATTGCCAGAACCGAAAAAGGGTGATATGAAAATGCATTGCCAAATTGGAGGACTCATGGTAGAGATTGTGGGAAGCACTGGGAAGGTTGGCCTTGAAACATCCCCACTACAGATCAGGAGTGAAAATGGCGGTATCGTCGTGCAATTGGACAAAATTGGAGTCTACGGACCTGATTTGCCATGGGATAATGGGCAACAACAAGTTCCAACTAGCGTCATTGTCGAGAATACTAAAGTTGAGTTCTTGAATAAGCCTGAACAGGAAGACTTATCAAAACTATTGGAACTGTTGACTCCTAGTAAGGATCAATATGTCGATGAAGACGGCGATATCATTATCGACACTCTAATCCGGCAGCGTCAACAAGGCAGTATGCTCAGAATTGCGATAGGTGGTATTAAGGCAACTGTGGATGACCTTGGGGTGTTTGAGAGACTGCAACAAGTAGGGGAAGACGTGATTAAGGTTCTTACCGCGACGGATTTTGTTACTCAGGAGGAGCGCCCTGGCCTGTTGACGTTACTCCATATCGATTCCATTCACGGCAAGGTCGAGGTTGGTGGTGGTATTGGCAACCTTGAAGTGGATATGGGTAATTTTGGCGTTGCCCATGTCTCTCTTCCGAGTTTAGTTGCGCTTGCTGTTGGTAAGGCTAGGGTTAAACGAAATGGATCGGAGGAGTTGCTGGGGGAAGTTTTGCAGCACAATATGCTAGACAAGAGCGATGAGGGCAAACCAATGGTGATGATGAGGGTTGTGGGGGACGACCCCGAACCGGTCGTCAAACTCAAGCTCTGGAATATCAGGCTTGAATACCGGGTCCAGACCCTGATGTCCTTAATGGACGCTCCTCAAAAGGTGACAACCGAGGAGTTGGTGGCGGAAATGACCCACAGTGTCATCAATATTGCTCAGAAGAATTCTAGAGATGGAGATAGGCAGCCGCTGGGGCTTGACATCGTTATCCGGGACTGTGTGCTTGGACTAAATCCATTAGGTTTAAAGAGCAGGGGACTGGTTATTCTCTCGGAGTCAAGAGTCAATGCTGCACTGCCAAGCAGAGGAATGCTTCGAGTCGGTGTAGAAGTCAAGAAGGCATCTGTCATGCTCATTGATGATACTTCGGGCCTGAATCTATCCAACCGACTAGATCCCCGGCGCCGAAGGATCAAGGTAAACCGACTAGTCGAGGGTCTTTCGGCTCAGGGTTATGTGCCAATAATCACTATTTCTACAGCGCATGTCCTGCTCCAGGTTGTCGACGCCGAACGTAAAGGCGAAAAGGCAATTGATGTGGAGATAAGGGATGATTTGTTAATCATCGAATCCTGTGCAGATTCTACACAAACATTATTAGGGATCGTCAATGGATTGAAGCCCCCCGTGCCAGAGGAGGACGAGATAAAGTATCGGACAGAGATAATGCCTCTTGATGTCTTTAAATCCATGACTGAAAATGCCTTTTCTCTGCCTTCGCAGCTGAAATCGGGCTCAAAGGATCTGGTATTCACCTCAGACGACGACGAAGATGATGGGGACTTAGTTCACGATGATGTACCAACGAACTTAACTTTTATTGAGAGTTATTATAGCAGTCGTCAACCTACTTCATCTGTGAATATGCGGGGGTCGGCACATACAAAGGACGAGCTCGCGAACAGCATGCTTGAGGACGATCTAGGCAGCATCGCCCCTGGCCCACGCAAGCCACTTGGAGTTGGTGATAAGGGAATGTTAGCCTCCTTCACTGAGCAAGTCCATGTCCTTGAAGAGGAAGATTTGGATATTTTAGAAGATCACTTTCATCACGTTAAGCTTCCTACTGAGACAAAAAAAACGAATGGGGAGGTGGTCTATAAGTGGGACTCTTCCAGGAACGAGTATGTCCCATCTAACCACTCGCGTGTCACTCCGTACTTCCCCCTAAGGATTAAGGTGCGAGACGTTCATGCCATTTGGAATCTCCACGACGGTTATGATTGGCCGAGCACGAGAGATGCTATCACTCATGCGGTTAAGAAAGTCGAAAACAAAGCAGCCGAGAGGAGAAACCGTAAAGTGTCGTTCGATGTCGATGAAGAGGAAGGAAGCGTTATTGGTGACGTGCTGTTCAATTCGATTTATATCGGAATACCTAGCAACAGAGATCCAAAGGAGCTATCCAAAGGGATATTTGACGATCAAATGAGCGAGACATCATTTGCGCCTAGCTCGGTCACCGATGATCCATCTCGCCCTACCAGCCGGTCAGGAAATTCAGGTTTTGGAGGTGTGAAGAGTAGGAACCACAGACTCGCAAGAAGCAAAATGCACAAAATTCAAATCGAACTGAAAGGCATCTGTGCCGACGTCCTCTTGTTCCCACCAGATGTTGGTGAAACCCAGAGTAGCGTGGATCTACGGGTGAAGGATTTCGAAATCTTCGATCACGTCCCTACAAGTACTTGGAAAAAGTTTGTTACTTATATGCAGGATGCCGGAAACAGGGAGACAGGAAGTGACATGCTCCATTTAGAGCTTATGAACGTGAAACCAGTGCCACACCTTGCAGCTAGTGAAATTGTAGTAAGGGTATGTTTAGGTTTGCTTTCTCTATGAGTGATAATTACTGATGCTTTTTAGGTCACAATTCTGCCTCTACGTCTTCATGTGGATCAGGATACTCTGGACTTCCTGACAAAGTTCTTTTTATTCAAAGACAGCACAACGGGCGCGCCAGATGCTCCCACCGATGAACCATTCCTTCAGCGTGTAGAGGTCAATTCAATCCGCGTAAAACTTGATTACAAGCCTAAAAAGGTCGATTATGCCAGTCTCCGTTCTGGCCGGACAACCGAATTCATGAACTTCTTCATCCTTGAAGAGGCCGATATGGTGCTTCGCCACTGCGTCCTCTATGGTATCCCTGGTTTCGCAAAGATGTCGAAAATGTTAAACGATACTTGGATGCCGGATGTTCAAAAGACCCAGCTTGGGGATGTTATCGCTGGTGTTGCACCTGTTCGCAGTCTGGTCAACATTGGAAGCGGTGTAAAAAACCTTGTTTCTGTACCAATTCGAGAGTATAAGAAGGACGGGCGAATTGTCCGTGCTGTCCAGAAGGGGGTTGTGAGCTTCACCAAGACAACCACTGGAGAGCTTGTTCGTCTTGGCGCAAAAATTGCTGTCGGAACCCAGAATGTCCTCCAAGATGCTGAAGAATTCCTTGCCCCGACTTATGAACACCATCACCACCATCATGGCGAAGGAGACACTGACTACATCGGCACTGTTAGCGACTCCGACGAGGATACAGTGTTTCCTAGTAGTAGTGGTGGTGGCGCTGCCGACAGAAAAGTTATCAGTTTGTATGCTGATCAACCGATGGGAGTGATGGCGGGTCTTCGTGGAGCTGGTGATAGTCTGAAGAGAAACTTTGGAAGCGCAAGGGATGCCATAATGGCTGTACCCGGTGATATTGCGGATACTGGAAGTGCTCAGGTTTGTTTTGCCCTACTAGGTGGACCTTGGTATAATGCTATTATGTTTTTGGTAGAGTGCTTTTGTATCAAATTTACAACGGAACACTGATTTCTTCAATTCATAGGGCGCGGCTAGAGCCGTCATGAGAGCGGCGCCAGTCGCAATGCTTAGACCAATGATCGGGGCTACTGAAGCGGCTTCGAGGGCTTTATTGGGAATGACAAATGCCATGGATCCAGAGCAAAGACGTAGGGTTGACGACAAATACAAGAAGTACTAAGGTGTATGCAGAGGAGTTTGGTTTGGTGCCGGGTCTTGGTTCTTTTATTTCCACCTGTGGAATGGGTTTTCTTTCGTTTTCATAATGGGCGCAACTGGGGTTTAATCGTGTTGACGCTTTTGTTTGCTTGTCTGAATTTTTATAAGGGTCATGAGGGTTACACGACAATGTACACTGATTGATTGATTGATGTTTTTATTTTTATTTCTTTTTATTTCTTTTATTTCTGGGATTACTATTGAAGGATATATACTGCATCTTCCGTTGTTAGGTTTTGTTCTTTCCCTTCTCATGACTGCATGTACGTGATAACATGATCTCATTTTATTTTATTTTTCCCTTTCCACTTTTCTTTCTTTCTTTCCCCCATTTCTTTTTCCTTTGACTGTATCGGGACATAAGTATTTGGAGATTTGGAGATTCAGATAGAATGTAATAGGTACATAGACCACGTCCTTGCGTGCCCATCCGCATCTACATAGAGTAGAAGAAATGATCCCGAAAGTCTTATCTCGCATAAACCAACGCGGAGAAAAGGCACGAGTAATTAGACTGCCAGCCTCAACCAAGACTTCACTGGAGATGTATAAAAATGAAAGTAATCATGTTTTCTTTCTTATATAGCCCCTCACTTGGGCCGTGTAGATAGAACATATCCAAAATTATTATAAAGGAAGAAAACAGTCACAACCACCCGAGGAACTAAAGACGTACAGTATAGTGCAGATCAGCAGATCTCGCCTTATCCGAGTATCTAGACGCTGCCCCACCGTCAATATCTCCGAGGCGGGCGGTTTGGGTCAGCTGGAGGTCGTTGAAGTCATGACATACAATTAGCGCCGGTCAGTAACTGCTGTAGTGCCTGTGACCGCCCCGATAATGATGTGATAAAGGTGTAGGTGACGCGACGGGTGCTTGTATGTTGCAGATATATATGGGCGTCCCATATACATTCACCGTGACATGCCCAACTAAGCAACTACAGATGCGTGATCTCCAGTCACACTTGCTAGTTGTAACACCTGCTGGTTGTAGTAGTCACGGTGTATCACTCGATTGGAGACCCTGAGGACAGGCTGGCCGCACCCCCAACACGGTGACGAACCTGCCTTGTGTGCATTGGAGAGTTCTTAAGTAATTGCCCGGTCTAGGGTTTTTGGGTAGAATTCGTTGATTTGAGGACGAGAGCTGGATGCTGTCCGCCTGGCGGCGCGGGCGTGGGATAGCATGCCCGCATACTAGGGATCGAAGTAAATGTATTAACTTAAAGATATTTTGTAGATAACATATAATTATATGCATTCGACGTAGACATGAACGTTTCCCTAGTCGGCCTTCCCTTTGTAACGATATGAATATATAGTCACTGAGGCATGTATATACACGCACATAAAGATCTAGAGAACGTGTAGTTAACAAATTTATCCCAAAATAGTTAGCTGGCCAACGATTCTGTGCGCGTGTAAACAATACCAGCATGCGCAACCCCTCCGTTTCTAGACCAGACCAGACCAGACCAGACCGGCCTTGACCCACCAGCTGCGCCACATATAAGCTGTAGCTAAAATGCTGCATGGGTAAGAGTAGGCGATCCACCATTCCAGGGGCCAGCATGAAACGGGCGCTGTTTCCAGGACCCCGATACAGGCGGGCACAATGCGCCAGCGGAGAATTATTACGCACCCTTGAGGGGGGGAAGGCAGGAATAAGCTGTTTGCTGTGACTTGACAGGGTTTCTTTGGGCTCGGATAGTCGGGAGTGGCCGAGATAGTTGCGTGGGTATAATGTCGAGGGACTGTACGATGTGGCGAATGAGCGGTCTCGCATCAAGGAGGAGGTACAGGGATTAGGGCTAGAGTGAGGGACTAGAGACTGGGGTGTGAAGCTTAGGCGCTCACTTGTATTGAGGAGAGGCGCGGAAATGATAGGGACTGTAAGCTGTGGTTGAGACAGGTGAGATATCCCCCGAATTATCGATCGCAGGGAGGATCGTGAGTATAGGAGTAGTCCCTGGATATGGGTACTGGGAGCTGTACCGATGAGATCTAGCCCCCAACGTTATTATAATGCTTGTATACAGTTTGGCGGTAGAAGCTTTGTAAAGTAGTGAATACATACTTGTAGGTACATGTATTTGGCTGGTAGCTGGGGCTCATGGGTTTGTATTACAGAAGTCTGTGGCCTCTAGAACGGAGAGGAAAGGTCAAGTTAGCGTGGATCAGCTTCAGGGGAGGGCAGTTGCACGTAGCTAGAGTGGACGTATTGATGTAGTTCAGTATCGTCCAGGAAATAAATGATTTTGAGTCGAGTTGTAGATGACCTCTCTTGTAAAAATTGGTGCGAGCGGGCTTACACGGGCCATTCTGTGATCCCGACCCCTTAGTGGATCAATCCGGTCTAAAGACACTTACGGTCCGGAAAAATATATATGTACACTTTGAACAATAAAGGTATCAAAGACACGTTGTTTCTCCGGGTAAACATACCATAGAAAATCGCAGGCTACCTACATACATGTACTACATCGTCTGCTCCATCCCATGATCCAGATACGGGTACCTAGGATGTTTTGCTCACTGTGAGCCCTGATATCGACTGCATTATCGCTATTCAAAAACTACGAGAATAGCATCACAAGCAATGGCAGTGAAAGAGCCCCACTCGGTGGTCACCGTTTGGACATCTCTTCTATCACAGGGTTAACCGACAGGGAGAATCTTTGGTCTAGACCTACTAAGGCCGATCAACATGATCCAATTTGCGTCTTTTTTACGGTTTCTATGACGAGGTGAAACTGCCTTACAGACGTTGGGGCTATTTTTTTTCACATTCCGAGTGATTCTGCATGATTGACCACCAGCCTTATGCAGGAGGGATTTGCATACACAATTGGGACGGCCACCGGGCTCTCCGAATATTAAGCTCATTTTACCGTTCAATCAGAGGAAGGCAATCTCCAGGCGACCGAGCAGTAGGGGTGGTTTTATCGGCTTCGGGAATCTCCCCAGAGATGTCGATAGCCGATATCACATGTGTGTGTACTGAGTGGATGAAATTCTTTAATTTGAGTAAACCAACATGATACATTCCTAAATCGGAGAGCTTTTGACAGCCGGTATCCGTAGCGGTTGTCGACACATTCGTTTCGGCGCTGAAATTCATGAGCAATATCTCTTCCGATTTCCCCGTGATCCGAGGTTTACAGCCCTCACCAATGGTTTACTACCACGCCCCCATTAATGCGCAAGATCACACACACCACTAACGCACCTTCCACATCGTCCACACCTCCGAGCTCAATCTCAACCACCTCCCAATTGAAGCAGCCAATGTTAAGCTTTCCAGTGGGATCATCGATGTTTAAATTCTCTCCCTCGAGATCTGACTTCCTAATGAGGTGAATACCCTGCCTGCCAAGAGATGTTGATCCCGAGTCCATGTTTTACGTCGATCCTAGCCCTGTAGCTCTAGGAAGCGAGAAACCCTATTATTGGCTGCATTCTGAGATTTATTCGGCCCCTTCCTTAGCTTTCGTTCGCCATCTGCTAGTGACGCTTCGCGTGCCCGCTCCATTTGCTACTGGTGCAATAGCGATTGGTAGGGCTTTAGAATCGCGTTTGTTATGAAACGGCCCGACAGTTAGTAGGCGGGGCTGGGTGGGAGCTAGGTTCAACGGTTGGATCTGAAACTGTTTTTCCCTTATTCTTTCATCCAGTTCGTCAAAGTTAACCGCTTGGCTAATTCAAGCCTGATGTTGAGATGAATGAAAAGAGTGTACCTGTGGCAAGAGCAGGCACTCGAGTGAGGGGGAGATTTGATACAAAAATGGCAGGTACGTGTACCCTACATTGTGTCTACTCGACTCCCTTTCCCTCTCTCCTTTACCAGAGGGAAATACATTTGCTGTTAAGTAGATGGAGGCTTACAACTTGCAGTCTAGTACTAGTTTGTAACCGTTGAGGTCGAGGATTTACGACCTTAAAGCCCAAACACGGGGGGCGAAGGAAAAAGGGTGCTATCGCGTACCCATGCCCTATATGCAGGTACAGAGCAAGTACTCTAAGCACCTGCACAAGCTAGGGCCCCCCACGCGCTAGCGAAAATGCGGTCTCTCCGTTACACACAGGCCCACACAAAAGAGTCCCTACATACAGACATGTCAGTGAACTTGGGATGGAATACCGTCGAGTCTCACAGTGACGTGATAATTTCATTTTTTTTTAAGATAGAGCGTACTTTCGGGCGGGACCACGCGCTCCTGTCAACTGCTAATCGGTGAGGCAGGTGGCTTTTGGTGGCTTTTACTGGATGCCCCACTACATTTTATAAAACTCAATCTTAAACCTGCCACAGAAATTAAAGCTTAACTGATATCTCGAGGTTGGGCCAATTGAACCGTCGATCTATCCCGGGAATTGGATGGCGATGGAAACAAAAGAGAAACGGAGTACCACTAGAGTGGTGAGATTACAGTTGAAGAAGGTTAACGATTGGGGTAAGAATTGTAGCTACTCAATCTTCAATGAGGATAGGCGTCGCCAATACTACAACAATGCCAAGAGTCAACTTTAATTCCAGCTACAGGCACCAACTACCCAATTGATCGGGTAATAAATCGAATAGCGCTATTGCAAATATCGAGAAACAACTTCGGCCTGCTCCCGGGCATGTGGGGAACTCTGAGACAGTAAACTTCAGGAGGTCAGTCAATTTGTATAAAGCGTGCTGGCCCCTCCGTTCTAGTGCTGTCTTTTTTTCTCATCACAGCATACTCACATTCAGTCACTCTCTTACACTCCCTTAGAAACATAGCTTGCCGGCAGCTTTACCACCAACTATCATTAAAAACCGTCCTTTTTTCCTTCTTTTTACGAAACTTGTCTTTTAGAATCCGAAGCCTTCCGTCCCTTTTTCAAGATGCGTTTCATTTCCTCGCTCACGGTACTTTCCGCTGCACTTCTCCCCTTTTATGCAGCTGCAGCACCTACACCCCTGGGGGATAACCTTGTTTCCATCAATCGTGTCGGAGAAAAAATTTCAGACAATTATATTGTCGTCTTCAAAGATGATACCGCCGACGATGTGATCACCGCACACATTGCGACTACCAACCACCTCCACAAGAACCGCTTGGTCCGCCGTGATGATGTATCTTTGGTCGGCCTCAAGAAGCAGTATGCCATTGGTGGCTTCAAGGCTTACTCTGGGGCTTTCGATTCCACTACTATTGAACAGATCAAGAATACCACTGAGGTCAGTAATAACTTGTATCTTTAAACCGGACAAGCCCTAATCGTACTTTTTTTTTATATACAGGTTGAATTCGTTGAGGAGGACCAGATCATGGTCGCCAAATCCCTCCTTACTCAGACCAAGGTCCCCTCATGGGGAATTTCCCGCATTTCCCAGAAGTCCAAGAATGCCAGCCTTACCAGCTACTTTTACGACTCCTCTGCCGGCGAGGGTGTCACCGCATATGTGATTGACACTGGTATCAATGTCGACCACATCGACTTCGAAGGCCGCGCAACCTGGGGCTTCAACTCCGCTGATTCCAAGAACGAAGATGGTGTTGGTCACGGAACTCACGTCGCTGGAACTATTGGTGGTGCTACATACGGTGTAGCAAAGAAGTGTGACTTGGTTGCTGTGAAGGTTCTTGGAAGCGACGGGTCTGGTACAAACGCCGGTGTTATCGAGGGTGTTGAATGGGTCACCTCTGATGCGAAGTCAAAGGGCAAATCTGACAAGTCTGTTGCAAACATGTCACTCGGTGGCACTATATCTGCTGCTCTCAACAAGGCCGTCGCCGCAGCTGTTACCTCCGGTATCACTTTCGTTGTCGCTGCCGGAAACGAAAACGTCGATGCCTCCAACAGCTCCCCCGCCTCCGAGAAGTCCGCAATTACGGTCGGTGCCACCCAGATCGGTGACGCTAGGGCAGAGTACTCTAACTTCGGGTCCTTCGTTGATGTTTTCGCTCCTGGAACTGATATCACCTCTACCTGGATCGGATCCACCACTGCAGTCAACACCATCTCTGGAACCTCTATGGCTTCCCCTCACGTCGCCGGTCTTGCCGCGTACGCAATTTCCGTTGAGGGTCTTTCAGGCGCTACTGCTGTCACTGCTTGGATCAAGCAGAATGCGATCAAGGGAGTTGTCACCGATGCTGGATCGAACAGCCCCAACACCTTGGTCTACAACGCTAGCGGCAAATAAACGGTCGATTTCGATTCTTCATAACTCCATACATTTGGATTGGGTCGTGGGATGTGGGGAGAACAGCTAGAGTTTATCTTTTTTTTTATAGAAATTTAGTTGGGCAGGAACCATGTTTCACGATGGAAAGCCGTTTCTTACGTAACTTATTATACAAGGGTTATTTGGTAGAGCTGCTGGATACTCCAGGCGTGTTTCCAGTGTTTTTCCTTTTTTCCTTTTTATTTTTCTTCTTTTTTTATTTATTATGTCATGAGTCTAGGGGGGGAGTACCTTTTTGCTATGGGCGGTATACAAAATTTAGTCCATAGGTGTCTTAGAAAAACGAAAAAATATATATTTTATTTGGAACACTGCACTTGAAACATTGCCTTGCATTAACGTTTGTTTGGACCACAGGGTGACGTACTAGCCAGTTCCTCCCGGGGATCCGCCCGTTATGGTGGATCTACTGCAGGGGTTGCGGTTGCGGTTGTGGTGGCATTCTGGTATGTACTGAGTAGGTACATGTAGGTACATGTAGGGTTTGCAGACAGGGGTGGAGGTAGGCACTGCTCGTAGGGGATGGGTACGAGATTAGGGTGGAGGTGGTCAAAGGTGGTATGTACATGGTGGCCAGGCATTTCAAATTGTCAGTAGTCGATTGGTATGCCATGGATATGGAGTGGAGGGCGTTTAGCTGACGGAGGTTTAAGAGTGACAGCTACAGCCGCCCTGCGATCGATTACTCATGTAGCATCTTGCTTGCTCCCTATGCTGCATATATGGTAAGTACGTAAGCCCCCCCATACATACTTGGCCTGATCATGATATATGGTTTGTAGTTTGATATTCCCCGTAATGCATCATGGACATGTATATGTACGTCCTACATAACTTTGTACCACCCCGTGCTGTCAATGATCGTGATACCCGGTAGCCACATGTAGCAATCTAGGTGACACAACATACCGTTAGATTAGATTGCGTTGCAAAGCACAACCTATCACTCGACCCCCACATGCAACCAACTACCAAGATACGGGTGTTCCAGCCACCGGGTGCGACAGGAGTACATAGCTGGTCTGCTGTTTCAGGGCATTCGCAGGTGTCAGCTCGGAGTCCGGCACGTAATGTTTGTTTGTGACGTGGGTTAGCGCAGGGGGGAAGGGGGCGGGGGCACATATGATGGTGGGGTTGGTGTATTTGGTGGGGGGAGGAGGGGCTCTGGGTGTGCGGTGGGGTTACCCGTACATAGGGATGCAATGGCGAGCGATCCGGCGGGGTGATTAGAACGGGTGTGCTGACTGGGTCGGGTACGGTGAATGGACATGTACGCAACTTGCGGGTGGTGAACATTTGTGGATTGCGGAAGTTAGGGCGAGTCAGGGTTAGGTTTCTTTATGGAACCGGGGACCGGTGGTGAGATATACTAAGAGATGGCCGTTGATTGCAGGCCGGAGGTGTGTGGTGACGAGGAAGAATGATATGGTTTCGTTAGGATAAATAGAGAGACGGCTAGCTAGCTCCTCCGCCTCTGGGGACTGGATGGGGGAGTCGGGTCGTTAGTTATGTAGCTGTGTGAATGTATATAAACACGCAAGTCGGGCCCGGTTTGAAAAAGCGGGGCCGGAGTCGTTAGTACGGCTCGGGATTGTGACTTGTATTACCCATTACACACCACCACCACCACCACCACCACCACCACCACCCCTCTACGCGCATCGGCGCTCTCTCGTACTTGATACAAGCCCGACCGCGCCCCCTCGGCCACATTCGCTGCGCGCCAGAGGACACCGTGATCCCTATTACACACGGGATGGAAGACTGGCGTTTTGATGCGTAGCAGACGCACTCCATCTATTTGCGTAAAGTTCGGTAAAACTAGGAGGTTAAATGATTAAATGATGCGGTGGGGGGTCGTATTCGGGGTGGGAAGTAGCGGGGCGTGTAGCGCCCGAACTTGCAGGAGAGGACACGGAATAAACTTAGGGTAATTAAAGTCTGGCGTCTCTTTTAACTTATTGTGGCGGCGGCAACCCATAAACGTCGTTATAGTATACGAAGAGGACATAGTTAAAAAATTAGAGGCGGGCTTTTATCTCTTATTCTCTTGGGGGTTGAGCGGCCGGTTAACTAAAAATCTATAACTTCATCCTCGAGTGTTAGTTGCAGCCCGAGTGATAGTTCATGTATACATACTAAAATATGAAGATTTTGTGTCGAACGCAACGTACTATATGTAACTACTATTGGGCTCCAAACATAAGTTTGTTAGAAGTATGTTTGGTGACTCTTTTATTTATTCAATAACCTCCCAACAATAACCAATTGATTGCACTTAAAACGCGAATTAAGGTTAAGAGCAAGCTTGCAAGACTCAAAACGTCAATATAAACCACTACCGATATATCAATGGTTATATCTTCTATGGTTGGGTGGAGGACTAGTAAGAGAGTACATTTTATCATTCCCTTTTAGTTCAGTAGACGCAGCCACGTGCACATTCGCGTTAACATCCGGCTAAAAGGATAACAAAAGAGACAAGACGAGTTCAGTACCCAGGATTCCCGCATGATCACTCGCTACAGTACTTGCTAGGCGATACGGTGCTTGTGTAAGGCAGAGCTGACGGGATGCCCAATTTTCACCGTTCTATGACTGAACACGCCGGGAACTAGGGGTTTGTAGATTTTATACCAAGCATCCGACAATCAATGTAGCAAATCTAAAGATGGTGGCTCCGGAAATACAATTTCGATTTGCCATGTGTTTCACAAAGCCATGCCGATGTTTATGTTTGCGGTAAGTAAAACATACTTACTCTCGTTCGATCTCCCAGACTGTTGTTCTGTTGTCGCACAGCAGACACACACCAGAGAATCAACCACCGCAGGCTGGGCACGAGACTAAGGGGTATGTATGTAAAGCACTGATTTTGTGCTCTCCGTTTTTTCTGCTTTGTTTCTTTAGGTGATCACAATCCAGTTTTACCAAGTTTTCTCCAGTAACTACAACGCAATATTGACTTTCAATTTTTCCCTCGGAGCTGCCCGCTTCCTTAGCTTTGGTGTGCCTCAACATGTGTCCTATTCCCAGAATTTAAAAGCGGACTTTAGGTACCTACATGTATGTATCATCTCGCGTATAGTACCAAAAAGAGGGGCGGGATGCCAATAAGCTAGTAATGCGGTACCAAGAATACGGTATTGGTACAGTACTCTTCCTCCATTGTCGTTTAATTCGGTATTCGTCGCTAAATTCCGTAGCTACATGTATTTCACCCCCGTTTTCCATACTGTACTAATGAGGCTGGGTATCTTTGAAAAGAAGGTTCGTTCGGAACAAGATGTGCTCTAACCTCCTAGAGTATGTGACCAACTTATCATAATATTTGGATCAGCTCGAGCACAACTTGTGGAATTTCGACTCAAACACCAAACCACTCTACCAGCCATGTAAATGAATCATTTGATTCGTTTTTCCGCACGGTCAGTTTTGGTAAATGAATCCTTTGATTCATTTAGAGGGTATGCTTTTGTAAAAGGCACTCGGATTCATTTTTCATGATGCTTTTCCATGATGCCTTTTCCTCGCCAATTTTCTGATGCTTTTCCTCTCTGGCAATCCAACACAGCTCAAATAATATATTAATATATTGTCTGATAGCATAGGTGATAAGATTCAGGTTAAGTAATCGCAATAGTCAAGGTTCAGTTCCTTGGGGAATCAATTTTTTTTTCTTTTAAAGTTTTATAAGAAAAGCACTTTAAATGTATCAAATGGAACTAAGGATTCATTTTTTGATTCGTTTACCCATAGTAAAAGGTGCCTTTTTGCTCGGTTTTTAATCCCTTTAAAAAGCACATTAAAAGTGATAAGCCTGAATGATGCATTTTTTGATTCGTTTACATAGTTGGTAGAGCCATATTTCATTAATGGACCTTTTCAACAAACAACAAAATCTGACTATAAAGTAAATGATACAACGAGTGACAAAACAAGAAAAACAATGTCCTCATGAATTATCACTCGATCTAGAGATTAAGGTAAGCGTTCGTAATATAGATTCGAAACTCTTAGAAGGGGGTTTAGCAGCCCTTCTATAACAATAATAGCCTTTGAAAAAAGCAGTAATGACATAATGCAAGATTGGTCTAGACCAGCTTGCCGCATTATTACAGTAAGGATTTATTTTCCCCGGCTCACAATAATAGTCTCAACAACATATGTGTATTTTTCAGCTTTCGAACAGTTAACCCAAGTGCCTATGCCTAGGACTACATGTATATATATTTCCAGTCGGTCAACACGTGTGTGACTGTTTTGTATGGTTATATAGTTATAAGGCACCTCTCTTGTACTCAACTGCCATAGCCTACGGGCTGCATGCATATATGAAGTATCAATCAATCTCTCGTACTCAAGCTAGTTCAGTATGTAAATGAAGTCCTGTATCATACGCTGGTGCATCCGAGGGTTAAATTACGAAATTAAGGTTAGTGATAGGAATATTACCACGAAAATAATAGACAGCAAAATTGAAATGTCGCTTTTTCTTTTTTTCAGTAATCTCATCAGTAGCAGGAGCTACTAGCTTTGATCTATGGATAGTGACGCATATAGGCCTAAATTTGGCGCCATTTATTATAAGCTTAAGTAGGGGCGCCGGCGAATACAAGGAATTTTGTAAGGAGCATTCATGCCTCTACGCCGGCCTTAGCTATATATATATATATAGTAGAAGATTGTTAGGGGACGCTAGGCGATACATAGATAAAACGGTTCTTCAAGAACCGCAAAAATTCTTAATGTGAGTCACATCATTATAACTAGGACGGATACGAACGCCCAAAACCTCTCGGTTTCTAGTGGGTGATCGGAGAAAATCAGTTAGAACATTACCACCTAAGATGCTGCTGTACCGGTGTATTTAGTCCTGTTAATTCCTGGTAACAGGATCGAGTCTGGGACTTGTGGGGACACCACTCCTCAACTCAAGACTTTCGATAAGTTGTTTATTATCATAATGTAAGAGGTGCTTCCTCAGTTGCAAACTCTACCCTGTTCAGCTCTATACATGTTAGTAAGAGTAGAGAGAATACTAAACATATTCTTTAAACAGCCTGGTATAGATTTGAAACGGTCTCACAGATCTGAATTCTATCCGCCTTAGATTCGGGCGATTGTCAACCTCTCGTCGACTTTGGTGATTTAACGTAACTGAGTTGACCTGATATGATGCTCAGCTTTCGAGAGCGCGAGAGGTAGAAACAACTAGCCAAACTATTAGAGAATAAGTATGGGATGACTTTGTTGGTCTGGCGTAAGGCTTGGAAAAGGGGAATATGTACATGCACATAGCTAGGTGGCCATGTATGGCTGGTAAAAGAGAATTAAAGGGGGAACTGTTGGTTTTTTTCCGGGGGCCGGGTGTGGCCGGGTTTAAGGGGTGGGAATACGAGAATAAAGGAGACTCTTACAACTTGCGTATCACATGCATGGGATGTTGACCTTTATTACCAAAGGCAAAAGTTGCAGACTTAGGTCGAGCTAGCTAGTTGGGCAATGATCGTTGTGCGGGTACGTACATGTATTGTCCTTGCCATAGACGCGTATATCAGAGTCTGTGCTTCGTACAACTACCGGCCAATAGGTCGCGAGTGATGTTTTATGACGGGGATAGTTTGTCTCCAGAAGATCAGGGAATGGGTTTACCGACTTGGTGGCATGATCGCGAGCGAATTAATCGTGGTAATAATCACTATGCATGCACTGATATTAAAGCTTTCTAGCCAACTTCTTTTCTTGTTCGCGATCGACGGAATTGATACATGTTGACCATATATGGCCGCCAGCACGAGCAGCGCTTCACACAAATTGGAAATGCTCCTGAATAATATGTATACCGAAGTCTTGGAACTAGAATGGACGTATACGTATCCCACAGCCGCCCCAGTAACCAACCATTGGCCCTCTATTATGCCCTTATCACAGTGGTGGAATGACTGACCTCTAACTGGGTTGGCTATATTATGATGTCCCTGTAACAAAGAACCGGATATTGCAATTGGTTGTCAATGGTCTATGCACTGGTGACCGGAGTTCAAGCCTTAACTTGCCCGTACTGAAGTATACTTCATTCGTATTTGACACATTTACCGTACGAAGTACCCGGCCCCATGCTAGGTTCATAGTGAATGTTACTGACCAAGATATGATCAGGGAATATTTCACCTGCGTCCGTTGATCATGAATCCGACTCCCACCCAACTAGCTGTTGAGTGCCCACCAGTAATATATGTGTAGCTATATGTATTTTGATTCTGCCTTGCTATTAATTGAGGATATGTTATATAATACTTCCGGTCAATTGATCAATTCATGATCTTAAATTTAATAATTATATAAATCCTTTTATAGATCTATTTGGGCATTAAGTCACACTCTAGCATACTTATATTACCTCAGGTAGATTAGACTGGCATATAATGTAAGTAGCTATAGGTTGAAGGTTTCCAACCCCCTTCTCGTAAGTTGTCAGTAATACCTAATCGATCGGGTAATCGCGGTCGGATATATATATTAACTCAATCCCCCCATTCTATCAATTAGGCATACGGCGATACGCATGCTCAAGGTTCGTTACTTGAAGATCAATGACTGTTTAGAAATGTCCCCCTATTATCTACACAAACAACTCTTGTGCTGGCCGATTATCACTCTTGTAGCTTCTTAAGCTTTTTAATTAAGCTTCAGTTCTAGCTATCCCTTAGGTCTCTAGTTTAAGTTATAACTTATCTCGTACATCTTATGGATTATCTATATTAGACACTAAATAGTCGGCTACAGGGCTACTATGAACTTTCTCTTCAACTTTAAAGCCTACAATCAAGCTTCAGTAGGGTCCCCTTGTATATTACCGTGTGAATAATCGTTCTTGGTTCTAGCTTTTCACCACGACCACTCCGGATCATCCCAATTGAAACAATGAAAGAGGTCGAGAGTGGTTGAAGTTCCTACATGAATTTTATGGACGTGCTTGTACTAACAACACTCGAGGCAGGAAAGAAGAGCCGGGCCCTACCTTTCTGTGGTAAACATGCCTCTTTTACTTTGAGCCCAATACTTGCATTTTTCATATCCGAGGTTTTTTTCTTTTTTTTCCCTTTCCCAAGTACCGGCAATTAGATATAGCTCAATTGATTGAGTAATTGATCAGCTCAATCTAATATAACGATGCAGAGGTTGTAACGGTGACTGCGTAAAGGAGTTCCTGACAGCTGGCACAGCGTTTACTCTCTATCCTTGTTTACTAAACCGGTTTTTTCCGCCTCCGCAGTCTGCAGCTATAACAGAGCATATATACATGTAGCTACAAGAGATCATGATAAATCACTCGCCTCTTGGCTAACCGCATGCTGTGAAAAAAAGCAAACATAAAGGCATCACAAATCAATGATTACTAGAGCAATAGCCCCTATATCGGAATGGTCGTTTTCGTCAGTCTCAGTCGACTAGGTTGGAAATTTCGGTTGGCGCGACGATTTTGGCGTAAATGCCTTTATACAAATGACCTGACAGCGGAATTATAGATCTAGATGTGGTCACTTTACGGATGAAGGGAGGGCTGGGTAGCAACACGAGGACTTAGTTATCGTCTCATCTAGGTGGGGACTCCTCCGGAGGTATGTCCCAATTCCAAGTCATGTTACTTGGTACTCATGCGCGTTACTAATCTATAATACCATACATGTACCGCACCATAACCATGTCCATGAAATCAGGAAATGTCCTATCAACCTCCCGCATGGCTGGGTGCTCACGGTTAACATTCGCGGTAGGGTACTCTGGAGTACCCGGATAGAAGAAGGGGCCGGTGGTTTGACTAGGCTGGATAGAAATGTGGGACCTAGCTAAGGAAATGATTCGCGCGATTGAGTTCACCATTCTGGCACCAGGACACCTATCACGGGATTAATTGGAGTTAGCGGCTGATGGGCCCAGTACAGTGGAATAACACTATGCACATACCACAACCAGAAATGATTAGAAGTGGGGGTACTTGGTTTTTAGAATTGTCGAGTAGGTGCTGTAGACTATTATATTAGGCAACTAAAGCGCTTCCCCGAAAGCTTATTCAATCTGCTATAATATCTGTTTTTTTTTGTAGGTACATGTATGTATGCTAAGAAACTTCGAATTCAAGGGTCTGTTTAGAACAATTTCTGTCAGTACGTACTACATCGCGTACTCTAAGTGCCAATCCCTAGCGACAACATCGCTCCCGCAATGTCAGTTAAGCCCAAGCGTTCACACAATTTTTAAGTCGCTTCAAACCTGATTCTATCTTTATAATATGGGTGGGACACTTTTTTCTATTGTCTTATCACCAAGTGAAATGAGTGAAACATATTAGTTTTGGCAGTGGCTGTGCCAACGCTGTCAACAATTTTCCATTTTCCGTTTAGCGTTTCCAAAAAGTTGCAAAGCAACCCGGTGCCGAAACTGTCTATTGCTCCAGTTGGAACCCTCAGTCCTCGGTTGGTATCTCACTTTTCTTCTTGAGGAAGTTTCGGCGGTCGCGAATCGAAAGGCCTTAGGAGGGCCAAAACTTTCATGCCACTGATATCAGTGGTCAAACTAGGGGCCGCGCCGGAGAAGGAGCTTTGCTCTGCTTTAGGCCCACAATTTTTGTAGGTACATGAACTCTATTTGCTTATTTCTTTTTCTTTTTGGACCCGCCTGCATGTCTTCTGCTCATGAACTCACCACGGTCTATTTTAGGTATTCACGAGACCGTCGCTAAGTGAACTACCGGGTGGAACAGAAGAATATGTTCATGTGCTCGAGCTAGATGCCTGCAGATCGTCTACAAGCTAGAACTTCTGTCTAAGATACTGAATACTCTCGAGTACTAACAGGAATCGGCGGATTGCAACGAGATGAGTGAGGATAGCATTCAGATCGGCAGGACCACAGATGCGAGGAATTCGATCGCCTAGCCACTCTGTTATTGGGTCTTCAGATAGACATTTGGTGATCTTCTCTGGTCTTTACATATCTCTCCAAAGTAGTCGCGGAGAATAGTTGTGAGCATTTACCAAGTCTAAATAATTCGAGCATGGGCTTTTGATTTAGGTTTAAGGTTCCGCCGTCAATATTTAGGCTTACACCGTGGTACGCCTATAGCTAGCCCAGACAGAAAAAAAAAGGATTCAATCCAAGCCGGAGATTGACTGCCATGGATGCTTAATGGATCCATATATGACCACCCACTAAAAATGTGTTTCCCTTAGAAGAAATACTTACCACACCACCTGCATACGGTTATGGGTTGCCGTCGGATGGCGCTGTTTCGGAGCACAGAGCAACTGCTAGCATACTGATTATACCTACCGTAGTTGATTGCCGAAGGCTTGGGCAACGGAGTAAAAAGCACTGACCCAGAATCAGTGAAATCCTGAGTGAAGTTACAAATCAAGGGAGGGCTGGGTCACGATGAGTTCAAAACCTGCTGGAAACATGGAAACAAAGACATATCAGCCCAGCAATATTCCGTACGTAATATTATGAAGAATTGCCTCACTTCGCCGATCTTGTTTCATCCTTGATCTTAAACATTTCCATCACTGCTCTAATCAGTGTGCTGTTGGCCCTAGCTTGGATACGCAATTAATGATGTAAACAAGAAAAAAAAGCCCTAGTTTGGATTATATCACGAAACATCACTCGTACATGTATTTATCATATCCGGGAAAGGATTTGTGCTTCCGGGCCGGCCGTTGTGGGTCTGAAATCGGGAGGTTCCGACCTAGGCCGGCGGTGAGAGTAACCCTAATACTAGCCACAAGGTGGAGCACATACAACCAACCCCAACCCACGCGTGGCAGGTAATGTAGCCCGCTATTTCTGTAGCCGCTGTTGTTTCGAGGAGTCTGAGGGTACTTCGGAGCCATCGATCAAAGATTAGATCAGAAATTTCACAATATCGAATAAGGGACCTATTCCGAGCTAGAATGGACCGGCGGTTTATTAATAGTTTTCCGCATTTATTTTCTCAAGGCCCGACAACCACTCTCACGGACCACCTAATGCAAGCAATCAAACGAAATTCTTTCGCAAACATCAATTTCTTAGGGTTCCAGTTTTTTTTCTATCCTTCTCCACAATTATACGTGGCGGTGACAATTTCATTTTTCCTCTTCGATACTTCGGCTACATACCCGATCGAACGGAAGGAGCAGGCGGTTTTCATGTCTCACCGCGGGCTGGCATCCGTGGTAGGGCTATGTAGGGGTGTTCATCAACCAGGTTGGTGGGTAAGGGTGTCCCTGGCCGCTGGTGTAGTAATACCTACTACCGAACCCATTATTCTTTAACCTTCAAGATCACTGTTGATATATACAGCTAATTAAATTCGCCCGGTTTCTAGACATAGGTGAACGTTATTGCCTCGAAAAAATAGAGGAAGGTACAATGGTGGGTAATAAGTCATCGGATGCCCTAGCCACAATTTTGCCTGCAAACGCGCATTCTGGTGGCGTTCCGTCCGATGACTTATTACCCACCGCTGTACAATGTAAATCAATTCTAGAAGGAGTAGGTAAGCCAGTGGCTGGAATAACAACTGACATATAACCCGATAACTATAGCCTAGGATTTTAGAAAAGGTGCATGTGCCCCCAAGAAATAACTCCCGAAAACTCTGTTGATTCTAGCTTTTAATCTTGGCTTATCTGTATACGTAATTAACAAATATCAAGTGTGCATGGCAGCATGCGGCCCTAGGGTACATCGATTTGTATGGTGACACGGTAATCTATCCTGGGTACGAGGATAAGAAATGATAATTCTGCATGTTTTGAGCTCAAAAAGTGAGGTTATCCTTCGCACTGGATATATACCAACAATATCCTCCTGCTAGGATATATATAGTCCTGTCAGGATATATATCGTCCTGTGAGGATATATATCGTCCTTCCAGGATATATACTGCTTGTATCCTACTGCCAGGATATGTGTACTCCTGCGCTTTGCCGCGCTCTGTCTGCCGCGCCCTGCCGCGCCCTGCCGCGCTCTGGCGAACCGTCACGGACTTTTTCGGCTTCACTACCTGATCATCATCAACCTACTATATGCATCACCGCCCACCTCAATAGCACCTTCAAATTATCTCTTCCATCATTGGGCTTGCCGGAGTTGGGGAACACAATAACTACAAGAAGTATTTGCACATGGATCCAAGCAAAACAGGTTGGGGTTTATCTACTACTGTTCTAATGATCTTGATAGTTGACATTCATGATCGTGAAGATGAGGAACCGATGGTGATAGTGATAGCAATGATGGTAATGGTGATGGTGATGGTGATGGTGATGGTGGTGTTGATGATGGTGATGTTAGTGAGTTAGCTTACTGCCCTGCCGTCCCCACCATCCTGCCGTCCCCACCACCCTGCCATCCCTCCCCCATGCCCCCCTGCCGCCTGCATGATAGCTTATACCCCCCTGTATGTAGCTTACCTTACAGCGATGATAGAAGGGCTCTAGATATCGGGGAATGGAGATATATCTATCCCGAAAACTCGTGAAAGTGCACGAGTTACGCAACTGGAGGTATAAAGCATCCTTGGTTTTAGGATACATTAGTATGGGAGATTTTCATCCTCTATAGACAATAACTTATCTTTTCGACTCGTGTACCACAGGGCGGGAACAGTTTTCAACCTATACATCTAGTGCGATAGAAAGCGCACGCCTCAACCAACTGCGCTAACTACAGCTTCCTCAAAGCCGCTGTCGGTTAAGATTGGCTTCCTATCTGCGGTTATGTCCTCAATATCTTCAGAACTTCAAACGCGTTGTTGCGCTAGAAAGGGAGCCCGAGAATTGGTGCGATGGGTGATATGAGGGATTCCTCTAGAATTTCTTCCCTGGCATATATGTGGCACAGCAACGTTCCAAATATCCGATTATCTAGCCTTGTTTTGGCAAAACTCTTTTAAACTATTGCATAGGAAGGCTACCTATTGCATGAGAAGACTACCTACTGCATGGTAAGGGGAAATACTAAAGACTGATGACGATATAGACGGTTAGGTCGCTTATACTGGCCTAGGGTCGGTGAAGAATCGAAAGGGCTAATATAAACAGTACCGATCTCCGGGGAAGACGTTGAAAATGGTTGGGTTGAGGGTTGATATATTACTTTCTGCATGTCCGTTCTTGACATACACATGCGGGGTTGGATTTTGCTGACGTGTAGAATTGGCTGGCTCTTTGTAGAGTAGACAGGCACTCCACAGGTCAACATTAACCCCTAGCCTTGTTAACCGACGTTCTGGAAGGAGCACTATCTCCCCGGGTGCGCAAGGAGATTGGGGAGATTTCCGAACGATAGCCATTTTGAGGTGTCGGGAACCAGGTACGGCGTTAATACCCGTACCCCCCACTCCCTTTATGCATGTATGTAGATCATAACCATAATTGTGGGACCTGGTTGTGGAGTCCGATGACATTCTGAATCTAAATATTTAGTTCTTGGCGATAGCCTTTGGTGTGAAAATCCCGCCAAGGACCCAAAATTTGAGTCGGCCAAATAATCACAATATACATACTTCCCGCGAGAATAAGTCCCCGACACAATTTGGCGGAAGCTTATTCTCAACGCAAGTACATGTAGGTACATGTATATAAGTCGTATCATGAAATATCACTCGAAATATGTAGATAATACATGTAGTATTGCATACTACGCTATACAAGCTGTGGTCCTACTTTAAAGGGTATTAATTCTGTCTTTCATTTCATTTGTCGACCGTGTGCGTATATATATACGTACCAGTATCTATATGGTGTTTCATGAAATACAAATTCTTAAGTTGTTTCGATTGAGCACCACCTGGTTATTGAGATATTTACTCGTAGCGGCGCCACTACCTCGCAACTCTCAAGGTCAACATGATAGCCTTGAACCGACAGGCTCAGACCACACATGTTTCACACGCAGAAATGTTCGTGTTTGCCACCACAGTGATGTGGGCGGAAAACCCCACTTAAAAAAAACTTTTTTGTTTACGGAAATCCCCTTTTTCATATTGCTGTGTGAAACATTCAACCTAATCACCAACCACGGGGGTTCCCCTTTAGCTTAACTCATTTTGTTAAACTAGAGCAGTGCATGTGGCGCGGTGATCAAATTAAGTCCTTCGTTACAACACCAGATTTCGGTCGCCGGGGACGTGCATAGCTTGGCAAAACATTGCATGTTTGAGACAACTATCCCGCCACTCCGGTTTTGTAGTACACCATAGAATGGAGTCTCGGTGGATTAAGGAATGAGAGCACAGGAAGCACTGTCTTGGGCTGCTACATGCGTATGGCGTTGCTGAGGGGGTCTCGGGGAACACCACCCGGCCGGTTTCAATAAAAAAGGGTTTTTATAGCTTGACGTTCATTCATCAATGGTCAATTCTAGTTTTCTGTCCAAGATACTGAATGGGTTTCAAGACTCGTGATCCTTGGCATAGACCTCATGGACTACTGGCGGCTAGCTACCGAGTTAATTCACGGTTACTGCCAACAGCCAACCAGTCGGGGAAACATGGGTGCGAGGTTACCGAGCCGCTATCCTCTCGAATCTGAGGCTTTAGGTAGTAGTCGCCTCCGGGAACCAACTTTCAACCCACCACCCTACGGGTAAGGTTGTGCTGTGGGAATGGCTGCTTGTTGGGGGGGAGTGGCTGTAGAGTGCCATTTTTATTTGATAGATTGATTAACTGTCCAGGGACTAGGGCTTCGATACCTTCCTCTACTTAACTATGCTTGCCCTAGTTCGTAACACACTCAAGACTTTGACCGCTTGTCTAACTGCCAGTGTAGAATCAGATCCCCCACTAAACCTATGGGACCCATATCTACTCTAAACGTTCTGTAGGGGAATGGAGTTCCATTGGTATGCAGGTAGAAGGGTGAATAGACCTTGCGCGCAGTGACAAGTAACGACTCTGCAGGAAGAGCGGATCGCGGACTCTCCTCCCCATTTTGGGGCATCAAGGGTATGCTGTCGAGACAACCGCTAGAGTGGAAGAAGGTAATGTGAAATTTCTCTCAAGGAGATCACCACCAAAGAGGCTTTAGCTTCAACTTTCTACCATGTAATTTTGCGAGATTGTTACGTTCTGCCTTCCCCCCGTGAATGGAAGACAGTAAGGAAGGCGGTTCCAACGCAACTCTGAGTATATCTGAGGTAAATGAGGTAGGTGTCTTCTCGAATCCTGTCTATCTTATTGCCATGGAAAGCTAGTAAGTACCCACTATGTAGCAATAGTATTAACAATTCGGCAGATTTTCTAGGCAAGCCTCGGCACTCTCCTTAGGCCCTATTACCTTGCACCGATAGGTTTTACGTACGGGGGGAGGGGGAGGTGGGATTGCGGGAGATCTGAGATGCCCTTCCCTACTCTAACGCCGGGAGAGGGGGAGAGGTAGAACAGAAGAGATGACACATGCAGGTGGATATGGGGTGGATGATGGTGGGTGGGTTTTTCGAACAAGGTCCCGGGTTCATATGGGCACGGTGGGCTTCAGGATTTCATACTTAGCTCACCCGAATGCCCGGTTCCCTCTCAAAAATCGGAGCACCTTTTTTCTTTCGCGAATAATTCAACAGAGGCAGGCAGCCAGACGACAAGCCAATTTGATCTAGGTTAACGTTAACGATTCGGTATTACTATTCTGCATACTAAGGTTAGTACCCTGGCTGTAGACAGCATCGCTATATCTCTCCAGACATTGGTAATGGTTCGCTACTAGTGAGGTAGCTTGAGATGAGCTATATGAGAGATTGATGATTATTGGGACCTTTGGCTAACCATCGCGCTCTTTGATGTTGTTAACTACAGCTCCCACCACATTGTGGCTTTAGTTCAATCATAGTCAACTACTTAGCTGCTGCTCTCACCGCCTCACCACGCTCCAACTGCGGTCGACCCGAGTGAATATCTACACATAGATACATACTCGTTACCCCCCAGTTCTCGCCATCTGTTGCTGGATATTATTCGACATTACGTTGTACAATTAGCAACTCGGCCAGTACCTTGAGTTCCATATAATAATATCTCGAGCTTCTTTTTCATCAACAAATAATATCTATAATGTCGCACAGTATTTCCGACGTCAAAGTCTCATCTATCGCCTTTGGGTTCACACTCGGTTTCGGCTTCCTGACGACATGGAATGCAATCAAGCAGACTATGCGCTCCCGCAATCCAACAAAGTCGGCGTATATCTACATGATCTGGGGCGAGCTTTTAGCAAATGTAGCAATCACGATACAGGCGTATTTGTATCTAAGTGATGTGGCGAAGTTTACGTATGTCTACCTCTTTTATTCCTGATGATTGCTTTATCGTTAGTTTAGTAGAATACTATGCTGACGATGGAATACTTAGTTTACCATATGCATTTATATTACTCTCATTATGGGTGCTAGAGTTACAATTTCTCATGCAAATTATCATTAATCGAGTATCTATCGTGATGTCGGATAAAAAGAAAGCAAGTAGGATCAAATGGGGTACAGCGATAGCGGTCACATGTGTCAATATCACGGTGTTTTGTATCTGGATTCCGGCAAAGTTGGGAGTATCCCAAATGTAATTCCACCCGCGTTGGCTGTTGTTAGACACCTATACTAACGGAATGGTAGATATATAGATATCAACAATGTTTGGGATAGGATAGAAAAGATCATCATTCTGCTCATTGACGCGACACTGAACTGGTACTTTATTAGAGTTGTGAAGGCCCGTCTTGTGTCGCAGGGATTGACTAAGTACGACAAACTCGTGAGATTCAACGTCAAGATTGTTATGGTTTCGTTGGCCATGGATGCCTTGATTATTGGACTTATGTCGCTCAAGAACGGCGCTGTGTATGTCAACTCCAATTTCTTTTCCGTGGCGCTTCCGCCATACATACATGCATTTATCTCTAACGTCCCCTACTAATTGTGTTATGATAGTTATATCCAACTTCACCCGCTTGCCTACACCGTCAAACTTAACATTGAGATGTCCATGGCCGACCTCATTACCAAAATCGCACGTGACAAGCAAGAAATTGAGCTCAGCAGCAGCAATGCCCACCATGGTGGCGGGACTCTTGCCAGCAACCACACGAAGCCATCCATCATCATCCACACGCAGAAAGACGTTATCGTCCAGTCGACAGTTGGTGAGCTTGACGAGGACAACCACAGCCAAGGGTCACGAGGAGGAGACAACGACGAGCGCCCACTCAAGGATAACGCCTGGGGCAATGGTAGAAATGAGGTGGCTGTTACTGCTAGTTTTCCGCAGGGTTATCACGAGGTATGTTTATACTTTTATCATTTTCTCTACCCCCCAGATATCGATGCTGCCCCACATATATAATGACACAGCACCGCAACTCGCGGGATTTATAGAAGAGACGGTCTGGGAGGCTTTCTAGGAGTACACATGGACATCAACTAATTCGCGATGAATAAACACAGTCTTCGAACCCCGAAAGGCAAATACCAGTATAAAGGGCTTATAGCCATGGCCCGGCGGATAATCTTTAATGAACTTTTCCTTTGTCAGCTTTTTATTTAGCGTGCTCTGTGCTCACTCACTCACTCATTATAGTTTTCCTTAAAATATTAATCTCTTTTTCTCATTTTAAACTTACCTTCAATAGTATATAGGCCAAAAGGGGGTGGTTATTTGTTGCTTCTTTCTCTGGGATGCCCTTATCTTTTATGACCCGGTGTGGTGTATTTATATTTGTATTTATGGTGTGCTTATTTCTTGGCCGTGGAATGAGGGAAACGATAGAGTCTCATTACATGTGCTTATATATACATATTTCTAGCATTGTTTACGTAACCAAGAGGCTACATTTTCATACGGTCACGGGAGAGATTGTACTCAGTGCTGCATGTGCAGGTTGAATAAAAAAGATCCATGTACCGAATTGTTGATAACTGCATTTTCAAACGTACGCGTTGATCCATAAGATAATATGCGGTGTGCTCTGTTATTCGTCTATTTAATATAATGACCTTAATATTTATTAAGAGGAGGGCCGAGATACCACGATGAAGAATGATAGAGCATAAATACATGTATATTATACCACGGATGCAAGGCCAGTATACGTAATAGTGAAACATTAACAACCTACATGTATGTAGAGTACATATGTAAGGCACATAGTTATAAGGATAATAATACCCATTATTATAATGCAGCCTTAATATACATGTGTCCATCAAACTGTTTTTCACCAACTAGAATGTTGTGCCTTTTCTACCACGAGGCGGATTACGACTGCAGATGTGCACGCAATTGGGTATGGTACCACATTATTCTCCGTACATGGCATGCATGGCATCAGTCACGTGCTCGCCGTTTCGCCTTCTACTTTCAGTAAAAGAGGGTGGGCTACAATGCCACGTACTCTTCAATAAATGCACGGTTCTCTTAGGTTATTATTTGCCTCAACCTATAATGCGCATTAGTTGGGGACATAGGGCCATGGCTACGAGCTTTTGGAAAAAGATCTTCAGAGGAACGTTTCTGAGGGTTAAGCGGAGAACTTTGTGTTGACCTTCCGATATTTATCTTCCCTGAATGTAATTTCATTTATCGGGGCTTAGGAGAATTTGATTTAAAAAGGAGGATAACTAATGTTCACAGACCTCAATGCCGCTATCAGAAACCCTGTCTTTTTTCTCTGTGCTGGCACGTACTGTACCTACACTATAAGTTATAAGTTACGCTCTGTACGCGCGGCAAAATCGGCTATTCGTCTACCGCCTATGAAGATTGGATAATCAAAGAAATAATGTAAAGTAAGAAAGAAATGTAACTGTATATGAATTCGTAGATTACATGTACTCCTGGATTTCCTTGCAAGCGAGTAATTATTTATTATGTAGGAGTTGCAGTAGGAACATTGGCGGCTAACCATATGGGGATACACCTACCGCCGAAAAGCTGTCCAACCCTGTTCTCTTCAAGGGACTACTACTACCCGGCAGGTGGGCGTTTTGATCCTTCCCCATGTGGGCTGCTTTCCCTGCACAGCGCACCCACTTTGCATCCCGACGGATTATTGATGGACCTGCGAAAATACATCTCTCTCGAATCGGGATTCTTGTTCCGCTGCGTAAGATAGGGTTTCTGGGGATTTTCCTTTGGTGAATAAATCGTAGCGGCTCCTACATGTATTTGAGAGTAGTACTATCCATTAGCGGCCGTTGCACCCGCGATGTCTTAACTAGTCTCCACTCTTTTTTTATGACCTAGAGGTGTAGTTCTTCTTTTATTTGATTGGGTAGGTTTTAAGAGGTTAGAGTTAGGGGCCACCATGGAAGCCATGTGGTATCCTAGCCATGCGTGATATTCGACATGCTGGGAAGAGGCGGGGGGTCAGAGCTTGTGGGTGCCCATGTACCTCTCACACAGGCAGTCAACACGTACCTTATGTACTATGTAGACATCGATTGCTCAATAGCTGCGCAATTGATATGTGTTCAATTATCGCCTGTATCCAACCCCTCTTGGTTACGAATCTATCTTGAAACAACTATTGCAATTGTCTTTGCTGGCTTATAAGGGGAATCGCAATTGGTCTGTTTGGCGGCATTTGGTAAGCTTCGGGGGTCTGAGTTCCTGCCAATATCTTTAGCTCTCAGAACGGATTACCATAAACTACCAAGCTAGGTAGTTGATCGGAGTATGCCGGGCAATTCTTTCTTCTCAGGCATGCTTGAAAGCTTAAGAAGGAGCATTTGTAAATTCACCCCGTACAGGTGCATGAATGAGCTGTCTAGAGTTGCCGTGTTGGGCGCCACCACCCCCTCGGGAATCGAGATATGATCGCCAAAAAAGCAATAGGCTGACTTGCCTGAGATATCTCATTTCCACGTGGCCCCCTCAGTGGTTAGAATATATTGTCTGGGGTAAAATATCACTATATAAGATGGTGGAAGCCTTCCTCAAGAATCGCTATACTCCTCATCAAGTTCCATCTCATATTACACTTCGAACCCTTTTGTCCTCTACTACCACCAGAAATCATGTCTCCCCCAAAAGAAGTTGATGTTATCGTTGTTGGAGGTCCATAGCTCCCCAATTGCTTCATATAAGCTTCCGGATTAACTGACAAACAACAATAGGCGGTGCGGCTGGTTGTATCGTAGCTGGAAGACTTGCTCAAGCCGATCCCAACCTTGAAGTCCTCATTATTGAGGGTGGAAAGAACAACCACAATGACCCTCAGGTCAGACGACCCGCCATGTACCTCTCCCACCTTGCACCGACCTCCACTACCGCAAAGTTCTATACGGGGCGCCATTCCGAGCTCCTCGGTGGCCGCTCACCCATTGTCCCCACTGGAAATATCTTGGGTGGTGGTTCTTCCATCAACTTTATGATGTATACCAGAGCGAGTAAATCGTATGTACCCTCGACTGAATATTAATGAGTTTCTGATTGACTTTCAATAGTGATTACGATGACTGGAAAACAGAGGGTTGGTCAGCGGATGATCTAATTCCTCTTCTTAAGAAGATGGAATCCTACAATCTCGAAAACAAAGACCCAGAGATCCACGGTTTCGACGGCCCCCTGGCCGTTTCCTATGGAGCTTCCCCAGCCCCCAATACCGAGGAATTCCTACAAGCCACTGCGGACATGGGCTATAAATTTGTCGATGATCTCCAGGATCTCAAAGAAGCGCACGCCTTCGAGCGTTGGGCAAAATGGATCAACCCTAAGACTGGTCTCCGAAGTGACACCGCCCACAACTATGTCCACCCGGTGATGGAGAAGAACAATAATCTCCACCTCCTTTGTGATTCGAAGGTTTCAAGGGTTATTATTGAGAATGGAAAAGCTACCGGTGTTGAATATGTGCCATTCGCGCCTCCGGCGGAGGGCGCCCCTAGGCCAGTCCCTCAATCTGTGACTGCAAGGAAGCTTGTGGTTGTGTCAGCTGGTTCTCTTGGATCTCCAACCGTCTTGGAGCGCTCTGGTGTTGGTGCTCGGGAGATTCTTGAGAAGGCTGGTGTTGAGTGCAAGGTTGACCTCCCGGGAGTTGGGTCAAATTACCAGGACCACAACCTCATTCTCCCTACCTACAGGGTCTCCCCAGATACCAAAACTCACGATGACTTCTTACGGGGGACTCCCGAGGTTCATGCCCAGGGTCTGAAAGATTTGGAAGAGGCTAAGGGCATTTACACAACAAATTTCATCGATGCTGGAGGCAAGCTCCGACCCTCTGAGAAGGAGATTGATGCTATGGGGCCGGAGTTTAGGAAGTTCTGGGATGAGTACTTCAAGGATGCAGAGGACAAGCCAGTCATCTTCGCTGGTCTTGTAAATTCTTTCCTTGGCGACCACTCCCTGCTTCCTGGGGGCAAATACGTTACTATTGGTACTTATCTCGAGTACCCGGCCAGTCGTGGTTTCATTCACATCACCTCTGCGGACCCATACGTTGAGGCCGATTTTGATCCAGCATACTTGTCTCACCCCGCCGATCTGGGGCCTAACATCTGGGGTTACAAGCTTGGCCGCGAGCTCGTTCGCCGCATGCCCTGCTACCGCGGAGAGGTTGCATCACTCCACCCTAAGTACTCTCCTACTTCTCCTGCGCGTGCTATTGAGATCGACATCAATACTTCCAGAGAGCTCCAGGGAGACATGGGTATCACCGCTGGTGTAGTTGTCTCTGGGAACGTTGCGGCACAGAACGATTTGACCAGCGAGCCTCTTAATAAGAAGCAGCCAATCGAAAATCTTGTCTACTCAGAGGAGGACGATAAGGCCGTTGAGCAATGGATGAGGGAGAACATTGGAACAACATGGCATTCCCTTGGTACCAACGCCATGAAGCCCCGTGAAGAGGGCGGCGTGGTTGACGCCAAGTTGAACGTTTACGGAGTCGAGAATTTGAAGGTCATTGATTTGTCCATCGCTCCTGGAAATGGTAATTACTTCCCAATAATCTTTAATTCTGAGATGCTAACGGACCCCTTCAACAATAGTTGGAAGCAATACCTACTCTACCGCTCTTCTCATCGGAGAGAAGGGTGCTATGCTTGCTGGGGAGCACCTTGGTATTCCTATGGGTCTCACCAACTAAATTGTTTGATTCATTATTTCTGGGAGGGGTTTCGGTTTTCCTTTTTAGCTTACGTTATGCCTGTAAAATAATATCACGCTACAAGTTAGTTCAAATGTAAACAAATGTTTGAAACGTCTGTCTTGGGGGTTCCTTACACCGCGGAATTATTTGGTGGAGTACCTGGTCCCGGTGGGGCCTAAACAGGCTAGTCCTTTTCCCCTACTTTAATTTCGCGAAACACCTTCCAAACCCAATCTCAACTGCACGGGCCCAAAACTAGGATGTAGACACCTAGTTCGGTGTGTATGGATATGGTGCGAGTACCACATGTGTCTGTAGGTACTCCGTACTCCATGGTCCACATGAACCACAGATACTCTGCACAAGAGGGGATAAATGTGGATAACACGGCTATAACCCCGGTGCTCCGCTGATCCGACAATGGCCTTACCAGAAACTGTCCATTACATGTTACATTCATGCATGCTGAGTACTGGGGTTCAATATAACGGAGTACGGAGAGCGGTATCGTGAGAGGTAGGATGCACCGCTGTGGAGTATATACTCGGGTCCTGTAGGTGAACCCAAGTATGTATGTGCATTTATCCAAGACATACTTCGGAGCTATCTGTTGCTGTGCCAATAGCTTCAGACTGAAGGTGCAAGAAACCCGAGAACTTAGCTGATCTCCTGATTTAGCACATTGACTCACAGGCAAAGAAGTTGGGAATCAATCTTCTCGGCATCTCTAGGTGGGTGGTACTTGACAGCAGCAAAGGGAGCTCCAGGACGTTGGCCGGTTGATCCGAGTGATACAACATGAACGGCCATAGCGCCCAAACACAAGGCGGTGCGAAAGTAACCTAGAGTAAAGTACTTGATGGCCGTTATTGGAGCGTTAGTGGAAAGAGGTTATTTTCGTGAGGATTCGGGCGGGCACGGTCTAACTGCTGATTTAAGCTTACTGGTGGGGGACACGAATCAAAAAGACTTCGCTAGATAAGCAAGCTCATCCTGGCGAGAGTGCATGCAAGCTATCCTCAACGCTAAAGATGTATGCAGGCACCCCCTAAAAGCCAATCGTTAGAGTCTTGAGCACATATATCTTAGGAACAGGGACAAACCTAGGGCCTGTGATAGATCTCAGGCAAGTTTCGGTAGTACATGTATGAAGAAGCGCACCCCCAAGAAGCATTGATTGCTGATAGAGCTTGGTGATGGGTCGTTGGCTGGACTGTCATAGTATCCCCTAACCCTGCCTGTAGCCCACGGAGAGTTCCGTCCTCTGTCGCTACCAACGTTAATGGCCTAAGTTAAAAGTGCATACATGTACCTACATGACCCAAAGCCACGCGGGTAGATTACATGTAAGTTACACTCTTTTTGCTTTGCCCTTCCATGCAATATGTGGAGCAGAGTATAGGCGGTAATGTACCCTCATTGATCCAGCGCTATCCTAAATGTTGAAACATAAAAGAAGAGAGAAGTCCCCGAACTGTGGAGATTTCCCCGGGGCCAGTGGATTAAATTTTGAGTGCGTTTTTGCGCTTCGTAAAGGCCTTCAATTAAAAGGCCGTTCGAAAATCCTAGGTATTGAATACTAGAGGGTACTGCCTTTGGCTTATAATACAATGTTTCCTCTAATTGCGTACCTAGCCAATGAATTTCGAATCATAAGCTCGAGACTATCATCGCAGGGAGAAGTTTACCTACACCAACAAGAATTAAAGAGGTATTTGTAAAGTACATGTTTACAAGACTACTCAATCGAGTATCCAGACTTATGTTAATCCTACATTAGTAATAAAAGAAACCGGAGCTAGCTCCGGAACCTGGGTTTAAGCTTGTAGTGCGCTATAACGTAGAAAGGTGAAGCTTGTTTCACGCCGCTTTAGAGGTAGCGAGTAAGGGCTAAATATCCTCTAATTGTACGTACACCCTAAGCCGTGGAACTGGGATAGGAAATCGTTATTACCGATTGCTACATGAAGGGCTGGAAAGCTATAGGTTGAAAGTGGGGGGTATGCATGGCACCAGTACCTTTAGAGCTTTGCCCGTCTAAAAGGCTCGAGCCCGAGTTCCACAGAGTTTCCGAGCCTTTAGTATTTCAGACTGAGGGTCAAAGCTCTAATTAAAATAGGTTGGGCTCTTGGCAAGGACCGAGTGATAACCGATGAATGCGCCCCCACTCCCAGTCCGAAAAGCCACACAAACGAGCTAGCATGGATGCACCAGCGCCACGAAACTCTACTTGTATCTCCTGACGTTTGTGGACGCGACTGATATTGCATGCCATACAAAAATACGCCAAGCTCATGATTTTGGGTGTATGCAATAATGGCCCAATTCAAAAGCGTCAGCGAAAAACGAGTAGAGATTATCGCCACCGAGAGACTCCGGTCCTGTATTCTGAGACCGGCCGGATGGGGATTGGAGACTTAAACGCCAAAGATGGCTGTACAGATGCAAGTAATAGGAGTAGGGCGATTGGCGGCGTGGCAACAGTGTGGATATTTCTACTACACCATTACCAATATCGATAGCAATACTTTAGTGGGAATATATTCGAATATGAAAATTATTGTATAATACCAGTACTGCACTTTGGCCCGTACACATGTACTCTGTACGGTCTTCCAGTTAATTAAGGTCAGTGACTCAGTGCTTTAGAAATTATTAGCTATTTACTTACACGCATAAACGCAAACTACATGTATCTTAAGAGAGTCCTAAGACTAGACAGTGTCATATTTAATACCGCGGTTTATAGCCATAAAATCACAATGTCCTGTCTAAATTAGTATTCTTTCGTAAACCCGAGTGATATCCTATGTAAAAATTTCCAAAAAGCATCGTGATTGATGTGTTCAGTCATAGAACGATGAAAACTGGGTATCCCGTCTGCTCTGCCATACATAATCATCGTATCGCCTAGTTAGTACTACAGTGGGTGACCATGTGGGAATCCTAGGTACTGAACTCAATATTTCCCTTTTGCCCCTCAACCGTTCATTGTTATAACGGGCTTGGAGTAATTACATGTACTTAGATGTTAATTACAATTACTTCAATAAATACAGTATGAAAAATTAAGCGGGGTGAAACAGCTACATGTACCATAAGACTATAGAATTTAGTGACGAGTACCAAATTCAACAGGCATTGGAGGAAGAGTACTGTACAGCGGCGGGTAACAGTCATCAGGCGGAACGCCAAAATACGGCGCGTTTGCAGGCAAAATTGTGGTCAGGTCGTACGTCCGTCCGATGACCTATTACACGCTGCTGTACCAATATCTTACTGCATTTCTAAGTAGTGTATTGGCGGGTATACCGACCCCTCTTTTTAGTACTATAGGCCAAAAGGTATAGAAGCTGGTATACCATAGATCGAATGTGTATGGTAAGATTCAATAAGTCTTAAAGGTAACAGGCCAAAGCTCCAAGATCTTTGATTAAATGTAAGTTTACATGTGTAGATGTCAAAATCCGTGTAGGTATCAGAGCATACATACATGTGACTAAGTATGGAGCGATAAATGTGTCAAAAGTAATTTTACTAATAGTAGTAAGGTGAAAATAGTACTAGCATTTATACCTGATAAGGCCAAAGGGGATTATATAATGATAGTAAATATGGACATTGCCCACCGGTGAGGAGTCTCACTACTATTTTACCAGTGGGAAGCTTTCATGAGTGTTGGCATTAATCACCGAACATCTACTAATGTAGTGCAGCACAGACTTATACCACAACTTACTATCGTTGGTAAAATTACTTTTGGTACATTTACCACTCCATAGACCAAGAGGCTCGATATCTAACTAAGGGGTAGCTGCTGTGGTTGTGAACTTATTCGCGTTTTGGTGTTATATACGACCAGTATAAATTTGCGTTATCACTCTGCGAAAAACATAGCGTAGCTCACGTTTTCTGAGTGCAGGTAGTTGAGCTTTCTTGACTTTACTTGATCATTAAATCACGCCATTACACCATCTATTGTTTGCTCTCTCTGTTATTGCTACCAAAATAATCTAGATCTGTTGAAACCGATTTCGACCGAAGACTATCAAATATCATAAAGTTTATCCCCTCGACATTGGCCTTGTCTAGCGAGATTAAGCGCTAGGAATGTAGGCTTACAATCAATGAAAGTTCTCGATACTCAAGGTGTTCTTTACCGCGGTTCGAGATCAATAAGTGTTGGTGTCTACTGCGTTCAATCATAGATTATCACTCGACCAAGAAAACCTAGCGATGTTTTTCTTTCTTTTTTTTTTGTTTAAATCATTACTCGTATGCAAAAGCAATGTTGTAGTAGGCTCTCGAGCCTGAGAGCACATACTGTCATTGCCAGATTACACGATATTATAGATGAAGCGCATCATTCGAGCCATCGGAAGTATATAGTATAAAAGGCGCCTCTACTCTAGTATAGTCTGGTAGAACCAAGTCCCATACTCTTCACTTTGTCCACTCCTACTCAGGGTATTCTGCGATCTTATCTTAAAGACGGGGTTAAGGTGTATTTTGTTTTTACTCGGGATTAGGAGGAAACACAGCGACACTCGGAAACGTACATGAGGGTATAATACAAGCCCAGCTCGCGAAGTACCACTCTCCTATCTTGACGTACCTATACCGACATAGAACTAGCTAGCGACTTGTTGATATCATGGCCTCTGAAGAGGGGAAATTTTTTAAGATTTTCCTCGAGAGTTATGCGTACATACAGATGTACAGATGGTGGCACTGACAAGAGATGAAATGGTCCCTCAGAATGGCGCCAGAGGAGTAGATTCGAGCGGTTTAGTCCTTCCGCGGTTGAATCACCCCCGCTGTGCAAGAATTATTATTTTAGAACTTTGAAAAATGGCCCTAGCTTTTAATTCGCCAATTGAGATACCACCGAAGTGATGTGAGGTGATGTTGGTATTTTGACGGTTCTTTGCGCGTATGTGTTTTGCTCGGCCTCCTCAAAAGCTTTTCTCCCTGGTCTCCTGGCCCCTCCGGCTCCGCCGGATTTACGCTACTCATGAATTATTAGCCATCTGCGACGCACCCGAACTAAAAGGCGCTTATATATATATTTGCTATGATGATGATGGAAGAGACGTAATCGTAACATCACGTCGAATGAATCATGATGGAATGCTTCATGGTTGAAGACTAGGGCGAAATTTAGTAGTGAGTTAAGTAGAAGCGATCCATATTGTAATATATGTAGTATATATTAATCGCTTTGCAAAGTACACTATACTGACAAGACCGGATACAGACTCTCCAGCTATTAAAAATTCAGCGCTTGCGGGGGCTGCATGTGGGACACTTATAATGCGACGCAATGAGGGCTGAGAGAATCCAACATGGATATCTAGGTTATATGAAACCGATATATATATAGTTATTTATTAGCTATAGCTGCGTTTAGGCATATATATATAAACCATAAATCTACCCCCCCTCCCCCCCCCTCATATTATAACAGCCACATCCAAAGCATGTACCTGCATTATAACAAAGCACGGAAGAACGGAAGACTTCAGCTCATCATGTTTCCCGGAACCAATCTCCCCCCGCCGGAGGATCATCGGTGTTATGTTACCCGAAGTTGGATCAAGCATTGATATTCGGGGGCCGGATGCAAGGGGGGATATCTAAGTCTTCACGCACTCTTTTCGCCCGAATCGCTATAATTTATAGCCAATATAACCGTTGATATACCCCTCAATGAGTGTATTAGCCACTTCTGATAGTAGTTCTGCATGTCTGGAAAGCTTCTTACCATTATAACCGGGGATTGGTAGGGATTTTATATAGTGCACAATTTCCCCATACTTCGGTTGCTACCCCGCGGGGAGCTAACTAGGGAGATGCTGGGGAGGGATTGTCCCTGACTGTTGATGTTTTGTGGCTATATGTACATGTAGGTACTAATGCAGTCCGTATGGGGTGCATGTAAGTAATTAAGGGCAACCTTTTTTTTTTTTTTTTATTTTAAAAGCCCAAGTAAACCCCAACGAAAGGTTATCCCAAGCAGCAGCAATCATCGTAATTTTACTCAACGAATCGATTGCACCAATGCTTTTCAACGTCCTTCTCGCAGCGACACTGCCCCTCCTCGCGACAGCGGCGTATGAGAATCCCCTCGTGGATTTAGACTACGTCTCGCTGCAGGGAAAGTACAACGAAGCTTACAACATCTCGTACTTTCGCAAGATACCGTTTGCGGCGCCCCCTGTTGGCGAGAACCGTTTTAGAGGGCCACAGCCTGTAGGAACCTTTGATGGTGTTTATGATTCAGATGTTGCGGTACGTTACTTTTTTTTGACTCTTGCTGTATATTTTGGGTGGCCAGTAGCTAATAAAACTATCAACTCCAGTATGACATGTGCCCCCAGAGAACCGTGAATGGTTCGGAGGACTGCTTGTACCTGACGCTCTATTCCCGTCCCTGGACTGAAGGCGCGTCAAAGAGGCCGGTAATGATGTTGTAAGTAGTATATCACCTGCAACTATTTTTTAGCTATACAACTGTTGATTGGCGCACAAAACTCATGCTTTATATCAGCTTCTATGGCGGTGGCTTCATTCAAGGAGCAGCGGGATTGTCCCTCCCACCGTCTACGTATCCGGTCCTCAATGTGTCCGAGTCAACAGACTACATTGCAATTTATCCTAATTACCGGGTATAAGTTCCTAGATTCTGTGTGGACCTTGGCTAGGCTGTAAGCTAGCCACAGAACCTATATATTAATTGCTCTCATGTGAAACACAGACAAACGCATTTGGCTTCCTTCCCGGAAAGAAGATCAAGGACTCTCCCACCTCCGACCTTAATCCTGGGTTCGTTCTCCCCCCCCCCCCCCCCTTAAACCTCCAACACCATCTTGGGCTTTTCTAAAACTGCAATTTATATATAGACTCCTCGATCAACAAGCTGCTCTCCGTTGGGTCAACAAGTACATCACCCATTTCGGCGGCGACCCCAAGAATGTCACTATCTGGGGGCAGAGTGCCGGCGGCGGCTCAGTCGTCGCCCAAGTCATCGCCAACGGCGGCAAAACCACCCCCCAGCTCTTCACCAAGGCCATTGCTTCCTCTCCCTACTGGCCACGAAACTACCGCTACGATGCACCCGAGGCGGAGGAGATCTATAGCACCTTGGCGAACCTCACTGGCTGCGCAACGGCAGAGGATTCCTTGGCTTGTCTGAAGCAGGTGGATGTGCAGAAGATCAGGGACGCAAACCAAATCATCAATGCGCTGCACACGACCACTACGTCGAGCTATACATGGGCACCGGTTATTGATGGCGAGTTCTTGAAAGAGAGCTTGTCATCCGCGACGAAGAAAGGGAAGGTTAACGCTGACTACACAATCAATGTATACAACAGGTTCGAGGGGTCGACTTTTGTCTCCTCGGCGCTGAACAAAGCTGCTTCCACAGGGACTAGTGGAACAGCGGCATGGAACTCGACGGAGGCGGGATTCAGGTTCTGGCTAGATGGATTTTTGCCTGGGTTGAAGGAGAAGGATGTTGAGGGGATCAAGACTCTATATCCGGCGGCGGCAACTAACGGCAGCACGGTTTACACTACACAACAAGATAGAGGTAAGTTTTCGAATTCTTAAACAAATAGTGAAGTTTTCAACTGACCTTTGGCGCATAGCCGGCTATGTTTATCGCGACGTTGTGCTCGCTTGCCCCGGCTACTGGATCTCGACTGCCAGCAAAAAGGCCGGCTATGCCGGCGAATACACCATCTCACCCGCTAAACATGCCAGCGACGTCGGATACGTAAGTCGAAGCCTCACCCCCCCTTCTCTTCAAATCCTAGATCTCCAGCTAACAATAATGGCGATGGCAGTGGAACACTGTCAACTCTCTCCAGACAACCCAGCGCTTCCTGTACCAGGGTTATGCAGGCGCCTTTGCCTCCTTCATCGAGACCGGCGACCCGAACGCAAACAAGCTCACCAACTCAAGTGCTGCGGCATGGCCAGAGGTAAAGAGTGGGAAACAGTGGGTCATTTCCACTGACAGCTTCACACAAGAGACTGCGGCGACGTTGAAGAAGCGATGCGATTTCTGGAGGGAGGTGGGAAAATACGTGCCCTTGTAGAGTAATCATAATGAAGTAATTACATCAGGTGAATATATATATAGCTAGAATATAATAGGGCATATACATTACTTTTTTCGAGTTTACTGATATTTGTTGTTATTTGGAAAATCAATTTGTCGTCGTTCAAGGGACAGGTTTGCTACTTGCTATTATTGCGAATGTGTAGTTTGGCTTTAACCACACAAACTATTGTAACTTTGTGCTGTAGACACTTGTTCTCTCTCCCCAAACTGACCAATAGAGGGATCTTCTCCCCCCCTCTTGTTTTGTTTGATCATCGATTCAATAATAAAATTGAATAGCCTTATCTGCACTCTTCCCCGCCAAAATGTGTGAGCTCTAGAGTAGAGTACTGGGGCTGCAGTGACGGGTACGTGCGGCTGCATATGCGCGGCGTTTCAAAAATACATGCGTTCCTATCATTGGCGCTCTAATCCAATTGACCTGCTACTGCGCACGCTCTAGGACAACAACGACAAGACAACAACGCCCGCCTTGTCAATTGGCTGGCTCCTGACGGAGCTCGAGGCCTATCATACGGACACGCAGCTGTCACTGCTGCCAACATGTTGTTATTATATAAGAGAGGGGGAGACTGAAACCTATATATCTGGAGTACTACCTCACTACCACCTCCCACTTTCTATCCAGGTTAGCACTCGAATCGAAGAATTAAGGCTTCATCCATATCATTTACTGCACCCACAGGCTACATTCCTAAATCTCCATACCCGCCCAACAGGCAGCAAAATGAGAATCCTCGGCCTCGCTGGCGCCTTCCTTCTCTTCACCCACACCGCCCTCACCCACCCACTGCAACAACGTACGTCCCCCCCCCCCAGCCCTTCTCTCCACTCACTCACCCCCACTAACACCCCTCCCACAGGCCTAGACACCTACCCCCACAGCACAGAACTCTTTACCTGTCCCTCCGGGTGGACCTACTTCTGCTTCTCTGCCGCCTCCACCAGCGCCTGCGAATGCTACCGCATGACTCCCCTAACGTCTACATGCCCCGCAGGCACAACAAAGTACTGCAGCGACTACATCACCACCGAGTGTAGCTGTAGCTACCCGAAGCAGCCCGACTGCCTGCCAATGTTTGACTTCGAGTGCGTGCCGGCTACGGGGCGTGAGAAGGAGAAGGCGACGTGGGTGTGCACGTGCAGCGGCCGCGTCTATGGCGAGAATGCGTGTCCAAGGGGGTTTACGAGTAGGTGTAGTCCGACTGGCGGGGTGGAGGGGTCCGGAGAGAGGGGATGTAGCTGCAGGAAGGTGAGGACCTTCTTGAGTGAGTATACGCCGAGGCCGGGGCAGGGGGAGAGGAGGGTGGGGGAGCTTGAGGCGGGGTGGGGGGAGGTGCCGGAGGTAGGGTGGGTCGGGGATGAGGGGGGTGGGTTTGAGCTATTGAGGGAGGACAAGGGGAGGTTGTGACATGTGGTGATTGTTAGGTAGGCTTTGAACTCATGTGATTTATAAATCCTTAGGCTATGTTATCAAAATAGCGATGATTGGATTGCTACAGGTTGTCTTTTGCGATGCATAATGGGCGGTAGTGTGCGATGTTTCCTCTCTTTTTTTTTGGTTTTAGCTTTTGGAATTTAAAAGCATTCACTTATTCGGAACTCTCTGCGCTAGTATTTGGGAAAAAGTGACTTTCTGTAAATTGTATGCATTTGGTACCAATTACTATTAGTCGATGTCTAAGACTAACGGTAAACTCAAGACCAGAGTATCGGTCACGCCAGCTCATCCCAAACCCAATACTCTCGGCATCTGCAGGTACGATATGTACCCACCACCACCCATCACACGAAGCCTCTATCTCGCATCACTGAATCTCACCCGGCCCTCACCCCACCCCTCTCCTCCCTAACACTGCCTCACCTCGCCCATTCCACTGGATTCTCCAACCACTTCAACTCCTCCTTCGTACTCTCCCTCCCCAGCACCTTATTCCTGTATGGGTACCTCCCGAATAACTCTAACAACTCCTCATGCTCACCCCCCGTCTCCACCAGCTTCTCCGCCATTCCCCTTTCCACCTCCCCCACCTCTCCACCTCGACACAGCTCCGCCGTCGGCAGTAGAAACTCTTTACGCGCTCGTGCATGCAACACCAGGTCCTCAGAGTGCATGAACGGCAGCCAGAACCACAATCGTCGCGACGGGACGGACCGCCATTCGCCGTCGTTGGGCCCGAGGTCGAGGCGTTGCGCGATGCTGTAGGTGGCGACAGCAGTGGCGAGGGGGTCCGTGGTGGTGTAAACGTGCGCAGAGGCAGGGCCGCGGAAAAGGTTACGAGGGAATTGGTCGAGGAGGAGCAGCAGCGCGAGGGACCGGTGCGGGGTGGTGGCGAGGGTGGTGAGGGTAGATGGTGGGAGGGTTGTGAGGGTTGTGAGGAGGGGACCGAATTTCGTGCTAGTGGTGGAGAGGAGTTAGTGGGGGCTTTTATATGTGGGGAGAGGGTGAGAGGGTATGGGTGATAAGTAAGTGAAGTGAAGGGGGTAATGACTGTGTGGTGAGAAAGATGGACATACCGGATTTCGAGATCGAAGGATGTGTCAGGTCTGAACCAGCGCATGACGTGCTCTTGCGTGAGGTTTGTCCCGATGGGGCCAAACCAGAGGTCGAGAATGCCTTGAGAGGCTTCGTCGGTGAAGAGGGCCAGGTCAGTGGTGTTGGTAGTCATTGTTCGAGTCGAAAATGTGGTGAGTCTTTTTATATTGCGCTGTGAAAAGTGACAGATGGAGACGCGGGGAGAAAGAAGACGCAGCATTATATGATTTATGTAGGCACAAGAATTAAGAATCCAACCGTGTTAATGTGCTAGAATTTTCTGAATGCAGCGAACGAGCTGCTTTCGGCGAGATATCAGTGGTTGGGTTGTTGGAACCCTTTGAGCGACTAAGCGAGTACTAGATACGGCCGAGTGAGAGTACTGGATACGGCCGAGTGAGAAGTGGTTTTCGGTCGAGTGATAGTCGACTGCGACGGACAAGGGTTGGTTGATCTTAGATTCCAGAAACTACCTCAACCTTACTACTCAAAATATTGAAAGTGTTCGTTTTCAGGTTCATTAACGTTGTAGCATTTGGCCCGCACCCGATCTTAAATATAGCGCTCTAGATAGCATTCCACAATATTCAAAAATAGCACAAAACCTTCTTAACTATAGTATTCTAATAAATGTTTGTTTAAATACTTCATCTTAGGTCAGTTAGATCCCCAAGAGTCGCTAGCCAGAGGTGCACTGCACTCACCAATTAATCATACACCCTTAACAAAAAACCTAATTGGGCAAGCTACTAATTTACTTAGTTGGATATCCCCAAAGACCGGAAAGCTCACCAAAGCCCAGACTTCAAAAAGAAATCAGAAGAGAGGATGATGATAGGTCTCAAATGACCGTTGAAGGAAAAAAAAAAGAAACTCCACAAGATCATAAGTGTCTCTTGTGACGTTGACCTTTTCACCCCATCAATGAACATTTGTGACCCGATGCATCAACCCCTGTTTTGAACTGTCTTTGAAGTCGGATTTCGGTAGCAAGTTTTTCGGGCCTTGGTACATATCCACGTTATATGACGCGGCCTCGGATCGTAGGTTTCTTTTTGGGTTGCGTTTTGTGGAGATTTGAGGGTCCCAAACACAAGCTTCTTCAGCTGCGCAGAGAACCAAGGCCTTCGCCCTTTCCGATCGGGAGTTTTCTTTAGCCCTGGATGCTCTAAATTAGATCAGATCAGGGATAAAATATCAGGCCATAATCAGGTTGGTACCTTTTTGGCGCGATATGTTACCAAACAGCTGAATCTTTAGCGCAAAAGGCTATTTCGGACAGCAAAGACATCTTGGAAGAATGCCGAGTTGATGAATTAACAAATGTGGGGCCGACCGGCTCCAACCGGGGATGAATGCTGTTGTGAGCAGTAGAACTGATATTGTTTTTACGTGGAGGGGCTGAGATAGAAGTTTCACTGTGTTCAGCCTTATGGGGAGACATACTCTCCGTGCAAACAAGAGCTGTAATGGCGTTTTGGTGTGGGTGGGCTTGTTTTGAGGCTTGCAGGATTGATGTGGTTGGCGAATGTGAGCGCCATTTTCCAAAGCCATCGCGGCTTTGGGATTTTTGATGTTCCCACCTGTGCATGTTCCCTAGTCATGGAAACTTTTGAGGCCTTGGCACCATGAAAGTGCTGACCGTTATCGGGCGAGAGTTGCCAAGAAATTGCCGGATGCGATTACATGCGGATGATTTAATCTTCACAAGGTGTCACTCGGTCGGGTTCATAACTTGAACTGGATATTGATTAATTCATTGGTTGGATTGTGTTGAATAGATAGGTTATTCTCGGTAGGTTGAAGTATTTAGAGGTCGTGGAGATGAGGAGAAAGGGACAAAACTACATGTAAGTAACTACATGTACTTCCTAAGTAGATGTTCTTTGGATTAATTACATATATATAGGTGTAACTGCCCTAGCTCGGGAACACGTCACCAATCGCAATTGATGTCTTCATCCGAAGTAGGGTACGCTGCAAAGTTTCACGAGAATTAAACATCCATTCCACCCCCCAGATCGACAATGAAGAAACATATACTTCTTATCTTTGCTCTTATCATTACTCGCTATGTCTCGTCATCCCCTGACGAACCTGACTTTATGGAGCCGTATCGCTGCAGGGTTCCTGATGAATGGTGTTCCTGGATTCATTATGGCTGGGATGGGGGTAAATTTTCCCTAGTCCTCCCCACTCCTTGATAATGTTGCTAACTGGCATGAATCTTTCGAGGAGGTCCACAAATTCAGTGCGTTGTAGAAGAAGGGTGGGGATGTGGTGGACGTGTGACGACAACGGGTATATCCAAAAGAAGGGGGAGGGAATGAGGTTTATTGGTATTAATTAACAATCAACCGTTTATAGTAACTGTTACCGTCACTGGATACCCCTCAATGCCCATACCTCCCTCCAGCTCCCCACCAGTTGAAGTGAAAGTAACCCTAGAAGCTCATCAAGACTTATCTCCGACTGAAGCCGTACCAGGACCTTTTCCAATTCCACAACCAGATGGGCGGTTCAGATCTGACCCAATATACCGAAATACAACCAGACCTCTACTCGGAACTATAAGCAGTTACAAAGATATTGGACAGTTTCCGACTACAACAACCGTAACTGTCGAACCAGAAAAAGTAACCCCAACTGAAAGCCAAAGTTTTCCCGGCGTTACTCAACCCCCCGGCTTCAGGCATGAACCCGACGTTGTTGGCACCGATCTTAAAGACCAGGGATCTCCAGGAGGCAAAACGGTAGAAGTGGAAGGTCCCACACGCACGCATATCTCTAGTTCTACTGCATCCGCTCGATTAGACCCCCTGATGACCATAATATTCCCCACAAAATCCCATGCCAAGAACCGGCTTCACGACCCAATGCCTTTCACAACAGCAAAGTACCTAGAGGGTCCCGGGACCCGGCCTTCTTTTCCAGGCACAGGAGACAAGCCTATGGCTGTACTTGAAGTTAGCTGTATCACACGCTCTCGGCTCTTCTATAGCGATTTCAAGATCACTTGGGGACCGTCATGGGATGATCAAGCTGGGTGCAAACGGCTGCACAAGGCGATGAATAGGCGCGGGATTACAACAGGATGGAAATGCAGACAGGTCGCTGATCCAGAAACTGGATATATCATGGAGGCTAGCGGTCATAGGCCGATGTCGCCAAGGTATCTGGTTGAAGGTGCTATTAGAGAGGCATTTTCGGGGGTGAGTAATATCGAAAGATTTACTGTAAAGTATAAAAAAGTAAGGAAAGCTGATGAACTTCAAACGTGACCAGAATACTCTCTATTACCGTGGGTATAAAACAGTGATGTTATGTGAGAGACCGGAAAGATGAGAAGAAATTTGGTATTAGCTGTGAGCAACGGGTTAGATGAGATCGGGGGAACCCGACACAGTGACTAGAAGCTAATACAGGGAATGAAGCGGTGTATATAAACGCCCAAAGAATCTATCATCTTCATTGGCACTTATTTGGTTAACAGACAGTTTGTCTCTCTCACCTTCTATTTTATAGCCCCCAGGTCGTCTTTTCCCCTCGAGGAAATATCATCATTCGGGTATATAATTTGTTTTCAGTGTAAGTTCCTAAACTAGTGGCTAGCCAGAGGCTAACAAATATGCGAAGTGCGGATTGGTGTGCTGATCGGGGGCCGGGTGTGCTTGTGATAGCCATGCAGCGGAGCAAGGCTTAAGTCACGAGTAGAGCGAAAAATGACCGGCTTGCCGAACATTTGTTACGGTTTCCATGATGTAAGATCCACCAACACAGTCAGCACCCGAGAACCAGTCTTCCTCACGATCAAAGCTATTTTCAATACTCTAGACAAACCTCCGCGAAAACCCGTTTCTAGCCTTTTCGCTACGGGCCTCTTAAGTCTAAAGAACATCGACTAAACTCGAGCACCTGACGGTATTAAAAGTTATGTTCGGTATATTATAAAGGATGTTGGTATCTTTAAATTTCCCTCAGTCTTAGATCGAGCTGACCACACAGTTGTCAAAGAATACTTTAGATACGAAGGATAAGCACGAGATATGGCCCCCCTGCACGGGTCGCAAAGGTGTACCTCTACCTCGTCATTGATAGAGCCCGCCAATGAGAGTTTGGTTTACGGTAACACGGCTCGGGTTCTTTGATTCACCCGGATATGTCTTCCTGTCGTTTCTTTTGCTTATCTTCGACATTAGAGTTTAGTGTGTACATACCTACAACCTACTTTCGGTCTTGAAGCCACGGGGTTCGTGACATCTTCCAAGGCTTGGTTTAACTTTCCTTGCGCGTTGACATTAGTTGATCCTACAATTGACTGGCTAGAATACCGATGATTACAACGCTAAGGATCCCCTAACCCTCTTTAATCAACCTCGGGCCTACAAATCGTGACGTGCCCAGTGGGACTAACGATTCTGTTACCCAACGAAAATTGTTTGCTAACGATATTAATTAACAACTCTTCGAAAAATTGGCCCGACTATAAAAAATATTGGCCCGACTTCAAAATGTTGGCCCGGTTTTAACCGTATTTCCTTAATGGTGTCGTGTGATTTGTATCGTTGATTTCCTATCACCTATCTGGCTTCGTTAATTTTTATTAGCTAGTTGGCTTTATTCTTTGTCCTTATAAGCCTGTGGAGTGTCCCGAGGACCTACTCCTCATCAAACAAAACTCTCAAATTCAGGACTTCAAAATCCCCGATCTGCCCCAATCATGCAAGACCAAACACAAGTTTCTGTGAATGAATTCAAGTCACTCCTTGAAGATACCTTCCCCGATGACACTTCCCTCCCCCCGTTCATGGTCAGCACAACCCGTGGGTTTCTCCCTAGGCAGGTACGTATTTTGAATCTTTTAGTGCCCTGCTTTTTTATGATACTGTCCTGGTGAGTATAATCATAACAACGACTAACTTGATAGGAACCTTTAATCCAACTTCCATCAGAATTTGCAGCCCTCGAGGATATTCTTCAACAACTTCCTATTAAGAAGAAGGATGGGACGCCTGGTCTTCTCGCTGAATACCGTCTGGGCGATGTTGTTGAGGAATCGTTCCCAAATCTTATAGATGCTGTCGAAAAATATAAAGATAATCAGGTGGTACTTAACGCTTTATACAGGGACTACTCATTCCTAGCAAGTGCATATTTGCTTGAGCCATGCCACCATAAGTATCTCAAGGATGGCGATTATGGACTCGCACGGGATATACTTCCGAAGTGTATTAGCTTACCCATCGCCAAAGTCGCAAAATTGTAAGTGCACCACTTCACTATCCCGATCTTTAATAGGTAGCGATTACTAACTCGTAACCTGTTTATAGAACTGGTATCCATCCCCACCCTTGGTTCAACTATATGTGACTTGTTGTTAAGTACTCCCATCCTTATATAGGATTTCAACCTTTCATGGAGTACGCTGGGTCATATGCACTATTCAATTACCGTCTCCTAAACCCACTCAAGGGCTTGAACTATGATAATCTTGCAATCATACGTGCCTTTGAGCACGGTCTCGATCGCACATCATCTGAAGCCGGATTCATACTCGTCCATGTCGACATGGTACAGCACAGCGGTGGGCTCATTGATGGTGCTGTAAAGACCATTCGGGCTTGCCAGGGAAGGGGCAATCATGAAGCCTTCAGGGAGGGGCTTGGGCAAGTATTGGCTACCCTACGTATAATCAATGCCACTATGGAAAGTAGGTGAAGTGCCCCGGTGAAAAAATTCCCATTGCGAGTTCTTCTAACCGTATCCAGAAATGTGGGGAAAGTCAAAGCCGGGCGATTACAACAGTTTCCGAACGTAGGTAATATGTTAAGAATTCCTAGTATTTGATGTTAAAGTCAGACAGGTTTATATTCGGGATTGCGTCTCAATCTATGTTTCCAAACGGCGTCATCTATGAAGGGGTTTCCGACGAACCCCTCAAATTTCGTGGAGAGTCTGGGGCCAATGACAGCATGGTAATTGGACAAATTATCCATCAGCAATGATCATAAAACTGACCCGTCAATATAGGTTCCTCTATGCGATAACCTTCTCGAAATCGTTATGCCTAATACACCACTGACGGAAATCCTCAAAGACTTCCGCAAGTACCGTCCTGGTAATCATCGCGAATTCCTTGAGTGGATCGAAGAGTCTGCAACCGCAGTTGGTGTTCGGAAATTCTCGTTGCGCGATCCTCAGTCTGCCGGTACGTGTTTGTTTGGCTTCAATGAAAGATTTTTTTTTAGCTGATAGCACTAGCTTTATATCTTCTTTGTGTCGATCAAGTGCGCGACTTTAGGTGGCGTCATTGGTGCTTCACTCGGGAGTATATTCTTAAGAAGACACAACACCCGACTGCAACGGGAGGCAGTCCTATTGTTAGGGTAAATTAATTTATCATTACTCATGATGATGGCGTATATGTATACTTACAGTAAGACAGTGGCTCCCCAATCAATTGAAGGCAGTCTTGGCTCTTGAGGTCAAGGTGATCGAAATACTAGCGGCAATGGGCCACGTTACCAAGGAAGTCGAACATGTACGCGAGATTGTTGAAAGACAAACCCTGAGCCTTGAGAAGGAGGAAAGAAAGTATTGCGAGGAGCGCAAACAGTAGTTCTTAGTACTGGGAGGTGTAGTGCTGTAGAGGGTTCAAGTAGGGTTCGGGTTGGTGACCGATTGTTAGGGGCTTTACGGTATCATAGGCGGGAAGTTGCATCGTATAGCTAAGGAATGAACGGATCAATAGAGCGATTTGGCCAACAGCCTCTGAATCTAAATATTTAGTTCTTGGCGATAGTTTTTGGTGTGAAAATCCCGCCAAGAACTCAAAATTTAAACTCAAAATTTAAAAGGGCTTGGCCAAATCACTCTAATGATTAAATAGTCAATCTCAACACACATGTAGTAGGAGAGTAGCAAATGCAATGTTCCATTATATGCAATCGCACCTCAAGTATGTACTTGCTATGGTTGAACCCAATATGCTAGATCCCTTGCTGTCCCGTACCATGTTCTCTGGGAGTTCTTATTGCACAATCAGTTCACTATCCAGATCCCTTCTGATATCCCGTACGAGATTTTGTGAATTTTGGATAGCGAGGTGCGACTATATAACCTTAAGCTTCAATCTTTTATGGGCCATATTCATATAAGTATGTATGTACATGTAAGTACATGTATGTATTCTAATCAAGAGATACATACACCCCAATTTGACATTGGCCTAGGTATTCCCACTAACCCAAGACCTACATGTATATAAGTCACAGCCCCGAACCCACCCAACCCGGCAATACGCAGAGCGGCGACCGCCGAAAATATGTGATTGTGATGTACCTACAAGCACAATGTCCGGCTTTTCAAAAGGTGGTGGGTTAGGGTTTAATTAGAGAGGCAGACAACTGACTCCGAGCACTACATATTAGAGGTCACGTTGACATCCGTCTAAACACAGCCCTCCCGAAGCCGATAACCGTCGTCGCTCCAAGGAAAAAAAAAGTGTGACATTATAAATATACACTCATACTTACCCAATTGAGCTATATACGTAGTTAGTTTACTCACAGCAGCAGGAGACTTCGCACATAAAAATCTGTGGTTATACGTCTGCGCGCTCTGGACAAGTGATATTTGGATGATCCTCCTGGAGACATTTCTGTCCGTGCTCCGCCCTGATTATCATGTGGGGGGGATCGGAGTCGCTAAGATATGCGAGAAGCGTGAGTGAGTGTTCCTGCTCGTATAATGGATCTGGCGCGCGCATGATCTCCATACTACATATTACCGTGCGTATAGCAATATGGTGGGGAAGAAGATCTAGTGGCCTATGTTTGATCATGAGTAGGTACGGTAATGCGTGCCAGCTTCCTCAAAGAGATATCGGTAGACAGCTCAGTCACCGTCGTCCGGCCTTAGCTATCCGTGACTCACCCTAGATCTTATAGGCATAAGTAACAATACAAAACACCCCCCACCTGAAACACGTCCACATCATCACCATCATTATCATTATCATTATTATCACCCTTGAGGATCTACGAACCGAGGCAGGCAGACTCGACAGTCTACATGCTTCACATGGGTAAGTCAAGTCAAGTCAAGTCAAGTCAAAGCCCACGCGAGCCGGAGACAAAAAAACGTTGCCAAGGTAACTAAGCTGCCACAACCACGTGGAACCCTAACCCCAGGGCCCTGCATGAAGAAGAAGTATAGTGAAGTGATAGTAATGTAGTTACTATAAATAAGCATATCAGCATAACTGATTATTACGCTAATGCAGCGTGGACGGGGACTAGCCTCGTATAGCAACTATAATATCATCAAAATACATGTAGTACATTATACATAGTAGTCAGTGGTGTCTGTCCTGCCTGTGCTACGGATGATCTGGACTAGCTAGAGGCATGTACATACTTTATATGTATATATAATTGTGGTCCCTTTTCTTTTTCTTTTTCTTTTTTGGAGACGACCGCTAAGCCTCGAGGTGGAAAGAATGTGGTGATAGTTTGGGGCTGGTTGAGCGGGAGAGGTCGGGCGCTAGTTGGGGGAGTCGTCTAAGTATACATTACATACAAGTGAATGTTGTTGCTGCTGTTATGGTTGGTGGTGAGGTCCAGGGACCAGGACTCGGCGGCCCGTGATATGATCGGTACCGGGATCTGTACTAGTGTGTAAGTACAAGCACATGTACCTACGCCGCCCTCTCCAGTTTATCTCCCTTCTGGGCTCAAGTATCAGGCTGCAAGATGGGGGCGGGGACAAAGACAGAACAGAACCCAATTTATGCGAGGCGGCGCATCTAGGAGCACTAAGCATACCTTCCGCTCCCAGCCGCAGCGATACTTTTACTGAACTGACGTGCTAACATATCAAATAGTGATAATTAGTTACATACATGTACTTACATACATGTAGTTATGCGTGAGAACCATGCAATATGAATCACTGCGGGCGGACATATTCAACTCGGAGTATCATTCACCCCCGATTTATGACCAATACAGCTACTTTGTAATCACTCCGGGAGCTTAGGATTTCACCGCGAGCAAGCATCAAGGTCGATCTCAACTACATATGTATTAATGCTATGGCCGCGACGCCGGTGCCAGTCATGGGCCGTGTGTAATGTACTGTTTAGTTATCAGTATAGAGTTGGTGGCTTATAGCTACAAGTAAGCTTAAGCTATAGGCACTTTAGTCGAACCATTTTTTGTTTATATACAATAATATTATTAACATACGTATAAGCGGCCGGATCATGCGCCGCACACCCACACCGACCTCACGTGACTTTAAATTCTCCGAGACCGTTAGGCAAACGTTCTAAAAATAACCCCCCCACACCCCTGACTTCATACATGCAAATACCAAACGTCAAGTTTGCCCAGGACCAGGGCCCTATCGTTGTGTCAATGTGTCAATGTCAATGCCAAAGATCAGGGGTATGAATAATGTCGGTCACAGTCTACATGTAGCTATATAACTAGAGTAGCTAGTAGTGAACTAGATGAAAAGAGAGGGGAAAGAATATCTATATCTATCCGTGATGGTAGATCATGCGCAGCGCCCCATATCGGCGTATGAGATGCATGCGCCCCAGTTTATGTAGAGTATCAGATACAACATGCATGTATATAATGGCACGAAACAATAGAAATGTGAGACTAGGACTAGGGGGGTGGAGGTCTAGGAGTCAAAAGTTGCAAAGTTCTCGGGTGTAGTGTATACATGCAGTCTAGTCTTCTGAGGCTCCTCTATATCTGTACCTGTGCCTGTTCCGGTAACCTGGTTTTGATAAAGGTATAGATTCGGAACCAGCCGCGGTGTCCTAGTAAGCGTGGGAATTCCTAGAAGCACAGCAGGCTGGCATGGCCATGGCTTGACTTTCTCCATACCGGAATCCGCATGCTACTCCGACACACTGTGTGTGGCTGTCAACTACATACCCTAACCACTACTACATACTATACTATACTATTACTACTGGTACGGTAACTACCTCTTACGGCCCTGGATCATAGCTACGACATATGTATAGGATATTAGCTAAATATCTCACCAGCCAGCCAATGATCGAGTCGCAGGAGCCATACTTCCCCCAAAGGTCCATTCCAAATCTACATGCCCAACTACATGTATGTAACATCGACAAAGAAGAGAGAGCACACAATCGGAGGGACTGGTGGTTCACCACCACAATAAAAATAATTATAGCCTATCCCCCCCCCTCACTACGCCTACCAACTAGCCATATGATACGTGGTACGATATCGGATCCTGGCTATAGCAAAGAAAAGAAAAGAAAGAAACCCGGTTCAATGTACCCCCCCCCCCCTCACTCCCTCACTCCCTCATGTCCCCTCCCCACACCTTCTAGAAACCTCACCCACCCGCCCCCACGCTTACTCGGATCCATATCAGTGGGACATAGATTCAAGCCCCAGCACTGGCATGCCTCGTTCTGGGCCACCCAAGTTTTTTTCCCCATACCTCTCCATTCCTAATCTTCGGCCGCTTCCCCCGAGATTCCCCTAATCCTTTACAACAGTTGGTCCCGCGGGTTCCAGATCGAATCACGTCTTCACGGCTCTGGTCTTTGCGCCGCGGCACGCACCCGGCGTGCCATTGGCACATGTACACGCGGTTGCATTAAACGGCCTTTGGGCACGCGGATGGTCAAATGTCGTGGGCAAGGGTGGGCAGGCAGGTGGTTATGACTGTTTGAGAAATGCTGGTTAGCAGTCATAGTTGAGGGATGTAAATTAAGGAACGAACGGTTATTGAAAGCCACGGGCTTTCGAATGTGCGGAGCCCGAGCATAGCCCACCCGAAAAAAGAAGCATTACTTATGTTATGCGTAAGACAGGTTTAAGGTTTAGGGTTGCTGGGCTAGATTGATGGATCAGTGAAACACTCTTAGGTTACACAGTGGAAACGAGTTTGGGGATATCGCGGGGACAATAGATTGAGTTTAATATCGGAATCCGTTTTAGAATATTAGTGGCCTAACAAGCGCCTTTAAAGATATAGTAGTAGTACAACACCCCAGTCTAGAAATCCCCAACGATGCAAAGAAACAAGAAAAGAAAACAAGAAAACAAAGAAAACACCGCTATAAAAAAAACCAAGACTCCCGGGATCCCCGCTCGCAATGAATGAAAAAGACAAATGATAAAAAAGCAAAAAGAAAAGTAGTAAAAGTACATAAATATCATATATCTCGTAGTCGGCTTACCATTACAACGGCTTGGGAACCAGGTCCCGGATTAATCCTTCTCTTTCTAGCTCATCTTCAACGTTGATCTATAGCCGACCCACAGGTATATCCTCAGCATACGGCGCCGTAAGTCCAAAGTTATCCCGGGGTCGAAAGATGGTGGTTGAAGAATAAGTAAAAAGAAAAGTGAATCCGAGACCCGATTGCCGGCCGTGCCGTTAGGCAGCATTGCAACGAATTCGTATATCGCAATGCTGCCCATTCGATGATCATGAATGTCAAGTGTCGTCGTAAAAAAAGTAATAGTAAAGAATAAATGGAATTGGCGCCCCTTTTTTTGTTGTTCCCCCATTCCCCTTCCGTTTCCCTTTTTTATTATTTTTATGCGTAGTTCTTCCAGTAGAATGAGATATTCCCTTCCGTCAACAGAAGCCTCCCCTTAGCTCTCCGCTCAGTCTCCTGTCCACTTATCCGTACTTTCTCCACGCGTGCCATCTCCTCCCGCTGCCGCAGTGCCCCAATCGCTGGCCCCTCAGGAGCCTCTATTTGCTGCTGCTGCCGCTGCTTTTGTTGCTGAGATTGGTCCCGTTCATCGGCGAAAGAACTGCACATCTCCGGAGCCATAGGGGAACCCGACCGCGGGTCTTGAGCTACCGGATTGTGATGATGTTGATGATGATGATCCGCTACAAATACTCCGACTTGAGCCTTGGGGACCGAATGAGCCGCTGTGTGAAGCAAAGCCCATATTTGAGTGTGCTGGGCAGGTGTGCCCAACAAGAATCACTTTGTCTTGTACCATGTGGCCGCGGCGTCCATAGGCTCCGCATTGGTCGACACCGTGAGTGAAGTAAACGCACTTGCAGACTGCGTAACGCTCAACTACTCGCATGCACATTTTGAAGTGTTGTGGGGGGTTGCTGGTGGGAAAAGGTTGTGTTCTAGGGGTAGTTAAAGTTGCGGTGGTAGAAGTTGTAGTATGAAATTGAGAGATATCAGGAATTCAGTCGAATATATAAAAAAAAGTGATGGGAGGTGTTGATAGAAGCTTGAGTGGTGAACCTGAATTGATATACCTGAATTGAGTACTGTGGAGATTGTAGTAGCTCTTAAAGCTGCAGGTAAGTAGATCTGAATGTATAAGCTGAATGGACTGAGTGAATGGATGATCCAAGAGGCGGGAAGTTGGATAGTTATATAGCTGCACCGTTGAAGAAAAGCTAGACATACTTGCATAGCAGGGAGGATCATGTAATTGCTTGGTGCACCGACTGTCTCGACTCCCGCAGCTAGCACACAGCCTACCTAGAGAGAATATCACTACCAGTGGGTGACTCCAAGACATAGTCATCGGTAAGTTCCCAGGGAGGGAGAGAGTGCGGTGATGGTGGGGTTTCCGGGTCACTGGTAGTGTTAGCGGGGTCAAAGGGGGGGGGGGGATGCAGTATAGAGAGCAGGAATAAGAGAGTGTAATACATCTATGTACATGTAGTAAGGGAGAAACCGTTGAGCTGCTGTTGCTAGCTTCTGTGTTACCATTAGTTTGGCGGACCCTTAATGTTTTCCGTCCCATAGAAATGGCAGGGTCTGGACTTGATCTGACTACCGCCGCTCACAACATCCACTCAAAAATACCATCCTTGTTGCAAGAACCACAACCCCTAAAGATATGCCTGATATTTGATACTTATTTCCTGATACTGGGAAAATAGGTCAATAGCAAAACTGCAATAGCATACCCAAAAAATGCCAAAGTAAAGCCCTAGACAAAGCAACGTCATCAGTGCGTACACTTATCAAATGGAAGCGCACCAAAATTCCACCTTCACCCTAAAAATGTCAAATTCGACAACAACAAAAAAAAACAATCATCGAGAGGTCAGGTATGCTGCATGCATATCTGGTATGCACCAAGTCCCGTTCCCTCACAAGTTACTTTGTAGAGAGAAAAACGTGAGGCTGCAGTCGATGTTCAGCTGGTTGCAGTGCTGCAACAACCTCAGCCCAAGAGATAAACCGTGAACCAGGAAATTCATGTGGATGCAGGTACTATCCAGGGGTACATTGAAAGGGTACGATGGGGGAGGGGGGGGAGGGAGAGGGAGAGAAGCTAGATCAGAGATGGGTGGGTAAAGGAAAAACTCGGTTAAGCCTACTTACAGCCATGTGTCCATTATGGTAGACATAAAATGTCTCGTAGGGTCAGGGAGATTATCCTCAGCTCAAGTTGTAAGGGTATTAATGGTTTAGACAGAATGTACTTCTTAGCTTAAAGGTCCCGGGTTAGGGGTGTAATTTTTAGGTGAGGCGGATCGCGGTCACTACAAGGCTGCCTTCTGGTTCTCTCCCCCGTTCCCGGGAGATCCTTTTTTAACCAGCCAATCAACCCCCATAGCCACAGATCTGATCTCGCGAGCGAGCCATCTTGAGGCTGAAGCTATCCCAGCTAACTGGGGTCCGCTAATAATATTTTATCGCCGTAACGGGGTCTTTTGCGTTCCCCCGTACAGTAGTCCTATTGGATAAAGGTTCCTGATAAGGCTATGATAATCGTCCGCAGCATGAGTTATTGCCGGTAAATATCCTTTTATGGGCTGGTTATTGGTATACCGAAAATAAGATGGTCAAAAAATAAATCTTTGTCGAGAAACAATGGTGTGTTTCTCCCAGTACTTCGTTGCGATGGTTCCGGGTCCCCGGGGTGATCGTGGCAGATGGCAGATCATTGTCCCGACCGTTAACACTTCCCTCTTTTCCACAACCCACACACACCCTTACCCACACCCGCTAACTCATCCCCCCCATCAAACCAACATCTCCTTCATCAAGAAATCTTATCGCAAAGTAATCAAGTCCTCACCACAAAAACATGTCAGATGAGGTGGTGGCTTCTGTTACAGACAGGCCCGCTCGCTAGTAGATGACCCTCCGGCCATATGCTACGTTACCGGTGGTTCGCTCACCACTACTCAAATACCCCCAGCGTATGTAAGAGCATGCAAACCGCAGTTTTGAAAAAAAGAAACCAAAACAAGCAAGATTGTTCGCAATATGCATCTAACTACGGCAGATGCAACTCCTCTACATGCCGTCTATCGCGTGCCTATTCATGCCCCACTACCGGCCCCCCGCTTTACTTTTCTCTCTTTCCTTGGGTATCAATTGTGGCTTTCCTCCGCCCGTTTGTTGGCTCTTACCCATCACTAGATTCTTGAGGCTTACACACAGTAGTGCTCACCCGAGCCTACCACAAACAAATCGAAATCAAGGAAACGGGAAGCTATGCTAACCGAGGGAGCATATCATAGATATATCCTTGTTTTTTTGTACCTTTTTTATTTGACGATAAGATAATAATTCAATGGAGTAGATCGTCCGCGGCGCATCGTTCAGCTTTGTACTTAGCTGAAATTGGATCTATTCATGAAAATAAGAATTCTGAGCTAAGTATTATCAAATGTGTACACTAACTGTCAGATTGAAAAATTCGACCCAGCTCTTTGCCTAACTTGTACTCGAGTACTCTCGTATCAAGGATGATGTAAACACGATATTTTGAGTGTAGTTGACCTTCTACACATCTCGCGGACCTGCATCACGGTAGGGCTGCAGATAGACAGACATACAGCAAATGCAATGGTCAACACGGCTATCGCAAATGCAGGTACACGACCCCAATTCTTCACAACCTCGGCAGTCCCCCTTCACAAAAATATTCCAATCAATGGCTCTTAAACATACTCATAATTGTTGAGGAATGTTCGTCTTTGATGAGCCCCATCGCCTAACGAGCAGCATCTTCATGCGATCGATGTATGTATGCACTGTGACTGTAATAATTCATTGCTGCCTGTTGCTCGGTCATAGCAGGATCAAGGCAAGGGGAACCTAAGGAGGACGTAAAATTTTTTGGTTTTGAGTCAGGAGAGTATGTTTATTTCCATCATAAGAATTAGAATTGTTTCAAGTCCAATTGTAGAAGATGTATGTAACTACCGATACTTCCGTAGGATACGATGTGATCGAGCTAGGCACACAATACGATGGATGTACTATGTACGTACGTGTGTATGCAATAATCTCAGTATGCAAGCTGATCGTCTGATCAATTACCAAGCTACAGATAAAATTACAACTTCGTATCTCTTTCCGCTGATCTGGTCAATGATACATGTATCTTCAGACTTCTTTTTGGGCTAATGAGTCGCTTGTATGTATACATGTAATAATGTCACGCCCTTGATCAACTAAGATCAACCCACAGTTCATTTGAGTCACGACTAATTTATGCACATTCCCTGCCATTACGGGCCAAGCTGATCAGTAACTCGATAATTAACCAAAAAAAGAGAATTGAAATCCGCGTTCATAACATGTTACACTGGTGCCTAGTGTGCGCTACGAGGTGATGGGTCTGCTACATCGTTTCATCTTTTCTGTAACCCCCGCGAAAGCAGGGGGGAGGAGGGGGAGGGGGAAGCTAGGGGAACCTCGTGGCCAGCCAGTTTCCGCTACATGTACTACGTACAGTAGCGATTGACGATCACCTAACCCTGACACGATATTTTTTCGCTACCGAGGAAGTGTGAAAATGTGGAAATTTGAGTACTAGTTTAGACAAGCGACCGAGCGAGCAAAAGGGGTGATGATGGTGGTGGTTTGTGGTTGGAGTAAGCCTCAGCTTTACGCGTAAAGATCCAGTTTTTTTTTTTTTTTTTTTTTCCTTTTCTCTTTTCGCTTCCCGCCAAACGCCGAGACGTCACTGGTTCACGATCACGGTACCACTACTAGCTATTGTCACTATGCTCCCGACAACCTCATAAGCAAGTTCTACAGACATCATGATCATGATATCACGACATGGCAGTACACGCTACGTAGGATACAAACCGCTCCAATCTCACTACACTTTGATGATGATGGTCAAAGTTACAACATAAACATACATGTATTATGTACATACATACAATCTTATCGTGGGCAGTGTCTGCCTTGTGCCCAGTTCCCCCCCTCCCCCCTGGTGTTGGCCAGTTAAAGAGATTCTGCTAAGCTACATCACTTACCTCAAGTGCTCATTGCGTTCATTCCGGGAACCTCACCAAAGAAGAAGGACCGCAGCCCATTGCTCTCAACTATGAACTCTAGGGCCTTTAATATTGGTCAGACTCAGACTGTCAGCATGCAGTTCAGTCCACATAATATCCAATATGCCACAGGCAACGTGCGCCACAAAACACGTGATGAGCTCCCCTGCAACAGTACCGGAAAAACCTATCATTGGCTGCACCGATAGTTTTTCCGTTGCTATAGTCAGCACTAAGCTCAATTCAATGTTACTACTAGCCCTTCACCGCTCTAAACAGTCATCTTAAACCGCAGTAGAATCCGGATTATAGTTTTTCCACAAACCTTGCTTAACTACTTCGGATGCTTAGACGCAAAGCTGAAATTTGGCAAGACGCTAAACAAAAACCGGTTTTTGTCTTGTAAGAAAAACTCACAACTTGAGTACGGGAGACAAACCGAAAGGGCTAGCTACGCGCTTCTGCAGCGATTATGGCTCCATAAACTCAGCTTTCAAGGAACCGCCGGTAAACTCAATTCCAGTAAGCAAAGCAGTGCAGTCCAAGCATAGACGATCGATATATGACACCCGATACATGGGGATTTCGGCGAGGTTGGAGCCTGTGGAATCGGCTATTCGTTGACTATTACCGCACGTGCTCCCCGATTCCCGAGGCATCATGTCAATAGCTTAAAGTGGCGAAGATCTACTACTAAGATCTTGCTTTCCCCCCGGGAAGATCTGTGACTAACTGCGCCTGTGCGTCGGACAAAGTGCAGCTAGTTGACACAAGTGCGGGAATTCAACGATATGTCGGTGACAGCTTCGGTCCTGACGGATAGAGAAAGAATTCTCCCTACTGTTGGGAGTTAGGTTCCCATGCCTAGTTAGTTGGTCCCTCGCTCTGCATATGATAAGGCCTCAAAATACTTAAAAATCCCCTATATTGTATACATGAAACACTGCCATTGCTTTCCCCCTATTCTGCGGCTGAAACATGATGTAGAATATGAGTACGTAGATATAGATAAATGCAACTTCGTAAGCCCTATTCCCCGCATCCTTTGAGTATTATATGGGCCCAGAGAAAAGGCTGGTTAGGCGTTTTTTTCATACTTCATCGGATTCTACTAATGGGATGTTGAGATATAGGGGACCAAAGCTGTGACCTGCACTTGTAGCATGTTACTCCACGATTAAGTTTGACAGGAATTTGCTTATTGACACTACAGGCTTTACGTAAGTAGCCATAGGTCTTCGGCATTGTTGAGGAGGAGTAATGCGTTCACAGAACAGAGCTAGAGATTGGTTATTTCAATTGATTAGTGCAGTTTAACCGGGCCTTATTCTGAGGAAGATAAGGATAGACGGCGATTAACTGACTGACTGTGGTCACTATGTAGAAATGATAGTTCTCGTGACTTTTGCGCTGCGGGCCTTGAGTTTGCTCGGGTATTCAAGGCCGGATCAACAGGGTGGTTACCATGAACTGACAGGACGGTATTGATCACCAAATAAAACTACATATAGCGAACCTAAAGTTCGTTCGTAAGTGATGCGCATATTTAGCCAGGGATGGTGGGGGAGGAGTAATAAACGAGGAGACCTCTTCGGACCCAGCTGAGAGGAAAATCAGGGGAGGGTGTCCCAAAGATCTGTTTCCTGGGAGAATGGATATATGTTTCATTGGCTTACCTTGGAGTCTAGGTAGTACAATTCTATTTTTGTGCTTCTGGCTTTATTTAAATCGACTTATGTTCTCCTATGACCTGCTTTGCTGCGGTTCATTGAATGCCTGGATTGTGCTCCTGGCGAGGGCCTGTTCCCCCGGGTTTTCTCGTCCGTATCTCCCTTCCCACTCATTATCAATCATCAACTTCAACTGCCCACGGGACCTATTAATATGTTCCCAGCAGGCACACATAGATATATATATATCCCGTGATTAGAGGGAAGAAAGCCTATTGCATGAATAATCAATCCAAGTGCAAGTTTCAGTTATGTACTTTACGAGGGATCCTCATCACATTCCTGGGCTCTTGATGTCGTATAAGTGTTTACAAAGAAAAAAAACAAGTTTTCATGATCGGAGGTAGGGCAACGTGCTGTGCGGAGTAGTTGGCCGAAGGCTTTCAAGCGAACCCCCTTTCGAGTCTTGGTTTAACTCGAACTCGCCACTTGTGTTGTGGTACATATATATATTAACTCGATTAAAATTGGTGATCACGCCGTCAATGATCTCCCCAGCACGACAGCAACAGCAGCCTTAAGGCAACCGCTGCAGGTACCGTCTGGTACCCTATATACGTACGTTACAAATAATCCTGGTTTGTAAAAGTGCGGGGGGCCCACGGCGGTTTCAAGTCGGATGTCAAAAGTCGTAATGGGCAGTTTTTATTAACTCGTTTCTTTTTTTGTTCTTTTTCTCCAGCAGGCCTAGCTAGGTACGTCTGCAGCTGGGCTCGTTTTAATTTTAATTTTTTGTCAACTCATGCCAGCTAGGTTCCCAGTTAATTATGCGCATACATGCGTACGCAGTGGCAATGATGCGAAGGTACAGTACATGTTTGAGCACTCGTCGGACATCCGAAATGAAAAACCCAGTTCTAGCTACCAATGATCCGAATCCACAATAGTAACCGTGCGTGGTTTAGGGTTAATGATCTCCAATCTATTTTTGCAACCAGCCACACAGGGTTTGGGCCGGTCGCTAAGCTGCTGGGGGGGGGGGCCGCACGCAATTCTTGGCACTCGCGCCATGTTTTAAGGCCCAAATTTGACGAGCTGTAGTGGTGAGGGCTCCGGCCCAATAAGGTGCCTGGGCGATGCAGGTTTGCCGATTGTTGGAATGGAGGCTAGAATCCCACGTGGGGTTTGATTGGAACATGGAATATCACTCGTTAGGCCCTGGGCTGTGCGGACAGGCCTAGTGATTTGGTGAGACCTACAATTGCGCATATCTTATGTAACTATTGTGAGAACTGGGGGGTATATGCTCTGATTCATGGAAGGCTATTTAGAGATACCGTGAGCCACACTAAATTTCCGATTATATACTATTTTATTTCTGGTTGCTCTAGCTAAGTATGTAGTTGATTACAAAGTATCAATACGGTTGAAACATAATTGTTTATGTTCCTACTGGAGCTAATGCAACGTCGTTAGCTATCAATAACCCATCTTTTCTGGGTGGAATATAGAGTTGATTTTCCTGCACGATCTTCTATCTCCAAATATCCCCATCTGCCCCACCTACAGCCCTACGTACAAGCCCGAGAAACAGTGCCAAGATGGGTTAGGGTACAACCCGGTGGGACACTTGGCGGCGCCGCCTGCCAGTTAATCGGGCGCTTTCTCCTTCCTCCTGGTATCTTGTGGGGGGAGGTAAAAGTTACCTGGTGTGGGGATCTCCAGGGGTAGCGAAATCTTGGTTACTGGTATACTGCCACGTTTACTTTATTGCGACTTCATGCTAAGTCTCCCCCCCCCCGGTGTCTTTTGAGTGAGTCACGGAAAGTGACTCGGAGACACAAGGACCCAAATATGCTGCCTTCGAGTTCGTTAATTCTGCTTGTTTCCAAATGATCGATATGGTTTATTCTTGGGCCGCAAATCACTCTTGGGATATCTTGCCTCTGGGGCTTTCTTTCATGCGCAGGGGGGTATACTTGCAGCGGGAGTCACATACTGTACGCACACATGTAGACCCCCCACAAACTTGAATATTGAACAACATAACAACATCTCGCCAAGGGCTTGCCTACAATCTACAGTGCTTTAAGAATCTTGTATATCTGCGTGACTCACAAAGGCGCAAACAATCCAAACAACGTGTCAGAATCCTGTGAGATTTATGGGGCCGGGGGTGTTTATTGACCGTAGGATTCCGCCTTGATCAATTGTGTCTATCTGTAGATGCTCTTTCATGCGACAAAGAATTGGGGACCTCGGGGGGCGGGGGGGGGGGGGGATAGTGCCTTGTAGATTAATAGTCATGTTTCCGTATATGATGGTACCATCTTCTATCGAATTGGGATATTTTTGTCCCCGCCCCGGTGAACACTGGAATGTCCGATGCAGAAAACACTTGGGGCAACGGTTTCCTGATCGTGAAGTATGAAACACAAGACCAGTGTTTCTCGGCAACAAGTGTTGGTACATAACAAGAAGAAAGAAAAAACAGTGGTTTGACCGTTTTATTTGTGATCTCTCACGGAGGTGGACATGGCTCTTGACCTGAGGAGGAGGAACTTGAACTGCATAATTTCTTTTAGGATCACCGGTGCCGTTCAAGGCCGGCCTCTTGGTAATGGGCCAAATCATTGATCTCGTGGGAATTCTCAGGAGCTGGCATCGACGGGTTTGGGGAGTCAAGGAAGGTGGAGGTGGGCGTCTTGTGTTAGTGCTCGGCGCCTTGAGAACAGATCGAGTGAGGAGCTGTGAACCAAGTTGGACATGCTCGATTAATTTGAATGACTGATTAGCTCGTCATTAGCATGCTTGGTTGAACTACTGGAGTTTTACTGGCGGAAAGAAACTGTGGACATGTGGGCGCGCAAACGATTGATATTGTAGTATTGCCAAAAGTGACATGGTTTTAGGTAGCAGCCAGTAGAAATAGCCTAGACCGACCAACTCCTAAATACCGTCCTAGAGGTAAGTACATGCGCTCATGGGGTATGTTCTACCAATGTTCAGCTTTCCAATGATAGAATTGCTCTTTTCCTGCATGTTGTGGTTGTAGTCTTACACTTGTTTGAAGTATGTGTACTACATGTATGATTTGAAAGTTATGACCTGGAAAATCGATTAGTTTATTTGATCCGGGCTTGACTTATGTAATTAAGCCATGATAATTATGATTGTGCCTGATAAAAAACCGATTTTCAGTAGATTCCAACCATACACCAAACCCCACTTATATCTCGCGCACAAAATGTGTTCCAGAAAACGTAAACCCAGTTAAACCTTAATCAAGTAAAACAGCCCTTTGATTAAAGGTCTTCACCGTCTAACATCTAATCGCGGCCTTAATCATTTCTTACAACTAAGTAATAGATTAAATCCAACCACGATTACGGCTCTAGGCCAGTATCTGGTGACCTGACTTCGGAGAGCTATATAGCCATTTCCACATGAGACTTGGAATCACGGTAACCTTTATCACCCAGCTGGCCAGCAATACTCGCGCGCTAACCAAGGACCCGTTCGGACAGTCTGATAACCGCGATTATTGACTAACCCGACGGATTATAGAGTTTTAGATTATTGTAATGAGTAGAGGTGTTCGGGGGAGTGAATAATCTACTTTATATTCCCTAACCTCTACTTATTCAAATAATCTGCCAAGATATAATTAGCTCGAGAGGTGATTATTTTTCTCTTTCTTCTTTTCAACTACAAACTAACATTGCGATATACTGATATACTGATATGCATGAGATTATCTCACCCACTCATGGATAATCGACACTGGGATAGTCCATCAATATAATCCGTGCCGGTCCGAACGGGCCCTAAACCATGACGATACAACTCCACATTGCTCCACAGTGGTATAATAAAAGATTTATAACATTCAAATACAATACAATAAAGTAAGGTACAGGGTATACATGTAATATAATTATAGCACAACATCCCCCAGACAAAACCCATTACCAACACCACCCAGTATCCCAACGCCCCACCACCTACAGCACCGTCCAATCGCGGGCATACAAGCTCCCAATACGCTTACACGGCCTATCCACCAAATTGATCCTATTGCCGAACGGATCGCTAAACACGGCTGCCCTTCCAAACGCCTCCTGCCTTGGCTCGTCGCCCTCAAACTCGATGCCCATCCCCTTCATCTTTCCGTAGGCCTCGTCAAAGTTGTCGACCTCGAGGAACATGAAGACCGCGTCGCCGGCCTGGTTTCCGATGGCGGCGCGCTCGCGCTTGGTGCCCGCCTTCTTGATCAGCAGGCCCATCTGCGGCGCTAGCTGGCACAGCTTGGGCGGCGTGACCACGATGAACCGCTTGGACGGGTCGTCGTCGTGCTCGGTGTTCTCCTGGATCGTGAAGTTGAGCAGCCCGGCGTAGAAGGAGAGCGCCGAGGGGTAGTCTGGGCATAGGAGCGTCACGAGCGAGACGTGCTGCGTCGGGGTGAAGGGGCTGGTGCCGGTCATGCCCATGTTTTTTTTCTCTTCTGGTGGTGGTGGAGGTCTTGGGGGGTGGTGGGGTGGCGCTGTCGAGGTGGAAATGATATTTATTTACAACCGTGGAGTAATGATAATCGAGTCGAATCACCAGTAATGTGTAGTAACGAATAACGGTACCAGCTGTGAGACAGCCACGGTCCGGCGAGAGCACTTTTAAACACCCAACCCGCCCGCGAAACCGGTTCTGCCATGCTCGGGCTGGCTGTGACGTATATCTGGTGATGATCCCTGTCGCCCGCAACTAATTAATCCCTCCATGCCCGGTAGAGTGCCCTCTACTCAAGTAGCTACATAGTAGGTGCTCTGCATCTTGGATACTTGGAAAAGTAGAGCGATAAAAAACAGGAAACGGTTCTGTGGTTCTGCTTGTGGTGTGTGCGTGTGCTATAAATAGTAGCAACGGAAATCATCAAGAAACCGAGTGATCTCGAGAGTTTCTAACCCTAACCCATGCTCTATAAACGCTCAATTGCCCGAATGCCAAACATCCACACAACCACCGAAGAAGGAGAAGTCTGTATGCACTCTACACCTCTACCTCCACAAGACAAACATGATTCCCCGGATATGTATGTATATACCCTTGAACCCTCCCACAGCTGGCTATATTGCACTATCCCATGCTGACCCGACTTATAGTAGAGAAGTATGCATATGGGTACTTGGTAAGAGTGGTGACAAGATCTGTTAGTAAAGCCACACCAGACCCACCTCTCCGGGGGACTGACGGACGATGGGATACCTAGTATACAACTACATACGATCTCCCTAATCGATGGGATACCTAGTATATATACAACTAAATACGCTCTCCCCAATAGCCAGCCAGCCAGAGGCGACCAACCGGCTAGCTAGCTACTAGTACTAGCTACAGGTATCCCCACCGACGACAGCACCGCCAACAAAGGACACCGATACACGCCCGCCGCGGCAACTACAAACATCCATCCATACCACATACCACACTCCCACAATCCACCGCCGCCCAACCAGCAGAAGAGCCCGTATCGATAGTGGTCTACGGGCGGGCTGCATCATGGGGTATCACTCGGTGTCGGGCTGTTCGCGCAGAGCGTGGTGGCTGGGGCAAGATCAATTGCATACACTAACTAGCACTCCACAGACAGACAGCCAGAACCCAGCTCATACCCATACCCATAACCACCCCCCACCCCATCCCATACATATACGCAACCCAACCCCCCCCCAAAAAAAACAAAAAAAAAGGACAAAAATAACTCTAGCCCCCACCCCAAAAAAAAGAGCGCTATGTAAAAGTCCTCATAACCAACACATGCGCGACCGGCACCCCCCCGGCGCCTCCTCGCCGTCGGGCCGTCCTGGCCACGGGAGGTCCTTGATGACGCCCGGGACGCCGCGGGCTAGGATCGGGAGGATGGCCCGTTGCACGGCGGCGGACAGGGTGTGCCAGAAGTGCGGCATTGGGGGCGTGAGAGATGGGTTGTGTGTGTGGTGGTACTTGGAAAGGTATGTAGATAGCTTGCGCGGTGCGGTTGGAGAGATAGATGGAGAGAAATGTGGATGTGTGTGTATGTGCCTACCTTTGGGAACTAGAACGGACCCGCTATATAGCATGGTGGGAGAGCCAGGACGCCGGCGACAGCTATACCGGCACCACCCCCACGCCCGCCGAGTGGGTAGGTGGTCAGTCATTCACTCATTCACGCGCAGGGACGCGGACTTGGGGGCGGGCCGGTCGGCACGGGATGGTATGGGAGGGGACGCCAGCTAGCTGTCTCGGACGCTGCCAGTGCACGTGTATGTACTCTACCTACTTCTTATGTGTGTATGTACAGGTATGTACGATGTACGTAGCACCGTCACGCAGAGAAGTACACAAGAAGTAAATAGAACGACAGCTATCGGCAGCATCTCAGCCTGGCCGGCCGGCGGCTTCACTCGCTCGTGGGCAGGTGGGCAAGTGGGCGAGTGGGCGAGTGGGCAGTGGGCACTCAGGGCATGGTATCTAGGCATGTCTGGTCTGGTTCGCAAACCGGCGTCTCTGACATGCATGATGGATGATGATGATCTAGACCGAGCGAGAGTTCTCTTTCACTCAGTGTGGTGTCGAATGGGGACTCGGGCCTGGAGCAACGTGTCGATCTCCCGCGGGCGTGAGGGTTGTATTTTTTATTTTATTTTGTTTTGTTTGGTTCACGTATATGATGTACTCTCTACTCTTTTTATCTATATGTGTACTCTGCTGCTCTACGTGCATTACATGAAGTACTTACAGCCAGCCATACATGGGAGAGGAGGGGAGAGGAAGGGGGGGGGGGGGAAGGGGGCGGGAATCAGACTGTGCTCTGCGGCCCTGCTGTGCCTCTATGCTGTGCGCGCCCTGTCTTGTCTGTATGGCGTTGTTGTTGCTGTTGTTGTCTGTCTGTCTGACTGTCTGACTGTCAGCGTGTGTATTTGGTTGGAGTAGAGGAGTGGAGAGAGGGGGAGAAGGCAAGTCAAGAGAAGAGAAGAAGTGAACAAGAGAAGAAGAAGCGAAGGGGGGCCGCCGGGATCGTGTGCAGCTCGGCTAGCGGGCTTGGCAAAGAAATCATGTGCGTGCTGTCTGCCTATGGATGAATGGATGATGATGATCGAAGGGGGGAAAGGGAAGGGAAGGGAGAAGCTGTTCTCGGCTATGACTTGCGGCCGCGGCAATAGTTACCAAGGAGAGGAGTGGAGGGGAGTGGAGTGTGATGCATGAAGGGGAAGGGAAGGGAAGGGAACCCGCCGGGGGGCGCGGCGGTGGCGCCGAGGAGAGGGAGGAGTGGGAGTGGAGGAGGGGATTGGGGGGGGGTGTTCTAATAATGGGTGTGTGTGTGTGTGTGTATGGGTGGGTGGGTGTGGGTGGGTGGGAAGGGTGGGAAGGGTGGGAAGGGGAGGGAGGAAGGGAAGGGAAGGGAAGAAGGGAAGGGAGTGGGCGCCAGTTTCATGATGTGCGGTTATTTTGTGGTAGGTACATCATTTTTGTTTGTTTGTTCCTGGGGGGGAGGGGGGGGGATGGCTGGGTTGGGTGGTGGGGAGTGGTGGTGGAGAGAGAGAGGGAGAGAGAGGGAGAGAGAGAGGGAGAGTAGAGAGATGGGGGATGTTGGGTTGGTTGGAGAACTCACTCACTCACTCACTCGACGCTGTTGGTCCTCGTGTTTCTTCTGCGCGCAAAATTAAAAGTGGCCCTTGTCCAGGACGCCGCATCTGAGTTGCGTGTTACTTGGTTGAAGCGGGGGTGGTGGTGATGATGATGGTGGAGTAAAACCCATAGAATGAGTAGGTGTTGTGTATTCAATACTCACTCATGTACCCACATATAGAAAGAACGCTGGAGGGATATATATATATATATATATATATCTACATACTTCATGTATACATACACCTAGAATTAGAGAATGAGGAAAGAGAGACGCAGAATAGAATAATACATGTAGTGATGATGATGACGATTATGATGATGGTGATGATGACGAGTAACAAGTGGAGGAGGAGGAGGAGGAGGAGCACCTTTGAAAGCGCCCATGAGGCAATAACTGTTGACCGACGACGACGACGATACATGTACTAGCAGTTGTTACATTCTCTACTCTCGTTCAAGGCTACAGATACATACTTTTACATGTATGTTATTAATTCTCTTTTCTTATTATTACCAGCAGTCTCGACATGTAGCTTTTTTCCCCCCCCCATACTTATTTATTCCATACCCGCCCCCGTTCGAATTCACGTTGCTGTTGTTTTTTATTTTATTTTTTTATTTTATTTTTTTATTTTTTTTTTCTTTTCTTTTACCGTCCGTCCCACCCTCACCCACCCACAACCCCTCCCCCAGTAACAGTACGCGCCTTACCAAGTTGGTCTACGGCTTCGCCGCACATGCATCTCCTCTATGGTCAGCTTGGCTTAGCTGCTCCGCCCTTTGGAAAATGGCACGCCCACCCAACCCACGCCCGGCCGCTCTTTTTCCGCCCCCCCCGCTCGTTTTGGGTGTGTCTTCGCCCATTCTACGTGTGCGTCCTCTGCCACCACCACTCACTCACTCCCTCTCCCTCTCCCCTCCCCTCCCCATCCCCTCCCCCCCCTTCTATTTCTCTGTCGCTCTCCCCTTCTTCTTCTTTCTTTCTTTCTTTCTCTCCTTCTCTCTCCCTTCCTCCTTCCTCTCTACTCTTCATCCAACCCCCCCCTTCAGCGTCTCCACCATTATTTTTTTTTTTTTTACTTATTTACGTCCACTCTCTCTCTCTCTACTCTCTCTCTCTTCTCTCTTCTCTGATCTCTCCCTCTCTCTCTTTCTCTCTCGCCTCGTTGCGTAAAAGGTATATATATAATCTCCATCTCCCCCCCCCCCACACCCCCCCTTCTCATAGCCTCCTACATCCTCCCCCGATCTATCGTGATCTTCCCCCCCCCCCTCCCCCCCCCACACACACCCCGTTCTGATTCCCCCCCTCGGTGGTGACCGTTCTGCCCGTTTCTTAGCGTGTCATTGCGGTTGTTGTCTGTTCCCACAAGTCAACCCACACACATCTCAATATCCCACCCCCGTCTTATTATTATTATTACTACGCACGCACCGGGGAGGGAAATCCACCCACCCGTACACGTTATCACGCTCTCACAACACGATCCCATCACGTCTTCCCCTTATCCATTGTCCGATCTCATGCACATTGCTCACTCGCTCCGTGTCCTAAAGTAACAGGCTCTCTTCAAATCTAACCACCTTATTTTATCAACAACACACACACACACACACCGTCACCACAACCTACTACTACTTTTACTACCTATTGATACACGTTCACAATACAGTGGTGTCCGTTATTCTACACATTAACATACATTGAGACTTGGGCTAGTTGTGTTATATATATATATATATATATATAACACGCACACCGATCATTACCATTATCGGTCTCCCCTCCCCCACACACCTTCTATTGATTGCAATCTCATCTGCTTGATTGCTCTTTATATATATATATTATATATAATTTTTCTTTTTTATATACATATCAACCATGGCAGCCAGCACGTCATCTCCTCCTCCTCCGATACTAAATTCCATAGCCGTCAACAGTACTCCGACGGCTTCCTCGATCCCCGCCAAGCGCCCCCTTGAGACCGCATCATCCACATCGACAACGACAATTTCCTCATCTTCGTCGCCCACAGCATCGAGCGTTTCGTCGGTGGCCGCTAACGCAAACACCTCATCTGCCAATACTAATAATGCCGCCACCACCACCGCCACCACCACTACCACTGCCGCCGCCGCCGCCGCCGCCGCCGCGGCGGCGACCCCACAGACAAAGAAGGTTCTCGAGAGAAACCAGGCGTGTCTGTCGTGTCGCTCCAGGAAGCGCAAGTGTGATGTGAGTCGCGCGTGATTCTCCATAATGTGGGTTAGCTGTGTAGGGTCGAATTGTGCTAATGTCAATGATTGTAGGGCGGGAAACCTACGTGTAGTGCCTGCGACAGGCTCGAGAGACGGTGCGTGTACTCTACGGGGGGCCTGTCGACCGTGACAAAGATTCACTCGTCCTCATCATCACTCCATGCTAGTAGTAAGTATCTCTTTGGAAATTTGTGTTGGTGTGGAGGAGAGGGAATGTGTGTGTGTGTGTGTGTGTGTCTAACATCGGGAATTAGAAACAAACAATAGTACAACCCAGAGCTCGAACTCGAACCGATGGCCCGTACCGCCTGCCGTAAACACGAATATAGAGGAGGCGCACCCGTTGGTTATCCACGGGCCCTCTCCGCGCACCGCACAGCCGCCCTCAACCCCGCCGTTGCTCAACGCGCCGAACTCGTCCCAAGCCACCTTCACAGCCATCAACCATGGCTCGTCCTCTCCACCGGCAACGCGCCCCAGTCCCAGCCCGAGCGCGCAGCCAGCAACAAATGGAAACCAGAGGCACTCTCATGAGCCACCCGCCAAGCGTCCGCGCTCAACCGAGGCTCCGATCTCGTCGGCCAACCTCTTCACAGCGCGTTTCCTGCAGGCGTCGCCGTTTACCGAATGTGACACGGCATGGCCGGAGCCCGGGCTTCCCGAGAGCGACATCGCAGACGTGGACCTTCCTCCCCCGGTACTTCTGGCAGAGCTTGTGGAAACCTTCTTTGAGCAGGTTCACCCGTTCTTGCCGTGTTTGTACCGATCTGCAATCACGTCCGACATCGCCGCCAATGGTCCTCTTTCGCGGCCTAACCCGCTGTCTTACATTCTCGCCTCGCTCGCCGCGCACATCTCCCCTGATCCCTCCATCACGTCGCGATCTGCGCCCTGGGCAGCCGCGGCAAAGAGAGGCTTTGACGAGAACGTAAAGAGGGGTAGCTTTGATCTCCTGAATGTGCAGGCGGCAGTGTACATCTGTCTGTACTGCCTCGTCACCGCGGAGATGGCCGAGCTCTGGGTCTTTTTGGCAAAGGCGTACCGTATGTGCACACCGCTCGGGCTGCACGAGATTGACTCACCGCGGCGCAGTGGGCGCGCAGGCGTGGGTCCGCTGGCCAAGAGCGAGCAGGAGCTGGAGGAGAGGCGCAGGGCGGTGTGGGCGGTTTTCGTCCTGGATAGGCTTATTTCGTGGGCGCCGGGGTGGCCGACGGTCGTCGATGAGAGGGCGTTTTGTGTCAACTTTCCGGTGGATGAGGCTGTGTTTCAGAGTGGCGAGATTGAGGTATGTTTTTTTTTTCTTTTTTCTCTTCTCTTTTCTTTTTTTTTTTCCTGATTATGAATATGATTGACTGACGGGTTTTTTTTTTCTTTTTAGAAAATGTCGCATATCGTGATTGAGCCCTTTGCACACCAGCTCTCAGACCTCATCACACCTACAGCTTCCTCTGCTCCCCAACGCAGTCCCTACCACTACATCCGCAAGCTCTGCGTTCTCCTCGGACACATCATCGCGCACACGCACTCGCCCCACCCCGCCACCCGCAGCACGTTCGACACCCTCGAAACAACACTCGCGCGCTTCCGGCTGTCACTTCCACGGCAATACCGCTCCATCGCGAACCTCCCCGGCAGCGAGCTCACGCACGTCGCGCAGCTCAACTTCCTACTTCACGTGTGCACGATCTTGCTGCACGAGCCGGGCTCCGAGGCCGCGCAGGCGGCCGTTGGAAACATCATGGCGGGGCTGAAGATGCTGGTCAATTGCGCGACGGAGGAGAGCGGGGCGCTGGCGAACCCGTTCTTGTTTAGCGTGCTGTTTGTGGCGGGACGCATGTTGGCTCTGGGGTGCAGGGAGGGGCGCAGTGGGCGCGGGGAGGTGGACTTGGTGCTGGAGGTGCTGGAGAGGGGACGGGAATGGTGGCCAGGGTTGGCGGGGAAGTATAGAGATGTTGTGGGCGCAGAGGCGGGGAGATAGAGCTGATGCTTCTCTCTCGTGATTTGGACTGTGTTTTTTTTTTCTTCCGTTTAAACTTTTACTTTTTACTTTTGTGGTGTAGGCTGGTCTTCTGGTCTTTCATTTTTCTTCTTTTTTTTTGTGTGTGTGTTGTGGTTTGCACGCCACCCCCCCTTATATTGTCGTCTCCTTCAGTTTTTTTGTCTCTTTCAATTTTTATTTTTTTTCATACTCACCCCGCGTGTCTTTTATTTCTGTCTCTTTTTTTCCCTCTACAGTGGTATTGAACTCGGGTCTGGTCGGCTTTTTGTTCTCGTTCATGCGCGCGGTCTTGAGTCTTTCTTGTCTGTTTGTTTTCTGCAGCGGTGGGCTTTTTTTGGGGGAGGGGAGGTGTGTGGTATGATTGATGATGATGAAGATGCGGGGGGGACAGGGAGCGTGCGGTGTATTATTAGTGGCGGTATGCATGCATTGAGGGCCCGGGCGGGCTATTGATATGAAATAAATGGATTTGGGTCTGATTAGCTTTCTTGTGTGTGGGATGTATCGAGTGATGGCCTGTGATGCACCATGGTATGGGTGGCTACTTGTGCCTGTAGGGGTTAACCGCGGCCGGCCGGCTGGGGTGATGGGGGGCCTAACTCTTGGTGGATAAGTACTCTGTGTATGTACCGATTGGAACGTGTATACACTACACCCGGACGTACACCAGAACCCGTGTCGCTGTTGTGCGCGCGGTTCGGTCTGCGTATGTATGCGGTGCTCTGCCACTTTGGGGTACTGCTACGTACTGCATAATCCAGCCAGGCCGTGGAATCTATGTAGGTACATGGTGTACCCTTATCCGCCCACCCGCCTACGTATCTGCGCAAAGTACCTACATAGCTGTCCATGCATCATCCTAGGCCTCGATAATTGGGGGCAGTGCTCAGGCGCGCCACCCACAACTCTGCGCCAAAAAAGACACCGAAAGTGAGTGATGCCCCATGATTGTCTGATCGATCCGATAGGACACTTACGTCGTGGTCGGTGCTCAGGAGGCAATTGGCTCTGGGATGCGGGCTGTGGGGAGAGAGAGAGAGAGAGAGGGTGGAGTAGCGTTGCATAGGCGCTGGCGCGGGGCGTCTGGCGCGGGGCTGGGTTGGAGGCTCTGCTGGTGGTGCTTTTCTTGGCTACAGTGACAGTTAACACCTAAACAGTACCAGCTAGCTAGATACGTATATACATCGCCGTTTCAATTGTAAACTTCGCTTGAGTACTCGACTTGCTAATATAAAGCCGTGGCATGCAGGAATAACCTCTGAGTAGATGAATACAGAGCTAGAGAATCACAGTTGATCATGAGCGGTAACTAGCTAGCAGCTTTCCAGGCCCTGTTTCAGTAGCATAGGGGTGGAGGTTTGAGAGCTTCTGGTCATTACTCGAGGAAGAGGGGGTGCTTCGGTCTAGGGACTATAGCGTGATTAGCTTGAGGTTAGTATATAGTTGGATCTCATCGCCTCGACGGAAGTCGTGGTATCTGTTGCGGCTGAGGTTTTTTGTAGGGGCGGATTGTGGTGTAAATTAAATATAAAGTAGGATAACAATCGTCTAAACGATGCATGGGAGCAGCGGTCATTACTTCGGCGGCCCTTTTTAAGTACAAGTGGAGCGGATGGAGTGTAGATGTAGTGGTAACAAGTATTTCTGTCTGTTAATTTTTTATATCTTCAGGTCTAAAAGTGATTAGTAGTTGGATTTAATTTTCTGTTTTTGTACATAGCCGCCAGTCCACATATTTTATATGGTTTAGCTAAACAGGATATGCGGCCGAGGTTGATTTGGCATCTCATATGATACTTTTATCATGCCTCGTACGTTGGAGCTAACTTTTGGCTCAGTCTGGTATTTTTATTGTATGATACTATGCGAGAAGTCTTGTATAGTGATGAATTTACTTGCTGAAAAATCCAAATGCGCAGGCAGGCCAGTATTCGCATTTATTTTGCACAGGTAAATTTCACAGATTAGGTTTTGTTTATTAGGCTTGAATATATATGTACATTTATCTACAAGTCTTTGCTGCGGCCGTTCACCTGCCTGCCTGCCTGCCGCGCCTGCTTGGTTTGTTGCTTGGTTGGGAGCTGGATCCGCTGGATTCACTGCTTAATTCATCGATTAGCTCATGTCCTGATGGTGGCGGTGATGGTTGATTGTGAAAGGTGTAGATGAAGCCGTAGAGATGAAGCCGTAGAGATGGAGCCGTGACGGTAGAGGTGAAGGTGTAGAGGTGAAGGTGTAGAGGTGAAGGTGTAGGAGATATCTCCAAGTCCCCAACCCTAACCCTCGTGAGGTTTGTGAATGATTCACCCCTAACTGAGCTGACTGGGATCTGAATAGTGGCAAGACATTAGGGTTTTCGCCCAATCGGGGAGGACTGAGGGTGATTCTGCATCTAAGACGCATATTACGCGCAAATCATTTACCTCGGTCTCAAAATCGGTCTGGTGTTTTTTTTTGTACGGACTGGCGGTGATGTATGTAAAAAGCGCGAAGTTGGACGGGATTATACCAACATGTCCACCCAACACTACAAGAGCTAGCTACGTAGCTGTAGATCTCAAAACCTCAGCCTTCCAACGAGAAGTAGCTTGGGGGCGAGTCCTTTGCTGTGTTCGAATCCTCCAAACGTACCCCCTTTGCAGAGAAACGAGTCTTTCCTGGGTTTATATAGTAGGTGTTACACTGGGTTGCGGGGGAATAGTAGGGTCTGTATATATATAGTAGGCTAGTCGCTGATTGAGAGTAGGGGTCAATTGATCGAGAACCTGACTGTATATTCGCCAACTAGCGTACAGGAAAAGAGGTACCAATGGTACGGGGACAGCCTTTCTATGGAGCGGAACCGCACTCGGCCTCGGCCAGCGACTAGCTATATACGCCCAATTGACATGCGCTGATAAGGCGTCCCATCAAGTCTTGTGCCATTGTGAGCACATATCGTCTGACACGCTTGAGAAGATTTAAACTACGTACGTTCTAGCCAAGCTGGCGATTTTGTAAGTAATGAAGAACTCAGCTGAGTAGCGGCTTTGACCATGGAAGCTGTGTGTAATAATCTCTCATCAATATGCCCCCCAGATCAGCCATGATCAAGGTTCCTTGAGCCAAGAGCGGGGGATCTGCAGTCAGAGTGCTGTGAAAGACAAAATTCTTTCGGTGCAACTCGTTGGTTGCGGAGTGCACAGAGGTAGATCGGGTTTCGGAGTTTATGGAGACCCTTGTTTTTTGGAGGGAGTATCATTTGGGCTGTGGGGATGTCGTCGATTAATTCACGCCACGAGGACAAAGACGGTGGGGGCCTTGTTTCGTGTACGGACGTACAATGTGTGCCCCGTGGTCGGGCGGAGGGATGGAGAAGTAAATATATAGGAATCCGAAAAATATCGCGAGAGCGCCTACTTTGACCAGGATCCCTACTACCCGAGTTATATTCAACAATAGTGTTCCGGCCGTGGGGTTTCCAGGCCAGGGATCTAGGGTCAGTCGGGAATTTTAGCTAATGTTGTGGCGCTTAGTTGTGTTGAACTATAGTGTAGTATTTTCCCTCATTATTATCATTGCCCGGGTTTCTGTCCGCACGCCTTGAAATATACAAAACCTTATTGAGGGGTCACGTCACCGATTTCGGTGCTTGGGGAGAAGAGGGAATTAAGGAGGAAAGAAAGAATAAACGCAGTGTATCGCGGAATGTCATGCCTGGACTCGAGGTCGATCAATCAATCAATATTAATTAGAAACGTCGAGGAGAATTAAGATTGGTCGACTTTTGACTCCGTATATAGTCTTGAGGGCACAAATGCACAGGATCTGCATATAAATATTACAATAGTGGTTGTAATGTGCTCCGTCAGATCTACTTAGTAGTAGGCTACTGGAATTCCAATTATCAACCAACCATATGACAGGTTGACAACGCTGCATAGATCGGCCGGGAACGCATGTGACCATCACGGCGCTGCAAAGAACCATCACTACCTCAGCCTAGTCTTTAATTGAAAAGGGAAAAGTAAGAATATAAACGCTCGGCGTCAGCTTGAAAATTGACAAGAACGCCGGCCGCGCCGGCCCCCACGCACAGGCCTATAGCTAGCTGGCTAGGAACTACCATATCTTGCCCTGATTTTCAACGAAGTGGTGGAACTTATCAATGGAAGCTACCGCCCACACTTAAAAGGCACCTCTGTCTTACGCTGGCTGTAGAACCTTGTAACCACCTACTCAGCTCTACTTTTTTACCAATCGCCACTGAGAAGTACTATAGCCAATTGTACTCCTAGGATATACACTGGAGGGTGTAAAGCCTAAATGTGATATTACCTCAGGCTAGTACTCACAACTGGACATACAAACAAATTCAGCCCTAGACACGGGTTTGTGGTGTGGATTGCTCGATTCTTCACTTTTTCTTTTACAGACTTGGACTTATGCCGAGCTCGAGGACAAAATTGGATCATGCATGGTGAATGATCAAGTACACTTCTTTTTCCTGCTGGGCCGTTCGTTGAGTTTATGGAACGATATAACTCAGGACAGGGGCGGACCGCTTGCCTGATAATACTAATGATGTTTGCTATACATGCAGGCCTACTGTAAATCTGTCTATGCTCCCCTGACGAGGATCAAATTGATCTCGGACAAATTGATCGCCATCGGTGGATTTGAGAAAAATGGAGTTCTAAAAGCACAAATGACTGTTCTTTGATTCAAGGCTGAAAAGCGGCAGTTTTTGGGTCTTGAAAGGTTGGTTGTGTGGACAACCTACTCATGGGGAATATATCTGATAGAGTCTATGAGCTCACTGAGAGGGCCTAGACGTGATGAAAATAGTTGTAGGCTACCGGCAGGAGTCAAGAGGGTAAGTACTTTGGTGATGACTGCCTCGGTGTTAATTAAGAGTTTCGAACTCATGTTCTGAGAACGCGGCACAACTAGCTATGGAAAGGTTGAAGCCCTATACACCTACAAATATTAAGATATCGTTTTTTTCTGGTATGAAATTATCGTCTCTCGCGATAGCAACCTTTAACCTCACCATTTCCATGAGTCCATCATTATCATCTGCATGATAGATTATCTTTGGTGTAAAAATAACCGAGTTTATCTTTTGTTTAGCTAGTGGTTGAGATTCTGTACGGTCTCAAGTCTGGTGGGGTTAATTGAATGATTGATTGCCAGCGCTATTGGGACAATACCTAACTTCACCCCAAGTATGTATGTGAGTTAAATATAGTGCACAACTCCAGACAGAACTTGAGATCTTGATGAGCTGTCTAAATGGCTTGTCTAGAATAATCTGCTGATCCAGTGATTGGATTGATTCCAGTAAACACTCAGAGGGCAAGAAAGACAAATTTCTTTGCATGTCAAAGGGTGGTATCAATTCGGCCGGCCGGAAAATATCCACATAACTCAAAGAGTCTGATAGAAAGGCTAGTTGCCGTCAGTTCGCCCGGGTTCAAAGGGCAAATCTAAGCTGTCCGATTGGTTGGTTTATGGCTTGCCACCACCTATTGCTCTTTTAAATTCAGCCCGGGCTCCTATTTCGAGACTCAACGGTATCGATATCATTGGTTCGTCTAAATGTTACATGTACCTTCATCCTGTGATTTGTGTAAAGAAAACCGCCGTATATATTATATATATACATGCACCGACCCTCTTAGAGTGACGTATGATCCCGGCCATGTAGAGGTACGTTCGTTAGATTTAACTTTGAATAGCTTACACGTAGATGGCTCTCTAAAACTTTTAGATCCAAGCTCTAGAGGCCCTTATTCCTCCAAGTTCACGAGAGGGTTGGGAACACTCTAATGAAGCTGTAATTTTACTTTCTCATATCATTCCTTGGAAAGAAGAGGTTAGAAATCGACCATCGGGCATAATCCACCCACCGCACTACGGCAAGTGCCGCTAAATGACAATTGTTTACTAGGAGCATTGATAGGTTGCTTATCTCCGAGATCTTGAAAGAGGGAGAGGGTTGAGTAGGAATAGTGGTTGCAGCAAGTGTCGTATGGGGATTCGATATGTCCGGCTGCTTTGGTACAATGAAATATGTCATAGGTAACAGAGGGAGTGAATTAAACCTAATTTCTTTCTCGAATCATGACCATGAGATTATTGGTCAACTAATTCCTACTTTCTAGTTTTCAAGAATTATAGGTTCATGGAGCTCATCGCGACCTGGAATCGGGAATAATCCTGATAGACTCGGGGAGGTATGTTACCGTGGCATGGGACAAGGCGGAATTAACCTAGTTTTCCTAATCCGGCCATGGGCATGTGGGAGGGGTCTTGTACGAATCGTGGTTTTGCTACGACGGCACATATTATTTGGGAAACATATCACAAGATCGCCGTTTCGCAGTACCACCGAGCCATGTCAGTTGCCTTTGTCTCTTACTGTACCATGAAGTGCAGTAAATACTAGCAGGCTGGAATTACTGCAGCCACGCCCATAGCGCAGCCCGCACTCGAGAAGAAATGTTGTATCACTTGAGCGCTGCACTCAGGCGTTGTAGCGCCCTTTTGAACGTTTTGAGACATAACAGGCCCAACGCTCTACCAGTCCCACATGACGTACGTACCTTATTGCTCTTCCACTACGGCCCTGGGGTATACAGGATGTGGGAGAGTTGTTGTAGAAGTATCAGAGGGGCCCTATTGGCCAAATCAGCCACTCGAACCCTGTTTTGAGGCTCCTGTTTCCACAATAGTTCGTAAATTAGTTGTACTTCGGGTGTAGGGGTAGGTGAGAAGACATCCTTCACGTAACCTTGGCAGCGTGGTGTCTTCTCACTTACCCCTACACCCGAAGTACAAGTTTATTTTAGTGGTCTGGCTGGAGCTAGGAGAATTGTTAGCTTGGAGCAATTGATATTATATGTCGGCGGAGTATTTCCTTTTCTTGTTTAGGGTTAATAATAAACTACCAGGTACGGTGCAGTTCAGTGCGCGCAGTACAAGAGTACTCTTTGGTCATTTAGAATATCTTATTTAGGATTGCAATTGTCAGGATCCAAGTACTGCATGTAGTACTAGGGAATCGAGGCGAGTGCAAAATATCAGGAAAGCACCACGTTTGGACAAGAAACCTTGTACCCCCCTGCCATGGGAGCGTAGTGGGGTATTATCGCTCTTATGGATGAATCCTGTTAAATTCGCGACCTGCCTTAGACGTTATATAATAGCCGCTTTTGGAAATAGTTCCTGGTTGCAAGGTGCTTATTACTCGCTGTTTATGGGAAGATTACCGATTATAGTAATGGCACGGACCAGGGTCTTGAACATCTGTGAAAGCGATAGATATAGTTGGTGGAACGTATTTTTCTTACAATAGTTTAGGCGTGTACTCCGCGATCACGTGTCTCGTAGCAGTACAAAGCACCCGCCAACCAGAAAGGCTTGATAACGGCAGTTGCGGAGTTATCTAGCTTTAGAAAGGTCATAAATACGCCGTGGAGATATCAGCCTAGCTTACATAGTTAAGGAATCATTTCTATCTTGATTGATATGAAATATAATAGTAGCCGGGCCGGGTTTGTATCTTAGGCCATATATAGAAAATGATCATATGAGTACTGTTATAACAGCTATTCCTATAAGATGTGAGATGGGGCCCCTAGACGGCCAAGAAGAGCCCCAACATGACTACTCGCAATCTCATGGCGTTCTTGAACACGACTAATATTGCGTAAGCCCAAAAAACCGCCAAGACTACATTTTTGTATGGCATGTAATAGTGGTTGTGTTCAGAAACGCTATGAAGTTGCGAGTAGAATACATGTCTTTAAGTGGGATCGCCGGGAACCCAATCCCAAAGTCAAGTGTAGCCGGAGGTTTCTTGCTTTACTGGTATTGAACGATGAAATGTCGATTTGGATTATCCTGTGAGATCGCTCGTGCTCATCGTCATGCAAGTCACTATGTGTTCGAATTTCGAGTGTAGGTACCTACCCGTTATCACAGGCATACGGTTCGTTTTGAACGATTTAGATTAGAATTGAAGATAAGTCACTTACCAATAATATCCCGCCACACTGTCGAGTATGAAAAACAAAAGTTTCTTAGGGCATCACAAGCTATCACTCGCTCACAAGCCAACTCTAGGACCCTCGCTAAATAACGCTGGATCTGTCCTACAGCCTTTTAAAAGCGGCCTGAACGAGGAAGCTATTGGTAGGCTGACGGTATTTGAATAAGGGCAGGTCAATTGTTATCGTGCTGGACGTACGTATGTATTGAAAGAATAACCTATGCAGGCGCCCGTATCGACACGTGTATGGACGAGATGGAACCTAGAATATATTTTAAAACGAAAGTGATCGATAGATGGAGCCAATTAGTAGGTTTAATACCCAGCCCCAGTAATTCTCTATTATAGATCTTAGTTTTTGATGAAGAGGTGGGTGATGGGTAAAGATCGCCAAGGCAGGTTCTCAAAACATTTGACGGATTGTAATTGTAGAAGCAGATGCCAAGAGGCACATAGTTGCTATCAATAGCGACGTCTAATCGAGTCCGTATTACATGCGCCAAGGAAGAAGAATGTTATAAAGTGCAAAAGTATGAGTACATGAATGTACACAGTTTTTGTGCATCATTCAAAAATTCTATTCCTTGAGAGCGTGTCATCTTAATTACTGAGTGGTAATTGTAGAGCTGTATGTATATACCATGATGTTTTCAGAATGTTGAAACATTAGAACAATAAATGAAATCTCGGCACCTACTGGATTGCGGGGGGTAGGTGTTCGAATTCCTCGGGGTTATCACTTCGGGAGTGCGTCAGCGGTACCTCGCCTGATCTGAAGAGAAGCTTAAATTTAGCACAGGCGAATGTGTGGTTGCACACAGGTCTAATTGATCATTGGCTGGAGGTGGGGTTTAGGTCGCACTTGGCTCCAGGTGTGCATCATAATACGGGTAAGCGAATAAACAAGTCCACCACAGACGCCTTAGAGTTTCTGGAGTTTGAGCTATTACATGGCCACTCTGTTGATAGAAAGGGTCCTAGTATCTTAATATCTACGCCTGAGAACGTAACTCGAGTAGAAATATATTCTTGGGCTTATATTATTGAATCGTACAATTGAAGGTGATGGGCAATAACCTGTGGCTAGGCATGAACTGGCTCGAGATCAACCTGGCGTAGGGCTCGAGCTCTCAAGATTATACCTAAAAATAGACCTCCCAGTGGAAGAGTATATACAATATCTATTAGCATCATTAATGGAGAATATATCTTTTATAGGCCACTAAGACATGATTTCCTACCACCACTAGTACTTTACCAGGCTCAGCCTAGGATTGAGCCTTTCGGATATGGGCTCGAGCCCAGAGCTCGAGCGCGCTCAGCTTGCGCCCATCACTAGGCTCCGACTCACAGGATTTCTCGTATGGTCCCATGAGGCAATCCAGTATGCATATATTGATTTGGTAAATGCCACTCATTGAGCTAATGATCAAGGTGAAGTCATTGAACTCCCATATGATTTAGTCTGTTTGGGCTGTTGAAAGGCCCTTTGCTTCCCGTTGCAAGTGTAGGAACGATTCCTGTTTTCTTAAAATAAAATAGTAACTGAAATAAAAAGTAGGTTATTGGTATTCAAAAGCGAACATTCAGCGAAGGCAGAGGACCGCATGCAAAAGCAACCGAACTCTAGCAAATTACTCTAGTGATACCGGCGATCTGACGTTATAATAGTGACCGATATAGGGATGCGTCACTAGGGTCCTACGGATAGGATAAAAATCTCCATGTTGTGGTACAGAAATAGGCTCTAGTACATGTGATGCCTACAAGCGGAACCTTCTTCAAAACCGTCTCTTGTGCGCATATATAATAATCGTACCACGATGGTTAAACCCTTGAAAGCATTGGTAAATGGTAGTAAGATGGGATTGGCGGGGCCCATGTCGGTAACATCCCATGTTTCATCGGGCAAGGTATTGGGTCGCCAATTCGAATAGCTCTTTGTTATTGTGGTAGATTTGATAGAAATAAGAGTTAGATATCTTCAAAAATATGCAAGAGATATACCGAGGTTTCCTCGCGAGCTGATTCGTGATGACCTCTCAGGTGAATATGCAACTTCCAAGGGATCTTACTGTTAATTCCAAGATCTATGTCCGCGAAGACATTGCCTTGGTAGTTTGTGCAATGCTGACTGCTCTCTAATCTGGTTTTTGGGTAGCTCAGGGAGCTAAATCTGATTGATCTACCAGTACGAGGCTAATATAGTTGTGGGGTAGAAATGAACCTGCGAGAAATCAGCCGCAGCTATCGTGCATCCTCACACATCCCACCATTTTGATATAGGCTGAGCTAGTAATCACGACGGAGGTTGTCCTGGCCTCCGAAATATACACTCGTACTATAGAACGCACAACCTGAGAGTGATGAAAAGGATTATAAAGACCCCCGAGAAGCCCCAATGCCAGAGATAACCAGCCCTCACCTGAGTATTGCATACACAAAATCGAATCTGCAACATCTACAGCAAGAGAGATATTGAAAATGGCTCGGTACTCTTTCTTCTCCTACCTTCTCCTCGTTTTCCTCATTGGTGTCAGCACCACTCAAGCACTGAATATCGGCACCGATGGCAGTCTTGGTGAGTAACCTTGAGTACACATAGTATAGTGGGTAATACTAATATTTAATTCCATTCTCAGGAAAAAGGCAGTGCCCATACGATCGGCAATGTGGATACGCATGTTGCCAGGCCGATGAGAAGTGCGACTACAATAAGTGTGTCAAAATCTGCAAATATGATGAAACGCTCGTCGGTGGAGTCTGCTGTGCAAAAGCGAGCGTCTGCGGTACCGTCTGCTGCCCTACGGGCGAGACTTGCGGTGTATATGGTAAATGTGAAAAGCCACCACCAAAATGCGACATTTTGGCAGGCGAGACCCTCTGTGATAAGGCCTGCTGTAAACTCGGCGAGATCTGCAACAAACAAAAGGCGTGCGAGAAGCTCTGTCCCCTGGGCGAGATTCTACTCAACAACAATCTTTGCTGTTTGAAGGAAAATGTCTGTGACAGAGCTTGCTGCAGAAAAGGCGAAACTTGCAAGTACGGTAAATGCACATCGGAGCCTACCTGCGACCTTACCAAGGAGATGGTTTGCGGAAAGCTTTGCTGCAAGACTACAACAGAAGACTGCAAGGACAATACCTGCGTTCCAAAGCCACCAGTATGCGACACTTATGCCGGCCAGTCTGTCTGTGGCAAGGTATGCTGCGCGAAGGACCAGGAGTGTAAAGATAGCAAGTGTGTCGACAAGCCTCCTGTCTGCGATACCTATGCTGGACAATCTGTCTGTGGAAAGGTCTGTTGTCTTAAGGGACAAGAGTGCAAGGACAGCAAGTGTGTCGACAAGCCTCCTGTCTGCGATACCTATGCTGGACAATCTGTCTGTGGAAAGGTCTGTTGTCTTAAGGGACAAGAGTGCAAGGACAACAAGTGTGTCGACAAGCCTCCCGTCTGCGATACCTACGCTGGACAGTCTGTCTGTGGCAAGGTATGCTGCGCGAAGGACCAAGAGTGCAAGGACAATATGTGTGTCGCCAAGCCTCCTGTCTGCGATACCTACGCTGGACAATTTGTCTGTGGAAAGGTCTGTTGTCTTAAGGGACAAGAGTGCAAGGACAGCAAGTGTGTCGACAAGCCTCCCGTCTGCGATACCTACGCTGGACAGTCTGTCTGTGGCAAGGTATGCTGCGCGAAGGGCCAGGAGTGCAAGGACAATATGTGTGTCGACAAGCCTCCAGTTTGCGATACCTATGCCGGACAATTCGCCTGCGGAAAGGGTTGCTGTAAGAAAGACGAGATCTGCAAGGATGGACAGTGCAAGGCGCAATGTGAAGTCGGCCTGACAATCTGCGGACCTAGCTGCTGCAAGAGCGACGAGAAATGTGACTACGGCCAGTGCAAGAAGCTATGCCCCTCGGGCGAGGTCCTCTGCAAAGGTCAATGCTGCAAAGGTACAATCCTTCCCCCTCTCTGATACAATTATCAAGAAAGTTCAATGAACTCTGAACTAACTACTCGGCTTCTTAAGGTGTCTGCTTGAGTGATATCTGCTGTCCTGCTGGACAGACTCTCTGCGCCGGAAAGTGTTGCGGTGGTCGATGCGAATATGATGTCTGCAAGGGCGCTTACCGTTACTTCTAGGCTTGGAGTGTGACGGTCGGATTTGTTTTCTTTAGGGTTCTTTATTATTAGTATTCCTTTTCAGTGATCTCGGTTAGGTGCCCTCATTTTTCGATGGTTGAGAATTTCCTTATAGCATCTTATTGGCTTCCTTTACTGTATGGTCTAAAGGAAACCATCTTTTTAATGGTGGATAATGGAAGTTTTTTTATAGTGATGTTTATCATCAATTGGTCTTGGAAGTCGGGCTTTGCTTGAGATTTAAGTAAGCTATTTCCGGCGATATATAGGGGTTGATGAAATATTCCACAACTCAACCTAGAGGATGATATAAGGGGCGATCCACCCAGAACCGATGTCCTGGCTAGCTGAGCTAGCTGCTAGAGAATATTCAGGTTTTGTATGTAATTTCGATCTTGTGGGGTGAGAACTATAGACACCGGCCAGAGTAGGGGAAGTACCAGAAGTGATTCCATAAGATAAATGGAGAAAAAGAGACTTCCAGGTTGATGCAGTCTCATATATTCCCGCTATGGCGTTATCCTTCATATCATTTACGCAATCTCACTGTCTTTCGGACTGAGCTGACACATGCCGTGGGACGCTCGCGTTCAGGGTGCCAAGATCTTAGTAGGCATGATAACACAACTAATCCTTGGCTGCATGATAGGAAGACAAAGTCTAACATTTACGTAGTAAGTGCTTGTGTATGGATCGAATCACAATTTATCACTCGGTTGGAAGTTTGGTAAAAGAGACTTTGTTACTTAATTTAGATATATAGTATGGGTAGTATAAACTAGGGATAGTACATGTTCTAGGCAGTTTGACCCTCCGGTCTGACTACGTACCCTCCAAGGCCAGGAAACCACGTTTTAATATATATATATAGTATTAGTACGTCTATAAATAACTGTTATGTAGTATCAATTGCACAAAAAATATAAACTAAAGGAGGATGGAAACATGGAGAAGTGTACGGCGGATGTTGTTCGTATCATGAGCCATCACTCGGTATCGAAAGAGCCTCTTTTGCAGTTTGATTGATCGCCCCCACGAAACACCCCCTGTTTTGTTTATCCTTATTTTTTTTTTTCTTTTTACATGCTCGGGGTAGGGTTTTTAGTTCACCAATGGGTGCGGATACTAGCTATAGGCGATGACTACCAAAAAAAGCCTAGAGACAATCTGTTTTACTAATTACCTGCCCCGAGTATATTTAGGGCGCGTTTGGGGGAAGTGTGGTTTAGAAACTACGTTAAGCGGAAGTCTTGTTAGCACATTGCTAACTGAGAAATATTAGGACAAAGTTAGGGTTTGCCAAACACAAGGCAGTTAGGTGATTTTGTTACAGTTTTTGGTGGGGGATGTGTGTTGCAACGGGAAGAAATAGGTCTAACCCAGTTTTTAATAAAGTGGCTCGCCAAACAGGCCAACTTATCAGGTGACGGATTTTTGAGAAAGGTCCGTTGCATGTATAACGGCATTTAGGGGTCTTAACCTCCGTTTAAGTGGTTGCCAAGCGCGCCCTTAACGTGTAGATGGTACATGTATGTTATACTGAATTACCGAGCTTTTCACCACCCATAATTCCTAAATGTAAACGAGAAGATGGAGATCTACTAAGATATATACATGTAGTGTTATATACGTTACCGATAAAGCCACCTGGTAACGAAAAAATTGGGTTTAGATATAGCTAGTTATGATTGATTAGTAGTAAGCATAATATACAAAAATGTCTTTATCAATAATATTATAGCACGGTCTGAAAAGTACAGATTCTTTAGTTTGGGGGAAAAGGGGGAGATTTTGGGTTTTTTTTCTCTGATTCTTGCCTCTCAGGCCCAACGGATTGTTTTGATTGATTGATTGATACTTCATAAATTTGTGCAACCCGAGGGGATCTTACACCTTCCCCCCCTGGGCAGAGCCAAATTGCAACAGACTGTCTTCGTAGCAAGCAAAAGATAAAACCAGACATTTCTGTTTGTTCCGTCGTCCTGTTCATCGCAAGGTCAAGTACTACTTTGTTTTATGTTCCGAGATGTATTAAAACCTTGATCGAATGTATTAATTAGTAGTTTATGCCTAGTACCGATCACAAGACAATCCCGGACTCCCGAGACATGACACATCACTCGGCATTATCACCAATTGCAACTGTTGTAACGGGTGTTGCTTCCGAGCGCTTGTGCCTAAGACTATATGTCCGGTACATATGTATATATATGACTGCCTAATATGGGCATATAAGACACCCTATATATATCTCATGTACCCAATATTAGTAGAACAACGAAGTCTGCTACACATTATTTACCTATATAGCTATATTATTGGAATTATAAATGTAATAATGCTTTGTTGAATTGATGGGAAGAAAGAAAAAAAGGGGGGGGGGGGTACTAGAGGAGGGCTGGTTAGACCTACATAAGTCAACGTGTGCTTACGTAGAGTATTTGGGGCTCTTACTAACTAGCGCCTTACAGTTGTGGTACGATTTCTGGGCCCGGATATGGATGGATAATCTTAGCTGTCAGGACGGAAATTTCAGAGCGCTTTGGCAACCAACTTCTGAGTCTAAGTTTTTGGTTCTTGGCGACCAGTTTTTGGTGTGGATAACCCGCCAAGAGCTCAAAATTTGAGCTCAGAATTTGGGGATTTGGGTGTTGCCAAAACACTCTTTTGAGAGTCGTATTATGTATTGGTCTATGTACGTTGTACTTATCAGCATGCAGACGTTAGGGTAGTACCTGCACAACAGGGTGGCTAAGAGGGGTGGGAATGAAATAAGAAACCCAACATCCAATAAGTAGGGAGTGTGGTGGCTTCCAGATCAAGACCTTCTCCTTTCTTACAAAGTCTCGGTGTCCCGAAAAATCCTCTGAGTGGTTGTAAAACCTTATAGCTAGGCGAGTGCACAAAAAAGGAGTGAGACTTAGTACCGTTTGTGGCATGTAATATTACATAGTTCGCAGTCTTCGCTTCGAATCACTTCCTCCATCATTCAGTACTTTTGGCCCTTCATAGGTTCCTCCGGATCCTGTGACGAGCGGTTTTGGCGCTCTCACCATTGTTAATTTTCGAAGTGAAGAAGGAGATAGACAGTACCAGACCTGGTTGATTGACTGACTACAGTATAAGAGAGATGTCTTATAGTGTACCCACAGGGGGCAGTCACATGTGTGAGACCGGACAAATAGTCCTAGGCACAGTGGGTTAACTCCTAGGCACGGAAGCAACCGTAACCTATACACGAGCTTGAGTCTAAGAGGAATGCAGGACTTACTAAGGAATGATGTCACTTGCCTGCCTCCATTCAGCTACTACCTACTCTAACGTCTATAAAGAGTTACAAAACACGCACCATATCCTCACAGAATCAGATAGAAATTGAATCAAACCAATATGTTCATGCAGTTATTGTATGCAATCCACCTCCCGATCATTATCCACCCATTGAGCCGTGCTCTAGCTAACCAAGGGGCCTTACATAGCTCACAACCCCTCCCCCGCTACTCTACCAGGCAAATTGAGCTAGCAAGGGAACTTAACAATGAGTTGGCCCGGCACTTTCAGGACCCCCTCGATGATCTGTACCCACTCACAACCCAAATCCTCATCCTGGCGGGAATGACCTGCTACGATCTCGTGCGCATCCCTGAGCGCAGCAGCGATGAGTGGTTTGGATTAGAAGATCCGTGGCCTGCAGAAATTGGTTTCGAGGAGGAAATACTGGAGGAGGCAGGCATCCGCACTGATTTCAGGATAGAGAGGGGGAGAGCATCGCAACTGCTTTGTAAGATCCAGGGAGTAATGATCGATTGGGAGAAGTTCATGGAAAATATCTGTACTGAAGAGAGGTTGATGGGGGAGCTGCTTGTAGATCAAACGGCGTCAATATTGAGGGTGTTTAAGAAGAAGCCTGTGTGTGGTGATAGGGAGGGGGCGTGGTCGGCGGTGGGGAAATGGTTGGCGGTGGAGGAAAGGCAGAGGATGCAACAGTATTGGGATGGGAGATTCTCTGCATTGGCCAAGGAAATTGAGGGGGTGTTGTATGTGGAGTCTATGCTTATTGGGTAGCCATGGTAGAAATAGTCTCCATGTAGTACATCATTTAGTCTTCATTGCTTGTACTCACGATTTTAGAATTAAACTGCCTCCTATCAACGCTAATAAATCAAGCGTAATTTGGCGAAAGGTGGCTCTAAAGACGCGCAGAAACATGTATCAAGTATTAATCCAATGGCAATTTACATGCATTTGTAGCTAGTGGAACGAGTAAGGAGTTCCAGAAATGTACTAAATTGGCCGGTAATGGAGAGGTCGGAAGGGCAGAGCTAACTAGTCATTATCCTATACCTAGAGCCTTTTAATTCTATGCTTGATAAAAATAGAGTGTGATATGCCACGGGCGTTTCTTACTTCACCAGATCTAGCACTGTTGAGGTACTGGATACCGGAATTAAAGATGTCAAAAGAGGTTTGATGATATATATACTCAAAGCGGACGCATCATCAGAAGTACTAGTAGTTGCAGAATAGGACGGGCACAGCGGCTGGAGCAGCCGTAGGAGCAGGGAGAACAGTGGTATCGAGACTAATATGGACCAAGGAATATACCAGCCACAATTTTTCCAAAGTCTAATGGTTGTGTGGCCTATAATAACATGTACTTCGGGGGTGGGAATAAGTGAGAAGGCACGTCCCTTCACGTAACTTTGGCAGCGTGGTATCTTCTCACTTTCCCCCACCCTTGAGGTACACGGTGGCCTAAAAAATAGGTTCTGTTATCTTACAACTGACGCTCATCATCCGGTTCATCTTACAATTGCTGTTTGCTCTAAGTTTCAAGGTCGGACCCTCATAACCACTAAAGAAACGACGATACTTTATTACAACAACATAGGAAGCTTTGTTTCAACAACCACCATTTTTCTCAACCGAGGAATCTGTCCACAACCCTTAAGCCTTAGTGTCGATGGCACGAACCCCAGATCTGCTTACTTGATCATTATCAACACTTGAAATGTCGTACAGGAATTGGCAGGCCGTCTCTGATGGACATGATGGGGAAATTTTTCTGGTTCCGGAACTCCAGGATAAATCCAATATTGCTTCTAAATTGAAACTCTGACGACACCGTTGAAGAAGATGATGCGGGTCGTGTGTTCAGGGTCCTTAGGGACACGAAGGGCGAAAACAGAAAAGACGAGAGGATGCTCCGAGACTTCGGCGGTGTCCTTCACCCCCTGGTCAGTGGTGGTAGAGTCTACAGCATCAATACCATAGGCTATCCAGCAGATCAGCGCCCTGCAAACTTCCATCGTCATGTCGATAAGGCCACAGATTTCAACACCATCGACCAGTGGTTCATCTCTAGCAATATCACGATCGGAGAGGCGACAACAGAAGGGCGACTCCAAACCGCAAAAAGGCTCCTTTTCACGTGGAGAGATCAATTCACTGACGATCTTGGTACCCTACCGGAGTGTCGGCTCCATATACGTAGGATCAATTCCACACAAGGCGAATAATCCGCTATACACCCCAGAGGAGCTTGAGTGGATGGGAATCAATTAAAGCCTTCGAGCGTTGGCGGTCCGAACGGACCCCAAACAAGTAGTAAGTACGCCGCACTAGAAAATCATTTACCTGTAAACTGGAGTCTCGGTAGTAGCATAAAGTCGGGTAGGCTATATGGCATGCTCCAAGTGAGAATACCTTTTATCGGGGACTAAATTCCCCGTATAGACTAGTTCGAGGCGGCAAACAATATGCTCTATCGGAGATGCTACAGCTCTGGAAGACTTAGGCCTCATCCTCCGGGGGAGAACGGGGGGAAATATATACGGGCAAGAACGAAATCTCAGCGTGAGTGTTAAGGTTTCTATTGTCAGATTACATAGGCGTTTCCCGTCCCCCGTCCCTTCCCGGAGGGCCAGGAATAGAGTTCCAGACCCCTACTACCGAGTCCCCACTGCACCAAGCACACCAGCAAGGTACTAGTGTATCGTTACTAACTACTGTCAGAAGGAAGACCATGGTTACTAGGGTCGAGGGGTATCTTGCGGAAGCATCCGGAACTAGGGAGGTGGTCTCAAGGAGTTGGATAGGACTTGAAATTAAACAAAAATATTTCAATTATTACACCGGTCATCTATATTGGCTTTTTTCAACAGCATTCTTTGTGCTTAGCGTCGCTGGGAACATCATCTAAACGTATATGGGAAAGAAGCTTTGGGAAGTGAAAATCCTGGATATAACAAATGTAGCATTCGAATCCATGATCTAGATTCTTTTTACATATGCTGCTGAGTATGCATTTCTCAACAATTTATTTGGTTCTCTTATGGGGTTTGCTTTGGTAAAACCAGAAGATGCTATCACGAAAGCTTGGTGGAATGCCACCTGGCCAGCTATTTTGGCAGCCGCCCGGTATCTGTTTGGGCTGACGGCTTTACCTCGCCCTACTGAAACCCCCATCTATCCCTTAGTCTGTCAGTAAAATACTGACCTCCCAGGGAGAAGCAAGTTCTGTTGCCAGATTTCGGCAAAAGTCGAAAAAGACAGTCAATGCCGTCTTCGGGTACCTCTTTTGGCCACAAGGAGAATTCGGCCCATCTCTGCCTATCCAGAGGGAGTTTAGGGACAAGAATCCACACAGAGATCTCTCCGCGAGTGCGCACTCGTTAGGAGTGCCTTGTTTTCGTTTAAAATATAGGACTATGTTTTCTTCTAGTGTGTCCGGTAGCATTATTAACCTTTTCTCGACTTCCGAGGTTAATTTTAATCGGAAGAGACTTTTAAAATCTGGAGGCCTGCCTATTGAAACCTATGTTTCAATGCTAGACCTAACTTGCAGGAAAAGTTCATTTATACTTACACTCCTTTGGCCTTTTGAGTGATTGCTGACTTTATATACTCCCCAATGCTTTGGATATATTTCCATGGAGCAGCCTCTTGTTTTTAATTGATCTGTCGATCTCCCGTTCGACAAACCGGTGGATATCACTACTTGTATCTTTCGCATTGGTGTAGGGATCTTGTAGTCCTTCTAGTTGAAGTTTGATATCCATATCGCCTCTGCTGGAAACAAATATCTTAACCAGGCTGAGTTTAGGGGTGTCTTCAAAAGCTCAAGAAGAAGTCCACGCTCGTCCGGGTTGATCCCGTCTAAGGCACTAATCACAATTGTTGCCTCTGGATATCAAGAAGCGGAATAATGAGATCTTGGCACTCTTGAATGCCCAATGCCCCCGCTGCCATACCACCCTCTTGCCTCTTACCGTATCCGGCCACAGCTGCTTTTTGTAAATCGGGAAATGCAACGGACGGCTGCTTCAAAATCACTTGCACCAGAATTTTGGGATTTGTCTCTGGGGATCGTTTTCGTTGCAGTAGAAATATACCACGGGTTCTTTGTTTCGTGAGTTGTGATATTAAAGTCTCAATAACCGTACAACTATCAACAAATTAACACAAGGTATTTAGCGAGATTTGAGAGGGCCAACGGGGAAACATACGTAAGCTCAGTTTTCCCCGCGCCAGCTATGTACACACGCTAGGCCCACATTATGGACTTAAAATGGTGGGTAATTATCATGACGTACGAATGCCATGAAGCCATAAAGTCTCCGATGCACTTGAAGGTCGCAAGATTTGATATTCCTCACGACTGAATAGCCACTGACCGGTGTTCTCTAACATCCCCCCCCCTTGGATTTCTCGTGGTAACTTTTATACTCGACTCTAGAAAGCCAGTTCAGAATATAAGGTCTTTTCTAAAAAGGGAGTGCAAGGATCCTGGTTTCAGCTACCCGGATTTAGGTTGTTGGAAGTGCGTCTGGAAGAGGGGTGTACCACGAATATGCTTGCTAGTATCGAAGTGTAATATTGAAATATTATCATCGATCCGCTTGATAGGCTCCTCGAATTCCTATAAAAAGAGCTTGAGAGCATTGTAGTTTCCTACCAAACGTCTGTGAGGATTACGTCACAATGTTCATATATATTGTAGATGTTCACCTTGCAATTGCAGATTTGGTGCGATCTCTGGACTGCACAGATCCCGATTTGTGTGAATTAAGAGACCTCGACACCCTTACTCAACCTTTGCTTGGATTGCTTGACCTACCCTTCATTTCCGCCACCTTTATTTCCTTTCCAAAAGTGACTCTCTCTCTTCAATCGCATCAAAAAGTGAGCTTGTTCCATCCGATGCCAGGACTGTCCGTAGACGCGACCTGCGATGAGGTTTCAACAAAAGGAACACCGGAGCATCACGCATGTGGCCATACACTTGTAACAATTTGCGTGAGATATCTCTTCGCACAAGCAAGGAACTCCAAAATTCCAACATAAAGATTAATAAAGGCCACTTCAATCCCATCATGAACGCTTGCTGGAGATGGGCTAAAGTTATAAATCTTCATAACCCTTGCACCTCACTAGCAGTTTAGTAATCGTCGACCCCGTTGATGATGACGCCCATGGTTTCCCTATCGCAAATAGAAAGCTGACCATCTATTAGATCCATACATTTTAAAGTGGCGAGAGGTTGGACACCAGTCCAAGGTAAAGCTGCGTGCCCTGGCTCATATCGGATTATGATATCGCCGATACTTTTGAACTTGTCAACCCACACAAGAAGCTTGTCTCCACGTCCCGGATAATGATCTGCTTTCATCTAAGGTCGGATTTCCACCTTTTTTCTTGGCAGAGGTCCCGATGCTTTTCTAAATGCCGTGTAAGCTCTACCGGGTGATCTTTATTTGTAGTATCCAAAGAAGCAAGTACTCCTTTGTCATCTAATGAGAGTCTAGCATAAGCTTTCGTCTATAACGGGGGCGGAGCGCTGGGAGGAGGTTCCCCCTGTACACTCGCTGAAATATTAGAGCTTGTATTCTCGGATGTAGGTTAGACATATACGCACATAGACAGAGTAGAGAAATTGACAGTAGATCTCTATATCTCAACGGAGCATGTACCGTAACTGGCGGCGAAACAAGGATACCTGGGGTGATTTGTAGGTTAGCTCCCGAAGATGTTACCGTATGCATCGATCTTGCACCAGACACCGGCTTGAGGGCACTTAAAGCACCTTGTTCTTCGTGTCGTGGTCTCTCGCAATACAAGGAGAAGCAGAGGCGACGGTATATAGCTGGATCCATCGTTGCATGCCGTCCCCAAGGGGTGGTCGGCGAGAACCCCCCGCCCTCCTGGCTTGAATTTCGCTTCAACTTTCTCATGGTAAATTTGAGGAGCGGGACCGGGCTCGGTAAAGAATAATCTAAACGCTTGAGGTGTTATGGCGGTGGTGGTGGTGAAAGTGGGGGAGTCCTGGTCATGGGACGAACAGTACTGCTGGGTACGGGACGTTATATATACGATCGTACGAGTTAATAGCTCAGCCTCATGACTGATACTTAGCATGACCTGTGATGACCAAAACCATATTAATCTAGAATACTACATGTACATGCAACGCAGTACATCATAGTATGTGTGCCTACTCTCCTCATGAGCCTCGTGCCAAGAAATACTAAGACCCTGGTGAGCAACTGTACTAGTACTACATGTACTGGGGAGAAGTATTTAATTAAAACATTACACAAAATGACCCGCCTCCCCCCATCGTGTGGTAGCTACAGGAACTACGGGCTTGGGGATTAGGATTTAATGGACCTAAGGTGAATTGACCATCGTACAAGTGCCCCACAGTTGATGATTCACCAAGCGTACTAAGACAGATATAATGCCTTTAGGAACTCAACATTCAAACATCTAATCTAGATAGGTATTCATCTATTCGGCTTCATGAAATCCATCTCACACTTCCCAGCTCGTTCCCGAAACCCTCTTACTATGAGTCCCTTTCCTTTTCGACATGGCAACCCCCCCCCCCCTCCTCTGGGCCCTTTCACCGCCCTTTCCTCCCTATCGCATCCGCCTCCACTCACCTATATCCAGCCGTAGTCCCTTTACGCCGTCTCTCCCTAGCTAGCGCTCCCTACATCCTGCCCGCCGTTGCGCCGGCGTAACATTTTTTACCGATGACAATCCGAACTTTAACTCAACTTGGAACACGAAAGAGGAGCAGTGGTGAGCCTCCATGATACGAGAGACAGCCCCATCGTGTCACCTCTGCAATACCGGCCCTCTATCCTATACGCTATCCCACATGCTCTCTCAGAGTGAAGGGCATGGTCGAAAGGCCACCGCCGACACTCACGTACTCACTACATGGAGCCTGTACATTGGAGGTAGGGGGAGTCGATAGATCTAGTGCGCTCCTATTAAGGGGGCCCTGGCAAGAGATTCTCAGAGTTGCTGGACGTTTGCGTCCTCTCGCGGGGGCGTGTCCGGAGGCGGTAAAGGGTGTCGCGAATCAGTATAGGTCCGGCGGTACTATAGCCTACTGTGTTGTGAGATTATAACAGCCACGAGATGCAATGCGGTAATACTTTGTGAGAGTGGCTTTATTCTATATGGCGGGGCTATTGACTTTTCAGGTTACAGGGACATTGTGGTGGGGTGGAATAAAAGGTAGAAATACAAGGTACTTACATATACTTTACAGAACATAAGTATATTCAATCTGATCTCTGGACGTCGGGAAGGTAAGGGTTAGGCAGATGTGAAAATATATAATTAGAAACTAACCTATCTCAACATATGTCTCTATAAGAATCTAGCGGGAGCCATTCCCAAATGTATTTACTAATACAAGCTCGTACGTTAAGGCCCCCCGGAACCAGCTTATAGAATTAATATAGGTTGCACTAAAACCATGCCACTCACAGAGTGGTAGTACTTCACTACCCGGCCGACCTTCGATGCAGCTAGATGTATATATGGCCTTGTGTTTCTACTTAGCTGGAGGGGGTTTCTCCCATCGTCCATTGCTCGCCCGAACGGAATAGTACGGCGATACACGGAACCGCTGACAGTATACTCCGCCACAGTTAGCTACATATTGTGCTAGTTATCACAAATTGTTAGCTCGATAAAAGCTAGACAATGGCGAGAAGTAATACCCTACCGATCCGTTGAGTCCACTTTGACTTTTCGCTATCCCTTGCTTGTTAGGATATTTAGTTCTGTTCGGTCGAACTGGATAGCCCCCCAGAATGAGGGTAGTGTTTGGGCGCGGGGCTTCTGCGGGGTCTAATGGGCCCTCGATTTGGAAGAGCGTGGTGTTTGCGATGGTTTTTAAGGGCCTTTATGCGTTAGCATTCCGGAGTCTGGTGGCTAATGTGTGAGAGGCTATGAAGGAGGAGTGAAGCAGTCGGTTCGTAATATTTTTTTCGAACGCGTGGTGTGTAGGAGGGCGATTGGGCTTATTCCTTGGCTAGAGTTAAGAATCGAGCGTGGAGAGCGAATGTTGGGAAATCGGTGGGATTTCGAGTTATTGATGCATATATCTGTCTGTAAGTGGTAGCTGCTGGTTTATTTGGCGTGGTGCCCTTCGCCTCTTTATTTGGGGGGTTGATTCTAAGACACTAGGTCTAAACCATCCTAGTAAAGATTCGATGGCGCTAGTTGGCGAGTGCGCCATAGTGAATCACTCGTCCACTACATGTGGTGATAACAATTTTGATACTAAGACTTGATTGATCGACCTAAGGACTATAGACGGGCCTCATATATTAATCAAATATATTGTGTCTTCAAGGTATGGAAACAACTATTTGGGAACTTCCATTCCAAGGAACTCGTATATACCAAACTCGCGCTCGATCGCGACCATACTCCAAAATCAATACCGTTACTTGGGTTCAATTAATCAAGGGTGAGAGTACAGCTAGGACAAGACCGACAGGAAAGGGCCACAAGAACAAATCGACTGGTCTGCGTTTCAGGGCATAAGGGGAAATCGTGCCGAGGCTGATTTCTGGGTGCGTGCGCCATTATCCTCCCTTGAAAGCGGAGTATATATATTCTAAGCATCTCTGGGGCTCGTCATGGGTATGTCTAATGCACTCCTACTATGTATGTGGTTCGCGATCGATAGAAATATGTCTTGGGCGTATGAAACGCTTGCGGGATGTCCCCCATGCGCTAGCCTTGCCCACGTCGGGGGCGTTTGACCAGAACAAGGCTCATGCATCTCACAAATATTTTTATAATTGATCAAGCTGACTGACAACTTCGATTACATGACCTTCGTGCATGAGAGAAACCCATGTCTCATGTACTTACCTGCTGACCCCCACAGCAGGAGGGAAAGTTTGATTAATCGATCCCTTGTTATATTACGACCCTCTATTATAGGTGGGTCAACATCGCATGATATATTCGACAGCTTAAGGAATACGAGAATACATCCAATCGCTATAGTTACCGCAGTTAGAAAGAACAGGGGACTAATGCTGCTTCTAGGTCTAGATTCATCACCGCTATTCCTCCCATTCCTTTTCAAAGCGTAGGCCTCATATGGGGTTTGCGTATGACATACTCAACTGCGAATATCCCATAGTATACAGTTGCTCCGGGAGCAACGACGAAGCGTAAACAACCAGCCAATCATGACACTTGATATCCTCCTGGGCGCGCCATTGCTTCTAGTCCCCCAAAGCTGAATGTATGCGAAAAGTTCTGTACTACGGGTGTAGGGGTAAGTCTGTAGACACCTACTACTGTTGCAACCACGACTAATACTGTCTACAGACTTACCCTAGTCTCGTGCCCATCCCCTATTTTGGTGTGGTTGGAGATGTAGTATTTTTTATGTATCCAATCCTTCCGGTATTGCACACCACAATGAAAAAATACCGATTGGGTCTGGGAACGAGACTAGACTTACCCCTACACACACTCGTAGTAAATACCGCTTATTTAAGTATGTACGTACCTAGGATTAATAAGTGATATGATTTTTAGAAGGCGCCCTGTTGCCTAGACCGATTATGTAAAGTCCCTACCCAAAAGTTTTCAATCTAGGTGGCCAGGTTCCAAGTGTAGAACCACAACACAATTAATTTAACGATGAATAGTGGTAAAATACTTTGACCCTTGGGGGAAGCCCTTTGCACATTTCTGAATTGGTAAAAAGAAGTGGTTAAGGTGTAATAAGATATTTTGGTGGAGAACTCGTTGCTAGGTAGATTTGTATGGGTTTCGCTACTCAACTGCTTTTAGGCTTTCACGAAAACCTCCTGGGTAGGGGCTTTGCCTATTCGAAGTCTGATGGCCCACCATATCATAGCTACATGTATTATATATAGTACTAGGACATAAATTTTGGTAGATTAAAGTCAAATTGGGGGCAACGACAAACCTAGGGCAACGACGAAAACACAGTTTTTAGGATCAGATACCAGCCTGAGCGCCTGTGCTTTGTCTGCCAAAAATCCCTGTTCGTCGTTCAACCAGTTTCGTCGTTGTCCCCAAAGTGACTTTACACCCTTTACAGCCAAAGTAGCCATGTTTAGCGATCCGGACCAGCCACTCAGTGTTGGACAAAAGATTCTACCACTTAAGGGGGCATTAGAAATTATCTCAAGATGGAGCTCAGAGAATTCTAGAATTTTGAGCCCACTTTCCAGGTGTATGTGATCAAAAACTACCAAAACCTCTGTACCCCGACTTTATGTATGCAGCTGTTCGGCAACGGCGTTTACAGGGGTGAAAACTACATATGTCCGTTTCAACCCTTGAAAACTCGCCTGTAGGTTTATGGACGAACACATCCCTAACAAGGGGCGGGTTCCTCTCCGCACTTGACATCATATCATGCACCTCGATGATCTTGCAGGGAAATGTCTTCGATCACTAGGCACCAGTGCAATACTAGCGACGTTACACGATTCCTTCCAACCGTTTACAATAATCTATCTGATTGGATTAAAGAGGTTTTGCGACGGATATCCGGAGTGCATGTCATGTCCATGATTTCCTATTCTTAATGTACTCCTCATTTCACAAAGTTTTCAAACAGAGCCGCTACTGCATGCCACACAAAAACCCACCAAGCCACGTTTCTATATGGTGGTTGTGTTCGGAAACGTTGTGAATTGGGGAGTATGTATAGTACTAATTGTGCAACCAATTGACTATGTATCTCGACTTTGCGAGGCGAGTGCAAGTAAATATTGACTAACTTTAATACGTACAGACTACTCCATGTCTCCAACCAATTTGGACTCTAAGCCCCCACTGTTGCTATGGATACAGGTAGCTACACTACATACAAAGCTCTTATGATCTCAATGTCTTTATCGTTTGTCTACCTACAGTGTTACACAATTCCTTCCCAGCCTTACTAGTATCATCGGCTTGGCAACGACTACACATACTTCAATTCTTCGATGCCGTGGCGCCAGGGTCTTGAGGTTTGACGTAATTACATGGAACTAGCTGGACATGAACAGGCCCTTCTTCTTCATTCCGGCCCCCCCTCATGACCATTCCACCAGGAAAGCTTGGCCGTGGGTACTTAAATCTATACAGCCGCGCGCTGAATCAACTTTCGTTTCTCCTCCCAGAGAACATCTCTCATCAAGTTCAGAAATACTTATAAGCTTCAGGCTTTCGGGGAAAGCGCAGTTCCTTTGATAGTACCCTCCCAAACGTGGGGACCTTACTCCAAATATATGAGTTCTAGTTACTGGTTCGAGCCCGGAGATCCCAATTACCCTCATGGGTCTCCCTCGGCGCGCGGTCGCTCCGGTGGAGATAGCTATTACAAAAATCCCTCGATCTGCGATCTCTTTTATAAAGATATTGATTGCACTAGTGGGTTCGAGCTCGAGCTTGACAATAACTATTTCGAAGGTCATCCAACTTGCCTTCCCTCCCCTGAAGATCACATTTCCCGGTATGTTTGTGGAATATCGAGCCCATTCTTGTTACTCTCGACTTACCAGCTTGTCAACTTATCCAGAGGCCAATCGCCCGATTTGACTCGCAGTGAGGATGCTTTTGATGACTTCATTCCTTTTGAAACCATCGATACATCAGAGAACCACCTTCCTTTATTTCGCTTTATTGAGATTAAGCAGTTCTCGTGAGTTGATTCTTCACCGAATGCTATCAGGATTCCTTGTGGTATAGTTTCTGACTATTTTTTTTCAAAGGCAGGGATTGCCTGTTTATTTACATAAAGATTATTGGGCGAACAACAGGTCAGAAGACGTCTCGAAAGAATTTGAACACCATCTCCCGCAACTGAACGACGAAACCTATCATGGGTACCCGTTTGTCGTTGTAAAGATGGACGATCTATGGGGGGAGACTACATTGCAATTATTTGTTTACAGTCCATCTTTATTAAGAACGCTTGTGGAGGCTTTACACTTAGGTGGTAGTCTAGAACAGCATAGACTCCAGGATGGGATACAGCTTCTACAGGTGTGGGAGACGCTTAGGCGATATCTCCTTGATATGGAGCACACTACCGACTCTTATCATGAGAGGCTCGAGCTTGGTCTTTTGGTTCATGGATTCATGGAAAACTGGACTATTTTATCTAGTATCGGATTCCACGCGTGCGATGCAAAGAGGTCGATAACATTAGCTCACTATGATGCTATTCATGAGAGAACGTTTATGCACCAAGAGCTTGAAGCATTGAGAGATGTATTCACTAGGAAAGGAGAAGGGTTCCATTCGAGAGCCTACGGAGAGGAACTTGAAAAACTGGTCACAGTTGTACACAACGAATTCATTCTTGCGGGGGTGGGCGAGGGGCCCGAAGAGCCCGCGAGACAAATGCAATGGGAGTATGGTCTTCTTAGTCATATATTTGTTTTTGAAAGTAGCCTAACGCAACATCCTTGGGTTTAGAGGTCTGAGGGGACTACGTGCGGTGTTGTTTCGATTTGGAGTGAGTATGCAGCGTATACTGCCACTATTACTCAGGAGGATGGATGAGATATCAGAGCTGAGGACTCGGCAAGAGAGGCTTGGGGCCCTCTACCAAAGCTTTGCGTTGGAGAACAATAGGATGTTAGCTTATAGTCTAGGATCAACAGATAATGAGCAATGTAAGCGAATCTCAAAACACCTCCGCAACACACAGGCCTTTTGGGCCAAAGGGATCGAAACATTTCAACACATCTTAAACGGCGGCTCGCCTGCTACCCTTTTACAAGCGTTAAGCTCAATCTGTGTTTCCACTGCGATGGCCTCAGTTTTGGATCAAGTTGGAGAAACATTCGGAATGCGAGACGAGATAATTGCAGATATCGGCCGTTGGCAGATTGCGATTCTTCATCCTTCGGACAAGGAGACATTTGATGAGATCACTAATACTCTCTGGCCAAGACCACCCTGTACCAACCAGCCTTTGCGTAATGACTCGAAATACGCACCACAATGGGATTCCTTCCAAGGGCTAGTAAAAATACTAGTCAGTCAGTCGAAAGGGTTCTACAATGCGAGGGAACCTAGCACCTCACTTCAGGATGAGACATCGAGAGTTATGCATACGTACGAACTGCCACCTCCCCCGGATTTGGCATTACCAAAGGAATTGTATGGGGTGGAGGTATCTACCGACGGCAGTATACCAGTTATAGAAGAGCCTGTGTTATACCCATCTGATCTTCCAGCCGATGCCAATTGCATCCGTCAGTCTGGAATACCTAACACAACCCCTCCCCTCCCTATCCCAGTACCGCTAATATTAGGCCATGATTCAGCCATGAAATTGGGTATCCTTATGATGGCTGGAGCCATATTCACTGTCATTATCATTTTTTCGAATTGTTTGTTTTACCTACCTCCTATAACTATATTTTGAGGCCTGCTAACTCCTGTGAAAAGTCGTGGGATTTCAGCTTTCAGTTGGACAACAAAGCCGTTATTTCCAAAAAGGGCTGCGATGGCGAGAGATAGCGCAAGAAAGATTGAAAAATTCACTTCATACGTTGAAAAACGGACTCTTTGACGTTCTGAGGAGAGATGGAAATTTATCTTGTTTCGATACGATTTTTGAAATTGCCGTGGCAAGATCTAAAGGGTTAACCAGATTCGGTAACTTCGTTTCTTTTATGCGATCGGAAGCAAAAGTAAGTTAAAGCCCGATTCTATAACCCAGTTCGTTGGGCTGACATGAAAAGCACCAATTCCGTGAAAGTCTAGATCTCCTATCATACCTCCTTATCATAGCACGTGAATTACAACATAATTGTATCTATCAAGTGATTAACGCAAACATCAGACTTCAGTGTGCTGAGTTCGAACTTTATCTCCAACGTATATCGAAAGGGCCAGATGATGACATGCCTGGTGAGATTTTTTCCGATAGAAATGCACCACCGGAGGTACATTCCAACTCTCGGAGGTATGTACAGTGTGTTTTTTTCGGTAGAGAGCCCGCCCTAATTTTTTTTACACTTGACAGGGCCCCTGTGACGGATCAGACAATCAGTTCAGTCTACACTACTATGTCTATGTAAGTCTTTTGCGCTCTAATCTGTAGGTCTCCGTATACGTATCTAACTTGATCAGCCCGAGCAAACGGAAAGCGCCTTCCCAACCGTCTCCAGAGCCTAAAAGGCAGGCAAAGGACAAACCTTTCACCTGCGAGGTTTGTGACAAGGGGTTTTCCAACATAGGAAATCTGAATCGTCATAGAAAAGCAGACCACTCCGAAGAGGCACCGGTTTTTCGGTGCGAGGAGCCAGATTGTGGTAAAACTTTTACACGCCTATTTGCTCGTGATAAACACCATCGGAACTTTCATCCGCACCTATGTCAAGGGGGAGGAGGCGACGCAGGGCTCCCGCCGAGGCATTTATTAGTGGCAAACGGATATACCTAGCGTAGGAAAAAAGGCATAGAATGGGGAAATTTATGTTATGACAGCTGCGGGATACTCCGGTATTGAGGCTGGACCTTGAAATGTATATTGAGCTGGAGTCGTTGGCCAAATTTGGTACAGGTTTCTTGTGGTTTTATATAGTACTTTTGTATTTTTCACTTTTCGTTAAAGTTTATAGTGTGTAATAGAGTTACTCGACAGCTCTCTGTGTAGTTAAGATCCCTAAAGACTCGGGATTTGATGTTATATGGTCTAGGATTCAATTATTAATTTGACACTACTACAATTAATGGCCTAGTGAGGACTCATAGCCTCAATTCTCTATGCTACGGTGGTAAAAAAAAAAAACAGATAGATCAATACTACGATTATAATTAGGATAGACTAGACTCTCCACAAAATAAGGCCGCCGCAACCAAGGCCAGCCCAGGAAATATGTACATATACTCACCAATAGACTGACAACGTTGTTGTAAGAAACGCAGAGCTTTAGCAGCTACCTACACAACCTTATAACCCGAATCTCCGCCCCCATTTCGGCCATGAAGGTACCCAATATCTGTTGCACTTCCTGTCGGAACGTGTCCGCAGTGAGAGGGCTCGCATCGAGGTGCTCGGAAATGATGACGGAGTTGGGGTGATGGGCCATTTTGTTATAATATGCAGTGAAGGAGTGTGTGAGGTTGTAGTATGCTTAAGGATGTCAAGGATGAGCGATGGGACTCTGCTCTTAAGTACTAGTCCTGACTATAATAGTGCCTCGTGTCCTAATCAAGTGTCCTTGAGTCTCAGCCCATTAGCTACTACGTATATATAGTCACCGCATACAACCGTCGGGGTTCTTCTAGAGCGAAGAGAAATATACATACGTATACTACAAACATTATAGGGAAGTAACCAGGCTGTGGTAGAGGTGTCTCAATCCCACTTGTGTACCTCGTAGCTCGCTGATTCTATAACTCAGGCACTGACATCAATGGGACGGACGACATGAACTGCATGGACTGTAGTCGACTGCGGTTTTTCAAACTGCATAATGGCCTAAAAGAGTTTAGTGAGATGTTTGTTATGATATTTATGCTAACTACATAATTAAGTGAATATCCATCTACATGAACACTGAGGAGTATGATATGGACCTATTTTGATATTGATTTAATTCTATCTGTGGTGATATATATTATTTATGAACGTAACCTAGCTACATGTATGACGCCCCACCGTGCCGTCCCAAGATTCGTACAGTTAATCACACAATATCACTCACGCCAAGACTCACGACAGAGCATGAGTTGCAATTATTAGCTGTGTCCTTGCAGGGGTTTCATTCAAAGAGCTCGATCGAGGAGAGGTTCAAATTAACCACAACACCCTATTCCCGCCAGCAAAGTATCCCCAAATCGCTTGTGAGTGAATCGCCGGCTTTCCACACTCGTATTATGAGAGCCACCGCTAGCTAGCTGTCAAGCTCTAATGCGCCGTGCTCCTGGTCATAGGCTATCACTCGGTCATGCTCGTCGTTTTATTACATCTACTTATCTTGCAGGGGACCTCTGGCCCGGAAGTAGAGTACACGCTTACCAGCAAAAGAACCAGAAAATGCAAGTAACGGAACCAGGGATTATTTATATGAGAGAACAGCGCCACTCCATACAAATTATCCTTGCCCTGAGCAACTGCATTTTCTGGTTCTTATGCTGGTAAGCGTGTAGACGGACATCGGTTGCCAAGAGCATATTCATCTTGAGCCTCATTAGTTCTTGGCAACTTGGGCTCAATTCTTGGCAATTTCATGTTGAGCCTCATGTTTTGGGGATTATACAGCTCTCGGCGAGTCAACAGGCGGAACCCTTGACAACCATCACCTTCCGCGCGTATATGTTGGGCCATGTTCTAGGTCTCAGTACATGTATATTCAGGTACGCTATATAAATCAATATGCCTTGCTGGATAGTCCAATATGTATCGGAGTTTCCGTGTAGATGCTTATCCCAAGCTAGGAGTCGTTACAATTCGAAGCTGCGGGAGATATATACAAGATCGGACCTACCCAGCACACAAAATGCCAGTAATTACTCTCATCAAGTCCATCATACTATCTAGCGCCTAGAAGCCGAGATCCATTAACACCTATCCCAAAGATTATCCGCATCTCATCCCAATTCAATAGGATTCCACCGCCTTTTGTCGGAACCAAACCCTCCGAGAACGATATGTATGTATCGATATCCACATGTATATATGACATGCATGTATTATACTTTTAAACAACAAAAAATTAAAACTAAGCTTATCAACACTGCCAGCTCGCCGTCTAAGGATATGTGGCATTGTGTGACCTCATCCTCCCGCGCTTTCGGAGCTCTTTTCTGATGCGGTATATATGATGCTTTACCTCCTGGATAACATGGGGAGTATCGTCAAAGCAATAGTTGCTCAGAGCCAGCACGGCCAACAAAAGCTAACACCGGAAAATCTCAAGATCGTGGGTATTGGGACATAGTGGTCTCGGGATATACATACGTGAAAGAAAGAAAAAATCATATCTTCACGCATATATCATCCTGCCGAATCATCAGCACGGCCTGGAAGAACGCTCCTATGGTGGGGGCCGAGAGAATGATGGAACAGATGCAATAAATTATATTTTCATCCAGCGTATTGCCAAAGTATCTAATGAGAGGATTGTCGACACGACCAAAGACGTGTTGAATCAAAATGGTGAATATCTGGCCCAGGACGAGAGAGGAGACAATTTAAAAGCGCTGACTGCCAGTGCTGTTCCCCTGCTGAAAGCCGGTCATGTAAGCAATGACGACATATGGTGCTATGAGTAAGAGCAACAAGAGGATGTTGATTGGGGCAGGCTCTGTGCCCGTGATGCTGGGGCGTTTGTCCTCAGGATCGCCATACGCATAACCTACAGCGCCGGACACATTGGACTCGAACCCCCTCACCCAATCGGGCTCGTTCGCAGCGTACGTACCATCAACCTTCCCTCGGTAGTAGACAATATACAAGCTTGGGTAGCCCGGGCGTCAGATCGACGCAACAAGGTTCAGAAATGACATGAATACGTAGGGGATAACCGTCAACAAATAAGCCGCATATCCAAACCTATTAATCTGCAAGCTGCACGCCTCATAAAGCTCCCATGACCCGTAGATTGTCCGAGTGATGGCAGCACAAGTCTTCAGGACTGTAATTGGAGGCAATCTCGCATTGGTAATGCTTTCCGCCTAGGATTGGTTGGACTGTGAAGGTTTCCGGTACGGGGGCTATCTTGGGCTGGTAACGACACCCGTCTTCCGGGCTTTCCAATATGCTCACACCTCTGCTCATGGCCCGAGAACAAAACTCTTTGCAGAATGGATTGGCGTAGTTCCGACACGGAATTGGATGCTGTCCGTGTACACCGGGGGACTGGGTGATATAAACCCGAGCCTTTCCTTGGTGGCATGTCAGACTTTAATAATATCATGTTGGCTAGAGCCAGCTTGTAGGGTACTCGGAGATGCATGGCTTTTTTTTTTAACCTGCCTCGTCCTGGTAAGAAAATGTGGGGCGGACCTTTTGTATTTTTATTGATACATTACACTGAACTCTTGGCGAAATGAGACTGTGATGCATTATGGATGCATTATCGATATTGCAATAGCCATCCGTTTACGGCGTGATGCATTATGGATGCATTATCGATACATTATGCGATGCATTTCTTGGGATGGTAGAGTTGGTAATGGGATAGATATCGATTCGCTTAATGTATCCGGCTTATGGATATAATTGAAGGTCGGAATTCGCACGCGATTTTGATAATATAATGGGAATAGCGCCTGGACCCCAAGATATTACCAGTCACATACAAAACACACCCCCTGTTTCCATCTGTGTCTTCGTATGTCTGAATCCGATGGGTTGCTATCGAAATTGCAGAGGGTTTGAATACACTCTCCATCTACTTAAACTGTCACCTTTCTTACACCTGGTAGTTGGTAACTCTAGGTGCCAACGTTTAAGCGATAGCCATCAAAAACACTCTTTTCTAACGGGAGAGTCCGGGTCGATGATCGACTCGGGATACGGCAGGGGAGATCTAGGTTTGCGGCCGATCAGGGGGGGGGGGGGCGCGGCGGTGCACTGGCAACCAGCAGATCTAGCACTGCAGAGATCCTGCCGCGAGCCCTGAGGGCGGTGAGCTAGGAAGTAGCGTAGAGCATGAGGCCCCAGAGGTTTTTGATACGTCTTTATGTACCACTTGGGCTATCTTAGCGCCGCCGCGACGGTTCTCTGATATTTTCGAGACCTCTTTGCTATCTGGATTTAACCATTCTCTACCGGTAACGAGGGTCCGACTTGAAAACAGAGGAATATTTCGGGACTTTAGGAGCATGTACTCAGCGATTTGATAGCTAATTGGCTCTACTATTTCACCAACCTAGCCCCAGACTGCTCTTTTTCTGCGCGCTGGCGGTGGTGTTTGGAGCAGGCAGTGTTCTGAAAACTGATGTTTTCACCTATAGTACTGGCGCAGGAGCTCGAGTGCGAGAGACTGAGCGAGTTTGTATGTGTGTCACTTTCGAGCCTTCTAGGCCAGCCGATACATGTATCTAACCCCCCCCCCCCCCCCCCCCCAAAAAAAAAAAAGAAAAAAAGAAAAAGAAAAAGTAACAACCTTTGAATCCTGACATGGGCCTCATGATACATCACCCGGAAGTTCGTCATAGAATTGCACTCGCCTTTGCGAGTGATAGAATGTGAAGTGAAAGATCATGATAGATCACTCGGCCATCCTTCAATTGGCCTTCCTTAAGGTTTTTTTTTTTTGTTTTTGTTTACATCATTAATCGTATCCAGCCCTTCGGGCTATGACGATATCACACTACCCCAGAACTACCCCGCCAACCCCTGGCCACACTCAGTAAAGAGCATTCAGCAGGCTAGCAACTTCCACCGCCAACTGCAAAAGAAAAACAAAGGAAAAACATCATCCTTATCATCCGCGCTAATAACCTGACGCTCACTATCTCGGCGTTAAATTCGCCAAGTAATCCTCAAAAAAAAAAAAAAAACTATTCAAATTCAATTTCAAACCTTGCCTCCACTCCCCCTTCTCCATACAGTCTTGTCTCATTCATAATTGCCATCTGGTGACGTAGAATCCTAAAATCAAACTCCGCCTCATTAAATATAAATTTCCCATGTCGTGCTCCCTCCATTTCCCCCAAATTTGTTTCTCTTGCAAACCTCGCAGATCGGAGGCGTAAAATAAATGCTTTGTTCATTTGTCTTGTCTGTCACGCCCATTCTCTTTGACCGAATACTTCTCTTCCGGGTGTGTCGCATTCCACTTCTCTGCTCCCTGTTGCATATATTGTAGTCTTATGCTGTCGGCAGGTATCGCGGTAATACCAAATCTTTTCTTCCTACCGGGGAGAGGGACCGATCTTCTTCTTCGAGGCGGAATAGTCTGTAATCTAAAAAGCGGCGACGATCAGGCTGTCTTGAGCTCTATATCTTGTCTCAGGGGGGTGGGTAAACGCTTCTGGCGGTGTCTCTGGTTGTCTTCCATCGTCTGATCTGTGAGAATGCTTGTGAACAACAATGACGAAACGAGGATCTTAGGTATTTCGAGAAGCATGGCACACTAACGAGAACGAGATGACGAGGCCAAGGCGGTATAGCGCAGACCGGAAAGCCAGAGACAAGCGAAGCAAAACACAGCGAGACAGCGGACAGGAGGCGAAGCGAAACAAAGCGAGAAGCGAAGTGAGGTCGCCGACAAAGGTAGAGGGAACTATGAAGGGGCCTCCTGCGAAGGCGAGTTTGGACTTGGAGACTTTAACTCTGAAATAGGAGTATATTCCTATGTACCGAGATAACAGGAAGACGAGACGAAGAGAAAAGAAAAGAACTAAAGAAAACATCCCCCCGCACTATTTAACATAATCCTCCACCAGTCCGCCAAGACTCCATATCCTCACCCATAGAAACTCATAGAACTCCATCGCATCCACACCTCGTATTTCTCCCCACCATCTCCGCTATTTACATTACAAATCCATCACGCCATAGAAACCCAGAGAACCTTATCACGTCATTCCTCCACCGCACATCCCTACCTCGCTTAATACCCCCACAATCATCCTAACCATGCATGACCCACCGGACTGTCGGGACAGATGCCAAGACGCCGGGACAGATCAGGTCCCCTCCAAGCTTACCTCGATAGCCGAGGTTTCACGATATTGACGATGAAACAATTGTCAAGACGTGATCGTTTCAAGATCGCCAGAATTGCATGACATTTCTTCATATCCAACATATTTAACCAAATATTCCACCTGTCGTCCCCTCTTCCGCGAATCCAATATTTCCGCTACTTCCCACTCAGTTTCTCCCTCAACCTCTACAGATGTGGTTTCACATTTGTCCTAATGCGATTATCGACGTCACAATAATAACAGACATGGAAGACCCCAGATCTTCATAGAGCGTATGAAGTCAGAAGATATGACTCACAATTTTTAATAACATAAGGCCCACTTGTTTCCAAATTCAGCTTTTCAAGGCTGCTTTGGTCCCCAAGATTTCGAAAGAGACCAAACGGAGCTTAATAAGATATCGAGCCGAGTCCCCAGAGAGGCCATCTCTTCCTGCATCTTCTGGTTTCTAAACATCTCGCTTTTCAAGAAATCAAAGACTTGAGACATCTCCTCATAACCCATTAATGGCCTCGCTCGTCAGATTTCCACGTCAGAGTGGCCCAAATGTCATCCGGTTTTCCATAATTGGAAAGTGACATATTGGTTGTTTGAAATACGATGGTAGAATAACTCAGCGAGAGGCAGAAAATTCATCCAATCGTCCTGTTGATAAGAAACATAACTCCGAAGATACTGCTCCATAATTGCATTAGTCCTTTCCGTTTGCCCATCAGTCTGAGGATGGAAGGCCGTCGAATATCGAGGAGCAATTTTCAGTCGGTCACAAAGAGCTTTCCAAAACTCCGCCAGAATCAGATTCCCCGATCTGAGCATAATAGTCTCTGAGTTTACGCAATTTCCATACCTGTTCCAGGTGATAGACGGCAGAGATCTCTGCTAACATTCTCGACAAGAAGAATAAACGTTTCATTTTTGTCACCGATCCACAACGCACCAAAATTCAAGATTAAACCCATCGCTTCCTGTTCTGCTACAAAAATCCATAATACATCCGCCCGCGTCCTTTGCACCGATAGCCAGAAGACTAGAGGATTATGATTCGCTTTTATACAACAGATATTTTTGAACATACGGTCAGATATTTCGCATTTGCCGCCAATAATACTTTCGACTTAAGAAATTCCAAATGTTTTCGATCGTCTGCGACGACCAAGCTTTATCACGATATTCCCAGAATAAGAAAGTTAGTTCTCGTCAGACTTCGTGAACATAGAAACAGATTTCGATAAAGTAACAACCCCTCTTCACTCTCCTTACACTCCGCTAATGAAATCTCTTTCGATTGTCGAATACCATCTCGAAGGAGGGATAGAATTTTATTTGGAAAGCTATCACACTGGTAAGCTTTGTTAAACAATTCAATCACGGAAGACGATCCTTCAGCGGGTTCATTTGCCAAAGAGCCCGCTAACAAACTTATCTTCGGATCCAAATTTTCCTTCTTCAAAACCACCCTACTTTGCTGTTCCAATCTCTCATCTCCTTCCTTCGGCAAATCCTTGAGTCTTCTTGTCAAAATATCCACCTTCCTTCCTTGCTTCCCTGGTCTATATTGAATAACAAAATTAAATCGAGATAAAAACTCCGCCCAACGAGTTTGGCGTCGGTTTAGTAGCTTGGTTGACATAAAATATTCAAGATTGCGATGATCCGTCAATACCTTAACCTGAAACTGAGCCGTCTCTAAGTGAGGTCTCCATTCTTCAAAACAACGAATAACCGCTAGCAATTCCTTATCGTATATCTTATAATTGCATTCAGCCGGCGAATGAGTCTTCGAAAAGAATGCTACTGGATGTAAAATCTGCTCCTCGTCCCGTTGAGATAGAATCCCTGCTGATACATAATCGGACGCATCTGTCTCCAAAATAAACTCTTCGGGATCGTGATGATCAATATCGCAAGAAGAAGTAAAACCGCTAATTTCTGGAAGCCTGCTCCACCTTCCGAATTCCCATTCAAATCAGACATGTTTTTGGTTATGTCAGAAGAGGCGAACCCACTTCAATAGGCATAAATAAATCGTCGGTAAAAGTTGGCGAATCCAAGAAACTCCTGTACCTCCTTAACTGTCTTCGGCGCCTCCCAATCCACAATCGTTTGCACTTTGGCTGGGTCCATCTTTATCCCTCCTGGAGTTAAAATCATACCGAGATATTTAGTCTCTTGTACGCTGAACTCGCACTTTTCCGGTTTCAGATGGACCTCATTGGCTTCGAGAACTTCCAACACCTGCTGTACATCCTGTTGATGTTGTTCAAGAGTCTCCGAATAGATGAGTATATCATCCAAGTAAGCAGTGGCACATCGATCAAGAAAGGGACGTAAAATATCATTAATCCAACGTTGAAAGGTAGCAGGAGCATTCGTCAACCCAAAAGGCAATACCAAATATTCCCAGTGTCCATACCGCGTTCTGAAGGCTGTTTTCCACTCATCCCCCTCCTTAATCCGAATTTGATTATACCCCCAGCGTAGGTCCAATTTTGTAAAATAATTAGCCCGTGATAGATTGGCCATAGTTTCCGGAGTCAGAGGAAGAGGATATCTGTCCTTCACCGTAATGGCATTCAACTTCCGATAGTCCACACACAGACGCAAGGATCCATCCGCTTTCTTAACAAATAACACCGGAGCCCCAGCGGGGGAGTTACTGGACCGTAGGAACCCTTTCTTCAAATTATCGGCCAAATAGTCCCTCAATGCCTTCAACTCCTCCCTAGACATACTGTACATGGGGCCAAAAGGTGGTACCATGCCTTCCTGAAGCTTAATCTCATGGTCATACGGGCGATGCGGAGGTAACTTCGAGGCATTAGTTTCATCAAAGAGTTGTCGGAAACGTTGGTAGTCTATTGGGATCATTCCATCGGGGTTGGCAGGCATTTCCAATATCCTGTTAACAGCATACAGCGTAGTTGAGTAAATTTGAACGGTAGGATCTCGAGAGAGTTTCTTGAACGATCGAGGTGTAATGGCTGAGATATGGGTAACAGGCCTCTCTGGTGGGGGTGTCGAAATCCCTCGAGCAACAATAGGTTTGCGACTAGCTATGCAGTGCTCAAGGCATACCGATGATTGAAAGCGAATCTCATTCCGCCCACTATCAATAAGAACTCCATGTCTCCTCATCCAAGGTATTCCCATCACGATCGGATAGTGTCCCAGCTTCGTAACAAAGAAAGGGCATTCTTCTACATGCCCATTAATTTCCAACTCCAACGTCACCTTTCTTGTTACTTTTCCTGATTCAATAGGCCTCCCATCGATCACATCAATCTCCCTCTCAGTCCTCAAATTTTTCATCTTTAGTTCATAGCGGCGCACAAAGTCTTCATCAATAAATACATATCCCGACGCTCCAGTATCAATCAGGGCATAAGTGGGTACCATAGATTTTTTATTTTGAGAAATAGAACAAACTACAATCAATTGATTCCCATCCATCTCCCCTTCTGATACTGAAAACGCGAAATAAAAGAAAAAACCTTGGGAGGTCCCTGGACTATGCCGCTTAGTGCAGGGACAAATCTTTTAACTCCTCATCCTCCGATACTACCTCCTCCTCTTTTTCCTTCTTTGCTTCCAATAACGCTCCCCTCATCCTTGGTGGTGGTGCCCTTCCCGAGGGCGCAGACTTACAATCCCTAACCAAATGTCCCACTCCTCCGCAATAATAACACCTATTCTCAATTCGACGGGCCTCTCTTTCCCGAGGGTCCGGACGACGACGACTATTAGAAAGGTCCATAGGAACGGCTCCCCCAGGTGTATACGAGGGATGCTGGGTCGATTCATGGAGGCGGTCTCAGACGAGTGCTTGTTGTTCTGCGAAGTGGCGAACAAAAGAACGAGGAGCTGGGGCGCTAGGAATCTGAAACCTAAACCTTCCCATCCTAGCCTGTAGTGCCCGTTGCTTATTATCAAGTCGTTGGAGGAGTAGGCCGCAGTCCTTAATCGTATCCGGTGTTTCATTCTGGATCATCAAGGCCATCAGGTCCTGGTTAAGTCCTTCCAAAAGACACTCAATCTTGGCCGCCTCGTTGAACTCAGAGTCGGCAGCATAACGCTGGAACTCTGCAAAATATTCGGAAAAACTTCGTTGGCGTTGCCTTATTTCGCTAAGGTTTACATGTGTAGCCGATCCGGATCTCCAAAAGATTATTCAAAATTTCAAAAAGCTCATTATGGAATCGAGCGATTCTTCATCCGTAATATGCCAAAAATCGATCCGCCGGCCCTTCCAACCGAGAAATAATGTTTAATTGTGTGCCGGGGTAGGAAACCGACGAGATAGTGAAACGATCTGCAGTTGTCTCTGGAAGGTTCGAAGACTCTTGCGATCGCCCTTGTATTTCTCGGGGTCAGGAAGCTTCTCGGACTTCGACTTGGCTAAGTCGTCATGGATCTCTCCTAGGTCTTCTTTGATCCCTTCCTGGAGCTTCTTGATCTTAGCTCGTAGTCCCTGAACTTCTTTGTGGAACTCGGCTCGGGCTTGTTCGGTTTCGGAGTGATGGGTGGTGGCGTCGATGGAATATTGTTTGACCCCTTAATGGGCCCTTTGAAGGAGGCCATACGCTTGCTTTGCTTCCGCGGTTGCAATGGGGTCCACCGTATCGTGAGCTTCAAAGAAACTTTCGAGGTCTTGATGGAGCTTTTGATAGTCAAATGCATTAGTGGCAGGAGAGGTCATGGTGAGCTATGGTGGGAGGCTCACATGCCGGTCAAGTAGAGGTCTCGTCTTAGTGACGAAAGAATGCTTGTGAACAAGACGATGACGAGAACGAGGATCTAGGTGACTTTCAAGGAAAGACAGCCAAAGACAATGGTGACACTAACGAGACGACGAGGGCGGCAAGAAATAAGAGACCGAAAGCCAGAGACAAGAGAAGCAAGAAAGACACACGCGACAGACGGACAGGAGGCAGAGAACAGAACAGAAGAGAAAGAGCGGTTTCAAATTGAGGCCGCCGACAAAGGTAGAGGAACTATGGCCTGGGCGCGCGAAGGACTTGGAGACTTTAAGCTACGAAATAGGAGTATATTCCATGCTGCATCGAGATAACAAGGAAGACGAGCGAAGAAAAGAAAACTAAAAGAAAACATCCCCCCGCACTATTTAACATAATCCTCCACCAGTCCGCCAAGACTCCATATCCTCACCCATAGAAACTCATAGAACTGCATCGCATCCACACCTCGTATTTCTCCCCACCATCTCCGCTATTTACATTACAAATCCATCACGTAAAACCCGTAACCTTATCACGTCATTCCTCCACCGCACATCCCTACCTCGCTTAATACCCCCACAATCATCCTAACCATGCATGACCCACCGGACTGTCGGGACAGATGCCAAGACGCCGGGACACAATCGGATTCGTCATCTGGCATACTGTCTGTATCATCCTCCCTCCTATCTTCTTCGCTTTCAATTTCGTGTTCCATTTCTGCTAAAGGCCTCTCTGCCTCGGCTTGTGGTCGTGTCTCTGTGGGTACCCTTGGCGGGGGGTATTGCTGTAATCTTTTGACCAATTCTTGAACCTGCCGCTTCAGTTCGTTGTTCTTCTTCGCCAGACTGCTTACATTCCTCCTCAACCTCGTAATCTGCTCGACTTGCTGTATTTGCAGGTCCGACTGTGTGGCCATGAGTTTCTGGATACTCATGGCTTTCGTTTCTCTCCAGTTGGTTGACATGTGCGCCTTGTAATTCATTCTTTTATCGTTTCGATCTCCTGGTGAAGCCAAAGAGATTCCTTAATGGGGTTTCCTGATTGGAGGAAAACTCGAAAGCGGGGTATTTCCTGGTGGTGAGGGAAATATGTGTCGACTTCTGATTGGTCGGTTCGTCCTGCACGTTGGTTGTCAAGGGAGAGTCCGCCTTCCTTAAGGTGGTTTCCCGGGGATATAGAGGATATAAGCCGCTCTTTACCGCGCCCAGCTTCAGGTACTCCCAGTCTACCATAATAGTAGGCTGTACTGCACAGCGTGAGATTTCATGGTACCGATGAGACAGCTCGATAGATGTAACGGAGATATAGACATACTTTGGTCCAGTACGTGGGAGTATACATGCGGAGATGTCACACTGACCGATACCGGTCATATGCGCGGAGGCCGTGGAGGTAGGCCACATGATATACTGGAGATGAATAGCTCGCTAGAGAGAGGGCTGGTTAGTTATGCGGGACGGCGGCGAGGGGATATATGCCTATTGAGTGTATGCTAGGCGATATTGACGGAGACCGAGGGAGATGGTTGTGGTGGTTGTGGTGGTTGGTGGGCGCAGAGGTCCCTATGAAGAAACTATTTTCTGGTGCGTCTAGTGACGGCTGGGGTCATCGGTGCCAATAGTTTAATACACTAGTACTAGTGCCATACTGTAAAGAGTCAGGAAAACTCCCCACCTTAAAGAAACCAAACTAATCCGCAATATAGTAATCAAGACCCGTAATCCTACATATAAGTTAAAGTTACCACGTTAATTTTTTCAATATTGGATCGACCTATAGCTGTAGCTTCTTTTATAATAACCCCCCGATCATGATCAGCTAGTGAGTGGTATGACGTATGATTAAACGATGTACATAGCTATCGGTCATGATCACTCCCTTGCCATTGCAACCTCCTAAATCGCAATAACTAACCGTCGCAAAATGTCTTCTACTAAACCGCCTACTATTGGACGATTTAAGAGTGGATTCTCTCATTTGACATTAAACCTGCGCTTGAGACTCCGCTCACGGTCGCTAGTACCCTCAGTACCAGAAGGTTCAGCGTCAACTCAAACTGTGCAATCCCAAGCATCGTCAGCTATAGAGAAATCCCCAATATGCTCGGCAAGGTGGGATAACCTCAAGCCCTACTTCGAAAAAGACTAGGCTTGTTAAAGATTGATGGTATTTTATATAGGGAGAGCTTAGCATCTGTCAACGGTATTAATTCCTTGCTTCAAACTACAATTATGACAATCAATCAAGATACTCAAAGCATATCTATATCTATTTGGATTAATCATATTGACCCAGTGCCAGTCACGAGTATCCCTGAATCTACTCTCGCTGTCGTCGGACCATCGGATGCTTCAGCTGTTTCACCAACTGCTCCTATCACAAAAACCATTGCAACAGAAATCACACCCACAGGCGCGGATGACCTTACAACATAGCATTGGGACGATTTACGAGAAATCTCACCCCCGAAGAACGTAATGCATTTATTTCTGGTAATAGTATCTCACTAGAACAGCTCTTGGTGTCTGTCAAACAGTTCGATAACCAACATAGTGAGGCGAGCGGTTCAAGGAAATGTGTTACTAAAGTTAAAGGATTTCTGGATGTCTTCGATTTTTATTTGAAAGCCCTTGGAATATGCATTCAACATAGTCCGGAAACCTCATCCTTGGTCGTGGGAGGTGTTGATTGGTAATAGATGTAGGTCTGAATATGTTGGAGGACCGATGGTTCTCGGCTGACTAGTATTATCGTAGCTTAGAAGGAATTCCTTGACGGATATGATTGAAGGTTTGGGTGAACACCTGTACAATTTATCAGAATGTATGTGGCTAGATGAATGCACATTATCCAAAGGTCAAAGAGGTGTTTTAAGAATCCGTTTATCCTAGCAATGGAATGACTAGCTGATAGCCGGAATATAGGCATTATGCGCTGCTCATGGTGACCTCCTGGAATCCTGCAAGCTTGCAAGGGGAATATTCACTAACAAAGACGGGAATCGTAAGCATTGAAGCACTTTGTAGACATTGTTTTCTTGGTTCTGATAGAACTGAGTGGGTCGAAGTAATTCTAAGTGGATACGGAATTCTTAGGTTATACCATCGTTTAAGTCGGAGGCGCAAGAAATCAAAGCGGGGTTCAATGGGCGCACCGATAATGTTATACGAATGATTGCCATCGAAGTATAAAAGCGGCTACATGTAAAGGAACTCGCCGATATTACCCAAAAGAATGGTAAAGTGTTAAATAGTATTCATATAGTTCATCGGGCCTTCAAGTGGGCTGTAAAATAGAGCAGGAGCGTTGTGACATCATCTCGTGGCTCTCCGGGTTGGAATTTGAGGATGATCACCAGAGGATTTTAAGGAAGAGATATGAAAACACGGGGGACTGGTTCCTGCAATCTCCCGGCTTTGAGAGGTGGGTTTGGGCTGACAGATCCTGCATTCTCTGGTGTCATGGGAATAGTAAGCTTCCTGTATAATTCTACATACCCCCGCTTACCATATTATAGCTGGTGTCAGGGAGTCGGTTCTAACGCTGGTTCAAACCGCACTCTCCTAATAACTGAAAAAACTTCATTTAGTTCTATCGTCCTGGAGGAAATTCGTAGAAACCTCTGTCAACTCTGTTGGGATTTCATTTGCCTACTTCTGCTACCAAGGCCAACAGAATTACAAGCTAGCGACTATTCTTGCCACGTTGAAAAAGCAGCTCTCTCGCCAAAGGCCACATATAATTGACACTCTGAAGGAAGCTTACAAGCAATGGAAAAGACAAGAACAGCGCCCAAGCATAAATACACTCGAGTCCTTATTCTCGAGTTGGTTGGCACGTTTGAAGAGGTGTTCGTAGTGGTCGACGCCTTAGACGGGTGCAACAAGGAGCAAGGAACACAATTCTTGTCATACCTTATCAAACCTTCCACTCAGCCTTCAAGCAGGTTAAAGGTATTGGCGGCAAGTCGTAAGGAATGAGATATTGACGATCTATTTACAAGAGGAGGGTGTAATATAATAAAGTGGAGATTGAAGTAAAGAGGGTCGATGGAGATATTGCGGAGTTTGTGCGCCAGTGGGTGCTCACCGGATTCGATGACGAGGGTCTCAAAACTCAAAAGGAAGATTGAAAGTGTCCTGGCCTGCTTTTCTCTCTCGGATGCAAATTGGACGTACCGGCGAGTGATGGGAAATTGCCTGTATATTGTGCGGCTGAGGCTGGTCATGAAGAGGTTGTTGAACTGTTAATTTCGCTTGGGGCAGGTGTCAACATGCTCAGCAATAAGAGTAAGCAAGCTTTAGGCTTACAAGGCTTTACTAGTCACGAAAGTACTCTTAAAGTCCCTCTTAGGGCAAATAGTATTAGGACAGCAGGAAAAGATGACGACCGCTCAATGGAGGAATCGGGACAGCACACTGTGGATAAATTACATCTCGACTTCGTTTCCGGTATCTCGTTTCATTGAAAGAAGTATATGGCAATGCTTTGCGGGTGGCCGCACTTGAAGGACATGAGAAGGTAGCTAGAGTGCGCCTTGAGAAAGGTGCCGACTTAATGGCAGCTGCAACCAAACAATAGTTCAAATATTACTAGAAAGAGGGGCTTATACAAGCCTTGCCAGGCATGGTAGTGCACTACAGGCAGCTGCGGTGCAAGGTCACGCAGGATCAGTTAGGACTCTCCTCGAAAATGTGCTGATCCGAATAGTGATCTCCTCCACGCAAATCTCTATACTTCTCTGGGCAGTGGAGGGTGATATCCCTCTCAAACCAAGCTATAGAACCACCACGCGGAATGAATGTGATAGCCGAAGGTACCCCAATTGCCAATCAAGATTCAGAGTGAAGCGCACTACAAGATGCCGCATTCGTGGGGTTGGTAGATATTGTGCAAACCTTGCTCGAGCATGGCGCCGATATCAATCAGCGAGGTGGACCCTATGGGAACGCGCTTCAGGCAGCCGTGTGCAGCCGCCTATTGCGGGGCTGAGAATATAGTACTCTTACTTCGATACGGGGCCAAAGTCAATGCTCCAAAAGGTCCTTGTGGATCTGCCTTTGTTTGTGCCTCCCGATCCGGTAAAGAAAGTATATTAAATCTTCTTCGCCAACATGGCGCAATTGAGGTGGACATTAGGTATGTAATTTCTAGCCCTGTCATGGGTTTGAAATTGCTAATATACAACCTTAGTAGTACGGATGGGAATTCGTGGTCCGCTAACGGTGGACGCCCCCCGCCCGGTAGCTTCATAATGAAAATCTAGCAGATATATATTCGACTCAATTGGTGTCCTGAGTTATAGGAGGTCATATGAGCAGTGATTTATCAATGGCTGCGGAGGAGAGTTATATTATCTCTTTTGCTGGTGAAGCTGCCAACATTTAAGGAGGCCGCATAGTGCACCGTGCACCCGGGGTGTTCCCTCAGAAATACGCCGTCTGTACTTCTGAGAGCTGGTTCATGGTTGGCGGAGGTGGCCCCTCAAAAGTTGGCAGCATTTAATCGCCAGTGAAAGAGATAAGTCGTAAAGATCGGTCAAGGTTATATGTAGCTATTGCGTCGCTGGTAGGAAGGGATTGATCGTTATTACATGTAAGCTGGTTCTATTTTAAAAAAAAAACACTTAGGATTCTACGTGTGTATGTAATATGCTCGTATCCTGTTGTATATTTTATCTTGCTGAGTTTTTGGATAACTATATGTACTCGAGGGTATGCTTTAGATGTTTTATCTACATATGGTTATTTATATGTAAATAGGTACTATGTACTTCGGGGTAAGTGAAAAGACACCAAGCTACCAAGTTTACGTGAAGGGTGTCTTCTCACTTACCCCTACACCCGAAGTACAAGTAGGTATTTAAGAACATATAGTATGAAAAAATGTGGTGAAATCATACCATAGGACTACATGTATGTACTTTGGTGACAAATAACGAGTCGTAGAAATACCGTATCCTTACTACATGTACACTACTAGTGATCCCATCCCTTTTTTTGGTACTGTATATGTAGATCTCATGATACGAAGGATATAAGTGGCCGTAATTAACCAGAATCATAGATGTGGATCATTTGGAAGTTTGGTATTCTCTTGAGTCCTGATATGTTACACTAAGTTAACGGGAGCTGGCGCTCCAAGCAAACGAACCGACGGGCAATCGCTCCATTCTCTACCCGTAAAGTCCTGACGTTTGTGAAATGGGCCAATATTGCCAATATTGTATGCCATACAATTAAAGATCCGCCAAGCTCATGATTATGGGTGTATGCAATAGTCGCCCATTGCACAAACGTCAGGACTTTACGAGTATAATACAAACCTATAGATGTGCCTTCCCAAGCCGTGAAACACTTAAGTATATATAAAGTTGTTACTGTGGGATGGAGTATTCTTTTATATGTCGGACCTAGAGGTGTGCCGCTTGTGGCGGTGCCAAAACTAGAGCTAGATAAAATGAAGACCTAGTAAAATATTCGGTCTAATACACATGTTAGCCGCTTATCTGGCTGGTGGTCAGGCAAAATTGTAATTAGAAATCTCCAGTAATCGTGATGAATATAACGCCCAGAGCGTACAGCGGTGGGTAACAAGTCATAGGACGGAACGCCACCAAAATGCGCGTTTGTAGGCAAAATTGTGGCCTGGCCATCCGATGACTTACCCACCGCTGTACAATTGGTAGTTTCTGGCATGCGTGACAGTCTATAACATTATTTTCATTCCCTGTGTTGTTGATATCACGATTAGTGGAAATGGTTAATGCCTCAGGTATATACATACCGCAAAATCTCGAGTTATTCGGGGGGTTGCCAAGGCCACCTGCTAAACTACATGTACTCTACATTTAGTAAAAGAGAGCTCTAATGGTGAAGATTGTCAGCTTTTTGCCTTGGCAACCCCCCGAATAACTCGAGATTTTGCGGTACAGTCGTTCACGGGTGAAGACGCACACTGGGTGCTGACGAACAGGGGGACTTCAACGAATAAGAAACATTAAAAAGAAGCTTTAGCGTTCCTCACTCATAGTCATGATGCCTGTCCGACAACACCCAGTGTCTATCTTCACCCTATGAATGACTGTAGTCAACTTTGGGGCAACGACGGACCTGGGACAACGACGAAAACGTTAGATACATATCAGCCTAAGCACCACCTGCTCGTCGTTCAACCTGTGCGACTGTAATTACAATTCGGCAGCTAGATAGGCGCGCCGCTGACCGATTATCTAGGGTTAGGGTTATTCCTCAATTATCAGAAAAATAATGTGTTTGTTCTTTCATGGCAGTTACAATTGGAGTGTTCCGGCAAAAGCAGAATTAATATGGTGGGTGACACGATATCGGGCAGGTAAAAAAAGTGCATGAGCTCTAGAGTAGATCTATCTCCGCAACCACAACACAATATATTTTTAGTTGGAGGCCGTAGAATGGCAGGGAATCAGGAGCGGGGGGGTAAGTCTGGCGACACTGGCCGTAGTTGCAACAGTTCTTACTGTCGCCAGACTTACCCGTAGTACGGCCACTAATATTAATTATCTTGTGTTGTTGATTAAGGAAATAGTGGAAGATTGGTAGTTTTAGCTAAGATAAAGCTCGATCTGTGACCTATATAGGTGATGATTTACCTGATGGAGAATTTTTACATGTGCCAAGACCGGCCTCGATATCGTGTCGCCCACCATCAAGTCGCACGAGAAAACAGAAATCACGTTCCTGCATTACGATCGATCTGGCTCGGGTCCATGCGCTGTTTGCCTCAAGTAGATATATATCGTTGATACATACAATCTGTGTTTCTTCACAATGGGTTACTCGGTAGAGGGTTGGGAGAGAGGGATGGCAAGGCTTGGCTCAATTTGCTAGCAAAAACTACCAAGCCTCATAATTTCATTGTTTTCCAGGTTACAAGAAACCGCTCAAGTATCTATTGCAATATTAAATTGCCGCTTACATAATCTTCCGCACTGTTTGACCGCTAAGCCCTTGCTTTCACCTCAGACATCAAGTCCAAGGTTTTGTGACAAGCGTAACGGATGATTGCCTGAATCATGAAGTCGTAACGGACGGTTGCCTGAATTATGATATCAAGCAACCATAATGGACGGTTGCCTTAAAATAGCCTGGGGTAATGATCGTCGTTCTCTAAAGGATATTGACATTAGAGAAAGAGACTTTATTCTACCCCTCGCCCCAGTCACCTGCTGGTTTCTCTAATACATTTCTTCTACACACGGTACCTTTTCTCCAGACACCCACAACCTATCGCAACAGGTTAGCTCAGAACAAAATGGGCGACACAAGGTTTGTGTCCTTTATACTCAATGACAGTGAGCAAACAAAAAAGCAATGGTCAGACGCCTATGTTTCTTTTCAAGGCAATCCCAACCAGATCTCCACCTTCCTAGGGAGTCAAGAGATTTCGGGGTCATTCATTGCCGGTTTTGACGTCTACGGCGCTCGTATCGGAACGTTTGTGCAACAGATTTCACGACAAAACATCTTAAAGGCGAGGGGTAAAAGCAAAGAGGAGCTGGACTTGGGGCAGAATTTGGCAGTCCTAGTCATTAAGAAAGTCATTATTCCCCTTCTGGAACACGAATATGAGCATCTCCACTCTCGTGATACCCTGTTGGAACTTTTATTCTCGACGATAGCACTGGCAGATAGAAGTACTTTTGATCAGCTAGCTTCTCGATTTGGAAGAGCACCCACACTCCTAGGAAAGCTAATATCAGACCAAAGGAGCACTAAACTGATAGAAAACTGGATCGAATACGTCAGGCCGAATGCAAAAGCACTGCAAAGTTGGACTGAAGTATCGGTAAATCTCGCAAAGAACTGTAATAGTGATCATGGGGTTTTGTCAGAGATGGAACGGTGGGATCTACTCACAACTCTCCAGTCATACCTTCTTAAAGCCAACACTCCCGATTTGAGCTCACGGCGGAATTCTGTTTCTGCTCTCACTGCACATGATATCATGCCAGAGGGCATTAAGCTCCTTAGCAAGCTTGGAATGGATATTCCTCAGTCCAAAAGAGCTTTGAGTAATACCATTGACCACATCGAGACCACCGAGACCTTCCCGATTCTCGAAGCAGTTCTGAAGACGTTTCCCTGCAGTCTATGCTTTACACGTGGTTATGGAGTCTCTTCAGATGCGATTGTTCCCGCAGTCCAAACTGATTCAGAACAAAAGGTCAATACACTCGATTCAGATTCGTTTGAGGGGCTGCTTGGTGGTGGGTTGGGGGTCTGGAAGATATCACTTTCCTCACAGGCACTCAAAGACCTCAAACACTCACAACGTGAAGGTATGTCCATTCTAGATATAGTGAGGTTTCCGTAGCGGAAGCACCATGCTCACAAAGGCTGTGTAGGGAACTTCCCTCATGTCAAAAGCAAACTGGAAGCTCTGGCATCTGGCGATTGGGTTCGCAGGTCCGTCGCCCGGGAAGTCCCTGAGAAGCACGTCAACTTCAGAGTTCGTGTCCTTCAGGCATTATACGGAGCCAACGGTCGTATCTTGTGGCAGGTAGATGTTGGCTTTGATGAAAAGCAGAATGCGGATAGCCAAATTGTTAGAGGTAGACTTTGCCACCCCCGAAAGGTAACACTACTCATAAGGTCACGTTTAAGCTGACACTAGAGTTCTCAGTTTGGAGAATTGGGGACGTCAAGGAGGTTAGCATGTGATTCTATTTGTCAATACCTGATCAGATCACATCTAATATTGCCGGTTCGTGCAGGTTGCAAGTGCTCTGGACTCAGTATACCGCGCCCAGCAAGGGTTCTCATCGACTCGGGTTGATCGCTGTAGGAAAAATTTGATTGACAAACAGCTAAAGATAAAGATTCCGGTAGTTTTTAGTGACGTTGATCAGGAAGAAAGAGACAAGATGAGGTCTATCGATAAAAGGTTGCCTCAGGACATGCTTATCTCAGGTAAGTGTCATTTGAGCTCCCACCTGCCGCTAACGAGTTGATCGCTGAATAGGCTCAATATCTTACTAGGGAAGTTTCATACTCTGACGGGCAATGTTCTTGAGAGCATTCTTCGGGGCCAGTCCCATTCAGACTTCCCTTTTGATGTCACCGGAAAGGAAGTCGAAATAATCAAGAATAAGAATGCTACCTTTATTCTCGGCAGGAGCGGTACGGGAAAGACGTCTTGTCTTCTCTACAAACTAATGAGTAGATATTTGGCCCGGAACATAGATCGGCCGGGAACTCCGATCCGTCAGGTATAGAATAATCATGCCTGAAGCCCTAGCGTTGGAGACTGCTAATGACAGACATCAACACAATATCTAGGTATTACTTACTCGCTCCGAACCCCTTGCACGAAAGCTAGGGAGCGAAGTACAGTTATTGATTGATACACAACTCCTGCGGGTGAAAGCTGGGTTTGACTACCTTGATGACGGCCGAGAGATATCCCTCCAAATCCGTGATGGCATGGATGAGGACACGACTGAAGACTTTCTCTCTATGCAAAAGGAGAATTTCCCACTCGTCTGCACATTTGGGCATTTCTTGAAACGCCTTGAAAACACAATTAGGTATACTCCTGACCATCTATGACAAGTATCAAGTACCATATTTATTTCGTTATAGGGGGAATGACCGCAAGGATTTTTCAGTTGAGGCAAGAACTGGAACAGCTGTAAGGACGAGCCGGCTGGTAGACTTTGTGGTTTTTAAGGAAGCCTATTGGACCCAGTTTCCGGCGAATATAAAAGGTAGCCTAGACCCGGACCTAGTTTTTGCGGAGATAATGGGAGTTATCAAAGGCGCCGCCTCACTTATGACCGGTTTAAAACCACTCTCTCGTGAAGAATACCGAACGATGAGCTCCAGGCTGGCACCAACGTTTGCAAGAGCAGAAGATAGAGATGCTGTCTACCGAATTTACGAACTTTATGAGAGTAAGATGATGCAAACAAGTGACTACGACGGCATTGATAGAGTGAGGGCTATAATGAATCAATTGATTGAGAATATTACACTCAGACACAGGATCGAGGCCGTATTTGAGGAGGTATATGTTGACGGTATAGCGCTTCAATCAATATGCATTTATTTTATAATCTGGAGAATCAAAATTGATTTTGGATGTAGAGGTACAAGATCAACGGCCCCTAGAAATTGAGCTCCTTCTGAATCTTGTTCAAAATCCTCGAGGGATCCATTTCGGTACGTACCCATTACCTCTTTCCCTCTGCCTGAGCTTACTGATGCGAGCCGAGAAAAAGCCGGAGACAGTGCGCAATGCATATCCAAGGACTCAACCTTTAGGTTCGCAAACTTGAAGGCATTGTTTTTTAACCATTTCTCGGGGAGCCGCTTCACAAGGATAGATCCTTCTATGGCAAAACCGGAACTTTTTTCCTTGGCCCACAACTTCCGTTCACATCAGGGGATCCTCTCCTTTGCCTCATTCGTAATGGAGTTACTATGGAAAGGTGAGAGATAGCGTTGACCTCTCTATTGGATATAGTGCTAATATGCTATGTATAAAGGCTTCCCGGACTTGGTCGACAAGTTACCCCCGGAGATAGGCCAGTATGTGGGGCCGAAGCCGATTATCTTTGGTAGAACCCTCAGGCATCCATTTTGTGTCACTACATCACCTTAACTAATTTGGGATAGTTGGCTCGGATCTCATCCAATTTCTCCAGATGGCCGGGAAATCAGGACCTGATACTGAGGGAGCAGCAGTAGAAACAGAACAGAGCAAAAGAGATCCGGGGAAACAGATCAAAACTCAGCAGATCATTATCATAAGAGATCATAATAATCAGCAAGAACTCCAGAGCCAGCTTGGAGACGGGAGTCTTGTGTTCACCATACTACAAAGTAAAGGGATGGAATATGACGATGTGTTTCTTTATAACTTCTTTTCCTCTAGCCCATGCTTGAGAGCATTTAAGTCCTTGCAGGAGTTGTTAGCTCCTGGGCCCAATCCATCATATGGAGCAAGTCACATGGTACGTATTGAAGTCACAAATGGAAGATTCTATGTGGTGATGTGCTAATAATCTCAAAAGACCATGTGCTCTGAACTGAAGGTAAATATCACCAAGAAGCCTGAAGGGCCCATGAATATTATTAATGTCCGTATGCTAACAATAGCTTAACCAGAACCTATATGTTGCGATTACTCGTCCCCGCAGCCGACTCTGGATATTGGAAAATGACCCAGGATTCATTCCGGAGCTCTTGACGCAAAGAGTGCCTAGCCCCCTCGTGGACATAAGGCATTTTAGAACAGAAGAGGTATGTTTTCAACGTTGTTAGCGCTCGACGCCATCTAATGAAACTCCCTTCTAGTTGCTATTCATGATGCAAGAGGTCCGCCCCACTAACGCAACAACGGCGAGGGAATGGATTGAGACTGGTGACCAATGCATGGAACGGGGACTGTTTGATCAGGCAAGTCAACATTTTGTTCTTTTGGGACTGCTAGTTTTAGTTTTGTAGATGTTGACGTTTGGTTCTAGGCGCTTCGCTGTTTCAATAATGCAGGCGATCAGCAGAAGGTTACGTTTGCAGAGGCATGTATTGAAGAGCAGGCAGGAAGGGAATGCCGGGCGAGGAATGATTCAGAGGGTCTTAGTTCGCACTTTAAGGCTGCTAGTGACCGTTTTCTAATGTTAAATATGAAAGAAAGAGCAGCTAGTTGCCTGGAATCTAGAGGGGATTTTGCAGGTGCAGCAGGTGAGATGATCTTTTCTACACACAAACATCTGAATTAGTACTGAGTGACTGCTGTAGAGCTATACAGCCAACGAGGGAGGAATGAGAAGGCTGCCAATCTGTTTGAGACGGCAAAACTCTACGAACAAGCAGCGCAGCATTACCATAGGGCCGGAAAAACATTAACAGCACTCCAGGCGCTGCGTAAGGGGAAACACTATGAAACCCTAGTCAAAGATGTGCATATGTATGTTACAGTGTTACCCCCTAGCTCTACTTGATTGTAAAGCTAACAGCGAGCAGGTACCTGAGAAGAATAGCGGATGGAGATAGGAAATCCTACGCTCGGGAATGCAACATCATTTTACGACAAAAGGAAACACCACCAAGAATCCCGTCACATATGTGGACGCTCACATTTGATATGTTTACTTCTAACCTAGAAAAAGAAGAATTTCTGGTTGCGTTCAAGCACGGGGAGGAGCTATTAGAGTTCTACCTCAAGGATCACAGGATCAAAGATGCCTTCCTGCACTTCAGTAATAGCGGAGAGGTTGAAATTGCGCTTGAGAAAATTGTCGGCCGGATGGAAAGGTACGATGGTCACCTAGAGCTGGAAGATCTGGGAGATGTCTTCATCCATTCTCAAACAGCTAGGATCTTGGCCAGGATGTCTAAGACTTCGCCTGCTGGCATAGATCTTACATGTGACAAGCGATACTTGGGCAAGAGTTGCAGTAACCCGTGGGGGAAACTTGTTACCATCGCGGGGCAGTACTTTAAGAGCGGGGTAAAATTAGAGCGTGGCTACATCGAAAAGGACTGGATAAGGGGCTATCTAGACATAACTGTAAGTTGTCTTAAGGACAAACTCTATGCTTTGATTAAGGCTAATTGACCCTACAAAAAGATTTCAGTGAATATTTCATATTTCAAGAGACTTTCGGTAGATATGAGCGGTCTACCACTCGAATATCTCTGCGGGCTGGCCGAAATGATCAAGGAGCTTTCGGAAAGCAAGTGCCTCTCGAAAGAAGCACTTTGGGCCCTCGGTGTGCTTCATATTCCGGGTAAAGAAAAGCCTTTTATACTGCTGAAGTGGTCCCTCCTAGCACCAGACACTGGTGGGGTCAGGGAGCTTGAGCTAGATAATTTGATCGAAAAGGTGGTAAACTATCTCACAAAACAAGTAAAATCAGCCTGTTCTGCGATTGAAGAGAGAGCGCTAGTGATATCCAGAAGCTTCTTGAAGTTGGAAGGCTGCCATTCGTGTGCAACTCGAGGTTTGTCCCTAATTCCTTCGATCTTGCAAGGTTTTTTATTAACCTTCTCAGCCGCATGGGATCGACCAGAGAAAGTAGGAGTTCGTGCCTTAAGATGCTCCCACGAGCCCATCTCGAGAATTCAATTTAAGAGGTTCATCCAGGTGAGCAAACCTTCTACGCCTTTACATAATAAAAACCGGAGGCCACTGCAGGCCATCAGCTCATCAGCTGATGACTGATTGGTGATTCTGACAAATGTCTTAGGGCCTTATGAGCATAATCTCCTCTTTTATTATACTAGGGGACAAGTACGTTATATTGAACGGTATTACCTCGATCCACAATCAGCTTCATTGTTGTGAGTTCTTACTAATTAACTATTAAGAACATTTACTGGATACCCTACTCACAAAACTAACACACCGATCTTCCTTCCTCGAAACTGCTGAGGAAGTTGCCGCTGCCCAAGAGTTCATTCATACACCCGATGGCTCAGGTGTACTTTTGAGACTGCGAGATCGCTTTTTGCAGCACTGGCAACCTGCAATGCATACACAGATGGGCGGCAAACATGATTTTTTGTCATTGTGGGGAAACTTTCAGCTCGCTCGTCATCTAGGTAAGCCACGGCGTGAACGAGTAGATCTCTATAGGTCTATTCCAGGATGTTTTCTAACTGTCCACACAATGTCAGGCATTGAGCAAGGTATCATTACTGAAGCTTTAACAAGTCGGCCGTTCGCGCAAGCGTATAAACCGCTACCTGTGACCGCGGAAAAACCAGAGGTTCAGCGGGGCTGGGGGGGTGTTTGGGGTGCTTTGATTAGTGGAAAAAGCAACAAGAAACCTCAGAAAGTAAAGCAAGCCCAAGACTCTCAGAAAGTGGGTCGAGCCCAGGACCTTGTATACGAGGCATTCAAGAGCTATTACACTCTTCACCAATCAATAGATCCCTCCAAATTTGGCTATATGGCAATACTTGTAAGTTTTTCTCTCACCGCTACATGATAGCCATAGATGCTAAGACCTGATATTCTTTCTAGTCCCAGAGGCTCAACAGACTACTCGAATCGATGTCAGACATGAGGATATCCACGCAATGCATGTCGTTTTATCAAGAATCAGTAATCACCATATACGAGGACATATTAACATTACTGGTAGGAAAAAAGCGACTTTGGTTGTTTTGAGTGTAATTATCACTGGTTCAGTCGGCTAACCACTCCTTTTATAGCTCTTCTCGATTAAAAGGACAGACATCGTTATCCCGGAATCATGGGTCAAACTCCACTTACCACGGTGGGCAAAGTCTTTAAAGGCCTGGACCCGAATGGAGCAATGTTGCTACCAGCAAGTCCTGTTGAGATCGGTTTCGAGCTTCTGTGACTGGATCATCAGGCTTGAAAGCCTACCTCAAGGGAAGCCGGGAGGATCTGAGACATTAATCCGCCGAAGTGTAAACCTCCTTGTCGTCTCTCTCATAAATATCGGTACAGTCGGGCCTGTTCCGCTGGGGTATCAGATGGTTTGGACTAAGATACAGAAGGTATATCTAAGCAAGTGCAACCACCCTTGTCCTTGAGGCTGACATGTTATAGGTCTTTGCTCATAAGACTCTCGGAACAGGGAGTATCATAGGCGTACAACCACAAAATCTTATAGAACACCTCACCCGTGCCTTTCAACTGTACAATGGAAAAGATTCGGTGTTAGTTTTTATCCGAGAAGGAAGAGTGTCTAGGCGTGTAGATGCGTGGCATAAGGCTGGTATCAAGTTTCAATCTTTCCCACAATATCCAACCCTTACAGAGCCTGCGACAAGGAGTGAGTTGAATAGCGCCTACTTAATCCAAACTTGGTACCGAACAAACAAAGAAAGGCTTGCACGGGTTAGAGCTCATCTCCAAAGCACAACCGGGCAAGCTGTGCAAACTATTTACAACTTTTGCAAATTTCACGGGTCCCGAACCCTAACGCGTAGGGAATTCCTTGAGTTTGTCACCATTATGATGGTTGAGGGGTTAGAACTATACCTAGTCCTCAATACGTTATCCTCGAAGATAGCTGCGGCCAAGAAGATCCCTCTCTCAGGCGTTTCTACAGAGAAGAAGCGGGAGTCCATCAAGCATTATGAGGCCCAGCTAGACCTGCGCGCTCAGATATTCTCGACGGATAGACCTATTTCCTTCAGACCCGACGCGATTGGTTGCCGATTGGCGCTCAGTGGAAAGGTACGAAGTTCTATGGAGCTAGTGGCAAGAGTGACAGCCTATACGGAAGAACTTCAGAGGTTATCAGAAATATCGAAGCGGAAGGGCAAGGGAAATTCCAACACAAACACAAAAACCGGGGGCGGCGGCCCAATGAACCCACCCAAAAACTTATCAAAAGGAGGGAAGGGCGTATCGGAAGTAGCAAAGGAGGCCAGGGCGGGTGAAATATCAAAGGATCAGTCGCGGAAGGCAGCAGCGGACGATTCCAAACCGCCCACAGGGGAAGGAAAACCCAAGGAAAAGGTAAGAGAATCTTGGGATGGTGATCCTTGTTTCTAGATCTTTAGAAGAAGCTAATGTGAAAACAGGATCCTAAGTTGCGAGAAGCAAAGGACGAGCTACCGTCCGAGATGGGCGGGAGAAAAGAAGAGCTACCGTCCGAAATGAGCGAGAAAAAGGAGGAGGAGCTACTGTCCGAGATGGGCGAGAAAAAAGGGGAAGAAGTTCCGTCCGAGATGGGCGAGAAAAAAGAGGAAGAAATTCCGTCCGAGATGGGCGAGAAAAAAGAGGAAGAAATTCCGTCCGAGATGGGCGAGAAAAAAGAGGAAGAGCTTCCGTCCGAGATGGGCAAGAAAGAAGAGGAGGAGCTTCCGTCCGAGATGGGCGAGAAAAAAGAGGAAGAGCTACCGTCCGGGATGGGTGAGAAAAAAGAGGAAGAGGGAGCGTTACAGGGTGACCAACCTACTGAAGGCCAAGAGCTTGGACCAGCCCCCGAGCAACAGGGTAGTGGGTTAATAGAAGGGGACAGAAATCTAGGGGGCGGTGATAATACTGGGGAGGGGGTTGTGGACGATCAAAAAGGAAAGGGTAAAGAACCAACGGAAGAGGCGTTGCCAAAAGAGTCAGAGGAGCAGGATGTAGGGACAGGTCCCGGAGAAGAACGGGGGGTAGACGAGCCACCTACCGAAGTAGGGGAAAGTAAAGGCTCAAAACCTGGAAACTCGCAGCAAGAAAGCAAAATCGTAGGAGCAGAGAGCAGGAAGAGTAAGAGGAAGAACAAGAGAAAAAATAAAAAAAGAAAGTGATCAAAGGGGTTTCAGTACAGGAGGACCTGTGGTTAGGAGTGTAGTTGGCTATATAATTTATTACTTATTTAGTTACTTTATACTTGTGGTGACCTTCGGAAAAGGAGTTTCCAAAACCTTTTCCGATATGTTAACGATTTCCCAGCTCGATTAATATATAAGTGCACAAGTCGTCTCCGGTCAGGACTTTACTGTCTTTCCCAATTTGATTTGGTAGCTTGGCGATTGATTTCCCAATAGTAATATAGTAGCAACCGACTTTGCTGTTTATTTTCCCAGTCGACTTTCTAACTATGCGATATATTTTCCTAAGGTTCTGATTCCCTTCTCATCTTCCCAAGTCAACCCCCTATATATGGCTCTAATTCACTCTCGAAGTATATATATAAGCTTGCAATCTAATTTCCCAGCTAACAATCTCTTATTATCACTAGTTTAGATGCGCAGATAATTAGTCCCCATACTAATATCTACGATCAACGACTGGTACCGCTTTGCCAGAAGTATAAGAACGTTCCTCACATGACGTGTTACTCATTCTGTTACCTAGGGTCGGGCAGGCCTGGTATATAGCAGACAGCCAAGGAATAGTAGAAGTGAGAGGAAATAGATAATAGTGGCTGTGGCTGTGGACAAAATACCCGTGCTAAACCACGACCCTCTAACTTCCAAGTGCCTGATCTAGGTTAGCGCGCCTTGGCAGCATGGTAATCACGTGGTGTTCTTAATGGATAGCTGTGGCGGGCTCTGTATCTCCTCTTTCTTTCTTTCCCTATCATCATCATATCACCGTTCATAGCATAAAGTGGCTCACGCTCACAGGGCCGTTTTATGCATCGTGAACCCAATCGTCTATCTATCTAAAGTACAAAACACCCTTTTACATACACTAGCCTACAACGTCCTTCGCAAAAGCTAAGGGGACACCCCAATGGCACTAGGAAACGAAACAGGAAACGGATCGCTTTCCATAATTATGCTTTTTGGTGGGGGCTTTATGCTTCCAATGCCTGTGATATACGGCTAAGCTCTGTAACGGTAGGCCGGATTCATGCGGGGACTTCATCTGGTAATGAATTCTTAGACGTGTTTCTTGACATTTACCATGCCTCTTACTGATTCCTGGTTGAGGTTAAAATCATGACTCCGCGTATAAAGGTTAGGAAACGAATCAGCAAAGGAATAGGGAAATCTATACTAAGCTATACACCAACAATGCCGCTTGGGCGATCAGCAATAAGATCTGTTCTCTCTCCCGATACGGAACCAATGCCTTCAACTGATTACATGCACAGCATCTGGTACTAATCCCAATACCAGAGTACAGTCGTTCACGGGGTGAAGACGGACACTGGGTGTTGACGGATTGCAGGCAAAACTTGGCTTGGCTGTCTCTCTTTTGGCTTGTTCCGTCAACACCCAGTGTCCGTCTTCACCCCGTGAACGACTGTACCTACTTCTCTAACAAGTGATCTCCCTTGTTCATTGGGTCATCTGGGTAATAAAATTTACAAATGGTCCGGTGCTGCAGCGCTGCGAGACAGATTGGTCCCAACGCCCCAGCGCCACAGCCCGAGCTGAGGATTACTCAACAAGCGGTTTGCCTGAATTCCCCACAACTATCTCTCACACGGCTTTCAGGGCCACACCCGGTACCTTTGCGCAGGCAGACTAGAGAAAGTTTCCCCATCTTTCTTTTCGAATATTCTCCGCTCAAACACCGCCATCGGGCGACAGCGATATAAATCTTGAGGTATTATAAGCGTTCCTGGCAACGGCGAATGAAAATGTGCTAACACTGGGCGGCTATCCTATCAAAGAAAAAGATGGATATGTTTTTCACAGCTCAAATGATACTTGCCCCCCTTGCGGAGGCTGTCGTCCTATCCCTAGCCGCTGTCGATGCCATTTTTAGGGGCCCCACTAAGGAGAATGATACGGTCAACGAGGTGAGGCTTCGGATCGAGCGCGATGAGCGACGGGCGGCCGAGGACCAAGAGAGCAAGCAGCGGGAGAAGGAATTAGAAGAGGGGCGAAAACGATTACAGGCTATGAAGAAGAGGGAACGAGAGGAGACAAGCCTGGAGTCTGCTAGAATAGAAGGAGGACGGAAAAGGGCCCGGGGGGACGCAGCGGCCAGGGAGGAGGAAGAGAAGCCACAGAAAGAGGAGCAAGAGAGGCGAGGAATAGAGGCCACGGGAACAGGAGGAGCAGGAAAGGGTCGCGGAGAAGAAAGAGACACGGGCCGACAGAAACAGGAGGAGGAGGTAAGGGCCAGGGAGGAGGAGAGGCGGCAGAAAGAGGAGGGAGAGGGGCGAGAGAAAGAGGGGCGAGAGAGGCGAGAGAAAGAGGAGCAAGAGAGGCGAGAGAAAGAGGAGCAAGAGAGGCGACAGAAAGAGGAGCAAGATAGGCTGCAGAAAGAGGAGCAAGAGAGGCGTCAGAAAGAAGAGCAAAGGAGGCGAGAGAAAGAGGAGCAAGATAGGCTACAGAGGGAGGAAGAGATAAGGGTCAGGGAAGAGGAGGAGAGGCAACAGAAACAGGAAGAGGTGGGAGAGCTAGTGAGAGGGTTACAGCAGCTTATGGAGGAGGTAGGAGAGGATCGAGAGAGGCTACAAAAAGAAGAGCAAGAGAGGTGGCAGAAAGCGGAGCAAGAGAGGCGAGAGGAAGAGGAGCAAGAGGGGCGAGAGAAAGGGGAGCGAGAGAGGCTACAAAAAGAAGAGCAAGAGAGGCAGCAGAAAGAGGAGCAAGTGAGGCGGCAGAAAGAGGAACAAGAGAGGCGAGAGAAAGAGGACCAAGTGAGGCGACAGAAAGAGGAAGAGATAAGGGTCAGGGAGGAGGAGGAGAGGCAACAGAAACAGGAAGAGGTGGGAGAGCTAGTGAGAGGATTACAGCAGCTTATGGAGGAGGTAGGAGAGGATCGAGAGAGGCTACAAAAAGAAGAGCAAGAGAGGCGGCAGAAAGAGGAGCAAGAGAGGCGAGAGAAAGAGGAGCAAGAGAGGCGGGAGAAAGAGGAGCAAGATAGGTTACAGAGGGAGGAGGAGATAAGGGTCAGGGAGGAGGAGAGGCGACAGAAACAGAAGGAGGAGGAGGAGAGAGAGCTGAAGAGGAGATTGCAGCAGCTTGAGGAGGAAAAGAAAGAGCAGGCGGAGAGGCGGGCCAGGGAGGAGGAAGCAGCGACCAAGGAGGCCGTGTTTGGCCCTGTCCGGTGGCCCACTCGAGAGGAGCTCCGTGAGGCAGAGGAGAGGACCCAATACGACCCACGAAACTTCCACTTTGCCATCGTTGGCAGGGCTGGGAGCGGAAAGTCTTCGCTCATCAACGCATTCCGGAACCTGAGAAACAAAGATCCTGGCGCCGCGAAAACAGGCACGATGGAGACGACGCTCGAGACTACACGCTACCCGGATCCTGGGGTGAAGCCCCCGCGCCAGTGGATGGTGTGGTATGATGTCCCTGGTGCTGGCACGCAGCGCATTCCCCACCGAGACTACTTTGTCAGGCAAGGGCTGTATATGTTTGACCTCATTGCCCTCTCGATCGGGGACCGCTTCGAGGAGATCGATGTGCGCATCATCGAGGACTGCGCAAGGTTCAAAGTGCCGGTGTTCATTATCCGGTCGAAGGCGGACATGCACATCCTCAACTTGGTGAAAGAGTACGGCGGGGTCAACGACCCAAAGCTACATTTGGAATGTCGCGAAAGATTTATTGCTGAAACCCAGCAGACGGTGAGCGAAGGACTAGCAAGAGGGGGACTGCCGGACCGGCATGTGTATATCGTCTCGAGGGACGGATTGCAGCGTACGGTCGACACCGCCCTCCAACGTGACAGGCAGTCAGACTGGGGGCAGCCGGACGAGGAGGTTATCCACGAGAAGCACCTTGTTCAGCGGCTGATCTCTGAGGCCGACCGACGACGGTGCGGAACGAGTGGGGGGTCCAAAACCCAGGTAGGATTTCCAGAGGCGCGCATAGATTAGTTAATGCTATTTTGCTTGCTAACACGGTGATATGTAGAAAACATTTGACTGGATGTGCGACACATGGAGAGGACTCGGCGGCAGTGACAGCACAGCATACACCAAGGCCCCGGACGTCGCGGGCCCTTCTGGCGTGGACCGCCCCAGCAGCCCGGCACCGTGTCGTAGAAGAGAAAGCTCTTCGGCGGGAGGGAGCAAGCCACAAGCTGCCAACGTAACTCCCAGGCCCCCAAACGTCGTACTAAAGGTGATATACCCACACAATCCCACAAATGCAAAGAACCTCTTGAAAGAGATCGTTCGCAATCATAAGGCCCTCAGGTCTATGTTTGCCGAGGACCCCCGCATGCTTTCCGAGAGGTGTGCGTTGCTCACATTCCATCCTTTTGCGCCCTTTCCGCTCGAGATATCTGCGTTCGGAGCGATGTTGCCGGTCTTGGGCTACGAGGAGCGGGAAGGAAAGGGGCAGGCAGCAGAGCACAATCAAGGCGGTCATGCGCCGCCGATAGCAGTGCGCAATCAAGGCGGTCATGCACTGCCGACAGCAGTGCATAATCAAGGCGGTCATGCACTGCCGACAGCAGTGCACAATCAAGGCGGCCACGCACTGCCGACAGCAGGAGCTGGCCCCGCTGGGAAACAGGCGAGCGGGAACAATAGCGCACCAGAGACGGGCAGTAAACGCGGTAAGGGTGGGAGAGGGGGTAGGGGTGGGAGAGGGAGGGGTAGGGGTAGGAGACGCAAATGAAATCTTTAACTCCGACACCTTGTCGGGGGCAGCGTGCACTGGTGCATCGCCGTGACTCTACTATACCTGGCGGCATAGAGCAAGGCCAGTGCTTTACCCACTGCGGCGCCTCCCCTATATATCCGTCCGTGTCAGTATTTCCTTCATTATCTTGGGCTGGTGCTTAGTTGTTTCCTTTATTCCGTTTGTTATTCAAACTATTTTATATGCTCAATGCGATCAGTTTTACGGATACATCCCCCTTACTATAGGCCGAGGACTCAGGTTTGTCGTCAATGTAAACTCCTCTGTACAGCCGTCGAGCATATGAATTGAGTGTAAGAAGTGGAGTACCTTATGCCATACAGCCGATGGTAGGCGGCGAAGCCACCGTACCCAACGGTGCCAATCCAATTGAACATTGAAACCTTTGCACAAATGACCCCACAGATAAAAGAATCCAGCAAGCCCACCTTGTTACTTACCGCCACAGCTCCTACCATTACCTTCTTGTACCCTGCACAACACTGCACCTTACTCCTCCTTCAGATTAGATAGCTCAGAATTTAATTTCTTTTGTCAGGTAAAACTATGGAATGTAGGAAAGAGAGTTTTATCTTCGCGTACGTTTTTATACTGCGAGGAGGTGGAGGTGACGTATGGGAAGTTTCGGGGGTAAAAATATCAGATATTGTCATAGTCAGAAGGCTGCATACAGTTTATAAGTTGAACAAGAAAAAGCTATAATCTAGTTGTTCGTATTGCCAACAAGCTCTACACACAGAACTAACTGTACAGTTGACCAATTGTCTATCATACATACATCAACTTTTACTATTGATGAACTGTGTGCACTGCCTGGCACCGTTGACGGTATGTCTAGACTACTGGATGTATATGGTTGATGGATAACAGCTATTTTCGTATGGTACGGAGCGTAATATCAGTATTGGGGGTGCTAGTATCACGCTTCGGAGTAGCGGGCGTTGGTAATATCGGACATGTCAGAAAGGGCGAATCCTTTCTTTCCTCCTGCATAACTCCCCGTTTCAAGTATAAACGGGCACCGCATTCGTGTTGTCTGATATCACGTGACTAGACAAGCCAATCCTACATATACTATAGCCAGACCAAAAGATGAGAGATAGTCGAAGTTTCCCGGCGGTGCCCAAAGCATCAAATCAAACTTCACTGACATAGCATGGTAACAAGCCGGTGGAGTGAAGCTTTATTGTCATAAACCATTCTTGCCTAAATGTGTCCCTGCTGCCCCCTCTCCTCAACTCTTTCCCACGAGTGAAATAAAGTACCAGTACTCGACTGGGGGGTACATACTAGTACAAAAGACACATCACGCGGAAAAGACCAGAATAGGAAAGATTTGAAAGAGTGTAGGGGGCTGCCAGGTTGGTAAAAAAGAAAGTGGGAATAAGAAATACGACAAGAAGGAAGCTAGAAGGCGGGGATAGGTTGAGTATTCCACCAGCCGGAGAGGAGACTACATATATCCTTCCATCTCGTCAATAGAAGCAAGTGGTAGCAAGTGCAGGCCACTCAGAAACAACGGGTTTAGGTCCCCTGATGAGTTTACCCTTAGTCGATTCGGGCGATCCGGGAGTGAACTCGATGAGGGCATAATTAAGGCCACTGAAAAAATATGCTTGCCCGCTCTCTGCGCCGGGAAGGGCAGTATCCACCGTCGTAAATCCCGCGGCTTTTAGAGCCGGCCAGTCATCAACGATACTTCTGGCTTTAGAACTAACCTCAATTCTTTCGCTCACAAAGACGTACTCAGTATCTCTGAAGAAATATACTTCGCCCTCCACCGCGCCCGGCAGAATAGCGTCCACCGTATGAAATCCAACCTTCCCCAAGGATGGCCATCGTTCACTGATGCTTCTGGGCCCATACATGAGCGTGTCCGCAAAAGTCCCGGGTCCGGTTTCTGTTATCGAGACCCGCGCGTACTCAGTCCCACTGAAGAAGTCAAAAGCGTATTCGCCTGGGACAGGTATCACCGCGTCGATTATAGAAAATCCTGCCTCGCGCAATGAAGCCCATGTGTAGGTGGTCTGGGGTCCGCCGGCGGTGGAGCCAACCGTCTTATTCCCCTCGACCCTGACGTATAGCGTATCTGCAAAGAAATATGCCTGGTCGGGGTGGCGTGGTGGTCGGAATGCGGCCCGCGGGGGGCCCCTGCTGCTGCCGGCGATTGGACTGACGTCGACAGGAATAAGCTTACCTGGTCCCTGCATGAGCTCAATGTACTCGCCTCCCCCACCTTCTCCTGCGGTGTCTTTGGGGGTGGTGACTGCGGCCAAATACGCGGCTGCGGCCAAACTAGGGCTTGCGGGCAAGCAATCGGCGCCGGCCAAATAAACGGTTATGGGTAAATGAGTGATTGCGGGCAGATGGGCGGCTGCGGAGGGATGGGCGGCTGCAGGGTGATAAGCGGCTGCAACCACATTGGCAGCTGCGGTCAAATCACCGCTTCTAAGCTCACGGACCGGCAGTGGAGTGGTGGTGATGCGGAGGCTAAGCGCGCCGTCTGAGTTCCGGGCCCGGAAACGTGGTGGTATCTGGTAGAGAGAAGGTCTCAGAGAGCTTGGGATGCCTGAAATGTTGAAGTGCGGGTTTCGATAGATCATCAATACTGGCTTCAAGGGGTCTGGGCCGAATTGGATAGCACTGCGGATATGCTCTCGCCTGATACCGCCGGGGAAATTGATTTCGTTCTCAACGCTGAACCCGTGCCCGCCCAGCGTTTTGTTAATGTCTAGACCTCCGGGCGTGTATATTTCGTACTGGTAAAAGATGCCAGGTTCTGCCTCGAATTTCCATAGAAAAGCACGGCCATCTCTCCTGATGTATCGCGTGGTCGAGACGAAGACGGTAGTTTCGATGCTCCCCCCGACAAAGGCCGCCAGATGACTGCACCCTGGGTTAAGGTCTTGTATCTGCTGTGGCTCTGCTCTACATTTGAAGCCCTCTTCGAAAATAATGGCTGGTGGTCTCATATCCCATCGCACGAGGCACTCAGCGCTTGCGCGGATTTCCGGCTCATACTCCATAATATCAGGCACCTGGTCGGGCCTCCATTGGAATGGATGATCCGGGCCGTTCACTTCACGTAGTTGATCCAAGACTGCTCCTTTGTTGCCCCGGAACAATGGCAGTACCGCGGGATAAAGAGGATCGGTCGGCTCCATGATGGATTATCCACAAGGGAATACGATGTAGATATGAAGTCCAGATACCCGGTGATGTGAGGATAGTTTGGGGTATTTATGGGGAGGGAGTCGTGTTTTGATGTTAGGAACAGATGATGGTAACCCTCAGTGCCCGGGGAGTGGATGTGGGGTCGTGGGCGGACTATGTCCTGGACGTATGAGACATGCATTAGCGCCTGAAATTTTGCAGTTGCAGTCCTTAGAATACTACCAATGTCTCATACGTCCGGGAGATCGAGATAGGGCCCTACAGCCCGGCAGGACGGCGACATTGCAATGCCCCGGACCGGACGGACTATTCCAGGTCGGGAGTCCGGTCCTGACTTGCAGATGGACGGACTACCCTGTTGGGGCTACTGCCCGGGGGCGCCCTCTCGAATACAATTGGCGCCAATGAAATTCCGAGCCCCTCCGTCCGAAATCGAACCGGAGGAAGGATTGGCTGCACGGGGGGCATTGAAAGGAAGCCCGAGCCCGGTGGTTTGATTCATTCCGAGAGGATATACCGGCTACTCATATATATATAGCCCGGAATACCCACCCCCTCTGAGGTCCTATGACTGATTATCCCTTCGATTGTCTGTCGATTGCTGCGTCCTATATAGAGGAATTATATTTATATGCAGGAGCAATGAGTTCTGTTACCGGGTTGGTCAGTGCCTGCATGCTGAGCTTCGGCCATATATGCAGACCGGCTCAGCTGAGGCTGAGCTTCGATCGCCGATCCGAGATTCGTTGCTCCCGAGACTCCACGGCAGTAAAGCCCCACGAATTGAGGGGATTCCTTAGACGCTTGGAGGATGCATATCATAATATCGTTTTCAATACGCCGTGTGATACTTTCAAATCAAGTATGTAGAATGATCCTTTGCGAGTATTCCTCATACCATATATGCATGCCAAGGCTCCACAACGCATGCATTAAAGTCTTGGCCATCAACGAAAAAGAAATCATTTATTCCCAAGACTTCCAAGACATGCAAGTTGGATTCAAGTATATGTATGGCGCCCAGCATCCAATCCCCACACCTGAAGTCGGTCGGGGTGCCAGCAAGTATACCGGACCCATCTGATCAAGTTAAAGATATCATATATAAAATAAAGCAGCCTTGTTCCTTTCAACTAGCTCCCTTTTCAACGCCGCCAAGTCCTGACAAAGTGCGGGGTCACCACACAATAAATCGACACTAAACAAGAACCAGAAAGACAGACGGCGAGCGCGGAAAGGAAATACACTCCGTAAAGTATATAATTACGGAGTGTGAAAAGATTAGAGATATAAGGGCGGGCTTGTAGATATCACCAAGCATTGAATACCTACTAGGGACGATAGAAGGATATCAAGGAGTTTCGGGATATGGAGCGCTTGGCAAAAACAAAGACACCAGGAAAAAGAAGGGAGCGAAAAGAAAAGGGAGATGGAGCGGATGCAGTGTGGGTGGGGTAGCTGGGAAAGGAAATTGAAGAATAGGACGTTTCATAATATGTTAAGGCGAGTTATATTTATTTATTGTTTATTACGGTTATAATGTTTTGTTTTGTTTAATTGTTATCTTGTTTACTTTCTATAGTAGCGAGGAAGATTATATCATACCTCCAGAGAGTTGAAGGAGAGGTTATGACCTACGTGCTGTATGCATGTATGAAGTATCAATCAATCAATCAATAGACTGATATCGTTCATCAGGTATCACTCGAACGATAGATTCATGAATGATCACTCGTGCTTGGCCGAGTGATTCTTCATGATTGTTCCTTTGTATACTTAATTACTGCGAGAATAAGTTTCTGCCACCTCTTAGTCTGCGTTACAACAGCGTTTTCTTATGGGGACTTATTCTCGCCGTAAGTATACCGGCATTATTTATTTATTTATTTATACTTCTACCCTCGAGCTCGTGGAATAAGAAATGGCATCATGTGCGTTATCATGCCGACAAGCCATAGTAAGTGCAGTTCCCAAGGTCTCGTTGCTTTTCAGTTTTCAAAGCAGATATAGAAGTATCAGACCACTACGTATGATCAACAATGAATAATAGAAATTAATAGCAGAAAGCTTCGTTGACTGCTACCATTAACAGCCGTAGTAGGGGGACTTGATGTGAAAATATCATTACTACCGATGTTTAATCTAATACAGCTACGCTACCGACGATCTCCCAGCTACATTAATTCTCAACCCCTCACTGTCACGCGGACCCATTATATTAATCTCTGAACACTATGAGCACTCACCTCTGAGCGTGGTTCAGGTGTGAAGTTGAGCCCATCTACTATATATATGTACCGGGCTAGCTAGATCTGACTACCCGGTCTATCTAAGTGGTGCCATCCTTATATATATACCGGGGGGCCGGGGGTCGGGGGTTACCCAGACCAGCCTGCATTAAGCTGAGGAAAAAGCGAAGGTTGGTGGCTACTTTTAGGGTGATCAGCATCAAAGCATGAGGTGATCAAAGACCGGCTTTTGTCTTTCTCCGTAACATGTGCCGGGAATTAAAGGATAAAAAGACCAGATAGGGCCGGAGTCATCATGAAATGCTGGACGGTACCAGTGAAGTTTTACAATCTACGTTCAAGTAGTGTGTGTGTTTGTGTGTGTGTGATATATAGGGAAGCGGAGGGAAGAAGGGAGAAATTGACGTATCCATAGTAATCTAATCAGCTACATGTGGAATTTCGGTTGTAAGCGGTCCCCGCGCCGCCATTATACAAAAACAGGTTTGGACTACCCCCCTTCGATCTCATCAGTCACTAACCCCTTGGTATACAGACTCTCCATGCGCCCTAAAAATCACCGCCGTAAGATCGTTCAACCCCCCCCCCCCCTCCGGCTCCCCGGGCAATGAGATATGCTGGAACCCCCGATATAGGGGTCCCGGTCAGCACTTCTATATCGGTGTCATCCTTTACTCCGCAAGACACGGCCCATTCCCCCGGCGCCGATAATCTCAGTGCAGGGCCGTAGCAGCTGAGCATGCTACGCCTGTACTTTGATCGCCTGTGCCAGCATGGTGAGGGCCTGATCCGCCCCATATCTCCGCTTTCCAGCTAAAAGATACAATGTTTCAGAAAATGATCCGTTCATTTAGAGTGCGCAAGGGTACCCGGCCCCGGTTTACGAACATTAGAAACGCTTGAGAGTCTGGATCTTATCCGGCAATGACCCCTGTTGTAATTCTCCTGATGCTAAGACTACTATACCTTGGGCGAGAGTTAGGTTCTATGCTATGATAGAAAATGAGGTTATTTCGATGTTATATATGTATATAGATCAGCCTAGCTAAATGCACATGCTCGTGGCTATCAGGAGGAGCTCTTTGATGCGTGTTGAGCTACTTCCTGTGCCAATATATTTCATTCCCTGGTAAAATCAACTATTCAAATGTATGTGCGATCAGAACTGACAGTGTATGGAATGACAATGTGACAGAACGATAATGGCGTAAAGCATGTAGTACAGATAGGAGAGCTGGTAAGAATGTAAGAAGGGTTATTTTAAGGTATTTTACTTTCAAAACCTCCTCTTGTTTGATGGGTACTGTCTTAATTTACAAAGTACTTCTCGTGGAAGGTAATGAGTTCAGGATTCCCTCACTGCATCATGCAAAATTGTCTTGTATTTGAAACAGGTTTACCCTAACTAATTTACATCCCGGTGTTATTTAATTGAGGGTTATTGTAATAAAAATGCAATTTAAAATGTGCGGGCCGGAGCGCAACATACTCTATCGACATATCGATAGCTAATCGGTTGGGCAAGTCTTCTATCTACGTACCACTCGACCTACATCAATCATGAACAATCACTCGTTGGCAACTGATTGGGACATTTATCATATGACTGTGAATTGGGCAAGACTTAATTAAATAACTGACTACGGGACGAGAGAGATGTCCTCTAGACCCCTATAAAATAGTTAAGTATTATATGCGTAAAATGATAAATGCTCTTAGGTACTTCAATTGGTAATGCTCGGAAGCAACGCATCACAACAGCAACAAAAGAAACTTAGAGGAAACGAGTCTACCTGGAAAGCTTACGCCCAGTTGTGGTGCCCTTTCCAGAATCGTCAGACTACAGAACTTTCTGGTTGCGGCGGAGAGGGCCGTTATACGGGTATTTTCGCTTTATAGTTCGGTGTTGGAACCTATTATAAAAGGTTCAACTAGATATGTAGGACACAGAATGGTATTTGTTTTTTGGTCCGGGGTTGGTGGTCTACGCATAGCCAGTTAGTCATGTTTGTAGTTATGGCTTTAGGCTGAATGAATGTTGAATTAGATCGGGAGAGGTACATTGGGCCAAAAGTAAATGGTGTCGGGTGTGGAGCTCATGGTATCGGGGATTCGTATGAGACTCAACAGGCCTATATATACATTATGATGAACATTGATTGAGGTTGAACAAGAGCTCGACCGCTATCCTGGATTTCTCGGGTCAAAATCGACCCGAAGAGGAACGAGTGCGCCGAACAGATCGAGGAGGGCCAGTTTGGACGAGCAGCAGAAGGGGGGGACCAAGGCTCAGCGAAGCCTAAAATGAAGTAGTTCAGACACAGTCGGTGTACTCGCGAATTCATAGCGTTTCTGAACACAACCGCTATTACATGCCATACAAAAATGTAGTCTTGGCGGTTTTTATGTGTATGCAATATTACTCGTGTTCAAAAACACTATGAGATTGCGAGTAGGTTAGGGCGACGGGTGAGCCGGGTCAAAACTACCAAACAGAACACATTACCCAACACTACAGGTTAATATTTACGTAGTGCTTCAGCAGTAGTGTGGTATTTGTTAGAATGCCGAATTGCTGGGCCAATACGGAGACAGTAGTAACCCGGCGTTCTTTGGGGTTAGGTTACTTATTAGTTAAACTGCTTTAGAACTGCCGCAGCACTACTATTGCCTGTCGCTCTCTAGTAGATTATTCCTCCTAGGTAATGCATGTCTGCCTGGCTGCCCCCTACTAATTACTACTTACTATGCCTATTTCTACTGGCTCGCAGTTCAACGCCTACCATCTAGCAGTTCAAAACAATAATGATACGGTATCCGATCGTCACCACCAAAAAAGTATAATCATCACCATCATCATGACGATGGGCCTATAACCAGCTCCAAACTACTGCTAGAACTATATATGTAGTAGGTGTAAGTCTGAAAGAAGAAAATGTTATTTTTGGGACGTGTTCCCTGAATCTTTATCACTAGATAGATCATAAATAATCAATATTGATTTAATTATTAATAAAATGAATAGTGGTGATGATAAATTCATAACGCTTCAAGGTATATCAAGCTCGGGAGATGCTTTTCTAGGTTGTACCCAAATATATATTGCATGTAAAGTAAAATACATATAAAGAATTCAAGGAATATAATAGTAATTAGAATGCCCTGGTTCCATCAGCTTCGTCTAACTGATAACCCCATAACTCTTCATCTAACTCAGCCTAATAATACTTTCGCACTTGACTTTATCTTCAACTCTAAGCTCTATACCAGTCTCTCGCAGGGCGTCGTCTCTAATCCTATGGTATCGTCTGTAACTAGAGAGGCTGCAATCAGACTTCTAGAAACCAGCTCAAAAGGTTCTCTGGAGCGTCGCATTTCAAAGTTACAGAAGAATAATGAATTACTAGCATCCGTTCCCCCTAGAAATGTCCTATATGTATCTGACCTGTACCGCAGAATCTCAGGAATAACGAATCGAACTGGACTGGAGTCTTAGACCTCGGATTGGTCAAATACCTGTTGAGCCTCAATCCGACAAAGCCAAAGCGTAACTTTTAGCCGTCTTGACCAATAGGTAAGCAGTATTCCAGCCCGGTTAGATTCGTTATTCCTGAGATTCTGCGGTATTTCCAGGGTTGTACTACCTGCTGTGAGTATGTAACAGAAGATGAGAAACCATCATTCCTTCAGGCGGCCAAGTCTTAGTTAGTGCAACCATGTAATTAAAGCATTACATTGGTGGACCACGCCTCGCGGTTTCGTTAGATCGTATTAGTAGGAAGCGTGATTATTTCTGCTACTTAACTACGGCCACGGAGTTCCTTATACACCAATAAACATAAAATACAGTTCCTTTAGGTTTTGTTTATGCCAAAGGGTTTCCCTGCACGCAACATTCTTGTACCTAGAAACGAATGAAAGTATGATTTAGAGAGAGAAAAGTAAGATACAGTTCCTCCCAGCTGTCAACAGGTCCTTTCTCCTGGCTCGATAGACCTACAGACACCCTTTCCTCATCCCGGCTGTGCGACTCGAGCCTATTCCAACCTATCACCCACATCCAGGTCCTACAAAACACCGGGCCGAACAGTTAATGCAATTTGAATTTTCAGGCATCCCATATGGCCTTCAGGCCGGCCATGTTAGTATCAAGACCGCCAATCCCAGAATTCAGGCGGGCCATTCTCAGTATTCAGGCAAGCCATCTCAACTCAACTTGCGCGGAGAATATACCATTTCCATGCACCCTATATTCCTCACAGTGCGTTTTGATGACGTGATTGATTATAACTTTAGTTCAGGCCACCCGCCCTACCCCAGACTCCCAGTGGTGTGGTCCTAGACAGTCTCCAATCCCCCAAGAAGGAACCTCAGCCCACTCTCCAATTCCCCAGGGGGAAGCATAAATACCTACCCACCTCCCCCGCTCTTCTCGCTCCCCACATTTTACACAACCTTTCCCCCCCCCCCAACCTCTCTCAACTTGCCCTCCACCTCAACTTATAATCAATCCATCATCTCTCCCTTTGTTACATTCACAGCAGCAATAATGGCGGAGCTCCTCAAAGATACACAAGTGCTCTTCTACGACGGCAATGGTACCCCCCCCCCCCCCCCGCGGACCTACTATCCATCGGTCCCTAACTAATCCCCCGCCAGGCAACCAACAAACCGGCACCATCAAGGGCATCGTTGAGCGGGATCCTATAAGATATAGTGTATACCCCCCTCTGCCCCGTTGCCTAGGTACTGTACTGTACTGTACTGACTAGAGTTGAACCCAGGTCCTACGCCAGGGAGGGCGGCACACGGAGGTCGTGCCGGAAGACAAAATCATTAGGGCTTTCTAGTAGGTTTTTCATTTGGAGAAACTTTCGGTACCAGGAAGATATGGTCATGTATTCAACGGTGTGCAATTGAATCGATCCTCCTTGAAATGTATGCAGAAACTGTGAACAATGTGAGGGTGGTGAATATGGCCTTGTGATAAAGTAGTAGAATTTCGCGGAGTATGGGATAGTCTCTTACGATGGTTCTATATCCTTACCCCGATCATCAACGGTGCGAGGTGACCTTATCAAAACGTTGAACAAGTACTCTTTGATGTAAATCACATGGCGGTGTGCATATCAAGTGCCACACGGATGGGTTCAACAGTCTTAGTACGGTGGCAAAGGGTTTGGACGGAGCGGTGCCGGCTTGGGCCATTGACTGTTTCATTTGCTGCCTCACTGGCCGGGCATGACCACCACGTTTTTAGGTATTGACTTTTCCGGCTGTAGTTTACGCCGCACCGGGGTTGAGGCATTGGCTAGGGTTACCATGATCACTGGTAACCGGGAACACGAGGGTTCTATCGATTCTATGTGCGGGCGCGGCCTAGTAGTTTTGGTTCGGCGGTGGATACATGTATATAGGTTCTTCTGCATAGGCTCTTTTGGGAGTGTGTGTGGCCATGCTACCGGAGGTTGGCGTTGGCGTAGGCGTTCGTCGATTCTGGGCTGGCGGGTGTGGGGTGTAGAAGAGTTGCCGCGGCGGGGCCTGAACGAATGGACAGCGTCGAATAGGTGGTGAATGGACAGCGTCGAATAGGTGGTGAAGGGAACAGACATCTTAACTCGAGATGGACGGTGAGTGGTGGCCTCTGTCCGTCGGCGGTGTCATCTTTGACAGAGACTGTCCAGAGGGGGATGTGGTGGCCGTTTTTCGGCGCCTAGTGTGGTGTCGAAACTTAGCCATAGGCGAGTAGTGTTCTGAAATGTAGAGATGGCTGGTTAAGGGTTCTGTGGTATCTGTTGGAATGGGTGAGAGGCGCTCGGTCAAGTATTGAAGAATAGCTGGACGTTGAGCGAGCACTGAGGCATGAGGCGGCCAGTTTGCCGTAGAGAGTAGGGGAATGTTCTTGGTTGGAGCGAGATGACTCTCTTGGGTCGCATGATGGTGGTGGTGATGACGACACATCGACGACGTAGAAAATTAAAGTGTACGGAGGATAGAAGTCATTGTGGGTCGCCAAAACCACCCGGACGCCTGACGCAAGACGTGTGGTAGGGGCTGCGGGTTGAGGGTCAGGGTCGACAGACACTAAGGAAAAGAAGTCCCCCATGCAGTTGTACGCGAACACCACAATATGCAATCGACGGCCACTAGACTAAAACCCTACCGGCGATTAAATTCGACAAGTCTCATTATTGTGTACAGTATAAAAGTTATAAATATTTCAATTCGATTCTAATTTATTCTTTGTGTTTATGCATGTTGAATACCCCGCCCAGGAGGAGTCCAACACTGTACCATGAGTTGGCGATGATAAAACGCCAAGAGACCCTCTCGGCTAAAACAAAATCGGCGTATTAGACCACTACTTCTCCTTGTATAAATTCCAGGATTGGTGCCCGTAGGTATAGATCCTCTCGAGATTAATTGACCTCACCACCTATATAATAGTTGTCGTCTTCTCTTGTATCGCCTAATAAAACAAAGCCTCGAGACTTTTTTCTTGTGCCCATCACAATGATGTATCCTCTGGGATGGATAGGGTCAGGGTTCAAAAATCACTTAGCCACAACCTACCACCCCACAGTTCTTACTATACTACCCACGATTAGCCTTTACTATCCAGAGGATTTCAGCGTCTTCTTCTAGTGTAGAGGGATAATCCAGGAAGTTCAAACGAAACACAAAGAGATAAATATTAAATGCTAGGGCAGTTACGAATGTTACACAAGCTCGCTTGTCGGAGTGTGGGGGGTGCTAAATGTACCCTGGTCCTTAAAGTGATGCAACGAGCTCAATATTCTGGTGTCGCGACCACCATCAAGGCTAGATCCAGTCAATTTTTTCCATTTGTATTTCCATTTACTATTATTATATAGCTCCGCTTGATGCAACTCGACAAAGATAAATTACTTCCCAACCTTTGGGCTGGTGGCCAGTAGCTGCGAAATTAGTGTTTTTTGCTGCCGTTGCATCACTTTGAGGACCCCCGGGGTACTCTAGGTGCGACGTATACCTCGTGTATGTAGGTACCACCTCCAGGGCAACATACTTGCATCACCCCTCTGCCACTACCTCATCTTACTATTATGGCTATGTCTCCTCCTGCTGGTACACATATAGTTAGCAGGCTCGCCGCTTCCATTATCTCATACATCTCGGAGATCACTAAATCACAATCCCAAGCTATTTCGATAACGTTTGGATGTGTTGGTGCCAAAAGGAACTCGTACCCTTAGTTCCCACTTTCTGGTCGTGACTCTGGAGGAACGCTGGAGCACCTACATATTCACTTAAGTATCAGCCTGGATATCTTCCCAATGGCATGGGCCTGTGTGTTCTATGTCACTATATGTATAGCCAAAGGTCTACTTATCAAACGAAGGGATCTTGTAGTGTTATCCACATGATGGTAGTTCATTGGATTATTCAGGGTTAAAACCCCTGTACAAAGTACAGACCCCTGGAGGCGAAGCGCACGGAGTAACTGCTTGGAAGGCTGCTTGAAAGAGGGCTTTATATAGCATATACTGTCTGGGAGGCGAGCTAGAGGATATCTGAAACCACGGAAGGATTCCCGGCAATCTCTCCGTTTAGGTGATATTCCTTGAGACCCGCCCACATTACCCCTTGTACCTGAGTCACCCCCGGCGCTTCAGTAGATCGGGCACAGTAGCTCCCCAGGGGGAGGTGCTGGGGGTATGGGGGCGCAAAGGTTTCCTGGCACTTTATATCTCATATAGACTATTTTTACGCCTCCCTGGTTGTCTTTAATCTACTACACTGGATTCTCAACCTTTTACCCACGGTTTGGATAGCATGGGGGGCCGTCATCACTCAAGATCTCGGTCACGAGCCATCACCCGCCAGACTCTGCGCATCACGTATTCTCGATCACACATTCTAACTCGCCTCATTGCACCTATTATGCATAGCGACTTGAGTCGTCACCGACCACCACCGCACATATACAGAACTATTGTTGTCCGAGAAGTAAACAACTGTGCCTAGGACCATACGTCCAGCACACATATATATCTATAACTACCTTATATGAGTATATAAGGCACCTCTAGATCTCTTTTACCTGATATTAACGGAGCAGCGGAGTCTGCTATACATCCTCTACCCTATCTCTTTTGCTGGTGGAGGTGCGGACATTTAAGGAGGCCGCATAGTGCACCGTGCACCCGGGGGGTTCGCCCCAGAAATACGCCGTCTACTGCTGAGAACTGGTTCATGGTTGTCACGGTGGCGGAGGTGGCCCCTCAAAATTGGCAGCATTTGATCACCAGTGAAACCTAGTTGCCATAGCCTATGGCTAAATGCATGTATGAATTATAAATAAATAAATAATTACAAAACCTAGAGAGAGGATCTGACCGAGTGATAGTTTATGATCGGGTGAGCGTTGGTGATCAATTGGCGGATCAGGATCGATCGTCCTATGACTCTGACACTAGAGATGAGACTATTCGTACCCACACTGGTTGGTTAGGAACTTAGAGCCACGGGTCATTATCTCAAGGTTGCTCAGGGTTTGAGTGATCATGCCATCTATCGCAACTGAGCCCACAACCACGCGCACGCCCAGATAAGGTCAGATAATTCTACGAATGAATAAGGTAGTGTAGTGAGGGGTCAGGATCAATCCATGGACTTTCCTCGCATACTGCAGATTTGATGGCATGATTCATGGACTGTGGATAGAAAACCAGTGAGGGCCTACTCGGACTCGAGATGAACTCGACGAAAGCAGAGTACCCGGGGGTCTACGCGAGGTAATCGGCCAGGTTTCCATCGACATTAGGGGTCGGTACTATACACCCGTGGCTAAAGTGCGACCACAACAGCGAATTTTGAGTCTTGAGTAGACTTGGAAGATTCTCGGGATTATTTAACGAAACATCTCACTCTGAATCGGTTCGTACCTCAATCATCACTCTTCAGGTCGCCGTGCACTTCTTTCGGGGTCGGGCGCAAATGAACCCGAGCCAGCTCAGTATAAGATGATGAAGGATTGGATGGGCAGAGATGGTAATGCATTTCTAACGGCCTTGGGGGGCCTGGTAACCTTGAGTATATAGTTGCCGTAATTGTAGTAGGAGATAGATGTAGGTAGTGTTACTTGACAACCAGGAGAGGGGGGAAGTGCAGAGGGATCTCCTTTTCTGTTCCTGTAGCCCAATCAAATGAAATGTGTACGATGACACCTCTAGTGGCCTGCCGTCAGGTGTCCTCAGCCATCGGATCTAGCTTATCCTTTATCCTTTATCTGATCCTTTCCCATCACCAGAATCTTATCTTATCTTATCACAGAACTTCAGCTCACACCAACCAACAACTTCTCCTCCGACGGATCCCATACAGTCTCAAACTCCGCCAGGGTGGTCCCATTATTTCCTGCATGCATCTGGTTGCAGCGTCTCTCCGCCGGGCTTGCCTTCCGTAGCTCATGGATGTTTAGTGTATCATGGGGCATCACTCGGGAATTAAACTAATCGGAACGTAGGAACACCGATCCAGGTCAAGACCTGATCAAGGTCTCAGCATCTTTAACTGGAATGCTGAGGCCCGTGGCTTCCTAGCAGAAGAAGCGGAGATGTAACCTTACCTCAAGGGGCCTGAATATGATCAAGTAGGTAGAGATTCTCCAGTTGTCAATTCCAACATACGAGTCCCCGAATCTGGCGCGACCCACATCATAGGCGTGAGTCAGGGCTCACCCCTTGTATGCCAAAGAAAACAGTTATCCCTCAAGCTGTCAATGCTGACCCTCTATACTAAAGGGTATTAATTTGTATAAGACACCAATACGGGAGAAAACAAGGTCTGTCAGCAAAAGCCACCGAGTCTTGCTGTTTTTAAGGGTCAGAATTTTTACTGCGGCTGTGTTACTTGTGATGTCTTACGCACTGACCCGTTTGCTTCATTCTTAAGGCGGGAAGATGGGACGTGTGGGAACATGTATACTTTAGGGGGGTGTGGGGTTAGGCGACGTGTCTTAGGTGAAGATCAGAGTCACTTGATTGACCGGGCTCCATGCAATTGCGATCGACACAGCTGAGTGATTATTCATGACCTAACCCTGACACCCACACCTTTTGGCACCATTCTACGCGAACAACTGTCAATATATAGTATACCTCTTGAAAAGCCCATCTATGGATGAGGTGGTTACCCAGAATGCTTCGTCAAAAGCCAATGTAAGCACACGCGCAAAATATAATTCCGTTCATCTCATCGATTTAATTCTAAATAGGTGTATATTTATAAATAATAACCGCCACCCGGGTCAAGAAACAAGAAAACCGCGACATGTTCCGTCTCCAAGGAATCCAAGTATCATATCTGGATACTCTAGCTCAGAAGTGCGGCCAGAGGTCTGTCCAGGGGACACTCTTATAGGAGCCTTCGGGTAGGCTTCGGATACTAAGAAAAGACTCGCTAACAAGATACACACGGGCCGAAACATAAACTACAACAAGGAAACTTCTGATCAGAAGCCAAAGAGACGAGAAAAAAAAGCCAAACAAACGCGACCCTGGGAAATTTAGGTTTCCAAGCCAACGTAACAGCGCTCTCAACTTCAGAGTATCCATCAAGAATCTGTATGAATAAACCACGAGTCCTAGGCTGGCCACAATTAGACATGATGCCCGCCAAAGCCACTTTTCGATATCGGTCGGGAACTCGTAGTTCCATGCGGTTGAATGGAACATGCTGTATCCGATACCCAGCCAATACAAAGCCCAAACTCCTCCCTCACATTCCTCAAATGTACTGTTCAAAATCTTCACATTGGGTTGATGAACTGGAATGTTCCTGACATCAATCTCGCGAAAGCGTAGCATGCTGCCATCCTCAGGGCACTCCTCGATAAACTTGGAGAAACGTCCCCGACGCATCTCTTCAGCGGCTTCCTTAAATATTCCTATAAGCGACGGGCTATATTCCCAATCGCCACCAGCTTTCAATTTGAAACCATGACACTCGTCGTGAATCTCAAAGGGGGCGGTTGGAGGCAGCTGCCTGATTGGGTTACCATCACTAGGAACGTAGCATGTTGGGAGTGACCAAGTGTGCGCGGTAGTCTTTTCTGATAGCTCTGTGGTCTGCGTTGGACCAGGTAATGTTTTGGTGACAGTGAACTCCAAGTCATCAAAACCAGCGGTGAATATGAAAGCTGCTCTCCCTTTATCAACGCTCCCGAGAGTAAGGTGAAGCCCCACATCTTGTGGCTTTCTCCACCAGAAACAATAAACAACCACTGTGCATATGACATGAACAACCACATGCACCTCTAGCAGAGGCACAGGGAGCCCAGATATTTTCCGGCAAAGGCAGGCCACTGTGATCCACAATGCTTGGCAACAGACTAGTAGCTTCCCAACCATATTTGCTTTGCCTTTATCGGCAACGTCTTCTTTGAGCACACTGAAATCGGTCGGTAGAAGGAGCTTCTGCTTTAATAGATATTCCACGTGCTGGCCTAGAAGCGGAACTCCATGCACCTTCGAAGGATATAGAGGACATAACATAAAACCACCCATAATAGCAAAAAGTGAGCCCTCCATACCAAGTCCGCTCTCTTCTGCCTCGCCGAGGACAACCGCTCTGTAAAGCCTACACAGGGTCCGAGTCAAACTGTTCCAGACTGAAGATGATTGAGAGTTCGCCGAGGTTTTTGATGCATCACTTGGGATATCGATACCAATAGGTGCTGCAATGGTATTGGTAGTATCGACTATAGGTCTAGCGATTTCGGAAGAAGTCGGAAGTCGTAATAGTTGTAGGAGATCCCGAGCCTTGACCCATTCCCCATGTGCTATTGCTATCAAGACTTCCGGTGATAGAAGACCTACCATTACCCACACAACTTTGTTTAAAAGACGACGAAGAGGTAACGGACGGTCCAAGACATCGACGTGCATGGCAGTCCAAACGCACAGAAGTAAGGTTAAGAGCGAGCTGATAATTAACCCTATAGTACCTCTCCCCTGAGGTTCACTAACGAATGCGGGCTCTCTGCGCCCTGTGGGTGAGGCCCTCACAACTGTGTGCGACGAGACGATGAGTAACACCCCACAGACTGCTCCTCTCAGGAGTCGCCGTCTGATAGTGTGAACTGTAGCGCTTGCCATGGTATCGGGGGGAGGAACAACAGGCTGCTAGTTGGGGGTGATGAGAACTGTCGGTAAATGAACCCTCCTTTTTGTTTGTTAAGAGATCTAAGGACTGTGTTCGGGTCTGGTGTTAGCGTCTGCACATATGGGACTAGGAGGGTTTACATACAAATGTGAAGAGATTACCTGGGGGGTGGGGACTAATCAGTGAATCTTAGTTAATGGTGTGGCTAGATGAAGGTAGTCGTTATGATATATATGTAACCCTTTGACGTCCCTTCTGGTACTTAAATACAATAAGATTGGGAGTGGGTGTCTATAAAAACATGCATTGTGATATATGCGCAGCCGCAGATAAAAGTTCTACAGGACTTCCCCCGCAGTGCAGGTAGGGGGTATCTCTGGCCCAACCGCATGGTATTCTTAAGGCTGACTGCTATTACATGCCCTCCAAACCAGAGATGTTCTGGGTGTTAGAATGATATAGATTCCTCTTTGATGAGTATAATAGTTCTCACGCGCAGCTGCCTGGATCCCTCCCTACCTGCAGTTGTGCAGCACGCCAGGCTTTCTCTAGTCTGAGCGTATGCCTCGGCCCTCGCTGTGAAATAAGTGGTTCTACACAACTGCGAGCATGCCTTCCAATCAATTCTAGGTGTCTTCCCATACCTCTACCCCACGCTATGTCCTGGGCGTATGAGACATTCGCGAAACCTCTCTCATGCATTAGCGTTGCCTTTGTAGGAAGTGATTGACTAGAATAAAGCAACATTCAGCGAAGTCTATGGTATTCGAGACTTTCCGCAAATGGAGCCAGCTCCATTTTTCGGCAACTTGATTGGTGTCGATCCCAAGGCCTGCCGATCAGATAATCGAGATATAGAGCTGGTTCCATCTGCGCAAAGTTGGCCCTTTGCGTAAAAGACTCCAGAGTCTTTTCCCGGTAACCTGATTGGTTCTTATCCCCCCATTAACCAATCACACAAGTAGAAAAAGACTTTAGAGTCTTTTGCGCAAAGGGCCTAGTCTCTATTTCACAAGTAATTCCAAGACTGATAATGCAGCAGACAGCTTACCCGAACATATCTCACAGCAAAAATTGTATACCACATGACTTTCATGCATGAGAAAGATTTCGTGAATGTCTCATACGCCCAGGACATACCCCGCAGAACCCAATACCACTGCGCATTGTATTTAAGTGGGTGATTTAAGACCCCAAGGGGGTGGTAAGGTGTAGTCGCAATCTTTTCGTACCGGAGGCAAGTGAAAAGTTTCCAGGACTATTAAATGCGATAGGCGTGTGACAGCTACATGTATGTGGGTATAGAGCGGGTAGTTATATTTTATTGTAATCCAGCCAATGAACCAATTGTCTTACACGTCATAGATCAAGAACTAAAGGTACTGGGTGTGAAGCGTAAATAGTCTCCGCACTATGCTACACAAACACTTATCCTTGTCTGATACCTGACCTGAAACGGGGTTAGTAGGAAACAGGAACGTACTCTTGTATATGAGTGCATTTCATATATTTGTTGTCATTCTATGGGGAAAAATAGAGTATAAAGCCGGAAGATTGGTGGTGTTCGCCAACTTACCACCATACTTTATACCATTCTTGGGTTTACTAAAGGTTCATAGCTATGTCCTGGGTGTATGAGACACTCGCGAAATCTCTCTCATGCATTAGCGTTGCCTTTGTAGGAAGTGATTGACTGGAATAAAGCAGCATCCACCGAAGTCTATGGCATTTCACAGGTAATTTCAAGACTGATAATGCAACAAACAGCTTACCCGGACATGTTACAGCAAAAATTGGATATCACATGACTTTCATACATGGGAGAGATTTCGTGAATGTCTCATACGTCCAGGACTTAGCAGGCCTACTGGCATAGAATCGGTAAATTCTTATCTATCGCTAAGACATTCATACTTTCCCTAGTAGGGGGTAATCAAAGACACTGATAGTTTCCACCTCATATATAATCTTCGCTCCTTCCTTCATCTTCATTTTTGCTCTTCTTCCCTTTCTTCGTACCTTATCTCGTTCCGCCTTGGTTGTGTACCTTGGCCAATTTTGTCCTTTTCTTCACTTCATATTATTATATATATACAGCCTCAGAATCTTTTTGCTAACTTATTCCATCGAAAGATATATAATTCGAAAGAAATTCGCTATTAGAAATAAAATTATAATATGGCTGATGAAACTTTTGTAATTTAAATTTAAGGATAGTGGAGAGGAATAAATTTTAATGGATTTTTAGCTTTACGCTAATAAAGAAGTTTCATATTAATTATAGAGGAAGTGTTAAATAATGCAGATTGGATGTTTTCCTTAGTTTCTTTCTTTTTTCTTTCTATTTCATCTTCTTGTGATTCTCATACATAAGAATATATTTCTATTTACAGCCATAGTTTCTCGACTCTAAACTTACCTTCGCAGAAAGGCAACCCTATAGTTTCTCGATTCAGATCCTGTTCTTACTCCTGCCTTCGATTTCGCTCGCTCAAGGCTTTACTGCCATTGTCTCTTGTTCTGTACTTATTTGTCTCGCTACTTCTCGCCCTCAAGTTAGTATCTTGTTGACTACTTTTCTCCTCCAAGCATCATCATTATTATCCGTCACATCAGACCCGACATTCCATCACACTGAGCTAGGAATTGTCATCACTACCATATCAGCAAACTCAACTTGTGACTGGAATCTCCCAACAATCTCCCAGGGCTCCTGAAACTCTCCTGAAACTCTTGGATATTTTCTGAGCCTACGCCAGGAAAGATTACGAGTCAAGGCGGTCTCAATGCATCACGATAACACTACACGTCGAGATTGAACGGGCAGGGTTAGGCGAGAGGGACCAAGCGCGGAACGAAGCACGGTATTTATGACAACAGGTAAAACGAAGATTATACGCTTGAAAGCTCGGCGATAGATGACTAGTTTGATGCGGAAGGTTACAAGAAGAAAAGAAAGAAGAGAAACTCTGCAAGCGAGGGAGAGAGTTCCCTATATATAGCCCCGTAACCCCTCTGCTGACTCATCCCATCGAAACCTGTAGAACACTAAGGAAATCCTTCTATTAGAAATACATGCACACCGTTGACTCATAGAACCCCTGCAACAGAAACCCATAGAACCCCATAGAAACTCCTGACTAATCCTTCTTTCCGTAATGTCACCAAGCATACCCCACACGATGATAAGGAGACATCAGGAGACAAATAAAGTTTTACTAATGCACTTGTTATTATGGATCGGGAAGAGGAATAAAAAGTTGAGGAAATTTTAGATTCGAGACACTATAGAAGGCAAGGACTTCAGTATTATATTAAGTGGATTGGATGTACCAATCCAATATGGGAAACTGTCGAATATCACAACAAAACTGCTACTATCGATATCTTCCATATACGCTATTTCGAGAAATCGGGAGTAGGGGAAATCAAGCCTCACAGGAGTTCGTGCTTGAAGGAGGGGGTACTTTCATGGATACACTAGGTCCGGAGAACTGAAAGAGCTGATTGGACATCAGAGGTTAAGAGAGTAATAAGTCAAAATAGATTATGAAGCTTGTTACAGCGAAATATAGCATGGAATTTAGCTACGCATATGAGCCGAAGAACGGAGTAATAGGTATATAAGGGAAGGAATGGCACCTACTCCTGTACTCTGTTTCTTTTTCCTTCTCTCTTCATGCAACATCTTCTATATCTATCTACCAATATATTTCATAGTCCTTATTCTATTAGTGATTGTAACTGCCACTTCATTCCTATACTTTCTAAATATTACCTCCTCGTAAGAAGTATTGCTGTTATCAACTTGCAACTTGCAGAACAAAGTCACACCCTTATGCACTCTTAAAAGCTTGTCTATAGATTCCCTTGCAAAAACAAAAATCTATTTCAGTCAGGTGACGTATCTACCTCTAACTCTTGCTAGCATCTCTTAATGCTATGACTCTCACTCTTTCATCTCTTGTCGTTTCCTTATTCCTAATATTTATAGGTTTATAATGATTAGACTGTGTTGGCTTTTATCTCATAGTATGGAATGGGGTTTGTAGAGTAGGGTTCATGGAGCGGTAGGAACGAGGGTTCATCAGCAAGACTTTATTTATTCCCTGATGTCTACTGGATCTCTGGACAATCTAAGAAGATCTGGGAGACTATTAGAAGACTCCAATCATAAGTTGAGTTTGCTGATTTTGGCTTCACTAGTTGAACTTCACTTGTTGAACTTCTCAGGTTGGAAGTTATAATATTGTACTCTCCTCCTCCTACCAGTATATGGAGGTAGTGCTCTCCTCTCTTGGACTGATATCACCCAATCACAATTTACATAACTCTCAACCAATTGCGAGAGCATCTCCAGACTTACCCTTACACCCCTATATATCCATTACTAGTACTTTCAGTGAGAATAGATTTGCGGCAACACTTTTATTGCAACTGACTTTAATAAACATAGCTACTTTGCATATACTCCTAGAACTTGTGCCCACTTTTATTATTAATACATTATCTAATCTATTTCAGAGTAGCTTCAATTAGTACATTTGTAGCCTTTACAGGTATTATATTCTACTATCACGGCTCCGCCTCCTGCACCTCGCCTCCCACCAAGACGCCTTCGGAACAGGGTTGTTATATAGTATCGGTTGATGTCGGAAGTAGGAAGATGGATTAGGAAGAAGTTCGGGTGGTAGAATGTAAGCACTAGGAAGGATGGGGAAGTATCGGGATAGAAGTATGGTATTGGGGATAGTATGGGTAGTACGGAGGTGTAAGAGTTTCTATGGGATTCTATGGATATGAGTCAGCGGCGTGACGGGGTAGTTGTATATATAGGCTCGTTCTTTCCTATGTTTTTGCCTCTCTAGGCAACGTCTTCTTCTGTTAGCAATATACTACTTTGGCTTTAGCCCTCCTGTCCACCTCACCCCTGAACCAGAACCTGAACTCGAACCTGCCTTGCCTCCGGTATATCCCGAGCCGACCCTGTCCCTGTCCTGGAACCCCGCCCCCAGTCTCACCAGTTACCCTGAACCCGACCCCGCCCCGTTAGATCTACTCTTCCATCTAGGCTCTCTTAATTGATTATTTGGTATTGGGAAAAGATTTGCATAATACTATTTTGGCTTTTAGTATTTTTTAAATCTTTTCAATAAAGTTGAAGTCCGGTGACATTATAAAGTCTTGGCTTTAAAATAACGCGAAATATTTCTTCCTTTACATCGCCAGTTGCAGTTGTCTCTCTACAAGATAACCTCCGCCCACAAGAAAAGTTCGTTTCTCCCACAAGAACCTCGCCAGGCCATGGACGCTGCCGCTTATCGCCTGAGGCCAGTGAGCCTCTGAGATGATCCCACCACACCACCTCCCTACAGAACCTCGCCAGGAGACTCCAAGCCTCATACCTGAGCTCCTGGAGCCCCTGAGAGGATCCTATTACCACCATCTCCTCAAGCAACCATCTCGCCAGGCTGAGACGCCAAGGTTCTGGAGTCTCCCTGAGTCTTGAGCCCCCTTGAGAAAGACCTCTACCACTACCATCTCCTAGAATCTCGCCAGGGCGGATGCGCCAAGGCTTATCGCCTGGAGGCGCCAGAGCCTTGAGACGATCCTACCACACCATCTCCTACAGAATCTCGCCAGTGCGGAGACACTGCTTCATACGCCTGAAATTTTCCTGGAGCCTGAGAGGATCCTATTACCACCATCTCCTTACAAGAACCTCTCGCCAAGCGCTGAGACTCCAAGCCTTTTACGCCTGGAAATACCTTCTCTCCACCGATTATTCTCCCCACCCCTCAAGTGTTGCTATTGTTTCTCGAGAAAGCACCCACCACCGCTTCCAAGATTCATCGCTCGAGAAAGATTCATCAGCTTAGAAACCAACTTCGCGCTAACTATTCAGCTAAATTCATTCCACGACGCAAATCAATCCTAGTATTTACAAGCCGCTTTCTCCATCAACTTCGAATAGCGAGCCATTCCCAATACGCGTAATATTCACTACCCATACCAGGCTATCGAGTCCCAGAAATTCTTGCTTTCCAAAAGCTCCACCACACACGCCCATGGACGCCTCTATTATCACGGTTTCGATTATAGCCTCTAGCCTACCCGAAGACGCCCTCCGAAAGACTTCAAATGCTTTTCTGACGATGATATCAAGAACCCAAATCCAATCGCTCTTACTCCCCGCTTGAATACTACATCTCCAGACAAATAAGATGATTTAAACTCATATACGCCCTGCCTTTTGGAAACGTAGATAAAGACCCGCAGACACCTGAACCTTTCCACACGTACTCACTAACGCTTCTCCCCTTCCGCAAAGTTTCTCACGATCCCGTGATTCGCTGTGATATTCTCTCACAAGCTCGACCAAATATTCTACTCATTCTGTTAAGATCCGCTGAGCATCATATACTGCTTGATTCTCGCGATGGATTGCAGTAGCTTCCAGAATGGAGTCGAAAGATCGATAAGTGACGCTCACAGAACCTTTTTCCGCCTTCCTGGTCTCGAAAGATCTCAAGAACTCCCCAGAGTTGTCGCGATGCTCTCCAGAGTGCCACCACTACCCGCCGGAGTCCCGACGATATCTTTCGCGCTCAATATTCAGATTCTAGTGCTTAATCGCCGCCCGCCATAGTCCAGGATTTGGGTCGCCGACCTTATTCGACGCTCTATACGCTTCGATCCTACAGATACGGGCTTTCGCCATATCTCATGAGAACATCGAATGCTACCAAAGCGCCCACACGCTCCCTATAACGTGATAGCAGGTGCAACTTAACGGTTTGAAGGCGACCTTCACGGATCTCAATCTCCCAGAGGCAAGTGGTCAGCCTGAGCCTTCCTGTTTCCGCCTCGCCCGCCTCAGATCATTCTTCGCTCATTGTCACAATAAACTCAAGGAAGATATCCTCAGACTTGTGAAGTCCTGAGATATCCCTCAGATAGTCTAGCAGATCCTCAGATGACTCTATACTGCGCCATCAAATGAAAATCTATCAACGAACAGACACATTTTAGCGCCTTCCCAAAGTCTCACAACAAGCAAGACGGCCTCAGAAAGAATCATGAAGACTTCTGCGACAATCCGCCAAGATTCCGTGATTCCTTTCCTCGCCATCATTGCCGCTCAGAAGCGCTTATTTGCAGATCGCAGTTCCCGGTGATATGCCAAGTAATCGACGCCCAGTTCCGAACGCTGGCCCAATCGACATGCTTGAGAACGCCTGAACCCACTCCATCATGTGTTTTAATGATAAGCAGATATTTATTGTTGGAGTGCCAGCTCGCTGACTCAAGATATCCCGTAAAAGATCAAGATAGTTTTCACGACTTCGACATACGACGGATCATTGACTTTGCCGGCTTCCCCTAAACTCCCTAACCATATCCTCGATAGCTTACGATCGCGCCGCGTGATATCGCCCATGCTTCCCCATGACGTAATTCCCACCTCACATCTAGTGCAGAATACGATATTTTGCAAGGATGATGTCGCTGACGGCAAGAATCCAAAGATAGACCGGAAGAGAGGCGTCAGGACGTACCATCCGCAAGAGGCCATCACCTCCGCCTCAGATCTATCTGCCTCGAAAACGCTATCGAGAAATACAGAATATTGACTGACTACGGAAAGAAAGATATCGCATTCGCTTCCTCAGCTGAGCAAGAATAACCCTGCGAGAATTAATGAAGCCCTGAGGCTTGCCTCAAGACCGGTGAAACACATACTAATCGTCAAATAGACGGCCAGCCTTCTTTCCACTAAAATTTGTCAAAAGCAGACCGTCCGACGCCAAGATACGATAGACCACGAGATCCTTCCGTAGACAGATTCTGTTTTAGACATTAGCGCTTGCAAGATTAGCGCCGCTTCGCAAGACAGGAAGCTTCACCGGTTTCCCACCACCACCGCCAGATGATTTCTCCATACATCCTTTCCTCGACTCAAGTTATATTCCATCACCGGCAGACACTAAGTTAATTCCTGAACGCTCACGGCCAAGACCGACAATCATAATTGTTAACGGTCATGTAGAAGATTTTAATTATTTGCCCCTATTTCAACCTCGAACGCCGCCACCGATTTTCCCAGATAATCATTCATTTCGTCTAACCTTCGATAGCCCCGCCAATTATAGAAGATCGCCTATCACATCGCATTTAAGAAAGAACTGCCGACAAGTTTTCATACGCCGGATAAGATGTAAGTAATAATCCCAAATTCAGATGCTGAGCTGGGCCACACGGCCTCAAGGCGCCTTGAAAGATCGCAAGATACTCCTGAGACGAACAATGTTCTCCCTCAAGACCTTCATAAATATTGTTCAAGAACCTCTCTCATCATTCTCCGAATCCCGTGATGAAAGAGGTTCGATTCGAGATCCGAATGGCTTGCTCCGCAAAGTAGCTTGCTTCCGCTTTCTGGCCATCAAGACTATCTTTAGTCGGACTGAAGAACTGGCCTCGTACCAAAGAATTTGATCGTTTCTACGAACCATTCATCCGCTTTCACGCTAGCAGAATCTGAGATGCTTATCAAAACTCAAGTTGCTATTATAACATTTTGCAGAAAGCGACACATAGACTTCATCACAAGAAATAACGCTTTGGAGGCAGTCGGAGTTATGGCCATGGTGCTGAAGTTTTATTTTACCCCGCAGCCTATCCTCGCCGCCAAGACATCGATATTGTTTGCTTCCCACAGACTTCCAGATATCAAAACATCACATCAACAGACAGCAAACACTATTGCAAACAACGCCTTCTGAAAGACCCGCCACTGCCTTCTAAAAGACCTGCATCCGGTCTTAAAGATTCCCGACGCTCCCAGAAAGATTCAAGACCGCTTGCAAGAATGGCGAAACCCGTAGAGAAATTAATTGGACTTGAAAGATACTCCAGCATGAATCGGCCAGAAACCAACGACACAGCGCAGAAGCCGCTAATGACATCATACGGATATCGATATCGCGAGGCTCGGAGTGAGGCTCTAAAGACTTTGGAAATAGCTTCCTAGAAGATCAAACCTGAAATTAATCCGACTCTACCACTACTCACCTCCAAATCACCACTTTCAAATCACCGCTTAATTCATCGCCCGATTCACCGCTTAATTCATCGCTGATTCACCGCTTTCATCGCTTTCGATTTCAAGCTCATCGCTGATTCACTACTTTCAATTCACTTTCAACTCATACCAACCAAGATGGAGTTTACTTCCATAAATAAGCGCCCAGTCCCCCAATTCTATAAAGATCTCATCATACCTATAGCTATCTCAGATAGTGAACTCCCAAAGAACCATCAAAGACCACCGCAATCTTGAAAGACTCCAGAGAACCCCATGACAAAGAACAGCCATAAACGCAGCGACATATAATGACGACTTCATCCAAATGACGGAACCGCCTCCTATCCTACACCAACCAAGGCGCCCCACGCCAAGAGAAAGAAGATATCGGCGCCAAGGCCTGCGCTTAATTAGTCCCGAACTTCCCCATCCAAATATAGAATGGAGAGTGAAGTTGAAGAGACCCAACCGTCCGAGAGTTCAGATTCTGAGTTATCAAGCCTAAGTCCCCTGAGCAGCTCTGATTCAGAACCTGTCTCCTCCGCCCAGAAAGCAATCGCCCGGAAAGCAGCCGCCCGGAAAGCTACCGCCAGTACCCAGAAAACCACCGCCAGTACCCAGAAAGCAACCACCAGTACCCAGAAAGCAACCTCCCGGAAAGCAACCTCCAGTGCCCAGAAAGCAACCGCCAGTACCCAGAAAGCAAACCTCAGTGCCCCCCAACGCATATCAAAAAGGTCCAGAATGAGCCGCCTTGCACAGAAGTCTAAAACCACCTTGGGCCTAGCCGGTACGAGCAAGGTCTATACTACTCTCCGCAACGACCTCACCGCGCGCATGATAGCCACAGGCTGGGTGAACAAGACCAAGTCTGGTATGGTCCAATTCAACCAGTTATGCAGCTGGCTTATAGCCACCGAGTTTTTGAAACATCTTGCCCCTATATGGAGGGGTGAAGAAAGCCCTGCTAAGAAAGACCTGTTGGATGCCCTGAAGTGGCTCATCAGTGACGTTGGAACCAAGGAGAGGCAGTCTAGAGGCAATGGCATGCGCGAGTTTAGGGCCAGGCATGGCAATACCGACGAGCTTCCGGAGGAAGGGGCATCATCACAGTCCCAAGGGCAATCGCGGGTGCCCCTGGAGCAATCCCGACCCAGCATTACGGTAACCGTAGTAGACCCTGATTTTTATGGAGGCCACCACCCCAGTGTAACGCCTGAATACTTTGGGACGACGAGGCAATGAGCCTAACTCATGTGATCATGACCGAACCCACCTTCAATGAAATTTTGCAGGGTAATACTAAAGCATACCCCAGCGGTAGGGTTATCAGGTCTATCCAGGAGCAATGGAGGATGCCCCTGAAGGGCAGGCCCGAGGAGCGCCCAGATCACCGACAGCGGTGAGTGCTGAGTGTTGGTTGCAAGACACTGCCAGACCCCGCAGGATACTGGCCATTCTCCACAGGGCAGGCACGGCTGCCGTCGATGGTCTAGAGACCCCACCCGCTCGCAGGTCTTTCCCCACATACTGGAGGAGGACTACACTCTCGTCGACCTGCCGGCAGAGGGTACCGAGTTCGATCCAAATGTCAGGGTCACAGCCACCGGGCGCAGGATACAGTTGTCTCAGAATGACATAGGTTTCCAGAAAGTCCTCCACGAGCTCATAGTACGCCGATAGGCAGCAGGGCGGCATCGACCACCTTACGCCACTATACCTTCTAAGTTCCCCAGAGCTTGGGTCTTGACGACCCGGATTTCTAGTTGAAGATCCTGACTCACGAGATAGCAGAACGGAGAGCAGCTAAGAAAAGCGCTTAACGCGATACTACTGAGGCAAGCTAAAGATTGTTATGTTTCCTACTATATTTAGTGATGCTTTGTTGATCCGTTCTCTGCTCCAAGGGAAGTCGCCACTGCCTACAGGGCATTCGTATTTGTTGTTAAGAAGTTTTGTCGCTCCGCTATCCTTTCCGGAGGCTTTGTTTTGATTCATGTTAACATTATCATCTAGGCAAGCAATAAATTTGTTTTTGCACTCCAGAATCAACGCTTCGGCAGTCGCGAAGTTCCCAGTCAGTGATTCACAGTGCTCCTGTGTCAATGAACAGTGCTCCCCAGTGAGAAGTGCTCGCAGTGAACAGTGCTCCCAAGAGCGAGGAGTGCTCCAGTAGAGCGAATATTCAACGAGATGAAGTGAACTTCCGAAATGATAGTACGCGACGACGCCTTAATTCCATATTAGGCTAGCGGAAAATTTTCACGCCAAGAAAATAGTCTACTAACCTCAAGACTTCCTTTCAGGGCACAGCTCTGCCCTCAGAAGACTGGCCAACACCTCCTGATAATCAAGATGCTTCTAAGAAGAAAGCTGCCTCTTCCCATCAAGCTAGTGGAGGGGATCCCAATGCGAATGATAAACGACCTAAGACCCTCCCTACTACTGGTGAAGTTTTTAATGAATCAGATCGTATCACCGAATTGAATGATGACGGTTCAACCACAGACTTTGATGATATACCGGAGGTGCCACTGATGGCGCCGCCACCGGTGCCTCCACCACCATTTTCACCTCCCAAAGGTGCTCATGAATGGTTTATAGTCGACAGACAGGTATTATTCAACATTCCGGAGGAAGATCAAGGAATGCAGGGCGGATATCGGCGACCAGGAGGAAATCCTCAGAAAGACTCTTTCCGGCGACGATACCAACTATTCACAGACTCCACAATCAACCCGACATCAAGAAGTCAAGGGCGGTAAGAGGCCCCCATCAGCACTGGCTACCACTGCCAGCCAAGACCGCAACTACGCCAAGAAAGCCAACGGCAATGTAATGGAGAATTGCCTCATCGGATGTTGAATTGTTCGCGTTCGTGATAGTAGCCATTCCTTCAAGCTGCCTCTTGCTAACTGATAAGTGGGTGACGCAGAAAGGAAACCGTCCCGGGCGGCTAAACCCATGAGAAACCGAACGGCGATTCTGGACGGCCCGGATTCAAGACACGAGCCGCAGAAACATCCGCGAAGGTTCGAGAAGAGCGGCAGAAATGGCAGAAACATCCGCGAAGCCGCTTCGAAAGAAGCAGAGAGCAGAAACATCCGCGAAGCGTGAGAAGAGTGCATCATGACGCCGCCGCTGCACATAGAAAGACTAACTACTTTTTTACGAGCCGACTTCTGAATATACGCTTCACGCGCCAACCATGGCGGTGCTCTCGAGAGCAGATCACGGACGCCGCTGCCGCACAGAGAGACTAACTACTTTTTTATGAATGACTTCTGAAAATACGCCCCCCAGACGCCAATCCAGGAGTGCCTCTAGAGCAATGGAGAGTGCCACACGGGATATCGCGCTACACAAGATCACTTACCATGAAATGACCTCAACGTTTCCCTCAAACCAACCATACGATTTAATGTCGGAATGAGAGTACGGAATCAGGTTATCAGCAGTGGTCTAGAGAAGAGGAGCAACCACCACCATCATCGCAAGAACCACCATCATCAGGGCAGCCACCTCTGCCCGGATATGAATCTCCACCTGCCTAGATATTGACGAGCTTTCGCAGTGACATTCCCTCCCAGGTTCGTCAGAAGCAGTAACTCGAGTGAACAGAAGACACTCCCCGTGCAGGCTCAGCGAAATAACGAGAACGCAGTGTCTCTAATCGGCGAACATACTCTACTTCCGAACCCTTTCCAACTCGCGGCGCCTCGCCTCTGGTAATATGAAGAAGCGCTAACAGACAGGTTGCACGCCAGAACTCGACGGCGCTTATAATTACAAGTGAAGACACTGGGCATTCTCGGCAAGGGCACTGCCCAATGCTGGCGACACTACTAAGATGAATAGGCCAGAGCGCCCACTCGCCGCCACATTTGATGAGCGAGGTCAAAAGCCGGATCGCCGACGGAACCATTTATGGGTTTTCAAAATTCGATGTCAGATGGAAAGAGTCAAGCGTGAATTTTCTCCTGCAAGCGACCGTTTTATTAGCCATCCAGACCACTATGACGACGCTTTTTGCCCATAGAAAGATTCGGGAGTGCCCAGAGCATTCGGGAGTGCCTGCAGAAATTTTGAGGAGTACCGACAACCTGTAGACATATCGCTGCCGGTTTCTGACCAGAGATCGCGACATTCTTTATTTCAAATTCTTCGACGGTATCGTGACGCGTTAGAGACCCTGAGCTTTTAGGATGGATAACACCTACTCTGATTTGTCCGATATCTACGGCGATCTAAGATGGAATTCGCTACTTTATCGACGCCAGATGTGAGACATCAGAAAGACTTTCAATCTCAGAACGGCAACAGTGAAGAAGTAGTGCCCTAGTGCTACGGAGGGCATTCACGAAATATGATGGTACTAGAAACATTCACGATGACGATGAATACATTGAGGGCTCAGAAGAGAAATGAATCCAGGAGGCTTGTTTTGAGTTGATCACGAGAATCTCGAGATAAGCGTAAGAATCACCATTATAAGATACAGCAAGCCACCCGACTAACCTCGCCAGATACGGAAGGTAATCCTGGAGGTATATACCAGAGAGGCTTGAACGAAGATGATGACGACTTGTCACGATCTGGCAGCATTCCGGAAGGCTCGAAAACAATCAGCAGAATAGCCAGTTCCTGAAATCCCTTTGGATGACGGCGAAGACGATGATTTGGTGATCGACGCTCGACTCAGAGGCGTAGACCTCGGCTCTACTGTGGAGACGATCTTGGAGGAAGATGGCATGATTCATACATGATAGAATTACCTGTGATACGACTATTAGTAGTTCATATCTATCTTTAGCTGGATTCAGTAGTATAGGAGTAGTTTGAGATATCAATAAACACAGGAGCCCTGAAAGATTCCCGATCGCCATGAGAAAGACTGGCGACTACCTTTAGAAGATTAATAATCGCTGCAAGATACACCAGTGACAGAATAGGGGTGCCAGGAGATAATATAGTCCTGCGAGATAAGAGAGTGCGCCAGAGATATTATAGTGCCCTCAGAGATAGAGTGCGCCAGGAGATAGTAGAGTGCCCCAGTGATAGTAGAGAGCCAGAGATATTATAGTGCCTCAGGAGATAAGAGAGCGCCAGAGATAGCAGAGAGTCATTTCTGCGATAGTAGAGAGCCAGGGGATGACGAGAGTGCCAGGAGACGATGATAGTGCTGCCAGGAGATGATAGTGCGGCCGGGCGGGCGCCAGGCGCTGGTGGAAACCGGTCTCTGGCGGAAAGACTCCTTTCCTGGAGACGCGGTCTGTGTTTCCAACGCCTGGAGCGCCAGGGACGCCAGGCGCGCCAGGCGGAGACATGTGAGTTTGCTGATGTAGTTCTTTCTTTCTTTTCTCTTCATCTTGTCTTCCTGTTATCTCAAAGTATAGGAATAAACTCCTATTCATAGCTGTAGTTTCTCTTCTTCACACTTGCCTTCGCAGAGGGCACCTCCATAAATCAGCAACACTTCATTTGTCTCCTGAGGTCTCCTGAGCGTCAGGAGACCAAAGAAATATCAAGGGGTCTCAGGAGACTCTCAGGAGACACAGGAAACCGTTGGGAGACTCCAGTCAGAAGTTGAGTTTGCTGATGTAGTTTCCCTGATCACTGTTGACGTCCTTACTTGATCTTCCCTTTTTCTGTCTGACTGTATTCTTTCCTCTTCGTTCTCGCTCTCAATCTTGCCTTTGCCTTCGTCGGTGCCTGAGCTTGTATCTGCCCAGCTCTCGTTCTTCCTCGTCAGTATCAGCAAGACTTCATTTGTCTCCTAATTTCTCTTGAGCCTCAAGAGAATTAAAAATTATTGAGGAGTCTAGCAGATTCTCAGGAGACCTAAGAGACTGCTGGGGGACTCCAGTAACAAGTTGAGTTTGCTGATGAGTGTTCTCATTGTGCAAGGCTGTGCTCCTCGGGTTACCTTGCGTTGTCATTCTCATCTGTCATGTTGCTCTCAGCTATTCCATCACAGTAATTCGAGGAGTACAGCTAGTACAATGAGAACATTGATGAGGAAGAAAAGAGAACTGGGCAGGCACAAGCACAGGCACAGGCAAGGATAAGGCAATGGCAGATATAGAAGATGCAGGACATAGTCAAGGACAGAGCAATAACAGAGGTAGGGGGCGTAGGGCAAAGCAAGAAAAGCGAGGACTAGGTAAGTGTGACGGAGTAGCTGGATGCAATATGACAGATGACAATGATGATGCCAGGTAGCTCAAAAAGCACAACCTATCACAATGAGGACACTGACGAAGAAGAATAAGGGTCAGTTGGGCACAAGCACAGGCACCGGCGTTTCACGGATATGCTAGGGTGGAAAGGTTGGAAGGATTGGCAAGGCTGGGATTACTGTACGCTAGGAGTTAGAGTTGAATCAGGATAGATTCTATGGGTTTCTGTTAGACGAAGGGGTGGGCCATAGTTAGGTTAGGCGAGGTTATGAGTTGGGCTTGGCTGTAGAAATGGGGGATATATAAGAGAGGCAATGGCACCTATTCCTGTACTTTCTTTTCTTTCTCTTTTCTCTTCACGCAACATCTTCTGTATCTACCTACCAATACATTATTGCCTTTATACTAGTGACTATCGTTGTTCCTCTACGTCCTCTTACATACTTCTCCCTCTTGGAAGTATCGCTGTTACCCACTCTATACCTTATTACTGTGACAAGAGCTATCTATTGGTCTCTTCGCTTACACGTCATGATCAAAGGCTTTTTGTGGACCCTCTGCCTCACTCTACTGCTACTAGAATTGCGCACTCTGCGGAACGAAGCTATACCCCTGACGCTCCCTTAAGACGGCAAAGGCAAAGGCAAGAGTAGAGGTAGAGGGCGCAGGGCAGGAGAAGCAAAGACCATATAAGAAGTCCAACAGGAATCAAAAGAGCTATGAGGTCGCCTTCTTTGCAGGCAAGTTTAGAGAGAGGAAACTATAGCTATAAATAGTAGTATATTCTTATTTATCGAGATAGCAGGAAGACAACACAGAGAGAAAATAAAGAAAGAACTAAAGGAAAAGTCTTCCTGCGCCATTTAACACCCTTCTTCACCAGTCCACCAAGCCTCACATCTCCACCTATAGAAAACCATAGAATCCTATTGCAACCACATATCGTATTCCCCGCCCACCATCGACGTCTCTATCCATATTACAAATCTATCACGCCACAGAAACTCATAGAGCTTAATAACGACATCCCTTCTTCGTCGCCTTCCATACTTGCTTACCATTGCCTCAAACATCATGATAACGCTTCGTCTACCGAACCATCAGAACTAATACTAAGACACCAAGACAGGAGGGCCTCGGACATAAGTCAAAATAGCTAAAGAGTTGCCTTTCTACGAAAACAGGTTTAGAGGCGAGAGGTTTATGGTTATGAATCGGAGTATGTTCCTATGTATCGAGATAATAGTAAGACAATATCAGCAAGATTTCACAAGTTTCAGGAGATTATAGGGATTTCGGGAGACTCAGGAGACTGTCAGGAGACTCAGGAGACACCAGTCACAAATGGTAAAGCTTGCTGATGAAGACAGAGAGAAAAGAAAGAAAGAGCTAACGGAAAAGCCTTCCCGTGCTAATTAACACCTTGGTCTCAGTATTTTGGGATCTGTCTTGACGATCCGGTAGGCAATGTATGGTTGCAATGGCTAAGGAAGTGTTAAGCGAGGTGGGGAAGCACTAGGGAAGGGATGTCATCATAAGGTTCTATAGGCTTCTATAGCGTGATGGATTGGTAATATAGGTAGAGGAGGTGGTGGAGGGGAGTACGAGGTGTGGTTGCGATGGAATTCTATGGGTTTCTATGGGCGGTAATAGAAGTCTTGGCGGACTGGTGGAAAATAGGTGTTAAATAGCGGGCTAGGACTTTTCTTTTAGTTCTTTTCTTTCTTTTCTCTCTGTCTCATCTTCCTATTATCTCAATAAATAGGAATTTACTCCTATTCATAGCCATAGTTTCTCCCGTCCAATCTCACTTTCGCAGGAGGCAATCCTATAGTTCTTTTGATCTTCGTTGAAGTTTTTGCCTGATCTTCACTTCTCCTCGCTTCGTCTCCTACTACGATCTCTGTTCTCGCCGCCTTTGCTTCGCTTTGCCTTTGTTTCGCTGCCACAAGGCTTTCACCTGGGCCTCATCGTCTCATCTCAGATCCTCATCAGACAACGCCATTCCCTAAAGTTTCACCCTCAAGATCATCGTTATCATCTGTCCGGTTGCTCCTAGCAACTCCGTCACAACCCTCCTACGCCAGTCTACTACAATTTATACTGCTATTCATAGAATCTCATAGAAAAATACTTGCTACCATACCTCGCATACCTCCCCACCATCTCTATTATTTACATTACAACTCTATCACACCATAGAACCTCATAGAACTCAATGATGACACCCTCACTATATTGCGTCCCCTTCTTGCTTAACATTTCTTTATTGGTTTAACGGAGCAGCATCAGCAAACTCAACTTGTGCCTGTAGTCTCCCTACAGTCTCCCGAATCTCCTGCGAGTCTCCTGAGACTTTTGGATATTTTTTGAATCTCCTGAGGTTCAGGAGACATCAGGAGACAAATGAAGTCTTGCTGATGAGAGTCGGGTTCAGGCGTAATGGGAAGAAAACCAAGATCGGGGCAGGTTTGGCTCAGACTACTAGTATATCAGAAGTGAGGCGGGTTCAGGTTAAGGTTCAGGTACCAGAGACGAGGCGAGGACAGGAAGGCTGAAGCCAAAGTAATGTATTGCTAACAGAAAGAAGATATTGTCTAAAGAGGCAGAAACATAGGAAAGAACAAGCATTATATATACAACTATCCCTTCGCACCAATTACTCATGCCATAGAATCTCATAGAAACTGCTACACTCCCGTACCACCCATACTATTCTCGATAACCCCAATTCCATCCCGTTTCTACCTAATCCTCTCTAGCGCTTACATTCTATTACCCTAACTCTTTCCTAACCCGTCATCTTACTTTCGTCATCGACTGATACTACCCAATAACCCTGTTCTGAAGATGCCTCAGCAGAAGGCAAGGTGCAGGAGGCTGAGCTGTGATAATTGGTTACCACAGCGCTTCGACTACCGAGTCCTCAGAACCAATACCAAGAGCCAGGACATCAGGATAGTAACAAGTGAATATTGACTTATTTGAAAAGAACATTTTTTCGCTAAAAGTGTATAGGATTTGCGGCTTTGACTAGCGTTTGCAGTAGCTAGGTTGACGATAATTTGACGGACAATTGCATCAAATTTAATCGGACAATGAGAATAATGAGATGCTTTGAGACTTTTGTCTGCGAGAGGATCATGATTTGTTCAATTTTTCTCCGCTTATGTATTTGCATGCTTAACATTATAGTCAACCGTAGTTCTTCTTTTCCCTGGAAGCCTTGGAGCTGCAAGAACTACTACTGCACTTTGCTTTCCCAATCTAGTATCATTGTTTCTTGAATGTCTATTCTGTCCTGGCATTCCGATTCCTACTACTAATTGCAGCAAGTCTGGAGTTTTTAATGGATCTTATCATTTTGGTATACAGCTATACCTCGCTATAACAAACCCCGCTATAAGAAAAGCCTTGCTGTAAGAAACAACACACAGGGTACGCGCTAAGGACTCTGCACCAAAATCTCACTTGCCATAAGAAATTTGGGGGGATTTTTGCTATAAGAAACAAAAACCTCTGCCACCTTGGCGTTTCTTATAGCGAGGTGTCGCTGTATGGTTGTTTGTAGTTGCGTTGCGCGGGGATGGAGCCTGAGGCTCGCAAGTCTCAACTGGCATGGCTAAAGTTGATTGGTTCTTACTATCAGTCTCGAATGTGAGGTCAACTATTTACCCCAATCGCCTTTAAATCTTTTCAACAACACCTTGAGTTCTCTTAATAGATCCCCACCGAAAATTCTAGTCACTTCTTCGCCACTTTGTGAAGTTCAGCAAATACCAATAAAATAAGGTCTCGGCGCCTAGCCCTGGGGCGTTGATCAGTGTTGATCACAGCACGCCGAGACTCCATGTTCTGGTTCTTTCTGCTGCACCCGAGTATGGTGCCGAACCTGGCCAAGTAGAACCTGTGATTGTTAGTTAGGTAGGTTCTACATACATAAGCCATGATTCCACTTGATCCAATTATTAGTATCCATGTGGCGATCATCACGAGTGCAATAAACAAGCCCTCTTTGCCCCTTTGCCCCTAACGCCAAGTGTTTGAACAACACGCCTCCTCAGTCCTCCGGCATTTAGATCGCAGTAATAGGTTATTTCAGCGGGCTGAGAACCCCCGCCTTGCCTGTCCAATTTTGCCATCAAGTCTGCCTAGATGATCTAGAAGCACAAGATGCAATTGACTAATCTAAAGGCAAATACTCTCGGCCCAGCTGCCTCATATTTTTGTTTTACGTCCTGGTTCCAAACAGAGATGCAGAAACTGCCAAATAGCAATGGCTTCGAGGTAACGGCGGTTTAAGTGGGATCTGCAAAATTACCACATCTTTCATACTTCTGGCTATACAAGTGTTTGCTGAGCCCCTTTCATATCTTCTTGAGTGCCATTCATACCACATTTGAAAGTGTTATGAGGTGATGACTACGATAATTAGTACAAGCTACCCGCATATTCTCTATTGGTAGAGCTCTGAAGTTGCGTCCCTCCGCTCGGGGAAATTCATATGATAAGCAGCGGTAGCATGATGTTAAAATCTCCCCAAGATACTACAGTATTGCAAAAGGAGCATGCGTTGAGAACATGGCTCAGGCTATGGCTCAAGAGCTCAAGAAGCTATGGGAAGCAGGTACGTAAGTAGAGTTCGACGTTTTCGTTTTAAAGAACTAGCTAATCAACCGACAGGTGCTGGGACACATACTAAACCTGCGGTCGCTTAGCGACGGGGCACCAGCCGGCTATCACCCATATCTGTGTTTTACCACAAAAAAGCTGGGAGATTTGTTAGGTTCATAAATTTCACTGCACTGGCAAAGGCATAAACATTGGAAGCCATTATAATCTTTATTTTTTTCTGACTATTATTTCCTAGGTTCTAAAGAGCTGTTTTGATCCTTGTCCCGTTACCAAACGACCAAACGACTACAGGTTTGTGCTAGTGTCTAGGCTAACGGTGGTACAAAGATAGAATCCCTTGGGGTTAGCACTCCCGGTAGTGCTTCTCATTAACCGACTTCGATTCCCGGAAGTGGAACCTTGGGTGTTTCCCCCTGCGTTTCTAATGTACTCGATTAGCGCGACAAGTAATGTGTGCTGACCTAGCGTATAAACGTCTATCTAGGTGCTCTAGTTGTTGGGCTCATTTTCTGCGCCCCCCCCCCCCTCCCCCTGCGAGAGGCGCCGAACGGGGTTTCTATGCGGCCCATTCTTTGCAGCAAGTCTATAGATTCTCAGGAAAATTATATATCAGGGTTGCCGGTATTACCCCCCGAGCCTGGTTTTTCTTGGTAGTAGTGCTAAGAAGAGTAGCACGTAGAGCTATGCTGAGTTTTGGATCTAGAAAGTGAGATTTTGAGAGTCATAAGGAGTGAAGAAAGTGAGATGGGGGACAACACCCTGCCTTCTTGCGGTGTATATGTGACTTATAAAAGGTTTGCTAATGCTTCCAGAGGGAACGAGCATTGAATATTTCTGGGTTAAGCTTAGGAAGGAATAAAAAAAACCTGCAGTGATAGACGTAACTAGCTAATAACAGAATCAAGGGTATGTATATTCAAGAATCAAGGGTCTGTGGGTGGTTTCTACTTATGCCTGAAGCCTCTAACTGGCTCCCTTGAGAATCTCTCTCTTAAGAACCTGTGTAGTCTACCTCTCGAGGTGAAACCGCAAAGACCCCATACAACCCAAATCTCCACATGTACTTACATTTAACGATCTTGTTGTTTTGGCATGACATGAATACATGTGCTTACTTGGGGCATAAAAGCGTGGGCCTGTATTACACACTGGTACGGCCAAATAATCCAATAAACACTCGGGGGTAACTAACTGGGTGGGATATTCAGCTTTGGGTTGATTATTATTACTAAACTTCATACAGCTTTGGATTGATTAGCTGTCTATTGAGCCTCACAGCCGGACTGGGCCAGACCTGGGCTGTTAATTACCGCAAAAGTCCGTTGGATAAGACCAGAGGTTCGCAGTGTAAGCCACACCATTGTTCTGTGGCTTATGCCGTGAACCTGTAAGAACAGGCCGGTCTTATCCAATGGACCTCTGCAGTACCTTGCAATTGAGGTCTAATGAAAGTACAATAGATGACTTCCCGTAGAAATTTAGATTCTAATCTGAACGGAGCGGGAGGGGTCGGTTCGGATCTCTAGACTTCAGAAACCTAGAAACCAGTATTAATATGGTTGGTTCGTGAGCCTTTGCCAGAAAATCTAGGCTCTAAATTTTCTACGGGAAGTCATCCCGCACTGCCGAGGGTCGTCGGACAACTCCGGGATTCAATCACTACGTACCTGAGATCTGAGATCTTTTGGGATACAATTACTGTATTTATCCTTCTCTGCATTAACCGCTTCCTTGTCTAACCAGAACCTCTCCCTCGCACAGCCTGAACCCGTACCGACTTTTCAATTCAACGTAAATCGTAGGGTCTTGAGATTACTGATCTCGGACATGGGCGATACCTATCTTTCTATGAGCGCCTACATATACCCCTACCCCCACCTTGAAGGGGACCTGTCTCTCAAACCTCTTCTGCGATGCATTGCTCACTCGGCAAGTGCGCCTCTGCCAGTCATGAATCGGAAATTCCGTCCGCAACGGCCAGAGCATCAGCGTCTGGTCCTCTCAACTCTACTCCGACCTGGGATTCTGATGTATCAGAGCTCTTCACTGCTCCGTATTGGCTTCCGGAGTCATCTCGCTATAACGTTGGGTCTGGGTGGATTAATGCTATGAAGAAGTATGGTCCTTGGGATCTCTCTTCTTACACAACTGTTAAGGAGGGGGCCCTGAGTATCTACCAACATCTACGATCCAGATCTATGCCGTTAACAGATGATCCTTCTCACTACTTCCCAGTCGAGGCTCTCGAGATCATACGGGACTGGGCGAATCAAGGATTTAGGAAGAATGATCACGATGCGATAATAGCTCAGGAGGTGATATCAAAGCCGAAGGAGGATGATAAAAAATATAGATTGCGGAAGGATATTAGAAGTCTCACACCGGAGGAGCTGCAAACGTATCGAGAAAAATTGGACACGGTACTCAACGTCGGTGATGCCAAGGGCAAATGGCAAGAACTAGGACTCTTGCGTAGGTTGCAACCGTCATCGGGGTGGGTGACTAGCTAATAGATCTATAGATGCCAACTGGTGTCTACATTACCAGGAAGCCACCTTCCTCTGGCACCGAGCCTTCCTCTGCTACGTGGAAGAACTTATAGACTATCCCATACCCTTCTGGAACGCTCTCTGTCGCGAAGCTACCGATCCACAATCCCCGTTTTCTGGCATCCCAGCAGAATTCCTTGAAGAGACATACACGCATAGCAGCCTTGGCCTGCGTAAGAACCCACTAAAGTACGCAATGCTATCAGCGGTTGTCTCACCTCCGCGGTACGTGTTGCGAGACTCAGTGCTCGTTTCCCGAACCCCGGGACCAGAGTGGGACAGGAAGATACGACTTTTCGGCTTGTATCAATCCCAGATTGAGATGGCACTACGCCAGGATGTTTACAGCCAGCCGATGGATGCACTAAGGCCGTTCGGAAAGCCATGGGCGAATCTAATGTTACTTGTAGAGGACCATAATGACAGGTTATTTCCCAATCGAACGGACTTTGATGGACTGCTCGAGCAGCCTCATGATAACATTCATGGTTGGACTGGACCAGATATGGTGTGTACTTTATACGCCGATATAAGCATGAAATCACGAACGGAAGGGGCTTAAGCTAACAATACTGGGATTGGGAGGCGGATGGCTCGCATACGGCATTCGATCCCATTTTTCTTAGCTTCCACTCAAATATCGATCGTATTGTCGAATCCTACATTAGGACACGACCTGGACTCACCTTTACCGCCACATATCCGCTGCGTCCGTTCACTAACAACGCAAGGACATTGAGCTACGACGAGTCGAGGCAATGGATGTACACAACGATTGGTGACATGGTGAAAGATACCAAGAGTCTTGGCTACCTTTTCGCACCCCCTGCTTCGCCTGACCAGGTGCCTCTCGTGAGTACGGGGCAAAAGACTGAGACGGTTGCGCCATCGATTGTATTCCGGGGCGTTGGATGCAATACAGGGAGCTATTATATCGATGTATTTACACCAGATGCGACATCTCTAGTGCCGGATCCAGTGAGAAATCCGTGTTATATCGGGAGAGATACAAGAATAGGTATGGGGAGGGGTAATGAAGAGACGGGGCTTCTAAATACAGACAGATGTGTGAAGAGGCCGGTGACGAGGACGCTTAATGCGGGAAGGTGGGAGACGGTTCTGAGGAAGGATCGTGAAAGAGGATTAAAACAGGTAGTTATAGAGCTTGAAACGGGAAGAGAGGTACCAGAGAAGGAGTGGAGTAAATTGAGTGGGTTCCGGGCGGAGATAATATGGGGAAAAGGTTTATAGACAAGAGTTAAATTCATATAGCTCTCTGCGCTAACTTGATTGACTATGAATGATTAGTAACCTATTATCACTGTGCCCTCTTGTCCCCAAAGTTTAGGTTCTGCGACCTTGACCATCCCTCCTTTTACTTGAATAAGGTCGTTTAGGGGACTGCCATTGCTATGCACGTTGTGGGAAGTGGTCCGGTGTCGTAAATTGTGTTATATAGTCGACGTGGAATATAATACGGAGAGGATCTTACTTTAGATATCCGTAAAGTTCCAGTGTTTCCAATGGGTGAGAACTGAACTGACCGTTCTGGAGTCTTGGGACTAGTCTCGCGGGAACCCTACACCAAACGTGTTCAGGGTTAGGGTCACCTCTGGCCGAGTGTCCATACTTGGTATGGGCAGTTCCAGTTGCAAACCGGTTTTCCGAAGACCGAACTGGACCAGGTATTGGGACGACAAATCTGGACTTTTGAACGGTTCTAGGGGACCAGTTTGGTCTACAGGACCGAAGAACCATCGGAAACACTGCCCCATATTACAACGTAGGTGACCGACTCCGCTTGTGTTTGGATTATTATCCAACGAGCGGCCACAACCAAGCTGTCTCCCACCACAGCATTTGCTCTCATTACTCTAATGGGTGGAAATAGGGTTCCACCACGATGCCTCCCCTCACAAAGTTGACGTCAGTATACCAGGCCTGGCACGCGATATCAGCCCAGAAATTACTTATGAGGCCCCCACACATGCGACCACGAGCGACACCAATGCGACGCATAGTGCTTGGACATCGATTTGGGTGTGTATTAAGAGTATATATGGAGTTAGTAAAGGTGTGAAAAATAGTGTTAGGAGATATATAACTGTAGTGAACATGAAGGTGGGGATGGAGTTGAAGCTCTCGGCGGAGGTGATGTAGGAACCAACTTAAGCCTCGACTGATGCCGGGTCATGTACAGCCACGTTCAAAAAGTCCTGGCACCCCTGTGCTAAATCTACGAGTCAGTAATGAAATAGCAATTGAGTAATGAAATAGTAACTGAGAGAGGATTTTACCATTTCGTTTGGCCACCTTGTATAGAAATTATAGTTTTAATGTGTTCAGGCATACTATTTACTAATTGATCCATTATATCCTGATCCATTACTTCTCACTCCTGCTTCATCATTTCGCAAAGCTTATCTGCACTATGAGGTCTCTTTTCTTTTTTAGTAAATTGTTTGCTAACGTTGGCTTTAAACATATGACAAACATTTTCGATAGGATTGAGATCAGGTATGTTTGTTGAAGTTGGAATCGTTTGCAGGACTGTAATGACTCGGATATGGTGTTTTATCCCCAACTCCTTTCATATAATTGATTAATTTAGTTAGGTATAGTAACTGTATAGGAGATACTAGATAGTGTTTGTATATTTCTTTAGCATATTGTGTCCCATTCAAACTAAGCTTATCCCTTTTGGTAACTCTTTCATTTGGGCCATGCTGACAAACTCGTACCAATAGTGATCTAGCTACATAGATATATCATAAATAAGAACCAACTAAAACCTGACCTGACTTAAAGCTAGAATTCATATTGTGGTCTAATAACTCTTCAGTAGGATCAATTCTCACCATTTGAGCTGGCTGATTAGCAACATAATTAAATCTTACTTCATTCAACTATACCATTTTTCTCTGCCAATTCCATCCTTGTGATTTCTGTAACTGATATTATTACCCCCTTCTCACTTAACATAGTCCTATCAATGACGACAGCACTACGACTGCCAAAAATTCAGGCATGATGCCAAGACACTAGGACACCACACCTTGTATCTTCTAATAATGCTTCTAATTATTGAAGGACTTTATTTTTTATACCTTGCAATCTTTTTATATCCAAGACTCTGGTCAGAAAGAGCTACAATATCTTTGTTACAGTTGCGCCTGTTGATGAGTTGAGCCATAGTTGAAGATGATCAGCTACAACTATAAACGGATCTATTATCATGGGGTACCAAGACTTTTTGAGCGGATTGTACAGTCGTACACAATAGGTTTTGACCGTTTCATGTACTTGACTACCACAGACCACACTCGAACACACAGGGGAGAGTTAGCTGAAAATATCTTTAATAGAGAACACATAGTAGTATTAAGTAAAATACCAGTAAATTTACTATGTTACTAGATTTTAATATACGCTCCAACTAATGCCAGAAATAATACCTTTATTTTTGGTAAGGAATTTATTAACTTCTTCACGTATATATAGAAACATTGGCTCTTATCATTCAGAGTTATAATTAAGAGCTTATTTTAATCATAAGTTTAACGGAACGTCGGTCAAAGAAGAGCACGAGGGTAGAGGCTAGATAATGTCAAGAATGCACTTGGTACGTGATATACCGAAGTTTGAGACAGATTCAGGTTCAGATTCAGACTTAGGTTCAAGTTCAGAAATAAGGCGAGGACAAAGGGACCAGAGCTAAAGATATAGATTGCTAGCAGAAAAAAACGTTGCCTGAGGAGAAAGAAAAATAAGAAAGAACGAGCATTATATATACAACTATTTTCTTATACTGCTAGCTCATATCATAGAACCCTATAGAAACCCCTACACTCCCGTAACACTCGTACTATTCCCAATACCCCTTCTTCTATCCCATTTCTACTTCACCCTTGCTAGTGCTTACATTCTATCATACGAGCTTCTTCCTAATCCATCATCCCACTTCTGACATGCACCGATACTATCTAACAATCCTCTATCATAGATGCCTTAGCAGAAGGCAAAGCACTAGAGGCAGATCTGTGATAATAAGCTACATTCTATATATAGCCTCATATTTTCAGCATTCTCTGAAGTATTTTATATAGTATATGTTGAAAAATAGTGATTAGCAGTTATCGTTTTGTGACATCTATATTAAAATACTAAAAATGATACCACTAAATTAATCATCAACATATTCAATGAATATATATATAATTAATATATTTCTGTATATTCTCAATATATTTTCAGAAACCCATTTAACTAGTAAAAGCAAAGTCACTTTGGTATCAAATCAATAGACATTTATTCTATAACTCATATATGAAAAGGATACAATACACTATCAAAATACGATTAGGTCATAGCCAGAGGGCATTGTGTATTAGGCGTCTATTTCAATTATAGCTCTAAAAGAGCAGAATTACAAATTTCACATTGGAACCGAATGAATTGGTAGATGAATATACCTAAGAATTACTAATTGTAAACAATACATATTTTAAACTCTGGTCACATAATTAATTTACATATATTCTACCAATCACTGTTATATCCTATTATCATGTATCTGCCTCCTGCACTTTGCCCCCCACTAATGCAGCTTCAAGATATGATTGTTAAATAGTATCGGTCGATATCAAAAGTAGGATGATGGGTTAGGAAGGAACTTGGATGATAGAATGTAAACGCTAAGAAGCATTATGGAGTAACGGGTTAAAAATAGAAGAATTGGGAGTAGTCTGTATAGTACAGGAATATAGGAGTATCGATGAATTTCTATGGTATGAGTCATTGATGTAAGAAAATAGTTGTATATATAATGTTCACTTCTTTCTATGTTTTTGCCTCTTCAGGCAATGTCTTCTTTCTGCTAGTAATCTGTATCTTTGGCTTTGACTCTTTTGTATTTGCCTCGCCCTTGAACCTGAACATATTCCAATCCTAGTATATCCTGACCTGACTCCGTCTTTGTACTCGCCCCCTGACTCTGTCCTCGTCCCGCCCCTGAATCCGACCCCATTTCCTGTCGTATTGGCGTCGATCTAAAGGATTTAGTAGTCGAGACGCAGTTGTGATAAAAGAAGTGATATTAAGCGAGGAGGGGATGAGATGAGGTGAGGTTCTCATCATTAAGTTCTATAAGATTCTATGTTGTGGTGAATTTGTAATGTAATAAGAAAAAATAGTGGGGAAGAATACGAGGTATGGTTGCGACGGGTTTTTATGGAATTCTATATTCTATACATTTAACGACGATCATAATCCGACCGACTGAGGAGAATGTCAAATAACGCGAGAGATCTTTTTTTACCTTTTTTTCTTTTTTTTTCTCTGTCTCATTCCCCTCATATCTTAAGACATACGACGACGTGGACGAACGTGACAGATTTATTAACGATGATGATGTAAGGTAGCGCGAGGGGCACAGCGAGACAAGGAAGACACTAACAGGAAGCGATGAGTATTGAGCAGGCATAAGTACAGCTACCAGCAAAGGTAAAGACAAGGGCAATATCACGGCTTACTACGGACCGTAGAGGAAGGAATGATGTTGTGGAATAGTTCCTGGTGATACAGGTTTCTGTTTCGGACTTTAGATTTCTATAGATTTCTGTTACACGGGTTATGAGTCTCCCCTGGACAGGAGTATGTGCTAGTATATATATTGGGCTATTGGTTATTCGTTTGCGGTATTTTTTTTTTTTTCCTTACGTATTCTTCCTGTTCTTAACCCTAGGTTTTAGGATTTCTCGCCTCATGTGTCTCTGTTTCTTGTTCACTCTACATCAGCAAACTCAACTTCTGACTGGAATCTCCCAATAGTCTCCCGGGTCCCCTGAGAGTCTCCTGAGACCCTTGGATATTTTTTAAGTCCTGAGGCTCAGGAGATCTCAGGAGACAAATGAAGTCTTGCTGATGTATATTTATTTAGTCTACGTACTCCTTATTGAATACGACTTGAACAATTTCATTTATATTTCACCTTGTCCCCATTTCCTCATCTCGCTTAGCCATCATCTTCCATCAGCACGACTTCATTTGTCCCCTGATGTCTCCTGAGCCTTAAGAGACTCAAAAGATATTAAGGGGTCTCAGGAGGCTCTCAGGAGACCCGGGAGACTGTTGGGAGACTGCAGTCACAAGTTGAGTTTGCTGATGTCACCTTGCCGCAGTCCCCGTCTCACTTCATCTATGATTATTGTCCATATCGTCTACTAGTACCTCCGCCTCCACATCTTTATCAAAGAATCTATTTAGACTCTGTACCCTCTAACTTTCTTCCTCGGTTAAATCATTGCCCCCACCTCTGTTCCTTATCTCCATTTCCATTCTATTCTCACCCTTATTTCTCCTCGGTTGTATACTGTGGCTTCTTTGATCCTTATCAATACCAATCTCCACAATAGGTGAAAGCAGAAGCAGAGGGTGCAGCACAAAACAGGGAAAGCGAAGACCGGATAACAGCTTCAGCGATGATTAAGAAAGCTATGAGGTTGCCTCCTGCGAAAGTATTACGGCTCCGCCCCCTGCACCCCGCCCCTCGCCAAGGCGTCTTCGGAACAGGGTTGTTGGATAGTATCGGTCGATGTCGGATGCAGGATGATGGGTTAGGAAGGAGGTCGGGTAATGGAATGTAAGCGCTAGGAAGGATGGGGCAGTACTGGGATAGAACTGGGGTTATTGGGAATAGTATGAACGGCACGGGAGCGTGGGAGTTTCTATGGGATTCTATGGTATGAGTCATCGGCATGAGGAAATAGTTGTATATATATGGCCTGTTCTTTCCTATGTTTCTGCCTCTCTAGGCAACGTCTTCTTCCTGTTAGCAATATATTACTTTGGCCCCGGCCCTCCTGTCTGCTCCGCCCCGGAATCTGAACCCGAACCTGAACCCGTACCTGAACCTGTCTCGCCTCTGGTATATCCCGAGCCGACCCTGTCCCCGCCCTGACCCCGCTCTTCCTGATTACCGTTATCCCGACCCTGCCCCGTTAGACTACGTTGCCTCCGCCTTCGGCTCCCGATATACACTATGTCTGCCCACGAAGCCTGGGTTTTCCCTGCTGCTCTTACCGAGTTTCAGCGACAGTTTAATGTCGACCCTATTGCCCTGCATCGGAACCTGACCGCTATTGCCCAAATCCGGAACCGAGTCCTGGAAGAAAGAAATCAAGCCCGAACTGATCTAGCTCACATGACAGCTGCTCGTCAAGCTGCTGAGAATCTAGCCGCTGCCATCCCCGACCTTGAACAACAGGTCGCCGACCTCGAACGACAACTGGCGGAGACCCGTCAGTTGAACACCTTGTTTAATACGCAGACCGCTCCTCCGGTGGTTCCCCCCATCCGTCATGTATACTTTGAAACTGACCCTCCGGTTGTTCCGCCCCCGGCTCCCCCTGTGGCCCCGCCCGTGGCTCCTTTAGTTGCCCTACCTGCTGCTCCCCCTGTGGGCCCGGCTCCCCGCTCCGAGAAGGTCCCCGACCCACCTAAGTTTGATGGTAAAAGAGAGGAACTTCGCCCCTTTGTTACTCAACTCCGTTTGAAGATGCTCGCCAACCATGATCGCTTTCCCGCCGCCCAAGTCCGTCTCGCCTATGCCATTAATCTTCTGTCCGGCCGCGCCCTGGCCCAAGTGATGCCCCTTGTTGTGGGAGGACGCATCAACTTGGAAGACATTGAAGCCCTTATTACTATTCTGGAAACCGCCTTTGGGGATCCAGATCGCATTGCTACTGCCGAACGAGAACTTGAACGCCTGACCCAGGGAGGCCGGGACTTTTCTACCTACTTTGCTGAGTTCCAACGCTTGGCTGCTGAGGTTAGGTGGAACGATGAGGCCAAGAAGCATGCCCTTACCCAAGGACTTTCCCGAGAACTCCGCTCCGCGATGATCCACTATGATGTTCCTGCCGCCACCTCCGAGTATGTCCTTCTGCTTCAGAAGTTGGACAACAGGCTCCGAGATGCTTTCGCTGAGACCGTTCCTTCCCGTTCTTCGACAAACCTTTGCTCCGCTCCTGTTTTCAAGATCTGCTCCGAAGACTCGCCTCACCCTTCCTACTCCCTGTGGTGCCCATTTGGATTGTCACGCTTCAACGCCATGTCTTATTACTTCACGAAGCGTCTTGCCGTTGCCCAAGGACTCTGTACAGATGTGGAGGTCAGATTTTGTCAGCTGAATGTCTCTGTCTCTTCTTCGCCTTCGTCAGATTGCCGAGGTCGACTTGTTACGTAAGGCCGGTAGCCTCTGCTATTAATAATGCTTCTTGTCCCTCTTCCTCCCCCGGTTATGCTTTTGGGTTTCCTTCTTTCTTTCTGGTTCTTGCTTTGGGTTTATTTCTCTCGACGTTCGATGTCTGTTCCTGACCAATGGGTTTTCACGAGGACCTGTTTTAGGTGGCCAGGTCCCTCCTCTTTCTTTGTCTGCTTCTGCTGCTTCTGGTGTCTCTGGTGAAGGTTTCGGATAATGATCATCTTGTTGTTTCATGTATCGTATCAGATGAGAATAAAACTGTTAAAACCTACTCACTTGTGGACACCGGGGCTTCTGGATTTGCATTCATTGACGAATCGTTTGTACGCCATAAGGAAATCCCCACTACTCGTCTTCCTAATCCCCATGCCCTTCATGTTATCGATGGAAGAGAAATCTCCTCCGGTAGCATTACTCATATCGCCCATTTTTCCCTTCGTATTCAAGGTCACACTGAGAAAATCTCCGCCTATGTTACTCGCTTAGGGCATTATCCGTTGGTGCTAGGTATCCCGTGGCTTCACCGACATAATGTCGCTATAAATTTTGCTGATAATTCGTTGACCTTCGGGTCCCCTCGCTGTCTTCGACGTTGCAATGATGATCAAGTCCCTGCTTATGTGAAGGGTATTACGTCTCCGCTCCCGGCCAACCATGACTTCGAAATTGTTAGTGCTGCTTTTCATTAAACCACTTTCGACTTACTGCCTTTACGCTTGTTTTGGTGCCATTTACCGAATCGATTCTTAAATTGTTACGCTCCTAACATCATCACTTTTGGCAACCATCAGCAAACTCAACTTCTGACTGGAGTCTCCCAACAGTCTCCCGGGTCTCCTGAGAGTCTCCTGAGACCCCTGGATATTTTTTAAGTCTCCTGAGGCTCAGGAGACTTCAGGAGACAAATGAAGTCTTGCTGATGACGGTTCGGAAAGGAAAACCCCCAGAAGTTACCTCCCCACCGCCCCTATGATATTCGCATTAATCTTCATGAGGGAAAGGAACCCCCCTTCGGTCCACTGTATAGCATGTCCCGAGATGAGTTGGCCGCCTTGATTGAGTATATTGACGATATGCTCCAGAAGGGTTTTATTGAATCAAGTTCCTCCCCTGCTGGGTCCCCTGTCCTGTTTGTGAAAAAGCCTGGTGGTGGACTTCGGTTCTGCGTGGATTACCGAGGATTGAATGCTATTACTGTTAAGAACCGCTATCCGCTGCCGCTGCCTAAGGAAACCTTTAATCAGCTCTGCAAGGCCAAATGGTATACTAAGTTGGACTTGAAGAATGCTTACAACCTGGTTCGAGTCGCAGCCGGAGACGAGTGGAAAACCGCGTTTCGCACCAGAGTTGGCCATTTTCAATATAAAGTAATGCCCTTTGGATTGACTAATGCCCCCACCGTCTTTCAGCATTTTATTAACGACACTCTTCGCCCCTTTTTGGATCGCTTTTGTACGGCTTACCTCGATGATATTCTCATTTATAGTGAAGATTTGGAGTCCCACCGCAACCATGTCGACCAAGTCCTGCAAGCTCTTACCGACGCGGATCTCTATTGTTCTCCCGAGAAGTGCGAGTTCCAGGTTAAGGAAGTGAAATACCTGGGTATGATTGTTACTACCGAGGGCCTGAAGCTCGATCCCAAGAAGATTGAGACTATCGTGAAGTGGGCTCGCCCCTTGAATGTTAGGTATATACAGGTGTTTAATGGTTGGGCCAATTTCTACCGGCGCTTCATTAAAAACTACTCAGGAATTGTTCGCCCCCTGACTATATTGACGAAAGGGAATGTTCCCTTTATCTGGTCCCCTGCCTGCGAGGAAGCCTTTGAGGGTCTTAAGACTGCCTTTACTACCGCCCCGATCCTTCGCCACTTTGACTTTGATCGCCGAGCTATTGTGGAAACCGAAGCATTAGATTATGTCTCCGGAGGGACTCTTTCTCAATATAGCGATGAGAATATCCTGCACCCTGTTGCTTATTTTTCTGGAACTCACTCCCCGGCCGAATGCAATTACGAGATCTATGATAAAGAATTGCTGGCGATTATTAAGTGTTTCGAAGAATGGAGAGCTGAGCTCATGGGTGTGGCTGAACCTATTGAAGTTCTGAGTGATCATCGAAACCTGGAGTATTTCATGACCAAGAGGGACCTAAATCGGCGACAGGCGCGATGGTCAGAGTTTCTCTCTCGTTTTAATTATGTGATTAAGTACCGACCAGGAAAGCAGGGGGGAAAGCCAGATGCATTAACTAGGAGATCAGGAGATCTGCCTAAAGAGGGGGATGAACGCCTGACGCAGCAAAGTCAGACAGTGTTGAAGTCCCAGAACCTGGGTTTATTGGCAGCCATTCCGGCTGTCCGAGGACAGTCACCCCTAAAAAAACTCTTTGAACAGGCTTATATCACTGATCCATTCCCGAATAAGATCCTAGGACTTCTCCGAGGGCAAGATTCTTAAATTACGCAAGAGAACGCTCAACCAGGAAGGCCTCGACTCATCATGGGAAGTTTCATACGGACGATACTACTCTGCACCTGCACCTACTTCAGCAACATCATGACGCCCCGTCCGCAGGTCACCCGGGGAAAGCTAAAACCTTCCAACTCCTAGCCTGGCCAAGACTATTGGCTGCGATTATACTGATTGGATCGCTACGTAAGGAATTGCGATACCTGCAGTCGAAGCAAGACCTCTCGCCATGCCCCCTACGGAGTCCTTCGCCCCTTACCCATTCCCCAGAGACCTTGGACGCATATTTCCATAGATTTTGTTACGGGATTACCGGAAAGTAAGGGAAGAGATGCGATTCTCGTGGTAGTCGATCGCCTGTCAAAAATGAGACACTTTATTGCCTGCAATACTACTACCGGCTCTGAAGATCTAGCACGCCTGTTTATTGACCATGTCTGGAAACTTCATGGTCTCCCCACTAGTATCGTCTCTGACCGAGGTACCCAGTTTACGTCCGGGTTCTGGAAGTCTCTCTGCAAGTTCCTGAAGATTAATATGGCGATGTCCTCTGCCTTTCACCCTGAAACTGATGGCCAGACTGAACGGATTAATGCCGTGATGGAACAGTACCTGAGGAGCTACGTTTCCTATCAACAGGACGACTGGGTGGATTGGTTGCCGTTGGCTGAATTTGCTTCGAACAATCACCCCTCGGATACGACGCAGGTCTCTCCCTTTATGGCCAACTATGGATTTGATCTTCGCTTTACGGAGAATTTGGCACTGCCCCCGCTTACGGACCGCCCCCAAGATACCAATGCTCTTGTTCAGAAGATGGCCGAGATTCATGATCAGTTGCAGGCTGAGATCCGCTATGCCCAAGATCGTCAGGAGACTAATGCCAATGCCCACCGAGTTCCTGCCCCCGTTTACCAAGTGGGTGATGAGGTATGGTTGAATGCCCGGGATATTCAGACCACTCGGCCTTCCCGGAAACTGGATTGCAAACGCCTTGGCCGCTTTAAGATTAAGTCGGTTATTAGTCCTTATGCCTACGAGCTTGATCTCCCCTCTACGATGAAGATACATCCTGTCTTCCATGTTTCGAAGCTGGAACCTTGCCCCAGTGATCCCCTACCAGGGCATATTCCTCCTCCCGCGCCCCCGGTGATTGTTGACGGTGATGAAGGATGGGAAGTTGATGAACTCCTGGATTCCCGCCTCCGCTATTCGCGTCTGCAGTATCTTGTTAAATGGAAAGGCTATGATGCACCAACGTGGGAGTATACCGAGAATCTCACTAATGTCCCCCGCCTGTTGTCCTGCTTTCACGAAGCATACCCTACTGCCGGGATTGACGGAGTTTCGCAGCCGAACCTAATGAGAAGAATTATCACGTTCGCTTCGCACTTCGCCTCGCCAAGCGTCTTGAACAGGGTTGTTGGATAGTATCGGTCGCTTGGACGGATACGATGCAAGGAAGATGAGGTCGGAATGGAACGTGGAAGGATGGGGCAGTACTGGGATAGAACTGGGGTTATTGGGAATAGTATGAACGGCACGGGAGCGTGGGAGTTTCTATGGGATTCTATGGTATGAGTCATCGGCATGAGGAAATAGTTGTATATATATGGCCTGTTCTTTCCTATGTTTCTGCCTCTCTAGGCAACGTCTTCTTCCTGTTAGCAATATATTACTTTGGCTTCGGCCCTCCTGTCTACTCCGCCCCGGAATCTGAACCCGAACCTGAACCCGTACCTGAACCTGTCTCGCCTCTGGTATATCCCGAGCCGACCCTGTCCCCGCCCTGACCCCGCTCTTCCTGATTACCGTGATCCCGACCCTGCCCCGTTAGAGAAAGCAGGTTGAGAGAGGAGAAACTATAGCTATAGATAGTAGTATATTCCTATATATCGAGATAATAGGAAGATAACTTGAAGAGAGAGAGAAAAGGAAGAAAAGAACTGAAGGGAAAGTCTTCCCGTATTATTTAATACCCTCCTTCATCAGTCCGCTATGACTCATACATTCACACATAGAACCTCATAGAAATTCATTGTAACCACACGTTGTATTCCTCTCCACCATCTTCTCTAACTACACTACAAATCAATCATACTATAGAACCTTATAGAACTTAATGACGACACCCCCTACTTTTTCGCAACCTTCTCTTGCTTAGCATTCCCCCATTAGTTACATCAGTGCTTCGACAATTGAACCCTAGGGATTGATGCCAAAATGCCAGAACAATAAGAAAATACATCAGTAAGCTTTACCATTTGTGACTGGAGTCTCCTGAGTCTCCTGACAGTCTCCTAAGTCTCCCGAGACCCCTGTAATCTCCTGAGACTTGTAAAATTTTGCTGATAGTAATAGTCTCTCACCTCCAAAACTGCTTTTGTAGAAACGCTACTCCACAGTTATCTTGATTTTTGCCTGTGCCCTTACCTGGTCCTCGCCTTCCCTACCTTGCTCTATGTTATCACGGGGTGACACGGAGAATGGAACGAGACAAGCTAAAGTACACTACCGAGGCGAGGCAAGGCAGAGACAGGAGGGCGGAAGGCAGGGTGGGACGAAACGAGGTACGGGACTATGGATGCGAAGCGAAACTATGGGGGGTAAGCCTGTCCCTGGGGGGTAGCTAGACTTATCGAAACGAGAGACCCTAGGAATATGTTTCTAAAGGACTACAAGTTCTTAGAGATAGGAAGGTTGCGTGAAGAGGAAAGGAAAAAAGCTATCTACAAGCGAGGGCAAAGCCCATATATATATTACATCCCCACACCCAATGACTCACCCGAGGAACCCTGTACAGAACCCCATGGAACACTCCAAGACCCTTATACCCGAACCCAACCTTATCCCCTATACCCGTTACTCTATCTCCGAAATAAACCCCTGACGCCGAACCCAAAAGAACATAAAAGAATCCCTGACTAATCTCTCTTCCCGCAACATCACTAGACCACGCTCCATGCCGTGATATATGCCCTTTACTTCTGTCTTTGTCTTTGCCTTTGCCAGTACCTGTGCTTGTGCCTGTCCAGCTCTCCTCTCTGCCTCGCTCGTGTCACTATTATCTGCCTGCTCTCCTCGGACTGCATTATGTTATTATTGTCAACTGTTACATTGCACCCGGTTACTCCGTCACACCCCCGCTCCGTTGAGCCCACTCATTAAATATATTATTTGAGTTCCCTATTGATATCCATGGTATATCTCACTATTGCTATATACTCCCAACGGCCAAAACATCTTGAGCGCAACTGTTACAAACACGTTGATTCAAGTGTAGTATAAAGAACTAGGAAATGCACTCTTGACGCATAATATTAATTAGCAAAAAAAAGACCTGTGTCTTGTAGTGCGCAGGCGGTATAATTAGTACAAGATGCAAAAAGTGTCAAAATTAAATTGTTTGCCTGCATGCCCATACCCCGGCACCATAATTTAGTCTTGAGCTCCTAAGATGAACTTTTTGCCATTAGTCTTCAAAATCTTGTCTTTAGTCTTCAAAAGCTTGTCTTGTAACTTTTGATAGGCTAGCAGTCAGCTTAGCACACGGTCTAGTTCTCGTCCTGGCGTTTTGTCATCTGTCTCAACGATCCTGTAGGCGATGCATGGTTGCAGCAGTGAAGGAAAGGTTAAGCGAGGTGGGGAGGCGGTAAGAAAGGGATGTCATCATATAGTTCCATAGGTTTCCTTAGCGTGATGGATTTGTAATATAAATAGAGGAGATAGTGAGGAGGAATACGAGGTATCATTGCAATAGGATTCCATGAGTTTCTATAGGCGGTAATATGAGTCTTGACGGACTGGTGGAGGATGATGTTAAATAGCGATAGAGGATTTTTCCTTTAGTTTCTTTCTTTCTTTTCTCTTCGTCTTGTCTTCCTATTCTCCCGATATATAGAAATATACTCATATTCATAGCCATAGTTTCTTCCGTTCAAACTCGCCTTCACGGAAGGTAATTCTATAGTCCTCTCAGCCCCCGTTGAAGTTCTTACCTGATTTTCGCTTCCCCTGCTCTGTCCTGCGCCCCTGACCTCTGTTCTCGCTCGTATCTTTGCCCTTACTCTTGCTTTTGCCTTTGCCGATGCCTGCGCTTGCGCCATACCACTCTCAACAGATTCACAAATATTCCTATCATATGGAAGGCCTCGAATCACCTCAAGGCGTCATCAAGTATCATCTGTCTGGTTGTTTAGCGACCATGCATCTTACCGGCTGTACGCTGATCAAAAAACTAGTATAGACTATGGATTGTATTCAATTAATGTATTACAGTGCGAGGCGAGGACGGAGCGCTTACTAAAGATAAAGACCAGAAGCGAGCCAGTGAAGTGAACGAAATAGAGAACAGGATGGACCGAGAGAACAGAACGTGTCCACCGAAATAGGAACCAGGCAGGGACTAAAGGAAAAGATTTGAAATCCCGAGGTCTGTATTACCTAAGTTGACACAAAGGTTGCGTGAAGAAGAAAGGAAAGAAGGAGAAACTCTACAAGCGAGAGAGAAAGCTCCCTATATACAGTCCCAGAATCTCTTTGCTGACACATCCCATGGAAACCTATTGAACTACAGGAAATCCTTCTATTAGAAATACATGCACACCGTTGATTCATAGAACCCCTGTAATAGAAACCCATAGAATACCGTAGAAAACTCTGAGTAATCCTACTTCTCACAACATCATTAAGCATGCTCCACACTGTGATACAAGGGTTTTGAACTGCAGTTGGACTATAGAACAGTGTTGGGTAATATCATAACCACGTGTATGAGTATGGGGCGCAAGTAATCAATGGGAAAAAAGCAATTATATGAATTTTGATGCCCCTATTTTCCTATTGATCATTCCTATTAGTGTATATGACCACTATGTATATTATAACCACCTACATTTTTAAGGCCGGAGAATAGGCGTGATTATAAAGCAGAGCAGAAGAGCAGAGAGTCCACAGTGAGTCTTGGATCTCAACGTAGACGCGAAAGACTAAATTGACCGTCTGAATCATGGACATATACTGAGACGATACGACAGAGGCGGATTAACCGAAAGCGAAGGCTGCGCAAGATCAAGACGATCGAGAACGGGACGTGGCAAGATATAGAACCAAGTATATTTTATTACCAAACCAAAGAAAGAACCAGATAGGCAGCCAAGACAAGAAACCTAAAGAGAAAGGTTGATAACAGGAGGTTGCGTAAGGAAAGAAGAAAAGGAAAGATAAAGGAAATCCCAGCCCCTATATATATTCTCCCGATTCACCGATTACTAATCCGTACCACGAAATCCCATAGAAACTCAATAAGGAACTTCCCACATCGCTAACCGATCCTACATACTAACTCCGATAGCTGGTTCCGAAAAGACCCGACATTATTCCCGATCGCTTCTCCTACTACTCCTCAACAATCACAACGTACCGTGACATATGGATACCACCACACATGTTACTACCACTCATGCCAGTGACCTTGATATTCAACTTTATATATTTACTACTTGGTTTAATCCCAGATATTTTAGTGTGTAAAGAAAGCAAAGCTTGTTCTGTCCCCCTCGTACTCAGTGGGGTAATGTTCTAAAATAGATACCTTTAATATAAAGATATCATCAGGCTTCAAATTAAGCTTGACATTCAAGGCAGGAATAACAAGATATCCTTACGTGAATTTGCCTTTATATATCCTCATATTGTATATAATATTCCTATGGGGTTTGACACGCTATAAGGTGATATATAATCATGACCGATAGTAAAGTTATTCCAAGTACTGAGTTTGCTGGTTGTCCTAATACGGGAGAGTGCGGTATAATACTAGTAGTTGGTAGGGTCCATCACTTCATAAAACATGCCAATAATTTGTAGAATAGTTACAATGTCTTGAAAAAAATCAATATAAGTTTGTTGTTTGGAAGCAGTGTCCGAATCAACCAGATGTACTGAAATGACAGGTTTTTTGGTTTTTAATTGATCTGAAGCAAACCACCATACAAAATGCGACGACCTGACTATACGATTGTTAGGAACCTCAATTATTGTACTGTTTTTATATCTCTTAAAAGTTGTAGGTGCCTTCTGTGGTTTGTAGTTGGTTTAAGTTTTAGTGATAGCTGCCTTATTTCAGTAATAATTTGTTCACTACAGACAGATCCCTAAGGCAAATTAATTGCATTTTTCCAAAACACAATTAATTTTTGGCTGCTACTGGAGTTGATGATGGTATTGAAGCTGATGACAGGAATTTTTTCTATAAGCGCTAGAATAATAGAGTGTTTTTGTGCAACAATTGTTTTTCTGGACTTTTCAATGGGGAATGATCAGGAAAAGGTGGCAGTAGTAGTGGTAAAAGTATTGTGTAAAGGTTTGCAAGGGTTGCAGATAATTCTTCAGATTTCAGGGAGCTCATTATTTTGAAGTTTTTCTTGACAAACAAAATCTTCAACATTTTTAATTAAGGAAAAAAAAGAGGGGTTGTCAGAAAAGATGGCAAGATTGGCAGGGGTAACGGAAGTGGTAGAGGAGTCTATTATCACATCAACAAACTCAACTTGTGCCTAAGGTCTCTCAACAGTCTCCTGTGTCTTCTGAAAGTTTCTTAAAACTTCTGGAAATTCTTTGAGTCTCTTGATGTTCAGGAAACATCAGGAGACAAATAAAATGTTGCTGATATAACATAGCAATTTATTAGGAACAGCGACGCAATACTTAATAAACATACAAAAATAAAATAAAAACTGTTATACAATAATATTTTATCTTGTTGTAGTTCACGATGGAGTCGTGAAGGTTTGGAAGGAAGAAAAGAGGTGGGGGGAATGGATACCTTTAGGTAGAGCTGGTGGCGGGCAAATCCATGTTTCATATAGAATGAAAACTAAAGTTGAATTACAAAAAAAAAATTACCAAAACTGAAAAGTAAAAAAAAAATTTTTTTTTGCTGTATGAAATGTAAAAATTTTAATTTCAGTTTTTAAGGTTTGTTGCAGTAAGAAAATCTCTTTTGTTTCCAACAAGGATATCACATATGTCGCCAGCTTAATTAGAATAAATTAAATCCACCTGCGCCCATGACTTTTGACATTCTTCTCCTTCAATTGTATTGTAGGGAGACAAAAGTTCTCGTGATTTCTGCATAGCAGCCAGCAGAAACTTCTTAAAATTCTAACCCGAAAAGCCAGTAATAGGGACTTCAGCTTAGATACTATATTCTATCAACCTTAAGCTTTCTAACAATACTGATATTGTTACGGGGCGATACAGAGACAACGATCAAGAGGGTCGAGGGTACGCAACCGAGGCGGGGCAGAGACGGGGACGGGAGGCGACGAAGAGGAGATCTAACCGAGAAGCAAAGTCATGGGGTAAAGAGTCCAAATGGCCTCTCTTACGAAGATGTGGAGACGGAGGTACCAGTAGACAATGCGGACTATGGTCATAGGCTATGGTCGGAAAGAGGGGAATCGAGACCAGGGCAAGGCGGGGACGAGGGCGAGATATGATGCTATGGAAGACCTAAGAGGTCTTGGCAGTGGCTATAGTTATAACGTAGTATATTCAGGATTAAAGACACAAGACAAAGTGAAACTAAATCGTAGGGTTGATAACTGGAAGAACACGTAAGGAAAGAAAGAGAAAGAAAAGAACAAAAGAAAGGTCGTAGCAACATCTATATATACCCCTCTAATCCCTATACAGTCATGACTCATAACATCGTGTAACAGAGACCGATAGAACTCCCAGAACCTAAAAGTAGCAACGCAATCAGAAAACCCGTTCTCAAATATCCTCTTCTTATGCAAAAACCGTGGTACGCCGTAATAAATATCTTCTTTACATCTCTTGTGGTCGCCAAGTCATAGTTGGTTCATGGCCCATCCTTTTACAAAATCGACACGGGAACTTTTATCAACCTATAATACTTTTGTCAATCAGCAAACTCAACTTATGACTAGAATCTCGCAGCAGTCTCCTGGGTGTCCTGAGAGTCTCCTGATACTCCTGAATATGTTTTAAGACTCCTAGATATGTTTTAAGACTCCTGGATATGTTTTGAGACTCCTGAAGCTCAGGATACATCAGAAACAAATGAAGTCTTGCTGATATGCTCCTGCAAATAATATTATTTTTGAGAACCAAAAAATACATAATTTATGGTACAATCAACTGCAAATTTAACCCTAGCTGGATCTCCATCCTCTCTATCATTTTATTTATTTCTTTGACATTCTCAAGTTTAAATATAATGTCTTACTATCACAGAATGAATTGGGAACTAGTATAGAACTTGCCAAAGTATATATCCCAGTGACTTGGCATCGGTCACGACAGTTCGATAAACAAAGTGCAGTTGTGACAGTTGAGGAAATGTTGAGCGAGAAAGGGATGAGACGAGAAGGAGGTGTCATCATTGGGTTCTGGGAGGTTCCATAACGTGATAGATTTATAATGTAAATAGAAGAAATGGTGGGGAAAAATACAAGATGAAGTTGCGATGGGATTTGTCCCAGCGTCTTGGCATCTGTCCAGACGATCCGGTAGGTGATGCACGGTTACAACGGTTGAGGAAAGGATAAGCAAGGTAGAGATGCGCAGTGGAGGAATGACGTTGAAAGATCCCAGGAGGTTCCATGGCGTGATGGATTTGTAATATAATTAAGAACGATGTTGGAGCGAAATACGAGGTGGGGGCGCGATGGAATTCTATGGATTTCTATGGGTGACGATATGTGGTCTTGGCGGACTGGTGGAGGATAATGTTAAATAGTGCGGGGAGATGTTTCCTTTAGTTTCTTTCTTTCTTTTCTCTCTGTTTTGTCGTCCTGTAATCTCGGTACATAGGAATATACTCCTATCCATAGTTATAGCTCCCCACCTCCGAACTCGCCCTCACAGGAGGCCTCCTTATAGTTCTTCTCCTCTTTGTTGATTTCATGGATACGCTGGGGGTGGAAGGTTGCAAGGATTGGCAGGGCTGGGATTACTGTGCGTTGGGAGGTGGATATGAGTCAGAATAGGTTCTATGGGTTTCTGTTACGCAAAGGAATGAGTCATAGTCGAGGTTAAGCGAGGGTATAAGTCAGGCTTGGGGGCGGAGTGTCGGGTATATAAGGGAGGCTACGGCACTTACTCCTGTATTTTCTTTTCTTTCCTTTTCTCTCTACGCAACGTCTTCTGTATCTATCTATCAATACACCTTATAGTCTCTATCTTGCTAGTGACTATCGCCGTTTCTATTTCTCTTCAATTCATACCTTTCCCTATCATCGGTATCATGTTACCACCCTCAGCACTCGGCGAAAGCTTTACTCGCGATATCTTCTTGAGAGTGACGACCACCCTGGTCTTCGCTTTCCCTCGCTGCTTGTTTCGCTCTGTCCTTCTGCTCTCTGCTTTTGCTCGTGGCTTCGCTTCCTGTCTGCTTCTACGGCTATTAGATACGGGTTCGCTTCGCTCGCCCGCCAAGACGGCTTAGGAATCGAGTTGTTGGAAAGAATCGATGAACGCCTAAGTGGAACGCTGGGTTAGGAAGGTGCTTCAATAGAATGTGTTAGGAAGGATGGAGAGTATCGGACAGAATGTGGGTTATTGGGAATAGTATGCAATCCCAGTCGTGAGAGTTTCTACGGGATTCTATGGTATGAGTCATCGGTGTGAGGGGATAGTTGTATATATATGGCTGGAGTTTTCCTATGTTTCTGCCTCTCTAGGCAACGTCTTCTTTCTGTTAGCAATATATTACTTTGGCCTCAGCCTTCCTGGTTGCCTCGTCTCTGAACCTGAACCTGAACCTGTTCCTGAACCTGACCCCGAACCTGCCTCGCCTCTGGTATATCCCGAGCCGACCCTGTCCCCGACCTTGACTCGACTGCTTCCGCTTCGTCCCCGACCACGTTCCCGTTAGAAATTATGATCACCAGCCTTCATCGTACTAGTAATAGTGTCTTATTACAGAAAAGGTTCCTCGAGCCCAACTTCATCATCAAGTTCTGTCTGTCCCGCTATCTACGGTCACACCACACAGGATTCTATAATACCCGAAAGAATGGCAAGAACTGGACAAATGCGAACGACGACGAATCGACTCGGCGAATATAGCCTTATACACCAGATGACATCAAGAGGACGACAAGAAATTTAGCAGGTGCAAGCAAGCGCATGGTAACAAAGCGTAAGAATAAGCAAGAAAGAGATATGAGAATAAAGATATGATGCAGAACAGAAAGAGAAGTGAAGACCAAGTAAGGATTCCAACAAAGATCGAAAGAGCTATAAAGGTGCCTCCTGTAAAAGCGAGTTTGAACATAAGAAACTATAGCTGTGGATAGGAGTAAATTCCTATTTATCGAAATAACAGAAAGATGAGATAGAGAGAAAAGAAAGAAAAGAACTCAAGGTAAAGTCTCCTCGCGCTATTTAACACCATCCTGCATCAGTCTGCCAAGACTCCTATTACCGCCTATAGAAACTCATTGAATCTCATTGCAACCACACTTCGTATTCCTCCCCACCATCTCCTCTATTTACATTACAAATCCATCGCACCATAGAAACCCATAGAACCTTATAACGATATCTCCTCCCTCATTCATCCCTACCTTGCTTAACATTTCCTCAACCGTCACAACTGTGCATCGTCTATCGGATTGTCGGAACATATGTCAAGACACCGGGACACCTTGCTACATAAAAATATATTCCTACTACCAAGCCATTGTCCACGTTATCTTGAAAACTTTCTTCGGTAAAATAAGAAAGACTTAAGTAGGCGACTCCACTACTTACCCGGACATCTTCCCTAACATGATAGTTGATTGAGATTAGTTGATCTATATTTAGGAGACATTGCTGTAGATTGACTAAGTTATGGTTGTAAGAATGCATTATTTTGTTTACAGTCAATCAACCACAATCACAATAGTAATTAGCAACACTATGATTAGAAGAACTCAACAACTTGCTAAAGCTGCTTGAGTATACAAAATACATATCAATTATTCATTAATCCAAAAAACAGCGGTCTAACGTGATGGAGTCTGGCCCAAGAATAATAAGGGAAGACGGAGTCAAGGAGAAGGATCAAGGCGGGATCGGCTCGGACTATATTCGGGGCGAAAGGAATTTCGGTTCAGATTCAGGGGCAAGGCGAGGACAGAGGGGCCGAAACCAAGTATGTATTACCAGTTGAAAGAAGACGTTGGCTAGAGAAGTGGAAACATAGGAAAAAATGAGCCCTATATATACAACTATTCCTACACATCAATGACTCACACCATAGAACCCCATAGAACCTCCCTTACTTTCATACCACTCAAACTATTTCCAATACCCCTACTTCTATCCTATTACTACTTACTCCTTCCTAGCGCTTACATTCTATTACCCTAACTCCTTCCTAACCTGTCAACATCCGACATCGATCGATACTATTTAACAACCCTATTCTGAAAGCACTTTGGTGGAAGGCTAGGTGCAAGCGGCGGAGACGTGATAAGTGGCCTGTTTTGATCTTGTCTCAAAAGCACCCTTATCTGATAAACTCAAAAACAGAGCAGATAATGTATCTGAAGTACAAAGGAGACAAGGACTATCAAGTAAGGAACCATGAAGAAAATAATTATTAGAAAGTTACTAATAAGTAATAGAGTCAGAACACGAATATTTATTTGAGATTGTGGATCATCAAGCTTCATATAATTTTTTAGTTACCGAGAAGATATTTCTTGATTGGGCAAAAAATATTTACAAATGAAAGATAGAGAGCAAAAGAGAAAGAAAATGTTATATAAGGCTTGGTATTGGTAAATGTCGAGATATAATCATACATAACTTAGATGAAAGAAGATGAAAGCGACAGAGGGAGGCCGAGAAGTGATACTTATGAATTATAGATAGACAGTAGGTAGCGAGGATATATATAAAGCAAGGACTATGATGGAGTAACAACTGTAATCAAATGAGACAAGGACAGCAGAGCGAGGCAAGGTAGAAGTATAATAACCTATCACGGCTCTGCCCCCTGTACCTCGCCACTCGCCAAGACGTCTCCGGAACAGGGTTGTTAGATAGTATCGGTCGATGTTGGAAGTAGGATGATGGTTTAGGAAGGAGCTCGGGTAATGGAATGTAAGCGCTAGGAAGAATGGGGAAGTATTGGGATAGACTTGGGGTGATTGGGAATAGTATGTATGGTCCGGGAGTGTAGGAGTTTCTATGGGATTCCATGGTATGAGTCATCGGTGCGGGGAGATGGTTGTATATATATGGCTCGTTCTTTCCTATGTTTCTGCCTCTCTAGGCAACGTCTTCTTTCTGTTAGCAATATATTACTTTGGCCTCGGCCTTCCTGTTTGCCTCGTCTCTGAACCTGAACCTGAACCTGAACCTGAACCCGAACCTGTCTCGCCTCTGGTATATCCCGAGCCGACCCTGTCCCCGACCTTGACCCCGACTCTGCTTCCTTCCGCTTCCGACCCCGACTACGTTCCGTTAGACTACGTTGCCTCTCTCTTCGGCTCCCGGTATACATTATGTCTGCTCAAGAAGCATGGGTCTTCCCTGCTGCGCTTACCGAGTTCCAACGACAATTTAATGTCGACCCCATTGCACTACATCGTAACCTGACCGCCATTGCTCAAATTCGGGACCGTGTCCTGGAGGAAAGGAATCAAGCACGGACGGACCTAGCAATAATGACAACGGCCTGTCAACACGCTGAGAACCTAGCCGCCGCCATTCCCGAACTTGAACAGCAGGTCGCTGGCCTGGAACAACAGCTGGCAGAGACCCGCCAGTTGAATGCCTTGCTCACCGCCCAACCCGTTCCTCCGGTGGCGCCTCCTCCTCGTCGCGTCCAGTTTGAGGATAATCCTCCCATTGCTGCTCCCCCTGTGGCTCCTCCCCCAGTCGATCCACCGGTTGTTCCTCCCACGGCTCCTGTTGCTCCTCGCTCCGAGAAAGTTCCTGACCCGCCCAAGTTTGATGGCAAGAGGGAGGAACTCCGCCCCTTTGTTACTCAACTTCGTCTTAAGATGCTAGCCAATCACGATCGCTTCCCTGCCGCCCAAGCCCGTCTTGCTTATGCCATTAATCTTCTTTCTGGTCGCGCCCTCGCCCAAGTGATGCCCCTCGTTGTTGGAGGACGCATCGACCTGGAAGATATCGAAGCCCTTATTACTATTTTGGAAACCGCCTTTGGAGATCCAGATCGCATTGCCACTGCCAAACGGGAAGTTGAGCGCCTGACCCAAGGAGGCCGAGATTTCTCCACTTACTTTGCTGAATTTCAACGCTTGGCGGCTGAGGTAAGGTGGAACGATGAAGCCAAGCGCTCTCACCTGCTTTTCCCGTGAGCCTTTCGCTCGCCACGATCCACCACGATGTTCCTCACACCTCCGAAGATGTTCTTCGAAGTTGATAACAGCCCGGACGCCGTACCAGATCGCTTCTGCCTCTTCATCGCCGTCATTAATCCTTCGCTTCCCCCGTCCGGCTCCGGCTTTACCTGCTTGCCGCCTCATCCTCCTATTCTGCAGGTGGTCCGGTCGATCGATCTCGCTTACCGCGGCGACCGACATTCTTTACCGAACGGGTTGATGCCTAAGACTTGCAGACAGATCCCTTTATTTTGTGCTGAATGTCCCGCTGCCCCTGTTGTCTCCCGCCAAGGTCTATTTCTGAGCTTACAGATTCTCCTGGTTATGTCAAGGGGCGCTACCGCTATTAATAATGCCTCTCGCCCTTCTTTCTCTCCTACAGGTTTTTTGGGTTTTTTTTCTTCTTATGGTTCTTGCTTTGGGTTCTCTGCTCGATTTCTGCTGTTGATCAGTCGGGCCACGAGACCTGTCTTAGGTGGCTTAAGCCAGGTCCCACCTTTTCTTTTGTCTGCTTCTGCTGCTTCTGGTGTCTCTGGTGAAGGTTTGGGATAACGATCATCTTGTTGTTTTACGATCGATCCGGTTAATAAAACTGTTAAAACCTACTCACTTATTGACACTGGGGCTTCTGGATTTGCATTCATTGATGAATCATTTGTACGCCACAAGGAATTCCCTACTACACTCCTCCCTACTCCTCGTGCTCTTCATGTTATCGATGGAAGAGAAATCTCCTCCGGTAGCATTACTCATATTGCTCACTTTTTCCTCCGTATTCAAGGTCATAACGAGAAAGTCTCCGCCTATGTTACTCGCTTAGGGCATTATCCGTTGGTGTTAGGTATCCCCTGGCTTCGCCGACATAATGTCGCTATAAACTTTGCCGATAATTCGTTGACCTTCGGGTCCCCTCGCTTCCAACGCGTTCAGAACGACGTCACTGCCTATGTGAAGGGTATTACATCTCCACTTCCGACCAATCATGATTTTGAAATCGTCAGTGCGGTTACCTTTGCCGAAACCACTCAGGGACTTACCGACATTGTTTTCGCCATTTATCGAAATCGATCCTCCCGAAATTGCTACCTTTTCCCCCGAAGATCACCACTTCTAAGAACGGTTTGGAAAAGAAGGCCTCAGAAACTACCCCCTCATCGACCTTATGACATTCTCATTAATCTTCATGAAGGAAAGAATTTGCGTTGGTTAGATAAGATGTCTCATGATGAACTCCACCTCGATTGAAAGATATTGATGATACGCTTCAAGAAGGGTTTTATTGAATCCAGCCTCCTCGCCGGATCCCCTGTGTTGTTTGTTAAAAAGCCGGGGGGTGGACTCCGGTTTATGACACGGCGCTAAACGCCATTACCGCTGAAGAATCATATTACCGCCATCCGGGCGAGACTTTAATCAGCTTTTCAGGCTAAATGGTATACCAAGTTGGACCTGAAGAATGCCTATAACTTGGTTCAGCAGGAGAGAGACGAAGTGGAAGATGCATTTCAGATTTCGCTGGCGTCGGTCACTTCCAAAGTCTGAGTTATGCTTATTCGGGTTGACTAATGCCCCCGCCGTCTTCCAGCACTTTATCAATGACACCCTTCGCCCGTTTCTGGATCGATTCTGTACAGCTTATTTTGATGATATACTCATTTATAGCGAAGACTTAGAGTCGCACCGCGATCATGTCAATCAGGTTCTTCGCGCCTACCGACGCCGATCTTTATTGTTCAAGTGTGAGTTTGGTCAAGTTAAGTACTTAAGACGCATGATTGTGACGGAGGGCCTGAAGCTTCGATCCCAAGAAGATTGAGACCATTGTTAAGTACGCCCTCTAAACGTTAGGGACATACAGGTGTTCAACGGCAAGAAATTTCTACCGACGATTTATAAAGAATTATTCTGGTATTGTTCGTCCCCTGACCATTCTTACTAAAGGGAATGTTCCTTTTGTTTGGTCCCCCAATTGCGAGGAAGCTTTTGAAGGTCTTAAAACGGCCTTTACTACCGCACCGATTCTCCGCCACTTTGATTTTGACCGCCGGGCTATTGTGGAAACAGATGCGTCGGCTTGACTACGTTTTCAGGCGGTACTTTTCCCAAGACAGTGACGAATATCCTGCACCCGTCACAGATTCTCCGGAACTCATTCCCCTGCCGAGTGCAATTATGAGATCTATGACAAGGAGTTGCTGGCTATTATTAAATGCTTTGGAGGGCTGAACTTATGGGCGTCGCAGAACCCATTGAAGTCTTGAGCGATCATCGGAATTTGGAATATTTTATGACCAAAAGAGACTTGAACCGGCAATGCGATGGTTGGAGCCTCTCCGTTTTAATTATGTGATTAAGTATCGGCCAGGGAAGCAAGGGGGAAAGCCAGATGCATTGACTAGGAGATCAGGAGATCTGCTAAAGAGGGATGAACGCTGACACAAAGAAAAGTCAGACAGGTGTTGAAGTCCCAGAACCTGGGTTTTATTGGCAGCCATTCCGGCTGTCCGAGGACAGTCATCCTTAGAAAAACTTTTTGAACAGGCTTATGCATCGACCCATTTCGAATAAGATCCTAGCGCTTCTCCGGCATTTGGCAAAGATTCCTCGGTAAATTACGCCGCAGAGAACGCTCAACTAGCGGCCCGACCTATCGCGGAAGTTTCAGACGGATGACACGACTTTCAGCATCTGCATTTGCTTCAGAACATCACGACGCCCATCCGCAGTCACCCGGGAAAGCCAAAACCTTCCAACTCCTAGGCCAGATATTATTGGCCAGGGATCGCTTATATGGTGGATCACACGTGTGAATCACACCTGCAGAAGACCTCTCGCCACGCCCCACGGAGTCCTTCGCCTTGCCTATTCCCCAGAGACCTTGGACGATATTTCCATGGATTTTTGTTACGGGATTACGGAAAGTTAGCGAAGAGACGCGATTCTGCAGAATCGATCGTTTGTGGAAGATGAGACACTTTATTGCCTCAGAAGATACCACCGGTTCCGAAGAGTTAGCGCGCCTGTTTGTGAATCATGTTTGGAAACTTCATGGTCTTCCCACCAGCATTGTTTCAGACCGTGGTACCCAGTTTACATCCCGGTTTTGGAAGTCTCTCTGCAAGTTGTTAAAGATTGATGTCGCTATGTCCTCCGCCTTTCACCCTTTGGTGATGGGTCAGACGGAACGGATTAATGCGGTTATGGAGCAGTATCTGAGGAGCTATGTATCCTATCAACAAGATGACTGGGTGGATTCACGAAGCTTTGCCATTAATCATTCCTCGAGACGACTTCTCCTTTACGCTAACTATGGGTTTGATCCACGCCACGGAGAACCTGGCCTTGCCTCCACTTACGGACCGCCTCAGGATACTAACGCCTGGTTCGAAAATGGCTGAGATCCACGATCACCTGCAGTTCTGAAATCACGTTATCTTCAGTGATCGACCAGAAACCATCGCTAATAATCGCCGAGTCTCGCAGACAAGGTGGGCGATGATGGTATTTTAATGCAAAAAAATATTCAGACCGCCACAGACCTCCAAAGCTGGATTAAACGACTTAAGAGGTTTAAGATGTTTCGACAATTTTACGCCATTTAACTTGATCTTCCCTCTACTATGAAGATACATCCTGTCTTTCATGTTTCGAAGTTGGAACCCTGCGCGGTTGATCCCCTACCAGGACATATTCCTCCTCCTGCACCCCCGGTGATTGTTGACGGTGATGAAGAATGGGAAGTTGATGAACTTCTAGACTCCCGCCTCCGCTATTCACGTTTGCAATATTTGGTTAAGTGGAAGGGTTACGATGCACCTACGTGGGAGTATGCCGAAAATCTTACCAATGTGTTCGTCTGTCTTCGCTCACATAACAGACCCTACGTTCGAGACCGACGAAGTTCTCGGCGAATTCGAACCTAACGAGAGGGCAACTATCACGGCTTTCTCTTCACTCGGCCAAGACGCTCCGAACAGGGGGTTGTTGGATAGATCGTATCGATGTCGGAAGTAGGATGATGGTTTAGAGGGAAGAATGGAACGTAGAGAAGAATGGGAAGATATAGATAAAGGGGTGATTGGGAATAGTATGTATGGTCCGGGAGTGTAGGAGTTTCTATGGGATTCCATGGTATGAGTCATCGGTGCGGGGAGATGGTTGTATATATATGGCTCATTTTCTCCTAGGTTTCTGCCTCTCTAGGCAACGTCTTCTTTCTGTTAGTAATATATTACTTTGGCCTCGGCCTTCCTGTTTGCCTCGTCTCTGAACCTGAACCTGAACCTGTTCTTGAACCTGAATCCGAACCTGCCTCGCCTCTGGTATACCCCGAGCCGACCCTGTCCCCGACCTTAACCCCGACTCTGCTTCCTTCCGCTTCCGACCCCGACTACGTTCCGTTAGATAACCCAAATAGTATTCAAACGAATACACTTGGTCAAAAGACTTCAGAAGAATAGAGAACAAAGACATCGAAGACAGGGGAATCCAAGGAGTAGAGTTGTATCAGCAAACTCAACTTCTGACTGGAGTCTCCCAACAGTCTCCTGGATCTCTTGAGAGTCTCTTGAGACCCCTGAATATTTTTTAAGTTTCCTGAAGCTCAGAAGAACTCAGGAGACAAATGAAGTCTTGCTGATGTGGTGACAGGAAGAACATATAAGAAAAGAAAGAAAGAGAAAACAATAAAAGAAAAACCCACAGCTAAATATATATACTAGCCCAAATCTCTGTCTGGGCTAACTCATAAACCGTGTAGTGGGAACTTATGGAAACCTAAAATCTGAAACAGAAACCCGTAACACCGAACCCATTTCACAATATTCTTCCTTCCATTGTAATCCTTAGTACGCCGTGATACAAAAACTGTTTATATTGACACTTCGAAAAATACAGTCAACAATACCAAACCGTTTACAGGATCCGATTACAATATGATCAGGTAGCAGAAAATAATGATAAGAACTTTCATTCTGACAATCTCAATATTCTAAAGAAAGTTCTTGAAATATATGAAATCGAGGGACAAAATTTCTACAATTTGTATGAGAAAGAATTTAGGATAGATGAAGTGAGAAACTCTAAAGTAATAGTTAAACGTAACTATCTAGAATTAGCTTAAGTAGTTGAAGACAGAAAAAAAAAACATCATTGTTTTTGAACCAATAGCTGCAAAGGGATGGGTAACTAGACGGCCACTTGTAATTTATAAGGAAAAGAACTTTAATTATGGCTGGTCTATCGTGAATACAGTACCAAAAAATAGAGTGTAATCTCTGCCATTGGAATGATATAGAAATGCTGGGTCTATGCGTATTTTGCGGAATACCGTCTTACAGCCTTACTTTTGAGAATCAATTATTGACATGAATGCTATAGAAATACTGTATCACTGCCTCTATCACACCTAGTCAGTTTCATAATATGTGGAATAAGACTATACTTACGATAAATCATTGATCACCAATCAATTAAAATTATCAATATCATCATAGGCTCATGATAGGATAATGGTTTCATCATGTATTAATTATTGGATGGACAAAAGTTAGTTTTTAAAAGTATTCCCCAACCCACTCTAGCCCTTTGATAAGGGATGAAAGATGACTGAAATATTGATGAATTAATTAGTTGTTGTTTTGATAATTGTAATGCCTCATGAGAAGAAAGTATTGCATGTAATTGACAGAATATTTCATGCAAAATAGTATATGTATGTCTTTTTAGCAGAGTATAGGTTGGAAATATCCTGGAAATATCCTGGAAACTATGGAAATACATAGCATTTCTAGAAATGCTGCAGAAATACGGCATTCAATACTACAGTACCTAAAATGTGGCAGAACTCAGTTTCTGCGACACAGATTGCACCCCCTTTTTTTGGTACTGTAGCAATATGTATAGACATTCAAAATCTGGTTGGATTAATAGCAATCTGTATAGTGCATGGATAAAATGGATCAATAATTTAGAAACCTCTAGACGGTAGGTAGTTATTTCAATTCCTCACAGACTTTATAACTAACTAAAGAATATTCAATACAATCGAATTCTGCTGGCAGAATAAGATCATCGTACTCTGTTTACCGTCATATGTATCATAGCTCCGCCTCCTATACCTCGCCTTCCGCCAAGGCGTCTTCAGAACAGGGTTGTTGGATAGTATTGGTTGATGTCGGAAGCAAAATAATAGGTTAGGAAGGAGCTTGGGTAATGGAATGTAAGCGCTAAGAAGAATTGGGTAGTAACGGGGTAGAATTGGGGTTATCGGGAATAGTATGGGTGGTACCAGAGTGTAGGAATTTCTATGGGAATCTATGGTATGAGTCATCAGTATTAGGGGATAGTTGTATATATAGTGTTTGTTCTTTCCTATATTTCCGCCTTTTTAGGCAATATCTTCTTTTTGTTAGCAATATATTACTTTGGCTTCGGCCCTCCTGTCCTTGTCTTGCCCCCGAGCCTTTAACCTGAACCTGAATCCGCTTCGCCTTGGTATAGTCCGAGCTGACCCCGACCTAATCCTGGTTTAATTCTCCACCGTACTCTAAACCCAACCCCGTCCCGTTAGACATGCTACACATTTATTTCAAACTTCGGATGTTGGTGTATTCCAGCATTACCAATACCATTATATCAAAAGATTGATTTATATTCACGTCATGGAAGAACTGGTATCGGAAAGCATAATTTTATATCTTTTCCTGATCCTGCAAGTAGGTCTACATTTGATATCTTACAGCATAAATCCCGATCTAAAATCAAACAAGCAGAGTGAAATAGCTCGCTTGCTATCCGAGCCTTTGAACAAGTAGGAACATAGCTTTAGAATCTTGAAGTAGCCAGACATCGCATTCTAGATCCACTATCAAAATTATTTTCACCTCTACCTAAGAATCCTGTTCCTTTAGATGATGATTACAACCGGGCTTGCAGACTTCTTAATGACTCAAGCTCACAAGGGGTGGCTACTTTTGATATAGATTTTCCCTGAAATTTCCTAAAACGCCAATAGCATCTTATTTAGAAACAAAGAATAGAGCTTGTAGCAGTTAAATATTCATTAGGGTGAGTTGAGTAGGATAAGGAGAGCAAAGGTATATAAGCGAAAGGTTTTAACAAAAGCTAGATTATGTAGTGGAGAGTACCTTGCCCAGCAGAAAAAGAAAAGAGATGAAGGAAGGTATACTTATCAGCAAACTCAACTTCTGACTGGAGTCTCCCAACTATCACTACAGTAGAAATACATAATACGCTTATGGAAGAGTGATTATATGATTCCCTTACGTTTGGTTTCTATATCGTGCTCAGGAGATAGTGATTTTAGATAGGGGATAAGGTCGGATTCGGGTATAAAGGTTTTGGGGGATTCTATGGGGTTTTGTATAGGAATCAAGTACCATCTATTCCCAGAGTATGACGATATATATACTATTCTCGCCAGATAGCTTCTTTCCTTTCCTCTTCACGCAACCTTCCTATCTCTAGGAACTTGTAGTCTTTTTGGAATTATATCTCTAGGATTCTTCGTCTCGATGGTTCATCTGCGCAGTTTCTACCATTATTGTCTTCGCTTCGTTCTTAGTCCCGCCATTGTTTTCGATTCAGCCCTCGCCTCTTCTATCTCGGCCCTCACCTCAAGAATAGATCTCTTTGCCTTGTTTCTGTCTCAGATCATCCCACGATACAATTTAACACTTCCCTCGAGCTGGGAGACATCAGGAGACAAACGAAGTCTTGCTGATGCTGCTAGTAGTAGAAACCGTATGCAACTCTAAACATCTTTCCACAATCTTTTTCCACTATATTACAAATTCATCACGCAACAGAATCTTATCTCACGGACACCCAAGACATTTGTGAAATCGCCTTCACGACATTAGTACAAGATATATGTGAAATGATGAAACAAAGTAAAGAAGAATCGAAGTTTACGACTTCTTAAGATTTCTACCAGAATACAAGAACTACTTACTGCGACTTTTTTGACAAAGAAATACTCAAGATCACATCTAACGGGACGGGTCGGCTCAGAGTGAAATGAACGTTACGGACTATAACGACGCGGAAGTGCTCAGTGTTCAGTGAGCAAGCAGGAGGCAAGTTCAAGAATTTAATCATAAGTTAATACGTTGCCTAAAGAGGCGGAAACATAGGAAAGAACGAACTCTATATATACAACCCACCCCCTCACACCGATGACTAATACCATAGAATTCCATAGAACCTTTCACCCTCCTCTATCACCCATACCATTCCCGATAACCTTCATTTTATCCCATTACTATCCAATGCTTCCTAATGCTTACATCCAATACCCGACCTCCTTCCTAAACCATTGCTCTGTATCCGACATCGACCGATACTATCCGACAACCCTGTTCCAAAGGCGCCTTGGCGGGAGGCGAGATGCAGGAGGCGGAGCCATGACATTACATGACATTTATGCATGAGAGAGATTTCGCAAATATCTTGGACTTCCGGGAGATAGAATCTAATGACGACATGCTCCCCTTATTCCCTCCATTAATCACAACAGCGCTGCAACTACCGAACTATCGGGTCTGATGCCTTGTCCAACTCGACCTGGTAGGCGCGCAGGCCGGGTAACCTGCCAAGGCGTGCCCAACGGCAAGTGAGCACCGCCGCGTTCGAACTTAACACCGGAGTACATAGTAGATTCTAGTAAAGTAGATAGTAGAAGATAACAATTTGGTCGAAATTGTTTCATGCATTAGAGGTAGAGAGTACTGGTGGAGAGACATGTTTGGTTGCCAATCTCTCTAGATGCGCAATAGAAATAGCCCTCCGGGCTCAGCAGCCCCGCAACTACGGTACCTACCTCAGCATTGACAGTGACATCGCCGGTCGCTGCACCACACACTGTATGTACATGGCTTCTACCCATCCCGAGTTCATACCGTTCATCGCACCAAACCTCTGCAAAGAGTATGGAATATACTACGATGATCTCGACTTCGCAGGCTTTGCGTCCCGCCAGGGGTGGCTCCTGAAGCCATTATATCCCTGTGAGCCCGCCTGCATGGACTCACCGGGCACATTTTGTACAGCACACAATGGCTTCCGGACCCAAACTTTCTCCCGAGCGGACGGGCGGCGTGTATCCAACACCGAGATGGCATGCTTCTTGCAAGCCTGGCTTTTCTTCGGCACACTTTCGGAGGTCTCGGTTGTGTGTGGGTTCCCTCTCGATGTTGCGAAAGACTTCCTCGTGGACGACGGGGATAGTGTGTCAACGGCGGCGTTGAATGGCCTTGCCTCCAGGTGGTTTGATGCGCTCCGTAGTAGGCAGGACCCTCGGGGATTGGAGATGGGGCTGGAGCGGATATTGGCTGTCCTGCGGCAGCTCATGCTATTGCGCTCGGGGTTTTTGAAGGATCCAGAGATATCGCTATTGAATAAGAATTTTGCTGAGCCGAGGGATTATCGGGTTCTCCTATCGATTGATACCTTGGGGAGAGTAGTGGGATTATTGATTAGCTACCATCCTCCCCAGATTACAAACGGTCTTTCTGCTCCTTCCCCTGATGGGATGCCGGAGGATAAGCGGTTTTTGCATGATACCCATTTCAAGTCGCGGGTGCCGGTGGAGGAGGTGGAGACAGACTCGCTCGAGAGGAAAGGGTGGTGTAGAAGCCAAAGCAGGCGGCTGGGGGCGCTGGATGCAAGCTACCTCGTGTTTGCGAATCACCTGGAACGACCGCTCATTGGAAAGGCGGACCATAGCCAGTGCGATGATTTGATTTGTAAAGCCGACCACATCAGCGATGAGACAAGCTACCAGACTGCGCACTATTTGGACTGTCACGGTGATTGCGGCGATGCGGTTTCGGTGGAAGGTAAACAGCTCGCCGCTGTGCTGCGCCGTGGGGGAATCCCAAGGATCCAAATCTCGGATGATCTCCAGTTAAACGTTGTCGATGAAGGCCCCTACGTCTGCATCTCCCACGTCTGTAAGTGCACCTGTGGACATCTTTATCGATTTCTTGGTAACGAAGCTCAGGGGCTCATGGTCTCGGCAATCCCCATGAAAACTCTCTCCCTCGTTGCCAACTTGGTCGGCTCAAGAGACAGATCACAGAGGCATCCGGGCACCAGCCCGCTTCTCTGTGGATGGACACTTTGTGCATCCCCGTCCACAATAGCCTGAAAGAATACCGCAAGAAGGCAATTGGTCTCCTTGGCCGTACCTTCCTAGAGGCAGCATTGATCCTCGTCCTTGACCGGGAGCTAGAGAGGGTGGAATCTTCACGTGTTTCGATCCTAGAGCTCACGATCCGAATAATTTGCAGTGGGTGGATGCAACGGCTCTGGACGTTCCAAGAGGCAGCGTGCGCCATTGAGGACCCCTCTGCCTTCAACCGTCGGAACCTATTTTTCCAGATGGCAGATGGGGCGCTGAGCCATGAGACTCTCAACACCTTCACTAGCCACCGTGGGTTTGGGGATAGCCGTTTCCAGCTCAACGAAGAAAACGTCATAGATGCCCACTTTTACGAGAAAGCGGTCGAAGAGCTAGGCCGCCGGATAAGCTCTCTCAAAACACTCCGAACCTCCTCCTGCCGCTTCACCATCATCTGCGGCGCAGTGGCTAGTCGCACCACCTCTAAGATGGAAGACGAACCCTTGATCCTCGCAATCATCATGGAGCTCGACATCCCAACCATCATGCGCCAACCGACTACGCCCCTGAGGTGGCAGCAACTCTACATGATGATGGGGAAGCTTGCTCCCGACGTCATATTTGACCGATCCATTAAGAAACTTCCCCACGCGCCCTTCCGCTGGGCTCCCGCCTCACTGCTTGTCAACTCAGTCTCACTCTCAATCGACCCAAGCCAGTGGGGCATCTGCACCCCCAACGGGCTCAACATAATCTATCCCGGTATCCTGTTTCAAAGGGACGGCGTGGTGACGGGCTCGGCTGTCCTCCGAGACGACAAGACGGGCAGGTTTTCAAAGGTTTTCGGCATTGCTGATGCAGTGTCGGGGGGAAACACGTTGCGTGTATCGGGGAAAACGGCGATTATCTATGGAAATTGGCTCGGCGCAGTTATTGTGGATGTTGAGAGGGAGGATGTAGTCGAGGTGTGGGATGCACCGGAGTTGACGATTTCGTCTTTTCAGTCACATTGGGGGGCGGGAATAGAGGGGAGTGGTGGGCCATGGGGTGTTCTCTATGGATCGGTGGTGGGATATGCGGATGTGAGTCCTATGGACTTTAAACGCGATCCGCATCCATCAGACGTCCTGGTAACGGAGCTGTCGCCATGGCAGAAATGGGTCATTACATGACCAGTGTGAGTTTGAGCCCTTAGATACTATCTGCGGTCAATGGGATTCTGTTTCCACCCCCATGATTCCATACTAAATAGACCCTACATAAATTATTATTCCGGAACCCGAAACTGGCAAGAGTTTTAATTGTATCCTACTAGTTGTCACAGTCATATCGATGTGAAGTAAGGGTGATGCTCCGAGTGATTGATCTTGAATCGACGCGTTGCGTCCCAGGGGGATATTCCATCTGCTGGAATGAGATTAGAGGTATTTTGATTTATCTCGTGTGCTAACTATTCTACTGGTGGGGCCAAGGAGGGGAGGGGTAGGGAGGAGCGAGTAGTGGGAACCGATGGAGTTATTATATCACTGTTATTAAATCCAGAACTAAGGAGATGACGTTAACATATGCATAAGCTCTAGTGTTAAAGACATTTAGCACTTAAACCGACGTATTCACACCGCCGCGACTCCGGCTGTGCAAGTCCTCCACGTGTATCCCCCATTATTTGCGATCTCGACTGCAACCGCCCCCTACTAGACGTATGTCGAGTGACACCTGGGGCGAAACACGGCGCCGCCGGGAGCGAAAAAAACATACGAGAGAAATTCCGGCAGCACGCTCTCCAGGCGCCATCTCAGCCAAAAATACCCGAAGCCACCAATCTGTCGTTCCGGGGTGCACCATAACCTATATCCAGGCAGCGGCCCCTGGTATCGGAAGCTTGGCATCTAGAGCAAGCGTGGCTATAGTTCAGGAGCCAACCTTCTCCAGCCGGCAACCTGATAGATTTCGTCGACCTATGTATGGTACAACTGAGCTAGTGTTCCATCAGGTAGGAAAGGGCAGGGTGAGCTCGAAACGGGCGGCACCAGGAGGCTCTGTCCGCCACCGGAGTCAAATTTGGCGGGTGGCTGGTTGCTTTGTAGGGTTCTATTACCTCGGCCAATCAGCTTGCTACCCCCTACGTAGAACCCGAAGACCTTTAATTTCGTGCATGGAAGATTTATGTGGAATTCAAAGACCTTTAATTTCGTACTAGACTATGGGTGCGCATCTTGTACATAGAATCAAGAATGATTTCGTCAAGTACATCCCAGAAAGACCTTTCACGCCCCGAAAAAACCCGCCCAATACCCCCCAGCTTCCCCTCAATTCAGGTTCAGTTGATTTCATCGAATTTGCCGCACATTTGATTTGTTGGGGTGCGTTGGTCTCGTCCCTGTTCTTCGGGTTCCGAAGTATTGTTGTTGGTGTCGTCATCAGTCCTCGCAGATCTGGGTATCTGGGGATCCGCGGGGTCCGAGGAATCGTTCATCAGGAGGTCTCGCAGGTCGCTGGAAGTGAGAGAAGTTGGAGGATCCAACGTCTCCTTCCCAGATTTCAATACACACTTGGCGTTTTCGTCAGCATACGTGTGAGATGATAAAGGGCAGGAATATTAACCCTGAGGCGCCACAAGAAAGTCAGGAGTTTGAAATATTGGGTGGTATTTTCAAAGTTATTAGGGATCTCGCGCACTTGGTCGCCAACCAAGAGGCAAATGGACCCCTTTGCGTGTGACATACGCCAATTTCGGCAGTGCCGACCTGTGTTGATGACCGTTAGGGAAATAACCACGGGGGCGTGGATCTGGATAGTAGCGATACTTACCTGCTGTGACTACCCCGAGAACCTGTAGCACCCCCGCACCCTTTGACCTGACTACTCCGCTAGACGACTGCAACCTATACAACATGTCATGGAGTACTTTCACAACTTTTAGTGTATCATGAACCCACTTGCGGTCACTAGTAGATGAGAACTTCTTTCCATGCTCGGATGCGCCAAATTCGCGATCATTGATAGAAAGCACTCCATCGTAAAGGTGTCCGACAAGCTTGCGTTTCTTGCGGTGTAGATCATACGAGTCCCTCCTATCACAGGTACCCTGAGACTTTGACTCACCCCTGGTTATTTGTTGGGTTATTTATTCAGTTTCAAACCGGGAAAGGGGGGAGGGGGGGGCGTACCGACTCATATAGGAACCAGGGATTGTTTCCATGCATTGGTTATAAATAGGCTCCCATAACTTGGAGATGTACCAGGACTCGTGGTGGTTCCTGTTGAAACTTGAACGGGATAGCAGTTCGCACCAGGCACGCATCGAATCCCTAAGCCATATCTTTCCCTCGCGCTCGTCGGCGGTGAGACGGTCACGCTCTCCAGGCGCAAAGAGCGGAGTATCGTGTATATGGGCAACAAGTCGATCCGGGCCGTTGAGTCTTTCATCCCGGTATGTTGTGATAGAGTCCAGAAACCAGGCGTCCGCCACTGGTAGCGCTGGGATCAGCGCGGAAATGATCCCCCATTGTGAAGAATTGAAACACTCCTTGACTAGTCGGTCAGATGTATCAATCACCCATGAATGAGCCGCGCATTCGACCGTGTGATCACAAAACCTTCGGTATAGTATATCCTCCACAAAATCAGCCTCCGCGAGGTCGTCAGCTGGGAGACGCCATTTCTGGGAATTATCCATGTTCTTCCAAGCGCGCTTGAAATCGAGAAGATAGCCAGCTGGTGGAGGAGTGTCCTCTGTCTTCTTGGGGTGGCGACGTTTGGGAGGACGGGCAAGTGGTTCCGGTGGCGCGCCGATAGAATTATTATTGAAGCTGACGTTGTGGTTGCCCTGAATGACAATGGAGGTTCCGGAGGAGGAGGACGAGGAATTTTGAGGGGCTATTGTTCTAGCGACAAGACCGTCTTCACCCTAAAGAAATGTCAGCGTAGTTGCACGGCCCACCGCGGGCACAAGAGGTGCGATAGCCAACTGCGCCCCGGTGGGGGAGAGGTTATGTGATCACCTAGGCCCAGACACCACCCCGGGAAGGTTATATGAGCACACACATGGAAGGACAACCAGCCTTGAACAACAGACCGACCACTCAGGCCATCAGTGCCCCGGTGATACCCCCACCGGATCCGCTGGAGGGTTCCAATGTGTGCGGATTCATAAACCTTGAACAACTGACAGACCACGCAGGCCACCAGTGCCGCGGGGTGGTGAGAGGCCAGAAAATACGCCGAGCGTGGGTGATCTAGCTACTAGGTCGCGCTGCGTCTGTACAAATGTCCTGAGCGCAATTAACTGTTTGCCTAATGATCCAGTGGGGTATCTCCTGGATCGGCAAAGGTGCCTCGACATGACGAGAGGTGCAAGCCGCCTTTCAACAATAGATCACCCAAGTCGGTGGCCTAGTTCAGATCAGTGGGACATGTTGGAACAGACCTTAAACTTGTTTAACTGCTTCTTTGCTGTTTCCCGATCCTGTAAACACCTCCCATCGTCACTCGCGACCGACCTTAAACCCTGTACCCACTTATTCATCAGATAATCCCTATTGTGCTCCTCAAAGAGTTTCGCGTTGTCGGGGTATCGAAAGAATCCTTCCACACTCCATCGACTTCGATTTGTGACGTTGAAATAGCGGTCAACATGTTGGGCCATTAGGTAGAGGGTGTGGAGGGGGGTGGGCAGCGATGTGGTTGAAAGTATCGTAACGTAACGTAAACAAGCGATGACGGGGACTCGGGATTATCCGAGTGCTTCTTTGCCAAGACCCTGACTCATACACTGGTAGCACAGATCTGATAAGCGGATCTTATCAGTACAATAGAGTCTCTCAGCCACCAACAAACATAAAACTACATGTACTTACTCCCAAGACTCACAAAACATGCGAGTTGAATGCAGGTAGGATGTGATTGATATTTTCAACTACAAGACTTAAAGGTACGCATGGAGATATATTCAATCCTTATGCCTATGATTTCCTTCTCAGAGTACTTGTGGACCCTTATGCACGCCAACAGACAAACACATGCAGCATAGTCTCGGGAATTAATAATTTTTTGTTCATTGTATATTGCCTTTCACACCCGTGGCTAAAAGTCTCTATTAAATTAGGGCTGCTCGGAGTAATAATAATTCATTTGGTAGACGTTGTAGGCTTTGGTAAAAGGAGGGGTTTATGAGTAGATAAAGGCTTTCACTAACTATTTCACTACTCACCGATTCTGTAGCGATGAGATTCTGTAGCGATGAGCGACATTGATGGTGAACAAAAGAGAGAAACTACCTAAGCTCGTCTATATGTAGCCCCGCCAAGAGCACCACGTGATTGCCCAGCGGCCAAGATCCCAAGGCGCGCCAGCCTATCCCTTAGTCTGTCAATGCTGACCCCCTATCTGATAGCTTGTCAGGCTGGTTTTCAATCCAAGGCACTTAAACCCTTTATGGTAACATGATCAATCTAGCGCCCAGAACGTCCAGGCGGTAGTTTTTGGCATGCATGACAGTTGGTATCATTATTTCATTTATTGCGCTGTTTATATCACGATTACCAGAAAGGGTTTGAGTGCCTCGTTGCAATTTGGCCTGACAAGCCATCAGATAATAGAATTAAATTTGTATGGAAGATCTATTATTTGATAAGGGAGATAACGGGATCTGTTAGTAAAGCCACACAAAATTTGCTTCTTCTTGGGGGGTCAGCATTTTACCGACAAAGGGATAGCCGCGTCTCGCTTACAAATCGTTGGCTGCCTGATGAGTGCTCCACAACGTCAAATGCAATTGATGCCAGTGGCATGGATTGACTTATCCGATAGACGGTCAGTCAAAATTGCAACCCAAGACACTTAAGGGCCTGTTTGGAAATAGGCCAAAACAGAGTTTTCACCCTTGTAAACTATCCTTTTGTTAGGCCTGGATCCATTTTGTCTGGTTGCCAAACGGGCCCTAAACCTTTTATGGAAACGTGATAAATCAAACGCCCAGAACGTCCGAATTGTAGTTTCTGGCATTCGTGACAATATGTATTTGGGTCCTCTGCGCTGTTTATATCGATCACGATTACTAGGCAATTTAGGTCAATGCTGACCCCCTATAATAAAGGAACTAAATTTGTATGGAAGATCTATTATTTGGTAAGGGAGATAACTAGTTCTGTTAGTAAAGCCACACAAAATTTGCCTCTTCTAGGGCGCCAGCACTCTATTGGCAGACTAAGGGATACGCTCATCTGAGTGAAAAGGAGGTTTCCAGCCACCTGACAGCTGAAAGTCAATAATTTACCTGGAGGCTAAAAGTGAAATAGCGACATATGCAAGGATCAGGCCGGAAAGCTGCAAGCTGGCGGGGTAATGGAGTGTGACGCAAGCTATACAAGAAATTGATTATAAGAGGGGGGGATGCCCACCCGCACTTGGACAAAGCCAGGCCGTTCAACCAGTCGACTCAGCAAAGCGGTTAGGAGCATTGAACTGAAACGATACGGTGAATTGATCAGGTACGGAGATTTTGATACGGGGCGAGAGCGATTATATAGCTTGGTAAGTTTTGATTGTGGATGGTTGGAGACGTGCTGGCTGTTTTATGTTGGCGTATGTGAAGTATGTACTGACGTGGATGGTACACACTTTGTTCTTGTAGTTTTAAGGCATGGGGTCTGATTATAGGTGTACCGTTTGCTGGAGACCTGCAACTGATTTGTGCGGGCGCTGCAAACAAGTGAGGTATTGCGGTCCGGGTTGTCAAAGGGATGATTGGAAGACGCATAAGGTATTTTGCGGTGCGGATGCTTTTCCGGCGAAAAACCCGACGGTGAAATCGTACCGTGCGCTTTTTTTCCCGGTCGACGGAGAGGGGGCCCGGTTCGTTGAGGTATCATTTGAGCGTCGTCGTTGGGATCAGCAAGAATCGGAAGTTACGGTACCAACTGTAGATGCGTTGCTGGGCAATAGAGGTGCCACGATTCTAACTCGAGCTGGGGTCGAAAACAAAGAGAGAGAGTTAGTACACGGGCAGCTGGCCCTACATATCTACGAACAAATGGTGTTTACCGACGACGGTACACTACCAAACCTATCGCTACGGAAGTTTATGGGTCTGGGAGTGGAGAACGATATGAAGGGACCTGTAGTAATCAGCAAGCGCAAAAAAAGAAACGGAAGTAGAGATGCTGAGGACGAGTATATGGACATGGAACTGGATGACTTGAGAGATGCTGTGCAGTTTCTTAAATTCTGGATGATTTCTACCGCGACACGCAATAGGATGTGGACTAGTATCAATCTTTTCCAATTTTTGGCAGGCGGATCACCATGATATATTTCGTTCAGTTCCATATTAGCTTACTCTTTGGGGATTTGTTGATACGGAATTTACTTATTGTACTCGGGGGATTCATTGAGCGTAGCAAAAGAGAATTCCGTGGACCCTGTGCAGCCCCAATGTCTTATCCCTTAGTATATTAGTCATCAGGAAAAAATAGGTTCCCCCAAGACGCATCCTGTCTCCCAAAACGCAGATAAAAAGTGACAGGTCGCACTTGGCCCGTCTAAACTCGTCTAATCTCGTCCTAGGTCGTCTCCAAAATGTGATACGTTGGCAGAAAAGTGATATGCCAGATGACACTGGTCCAGATTGGGACTAGCTCGTGTCATTCTTAGCGCAGTTTCCGGGTCTTAAGCACCCCCGCCGCCGCCTCCACGAATGCTGACCCCCAGAAAAAGTAAATTTGGTGTGGCTTTACTGGTAGATCTTTTTATCCCTCTTATCAAATAATAGATTCCCCATACAAACTTAATTCCTCTATTATAGGGTTAGCATACACAGACTATGGGATGGACGTTTAATTGCAATGATACCGAGTGATAAATAGTGATTGCCAGAATATCGATAGATACATGTAGATCTCTCCATTCTGATGCCAGACCATACTATTTGTGGTTTAGTTAATATTCGAGGACTCTAGTCACACGTGCTGCCCCCTGTCTCTACATTCGCCCTGACTCCGCCCCGGAGTCTGGAAGCCATTGGCAGCCGCACCCAAATCACCTACTACCTCTACAGTTGCTTCAGTGTCCTGGGAGCCATTTTGAAGCTATACTCAAATGGGTGAATTCTCGTTCGCGACCTTACAAGTGGAGATAGGCACCATGGGCGCAATTCTGGGGCGAGTGATAGCCCATGATTCTGCATCAAATGCATTGCTTCACCTGCGCCTGGAAACATGCTTTTTCAACTCCTTCCACATGAAAACATGCCTTTTTGGGGCATGCAATCGTGGCCCCCGGGCTCCTTCACAACAAGAAATCATTCTTTTTTGGCGCGTAAAAACATGTTATTTAGACTTCTTCACACCGAAATGGAACATGCTTTTTTGGTGCATAAAATCGCGGCCCCCAGACCCCCCGGAACCGCGCCTTTGTGGCGCATTATAACCCTTTCTAGTGGGATGTCCTTAGAGTTAATATCACAGCTAGGCAACGAAGAGGTGACTGGGTACACAGTTAGGGGGGATCTAACAGCGAGTTTGGGCTTGGGCAAGGTGGCGGAAGGAACTCAGCATATGCCAGAGTCAGGACAGATTCGTTCAAGCTCGGGGACAGGGTCGGAGACAGGGTCGGAGACGAGAATCGAACGAGGTGGTTCATGTACAGAAGGCTAGAGGACCAAGTATGTAGTTACTTAACAGAAAGAAGACGTTACATAGAGAAGTTAGAAAGGCAAGGGAACACAGGACTTGATATAGATAACCGTGCTCCCCGGCATCTTCACTGATTGCACCCCTTATTTCTAAACCCAATGAATCTCAAAGAACTTCACAGAAACCCACCGATAACACCATCCCTAATATCGATACAAATCCCGATACCAACCCGAACACTACCCCTAGTGCTTACAATCTACTTCCGGGCCTCATTGCTAACCAAGTACCGTACTTTGACATTGACTAATCCTATCTAGCAACCCTGTTCCGAACCTGCCTTGACGGCAGACGGGACGCGCCGGGCTGGGCCATGATATCTTCCTACTTATCGCTGGTTTAATTCTTCCCTATATACGGATAGAAATTTCGCCATGTTTCTTCATACCGTATATTTACACACATTATGTTATATATATGCCACCATAAGAACCATAAAATGCAAGTGACGGAAACAGGGAAGAGATCATGGCTACTCCATAGAAATTATCCTTGCCCTGAGCAACTGCATTTTATGGTTCTTGGGGTGGTAGACAGGTATATACATATCTCATTTACTGGCGAAGCTGCCAACATCTTAGGAGGCCGCATAGTGCACCGTGCACCCAGGAATTCCCTCAAAAACACGCCGCCCATACTTCTACAATCATATAGGCTACAATCCTCATTGATATGTATGGGTAGTAGTGTAGCTGCATATCGCTGCTGAGAGATAGCTGCATATCACTTTAAAGGACAATAATCCGGACAGAGCTAAGACACAAAGGCGTGCGATAATCTAAACGGTAGAGAGAATCGGGATAGGCAGCGACCACGGATAGGAGGGCGAGACTATGGGTTGTGGTCTGAGGACACAGGGAAAACACACCATCGGAGCGAGGAGTCAGGGAATAATTCTAAGGACTACAAACTCCTAGAGATAGGAAGGTTGCGTGAAGAGGAAAGGAAAGAAACTATCTACAGACGAAAACCCGAATCTCTATATATACATCACATACCCCTCCGATGACTCATCGCTACAGAATCCCATAGAATCCCCCAAGACCCGTAACTCCGAGCCTAACCTTATTCCTTATACCCGATACCCTATCTCCGATCCGAACCCCTGACATAGAAACCCAAAGAACTCGACAACATCCCTGACTACCCCTCTTCCCGCAACACCCTTGCACTACGACCACGCCGTAATGTCGTTATTATAACGTCAGATGCCGCTGATACATATATATATCGTCCCGGAACCTCATCAGACGTCTCGAGATAACAACACTGCATATCGCTGTATGTTATTTCAAAGGATAATGCTGCATGCCGCTCCTGGGATACCATTACTTACCACCCCATGGCATATCGCTGCTGGAATATTGTTGTATGTCACTTCAAAGAATAATACTGCATGTTGCATTCACCGTCGAAAGCGATAAAGTGCCACCATGGACAACGCGTTGAATGTTGATATCTATTGCTGACGCTTACCTATGTAGCTGCTAAAACATCTTTCCATTTCAGTACTAGAATATAGCTTGATATCGCTGCTGGTACACCACTACATATTGCTCCCAGATCGTCACTCGACATGTCAAGTTCTCCAAAATCCTTAACTAAACTCGTTTTTCTATCTATTTGATTAAATTCGACAGTTATATGCAGCCTAGTGGTCCACGAGGCGAAGCAAAAGCTTGAGATGCATCTGCTCGAGCAACAGGATATGATGCCTTGAGGTGTTAAAGGTAATCCAAGCAAACATATTTTATTGATATAATACTTTTTTCAAAATATACGAAGGCTGATAATCCCATAATTGTTTTCAGGTACTTATATATATATAGATATTCATTATGCATCTTAGAATAGTATGACTACCTAAACCTCGAGCTGCTCGAGGCAAGAAGAAGGAGTTACCTTCGAGTCAGCTCGCCCTGTAGAGTCTCATGCTTTGAACTACCCATCAACAAGAAATAATTCATCTTTTGTTAGTTAGGGTTAGTGATCAAGTTGTATTTGTTTTAGGGTACAAATAGCAAACCACAGCTAGGGAAAGCCTAGGCACATGACTACAACTATAACCGCAGGTACAAAAATGAAACCCCACATACCCCCCAAGAGAGCTCAACCCAAATTCGGAAGCGCAACCCCCAAAGCCGAGTCTTATAACACTCGAGAAGGAAACAGGAAAACACCAAGCACGGGTCCTATGCATGCCATCACCCTTATAACAAAGAATCCACGCGAGGAGAAGAAATTTACCCGAACCAACAACCAACCCAAGTCAGAGACAACCCCTAGCCGAAATTTAACAAATCAGTCCAAAGAAAGCACTAAAACCCAAACATTTTAATCCATACCGAGGCACAACCCCGAGACCAGGACTAACAACAGGTACATCCTCCAAAGAAAAAAGAAGCCACAGAAACTCAGTAACCCCACAAAGGGAGAGACCAAAGATTCTCAGCTCCTAGCGGCCCCAGACCTCCACTCCACCCCACCATTCCCGTCTGAAGTAAGGAATGGTCGATGGGAAAATAAAGAAGAGACAGACATAGGAAAGATAATAAAATGAGTGACATACATGAGACATCAGAAACAACAATAAACATTAAGGAAATAGTACCGCCGTATCCTTTCCAACCCAAGCATATACACCACATCAATCAATCTCAATCACCAAACTCATCCATCAATCGTTGCATCTCGTCCAGTTGGAATGCTGTTGCAAGCCGTTTATTCCAATCGGTCAATATCTTGTATGCCCTATCGTGCGCCTTGATGTTGAGCAGGTAATCAATGACGGTGTACTTGGTATCCGGTGGATGGAAAAGCCTATCAAACTCCATCATCTCCTTCTCCTCATCATTCAACACCAAGTCCAGGTCCATACATCGGACATGGCCCCTATCAAACCTCTCACCGCACAGACATTTCCTGCCCCAACAGTAGATTCCTCGCCTCCAATCCCAGAGCATTCTCTGCACGGTCGGATCAGATATACCTGTAACGGTGGAGAAAGAGTGGAGATGAGAAGGCAATATCAGCCATCAATCCATTGAAGGGGAGGGGAGAAAACCTAAACATGAATATTCGACATGGAAATCCATGTGGTCCACCAAGACATTAATGTCTAGGTGGACCATCAACTCAAACAAGGCAAAAGTGGGAGGGTTGGAGGGGAAGCGGAGAGGGTAGGGGGGGGGGCAATCATATGTAGGTGGGCTGAACATATATATGTATATATATATACAAGATACAACTCTATGCGGGATACAATTCCATGCGGTCCACCAAGACAATAATGTCTAGGTGGACCATCAACTCAAACAAGGCAAAGGGGGAGGGTTGGAGGGGGAGGTAGAGGGGAGGTGGGGGAATCATAGATAGGTGGGGAGAATTATACATATATAGGTGAGAATGGGTGGGGAGTTGGGAGGTGACCAACCAAGAACGGCAACCGCATCCAATCCAGTCAACCTGGCCTCCGGCTCAACAATAGCACTCAAGGATATAGTCTTCATATCCCTCTCACATACGGTCACAGTCTTCCTCCAAGCCAAAAAGGAAATCATCTTGTCCTTCAATTCCTTGCCATCAAATAGGTCTCACTGCTCCAGGAAGGAGGAATACATCCGGTCCTCCAGTAGGTGACCAGCAAGGAGGCCATCGCATTCCCTGCATCGTCGTTTCCCCCCCACCCGGCGTGTCGATGACCTCGAAAGGGTGTACCCTCCATGACCCCTGGCAACTCCAGAGTAGGAGGAGGAGGAGGAGGAACAAATACCATCCAGGATCAGTCTCATCGGGTTGTCACTGTACATAGTTTCCAGGTGGTGTTGAAATCCACACCTCAAGTGCTCCATCCGTCTCCGCATATCCAGCACCCCACAGAGATTTCCAAACAAGCCAGGTCTATTGGAGCAACCACCAGCAATCTATATCATGCACTCCTTCCAGGCAACCTCCAACGGTACAAGGAACTTGCGGGCTCCAGCACGGCCACCACCACCACCGGATCGGACTCAAGGATCAACAAGAGCCAGACCATACTCCATGACCGGTCTTATGAATATCTTGAACATGTTCAGCCTGACCCTAAGAGTCCAAGTATCGCAGCTGAACTGGAGGAAACCCTTGACACCCATCGCCTTCGTCACCATCCGGTCACGATGCACCTCAAAGTCAATACCATCCCTATTGACCGGAAATCCCAGATAGCGATAGGAGTCAACAACCGGAAGAGGTAGATCATATGGGGTCAGAGGAAAGACGTCTAATCCTACCCATACGACAACCCCATACTTACCAATGAGATATCACGGCCCACCGCTCACAAATGGACAGGAGAGCAGAGGCATGAGACCAATCACGGCACATGAGAACCCCATCATCAGCATAGAATAAGGCCGACGGGAAACAAGAACCAGAATGATGAAGCCGAGGTGGTGAATAGTAGTCCAAATCGTATGAGTTAAGATCAAGTTCAGTATCCGTATCAATCTCAAAGTCAGAGCTATATCCAATATATTCAGGGATCTCAACTGAATGAGATTAGAATCAGATCAAATAGCAGTAATCGTTAGCAAAGGAACATGAAACACGGATATTAAGTTATGGTAATAACTAATGGGCAGCAATCGGAGGAACTCACACTCAGGATCAATCTCGCAGTCAGAACTAACGATAAGATTATCCTCCAAATCAGAAAGCCCACAGTAGTATCCTCTTCCTTCACCAGCGGAAGTAGTAACCAATCTCATCGAAATTCGCATCAACGCTATTAACTGAATAGGGAAGATCAATAGACGTCAAGAAACCCAATCAAAAATAGGAAAGAACTCGGTGAAGATTAACGCTTCTAACATACCAGATTCAGACCAGACTTTGCTGATTTATAGGCTTTTTGTGGTGTGGGGTTGGGTTAGTTTTTACTATATTAAGATTGTCGTCACTCTAAGTTGCTTTCACCATGGTAGAAACAACCCCATTTCATCGGGCTACTGTGCATTTCCTCGCTTTTCGTTTCCTCATCGTCCTGGCTTAATAATAAATATCCATTCTAATCATCATCATCGTCCAGTAAGACTTTTCCTCTTACACATATACAAAACATGTCGCCCCACTGTTATTTTTCATTCAACATATTTTAAACTGCATCGCCTGGCTTTCCCTCCTTGATTTCATTATTTACAATTACACCACCCAATCGTCTTGCTGGCTTTTGGGAGTGTATTTTCCCGTCATCTGATGATCTTTTCCTGCTAGTTACTTTATCTTTTCTTGTCACGATGGCTATTCTTCAATCCTCACTCAAGATCTAACCGTCACGTTGCTTTTTACTCTATTCTCACCCAAATCTGCTCGTCCGCCTCGATGGTTTTTGCTTTTTCACCTAGCCTCCCATTGTCGCCTGATGCTTTTTCTTCCACTCTTAATCATCTTTTTCCCATCGGTTGATGGCTTATTTTCTTTTCTCACTAAATCTTTATCCATCGCCTGACGTTTTCCACTTTTCTTAAATATTCTTTTTAGTCTTCTTCTCCTCCCTTATTTAGTACTCCTCCTCACTTGGGCTTTCCCAGTTTTCGAGAAAAACCGCACTTCCTGCTGGTTTTCTTCCTCAATTAATAATGGTTTTCGTTGGTTGAAGGCTTTCCTTACCTCGCTTCCCCACTGCGCCTGATTATTTTTCCCAAACTCATTATATTTTTTCCCGTCGCCTGATAGCTTTCCCCATTTTCATTTCCCTGCTTTGTCGTCGTCTGATCGCTTTTCACCTACTCTTCACAGGTACTGTCCCATCAGGTGGTTGCCTTTCTTCATTTTTAATATCTCTTTTTCCGTCGGCTAATTGTATTTCATTCTTTCTATACTTCATATTCATGCTCGACAGCTTTTTTCTACTATTTTTCCTACACTTTTACCGTCCGATGGTTTTTCCTTCGCTTTTCAGAATATTTTCTCTTTACCGATAGCCTCTGCCTCTATTCTTTCTTTTTTCATTTATCGCTACCGATGGTCCGCTTCTTTCTTTCTTTACATTTTTACCGCTTTACCGATAGCTTTTTTCCTCTATTCTTTCTACACTTTTACCGTCGGCTAATCGTTTTTATTTTTCCTTCTCAAATCCTTTCCTATATCGCCGATGGGTTTTTCCTCTTCTTTCGCGATTTTTTTGTCGGTACCGATAAATTTCGCTCTACTTGAAAAAATCATTCCTCATCGCCCGATCTGTTTTTCAAACATCCGTTAAACTTTTTCCAACCGGTCGATGGTTTCTCTTTCATCTTAATGTATTTTTGCGCCGTCGCCTGATGGCTTTCTCCTAATTGGAGTAATATTATCCCATCGCCTGATAGAATCTCGCTCCTATCATGAGGCTCTTCCCCATCGGTTGACGATTTTCTTCCACTTACAATTTTAAATTCGCCTAATTACATTTTCGCCATACTCAAGTCACCCCTCCACCGCCTCGATAAATTTTTCCCCAATCTTTACATCGGATTCTTCCTCATCGGTTGACGATTTTCTTCACCAGATTTAATCATTACCGTCGCCGATTGCGCTCTTCGCTCCCATCGCCGATCACATTTCCACTCTCGCGCCCCTCCCATCACCGATAAACTTTTTTCTACTCTATATACGCTTTCACCGACGTATTTTCTTTCACTGATAATTAATCATTAGCCGTCGCCTGATTGCATTTTCGCTACTCTCAAGTGCCCCCTCCCATCGCCTGATAGCTTTTTCTCTACTCTCTATATATGTTTCTCCATCGGCTGACGCATTTTCTTCTACTGTTAATTAATCATTAGCCGTCGCCTGATCACATTTCCACTATTTCAAAGAAATTTTCTCCCATCGCCTGATAGTTTTTCCTCTACTCTGCATAAATCTGTCCCCATCGGTTGATGCATTTTCTTCTACTGATGATTAGTCATTACCCGTCGCCTAATCACATTTTCGTTACTATCAAGAAATTTTCTCCCATCGTCTGATTGCTTTTCCTCTACTCTGCATTAATCTATCCCCATCGGTTGATGAAACATCGGAGGGTCTCTGTCATGCATTAACGCCGAGATTCTGCTATGTTTATTCCAAAAAAAAGCCGAAATGATATTATGCCAGACACAAGATTTTAAAAAAAAAGAACGAAAGAAGAATCACAGGCTTAACAAGACACCCCACATAATCTTCATCCCCACCAAAACACAAAGAAAAGAAAGAAGACGCAAAGACTTCGCTCTCCATCCATCAGGAGAGACAGAGGAGACAGATCCATCGGCGCGCTCGCTTCCTTCTCTCACCTCCTCACGCTTCTTCCTCAAATTTCTCTGACCGGTGATGATCGCGATCGCTTTCCTGTCGAAACGCCCATCACACATGACAGTCGCGAACTTCAAGAATTAGCATTCAGAAGAATCCACTCAGCGAGTTGTCCGGAGCCCGCCAAAATCTGGTCGCATTCACGAAAAGCCGACTTTCGGTTAGACTGGCCCAAGAAAACCGCCATGACGTGGGGATGAGGACTCGGACGAAGATATTATGATGGGAGGAAAGACTAAAATAACTATGCGAGATGCACATCCGCAGCTTCGCCTCTCCGCCAGACCTCTTTCGCCATCTCTCTCTCACAGAGCTCTGTTGCCGCCATCTCTCCGTCTCATGAGATCTCTGCCTCCGCCAACCACTGTCTCTCTAAGAGACCTTTCAGATCTCTCGGCAGAGCTCTGTTCTCACCGCCCCCACCCACCATGAGACCTCTCTCTCCGCTAAACCCCTGTCCCTCAAGCTCCCACTCATCCTCACACTGAATTCGACGGGCGTAAGACAAGGGCGACAAGATGATGGACAAGTGATGACGACGATGACGACGATGATGACGATGATGACGATGATGGTGATGACGATGAAGTGAGTGAGGCACATGAACATTATGAGTGTGAGGAGGAGTGAAGGAGGAGGAAGAGGAGGAAGAGGAGGAAGAGGAGGAAGAGGAGGAAGAGGAGGAAGAGGAGGAGGAGGAGGGAGGGAAGGAAGAGGAGGAAGAGGAGGGAGAGGAGGGAGAGGAGGGAGAGGAGGGAGAGGAGGGAGAGGAGGAGGAGGAGGAGGAGGAGGAGGAGGAGGAGCAGCCTTTGCGCGAAAACCGCCCAATTATTCCTGCGCAGCTGGAGAATGAAGTTCCGTCACTTCACACACTAATCAGGTCACATCTAAGATCTAGACACGATGATTCGACCGCAGACGTGGAAACCTCCGATGAAGAGCCAGATGAAAGCAACCTCACATTTGATTTTGAAGATCCTGCGGCCGAAGTTCTCAACAATCCTAGGGTCGCCGTGGACATAGACGACTTTCCGTGCCTGACCGCCGAAGCTTTCCACGATAAGGTCGAATTAATTCGACAAGCCGAAGGTCCAGATATCTATGATGAAGCTGCAAAGTTGCTAAACACCCGGGCTTCATTTGATTGGGCGTCTTCCACAGGAAGTTTTGACTCCGGCATCGATTGCACCCATACCATCGATTTTATTTGCGTTGATTCTGTCCCAGGTGATAATCCCTCTGGCGTAGCGCCGGGCACTATCACCAACGGTACCCTCACATTTTCTGATTGGTCTAAGCCTTACTCGAGTTATCGGGCTTACACCGCTCACCATCGGTACAATCACCGTGTCATCAAAATAGGAACCATTGCCGCGAGTGAGATTTACGTGGTGATGGCTCCTCAGGCCCGTTTGGATCCCTCGGAGCGTTTGGAGATTGATCTCAAGCCAATGACTACAAAGCAGGCCATGAAACGGTCCACGATGACTCACGTCCACGCTACTCAAATGATGGTCTTCATCATTCGAGCAATGATGACCGATCCCATTCTTAGTCGCCGTGGAGTATCTTTAGATTGGCGCCTTGGGGGAAAAGATAGTGCTGATATGGATGCCAGTGACTGGAAGCGTCTCTTTACAGCTATGAATAAGAATTGGGACAGTTTTGTTAGCGCCTGTCCCGAACCGTATTGGGATCAACAGAGGTTGACTTTCCACACATACCGAATTGGACAAGATGTGCGTGTCAAACCGAGGGATATCCGCGATGGTAGCATGGCGAGGGACCTCTCCCGAGTGTACCATGCCCCATCGATCTCAACTATGATGTTTGCCCTCGCTAGTAATCTTCAAATTAGCACTCAGTCTGAATATGGGGGAAAAATTGCAGGGTCGAGCCTCTTTAAGACCGAGGCTATTCTTCAAGAATATGAGAATATGCGGGGGGCTAACCTTCGGATATTTCCAATGGCGTATAGTCCCACTGTCTGCTCGTTCCAGGCCAGTAAAGCCCCAGAATCGTATCAGGCTCTGGTTATAGATCGCCTTAATGCAGTCCTTACTGCCGAAAACCATCTCGCTGATGATGATGAGCCAATTGTTAAAGTAGTCCTTTTCCAGGGATATAGTGTTCTGAAACAATATATTCGCCATCGTCCTGGAAAACATTTACTCTCTAATGGATCATATACCGCTGCTTGCTGTGCACCTGAGTCTCTGCCTAAGAGGGCGCGCGACAAGAAATTACATCTTTGGGACCTTGTTGACAACGATACCCCCTTTAAACAATTCGACGACGCAATTGCGCAGGCAATAGCAGCCGGCCGCACTGGCTCAAGGTACGAATTCACTCTAACTAACTAACTCTAAGCTGCTAAAGATTGAATTATAGGTACGAACCCGTAGTTTCTGTTGACTTCCAGATGCTTCGAGCTGCGAACCGCAATTTCGGGTATATCTGCGATAAGGTTATCATGCCATTGATGGCATGGAGCAAGCAAGGCCGACAATTGTTCGAGTCTTGGCTCAGTGTATATACTCCGGAGGTTAGTTACCTGTTCCGTCACCAATCAACCACCTCTACTAACCTCCATTTGAAGGTCTTCCCTGGCGTTATGACTGATTTTAGCTTCGTCTTCAAAACAATTATGCGTGGGTTGGTTTTGAACCATGAAGCGAGGGGCGCTTCGGGATTGATAGCATCTGAAGCAATTTCTACAGTTGAAAGACTTTCTGCCTTTATGTTCACCGGAAGCACTGCTCATCTCCCTTCTAGAGTGTGGAAGTGGCTTGGACTCTACCAGAATCTGGAACGCTATGGATGGCCGTGCATTAAACCTTCACGATTAGATTTTTCCAGCATTCCCGGACCGGCATCACGTGCGGCTTGGCTAACCGATGTTGAAACTAAAAAACATCTCTTAACCCACCTTAGCAGCGTGAAATTCCACTATGGCGACGCCGTCGCTATAGCAAGAGACGCATCGATGAGTATGCTAACCGACCGAGAAGTCGTATCAATTGATGCGGCTAACAGAGCCTTCAGAGACATCATCTTGCGCTTCATGATTCCAGAAATTGTGGGTTTAGTAACAGAAAGCTTCCGTGAGCAACACGCCCGCTTGGCTTCTACTTCTGCTGTTGCCCGGTTAGCTTCCGTCTCTGCGAGAGGTCGCACACAAGATTTAAAGAGGCTTATCTTACAGGACTCAAACCTTCGTGAAAAAATGTTGAAAGAGTACGCACTAGCTCAATACCCGCTGAGTAAACACAAGATGATTCCAATGATTCGCAAGTTTTATCAGTGCAACCCGAAGCAGCCATGGGAGACCTCAGACACACCGTTCCCATCTGCCCACACTGAAGTATTGCAACCACAAGACCTCTCGTTTCTAGTATACCGTTGGAGCACCCAGTCAGGCACCCAGCTAAGCACTATCCCACAGAAAGCTTTCGTCAAGAACGGAATGTTCTGGGTGGCCGCCATGGTTGAAATCATCAGAATCGTCATTTCTAGCGATTGATGCAATGACTCGTTCTCTCGGGATAAGCGGTGAACATCATACCTGCAGGCGCTTAACGGTCTGTGGCGAGCGTCGATTTACTAAAATCGTTGACTATCTGCGCTTAAATATAGTATTTCTCGCAGCGTTCTTAGGGCCTGAACGTCGCGCGAACTCCAACCTGCGACCCTGAATCTCTACCACGATGAAAAGGAGTTTCAGTCTAACTTCGCAGAGATCAAAGCTAAACGTGCTAGGCAAACTGTGCGATTCCCCCTCGAAATCCCTCTAGAAGAGTTTCCCGCCGAATACCTCTCTGGAATGCAGGCATTCATCGCTAGATACAAGAGATCTGGCCCTCACAAGCGTGCGGGGTCAACTGATATGATTTCTAACTACTTCGAGCGCGCCGCTGGCTTTGTGCAACTCAATAATCCCCAGCATAATCTGTTCCTCCTGATTGGCTACGTCTTGTCTCGCTGTACACCACCTCCTGTTGCCGTAGGATACAGTACCCAAGCACCCCACCGGAAAGTTTTGGAACCTGGCGCAAAGGTTAATACACCCAAGGACGAGTGGTATTTCCTATTCGTCATCAGGTGTTTGATGTACAGCGATCCCCAGCGTGTAGACAAGCCTTCCGACCAGATCTCCACTTCTCAAGATATAATCAAAGTAATCGGTAAGCGCAACCTTCTTCAGCCCTTCTGTACTTCAGACTGACTTGATCAGAACATAAAAAGATCACCGGGCGACTACTGGAATGTCTCAACATTTGCTCTCGAGTTAAGGGCGTCCGTCCATATCCGCGAATGGATGAGATCAGGATCTGCGATGTGTCAGTACACAGTGAGATGCTAACCAACTGCAAGAATCTAGCGAGAGTCAGCACTAAGGCTCTCATGCTTCAGTGGTTACCCGAGGCAATGGTGGATAAAGTTATCGCTATGGCGAGGGAGGATACACCTGGCGGGTAGCTCATTGGGAACCAAGGGTGGTGTGTGTAAAGTACATAGTAAAAATAAATAACATGGTAGTGATATAACAAAACAAACGAAACTCGCACTACACTCCAATTATGACTTAAAAAAAAAAAAAAAACTCGCACTACACTCCTAACTTCATAAGTATGAGATCCATCTTGCTTACTAACTCCAACTGATTGCTTTCCATCTTGCTCTCCATATTACCTACACGCATAATCAAGTCAAGCTGCTTGCTCTCCATATTACCTACACGCGTGTTCAGTTCTTCAAGTCCTTTTTCCATCCCCGCACATCTCTCTACCACCTCCTCCAAACGGTCTTGCATCGTAGATACGTGGTCTTCCGCCCCAGCTATGAGCGCAGCGCAGCTATGTAAATCGTGGGTGATCGCATCAACCATACTCGTCAAGATGCTGACTTGTCCTCTTATAGTTAGGGTCAGTTAGGGTTAGTTAGGGTCAGTTAG